>OY725188.1:7500000-8750000 GCA_963241965.1 Tortrix viridana | reverse complement strand
TTCTTTGCTGCACTGATGGGCAAAGGTTTGTCGTATAACAATTCTACTTCTGTTGGATATTCAACACTAACGACAGAAGCGGGGTTTGACAGAGCACGTAATCTCGTTTTCGGAGTATTCCTAGCCATGATTGATGAGGACACATCCATGAAACGGAAGTCATCTGACAAGTCATAATTAAATAATATTTTGTATCTCTCCCCCTTTACATACCTTATCCTTTTAATTTTTAGCCATTGCACTTTTTCATTCAAATTGTCTTTTTGTGTATTTTTTATTATTTTAGCAGCTAGTTTTTTAAGGTCCATCATTTCATTATATTTGAATTCCTTTACTTTATAGTTATCGACTTCATATTTAATCGTTTCGCTATCAGTTTTCTTAGTTTTTGTTTGTTTCTTTCTTGCTTGTTTAAAAACATTCTTCCAATCTGAGACGCTATTTATAGACACATTTTTAGAAGCACCCTCAATCGCCGCGTGCATGGAGTCAACTTCCATGTGGCTATGTCCACTTTCTAAAAACTTTTGCTCGATGATGTCTAACTGTTGGTGATTTTGGACAGCCCACAAAAGAAGCGCTGAAATGTATTTGTTTCTATTTTGACCACTACACGTGTCAGAAAAAATTGTCAAATGCTTAACATCCGTTGAAAGACAGTTTGTCAAGTAGTAATTCAGACATGTACCAATTTCAGAGCTCCCTTTTTTCCCGTTAATTTCTGACCAACATAAACAATACGCATCATTGGGCAAACGAGCCTCATAAACGGTAAAATTATACAACACTAGCTTCCGCAAGTAGTATAAAATGCTTTCACCTCCTGAAGGTATCTGAAGAACTGCCTGTAAATCTACTGTTATAGACATGAAAGTAGAATCTGTGTTTGCTCTTTTTTTATCTGCCTCTTTTGCATCGGCACTCATTTTTTTTCTATTAATGTGATCTTGGTACTCGGATTCTAAGGACACTTTTGCATCACCAGTAGCTTTGTTGTATGTACTGCACACATTGCATAAATCTTTTTTTGGTTTATAAAAACTTATGTTGTACTCACTACAGAAAATACTGCGATATTTATATTCTGACAATATTTTTCGTCCAAACTCTTCGCATTTTTCTTTGTAAAGTCTAATGTTGCTGACAGATTTAACATCAGGCGACAAATATTTTTTTTTACTGTCTTTACGACAGAGTAGTGGGACTCCATGATTGGGAAAGATTCAATGTGCTCTCTAACAAATTTTACATCGTTCTCATCTGTCTTGTTGGGAGGTTGCTTTTTACCTCTTTGGTCCTCTGAATTATAAATACCCAAACTATTTGTTTTTGCCACAGCATCACTAATAACATCTACAGAAATGCAAAGCGTGGCAAGAAAATTTTTTTGACAAACTTGAATCTTTTCTGTGTCTTTGGAAAAAAAACATTTTTTGCTAAATGTTCGCGCTTTTTTTTCTGAAGATCGCAGCACGAGTCGAGTTTTTATTTCTTGCACCGTAATACATGACAAGATGTAATTTTTTCTGCCGACAAAATCCAAACTGTAATAGTTTCTACATAAAACATTTCTGTCTTCTTCAGAAAAAAAACTTGAGCATTTAAATGAACATTTTTCACAATTCACTGATTTAGGTATTTTCGGAGGATATAATTTGCCATTAGACGTGTATGGCAGTCCTTCAATTCTTCTGATCTTGCTTAGGTTTCTTTTCCATTCTTCAGGTTTGGCTTGCATGCGACGTTTTAGTGGTTTTACTGACGACCAAACTCTTTGTAAAACGTCTTCTAGAATCAAAGTTGCCATTTCCAATTTTTTATTTACGTTTTGAATCTCAAGATTCTCTCTTTCTATGTCAGCAGATGAATCGGAATCACTGCTGCTTTCCACTGTATTAAGCATAAAATCAGGATCCAGATCTGAGTAGTCACTGCCAAACAAAGCCTCCTCTTGATCCAACTGTTTGAGTGCCTCCACGTCAAGAGATGCTTTGCCCGTCGAAGGACCTATAATTAATTTTAGAGTTTATTACTGCGTACTAACTCGCACATAACACGGAATAAGAGTAGCTTTCCGCGCGCGATTATGTCCGCGTGGAAGTCGTTTATCGCCGCTCCCACAGGAATCGGGTAATATATAAAAAGTATGATAAGTACTTTGCGCAAGTTAAGCTACCTCTATCCAAATTTCATCAAAATTGGTTTAGCGGTTAAGCCGTGAAACCGTAACAGATACACGCGTAGAAATCAGTTCATGAGGGAATAGCGTCAAAACAGGTAACTTATTTTAATCCAGGACATGAGCTATATCTTACCCAAATTTCATTTAAATCAGTCAAACCGTTCTTAAATTATAAATTAAGTACCTGATAAGCAAAACTCAGTTTAGACAATTACCTGACAATGATTTTAAAATCTTACCTGGAGATAGCAAATCACTCAGGTTATAGTTTTTCATCTCATTAAGAACATAAATTTGAGTTTCGTCTAAATCTGATGAATTATTTTCACTATCATGGCTACTTGTAGGTGGTGACCCTGAAAAAAAAACAAGAAATATGCCTTTAATTTGATGATAAAACCCAATAATTAAGATTAATGATGATAGGAAGAGAATTATAGGGTTTTAGCTGAGAATTTATATTTTGTTTACTTACTTTGTGTTTCATTTATCACCGGCTTTCCTTTTTGTACTCCAAAATTTGCATCACTTTTAGTACTAGGTTCATCATCAGAGTGATTCATCATCCCTTTATCTGAAAACGTCAAGTTATAAAGAAATAATAAATAAAATAAAAAACCAACAACAACAGATATTGGGTTTTACTTTTAAAAACTTTGTACGAAATAACTACGAATTATGTAAAGTATTCTGTACAAGTTTTATTTGTAAAATAGTTCAATGCAGTAAAAGAATCACTTGAGATAGTTATTGTTATATTTAGTTCACGGTCATTAAAAAAAAACTAACTTTCGAAGCTTACCTGCGAGTAGGTAGTTGGAGGTTATAAAAACCAAACAAAATTATTTACCTGATTCTGCACGTCCATGGCAGGCTAAATTCACCATTTTTCTTGATCGGGAACTCATTTTCACTTAACATAATCTAACAATCTTATTAGAAAGCACCTTTATCTTATTTTCCTTCACTTATTTTTATCGCCAAACGCACGTTGCGCACGAGTACTTGAAAGAACTAGCATCAACATGCGTTGTCGGTTCTGTGGTCGACTACGCTAAATCTACTTATTGGGTTTTTCCCCGAAAGATTATTGTGATAGTGTTGCCAGATTTATAAATTAAAATCCATTAAATGATTTTATCTGTGGTGTTATGTGATTATTTAAAAGGTAAAATAAAATATGTACATTTATTAGATTTTACTTGGAAAAAAATTGGTGTTTCTTCACATCATTACTAAAAGGCAAAATCTTATATATTAAAATAACTGATTTTACTATTGTATAAAAACGAGATTATTGAGTTAAATCAAGTGTGGTAAATGCCTATAGATACACATATGCACTTTTAGCATTACATGTGACGTACAAATTAGTCTGTATTCCGATTTATACGTTTTTTTCACCAAATTATCGAAAATAAATTGCTGTTTATAGGGTTTATGCATAACTGATTTTTCTTGTGCCGATTATATCCAGATATCTGTAAATGCCACTCGAAAGATCGCAAAAAGTAGCATAGGAAAAGTAAATAAGCTGAAATTCGTAAATTTTCGATTTATCGGGTTTCACCTGTCAGCCCTCGATATAAAAATAAATTTAGACACGAAAAACACTTCGCCAAAAACCAGGTTAAGAGCTCCGAGTCAATATCTTTTCCTAACGCTGTCCAATCGGTTGTATTGGAAGCGTAAACCATTGTATAAAAACTTATTGCGGTCAACAAAAAGGAAGAGATGTATCTCCGAGTCTTGGCAGGGACCTCAAGTGTGCCAGCCCGGCGCCGACTGAGCTACGACCTCGCCAACTCTATGTCCTACTAAGGAACGATCCTATTTTTAGGTTACCATGCAAATCGCCAATAATTTTTCCATGGAACTTTCGCTTCTTCAGTAGTTTGTGAACCGCAGTTTTCTTTCATGATAATACTTTGCCCTCTTTTGTTTTTACCATGACGCACTTCGATCTGGGTAAGGTGAACGCTCGCAATTTAACGTTTCAAGTTTACGGTGTACTTAATGGTGCTTTTCCACCGGCGAGGCGACGCTAGGCGGGAAAATCGCGACGCTTTTGTTTTCCTTGCAGTACACTGAGAAAAATGTTCATCAATAATTTAGGTGAATTCACGTAAAGTAGAGAGCATACTGATATCACCAAAAAGTACGATGAAACTACTATCCTCGGCTGCTCACGATATAATATGATGAACTGTTACTACGCTTTTAGTAGGAAGCAGACACAATTTCACGGTGAAAGTCATCGAACCGTTGTGGGAAGGCCTCATGTGACCATGTAACAGTCATCATATTTTAGTATGCTTTCCTCATAGTTTTACTTGATTTCCTCTTACTTCAAATATGTCCTTTTATTTCTTCCTACTGTTTTTAAATGCCGTCATCGTATTTTTGTATGAATTCTTACTTTTATATAACGTTTTGTCGTTTAATTTCAGTAATATCCTATTATTTACTCCTACTACTTATAAAGGATTTCCTGATATTTTTGTATGCTTGCCTAGTACTGTTTATGTGCTTTCCTCATATTTTCGTCATTTTCCTATAACTTCTTCCTACTATTTATCTATGCTTTCCTCATATTCCAGTACCTTTTCCCGTTACTGTTATTTTCCTATTAGCTCTTCATACTATTTATCTACGCTTTCCTTATATTTTTGTATTCTTTCTTGTTATTTTTTCCCACTATTTATCTATTCTTTCCTATTATTTTAAAAGCGCCCAGTGCGTCCAGTGGCCTCCTCGTCACTGTGATTGTGTTTTTAAAGTATTAAACTATTTTATTAAAATCGAATATCGAACACCACTTACATTCTATGTAATGAAGCTTGGTATTTATTACATTTCCTCATTTTAACTTAACGGGAAAAAGTTTCCGTTAAGTTAAAATAGGGAAAAGTAATGAATACAAAGCTTCGTTAGATAGAATTTAGGTTGTATTCGATATTCGCTTCTAATAAAATAGTTTAGTTCAATAGAAAACATACCTAATTACAGTAACGAGGATGCGACTGGATGTACTGCGCCCTTATAGAATAATAGGTAAGGATAGATAAATTGTGGGAAAAAATAACAAAAAAGAATAGAAAAGTATAAGGAAAGCGTAGATAAATAGTAGGAAGAGCATACAAAACACATACATGTAAAAGAGTACTTTTGGTGAATATTATAATATTCACCATTAATTACTAACAGAAATCAGGAATAATCAAAAAGATCACAATAAACCAGATCTGAATTGAGGAGACAGTTGTAAAAGGAAAAAGAAAATTGTTAACAAAAAGTTTTATTAACGAAAATTAATCATAATTTAAACTAAATATAGGCATACCTATATAACAAATATATTATTTTACACAAGCGACGTGGCACTGGAAACTCATGCTCGCGCCACGTCGCCTGTGTAGTCAAGTCAAGGACAAATACATAAATACGATACGCACAAACTCTCAAAAATACGTCTCACACGCTTACGCCTGATATAAGGTCGTCTATACATATACCTATTTTGAGACTGGGCGAATCTATGTTTTTATCCTTGACTGTACAATTTAGTAGGATAATGCGTTAAAAAGTGACATTTTGGCTGCAAAGGAGATTTCGTGAGCTTCATGTACAGCCCTTCATATTTTTTGCGCCGCTCCTCTATGGTAACGTTGACATCGGCTTCGGTATTGACAGTCGATACAAAGCTATCCAGAATTTCTGCCCGCGACGCATGCCATTCCTTCTTTGACCGACGAGCGGGAGGAATATTAAACAGGCATCCAATAAGGAGAATAGCTGCTATGACTGAAGTCTCCGGGATCACTTCTGAAAAGGAAGATTTTTTTTTTAAATTGAAACACTTTATTAAATTGAAAGTAACCGAAACTGAAGTCTGACAACAAAATAAAACAAAACCCTATCCTATGTTCGTAGTCGAGTAAAAAAAGGTAATGTAAGCTCACCATTAGCAATCGCCAGTGTATCTGCTATATGCTTATGCAGAAATTTGCCTTTAGTAGAAATCTGCCTGTTTCTGGCACTCTGTATTATCATGCCGATAGAAGCTTCTAAGGCTCTACGTCCCCCAGCTTTATCTGGATAGAGTGCGTCGTAATCAGTAGCCGCCAGCCGTTAGGTGACTGTAGGATGGGGTATTTTTTCAAATACATCTGCAGGGTCCAGCTGCGCGACTTGAGAGCTGCTCCAAGGCCGACAACACCTTATCCATATCCCCTGTACAAATTAATAAGATTGTTTTATTCGGATTTTGATATAGGTACGTTTGCCATATACAAACAAGAACATACCATTATGCATATGTAATATATATTTAATTTAATAATAAAAATAGTTTTCGAGTTCTAAAAGTTCTATTCCAACAAAATTACCTTCTTCAAGTGCCCCCAAGTCGATCCCAGGCAGAGGTGGGTCACCCGACTTTGAGCTCGATGTGGAGCCGGAGTGGGACTTGGGCTTCGCCAATAGGTTTAAAGATATTAGATACGCTCGCCGAGCCCTTCTGGCGTTCACTAGCCAGCCGGAGGTATTACACTTCGACTGGTTAGCTTTGGAGGCCGAGTTCAAGATTTTAGCGGCCCTCGACAGATGTTTCCAATATGACTCACACCTAAAACAAAAATGTATTTAGTAGGTATAACATTTAAGTTGGGTATAGATTTTGTTGATTAAAACTTTTAAGAGAAAGAAAAATAGAACACGTAGAAAGATGTTCGTACTAACTCAAAAAGTACAAAAACTCGCTCTATGTATTTACTGAGGACCAATTAAGGAATAACTGTGCCAAGTTTCAGCCATGTACCAAAAAGTACAAGGTTCCCATCCCATCAGAACAACCCGCAATAGAACCAATCTTCACCGTTTTAGCCAATTTTGTGGCACAATTTCTCAAAAACTATAACTTGTATAAAAATGCATGTTCTAGACACGCGGGAGCGTGTCCAGCCAAGTTAAAAAAAAGGAACTGGAACTTCAAAAAGTTATTTGAAGAAGATTATATCCATGCAAACAAGTACCTAGGTATAGTGCGCGCCACGTAACATGAACCTACGGCATAGTATAAATAGAACAGTAATTGCAATTGTTCCTATAATACGTACCTATACCTACATAATTATTATACATAAAAATGTCAAAACTGCACTGAGCTCTTAGTCTCACTCAAAGAAAGCTGCACGGCGGCCGCCAATAGTACCTAGTCAAAGGAATCCGCTGGAGACGAATTACTTTTCTATTTATACTATGGCTACGGGAAAGTCGACTATGACCCACCCCGAAATTGACTTCTGAGCAAGTTCATTCCATGTTACATGGCGCGCACTAAGTATACCTACCACCAGACACCTGTAACCCCTCGTACCTATGCGGTGTCAAAAATTGCTAGGTAATTAAACAGTGACCTCGGCACGGATCCGTGCTAGCATACGAGGGGGTAACCATGCTCATCAAACCAAAAATCAAAACCACAAACAAACAAAAAACACAACGGCAATTAGGTTAGCAATACGAATAGCATAGGTAGGTAGTTCAACTTACCGGCAAACTTCTCGACATAATTGTCGAAATTCCATTTGTGCAGTAGATCTGCCGTCTGCCATCACTTATCAATCTAATATCACACACAATGTAGGTATACCTGTAACGTGCACTCGCGTTGAGCAATAAATGACAACTGACAACTGGCGCGGCGCGGGCGCTTTGTTGCGAATGATGTGGATGCGCCGAACTTGAGACGTTCATCTAAATTTATGATTGCGTAATAATTCGTTGTACGTTTCAATGTATTTTTGTGTAATAGCTTTGTATATTATACGAATGTTATGATATTTCAGAATTACCAATCTTCAAAAAGATAATGCTAGCATCGTAAATAATATGACAAGTCATACTAATTCTAACTTGCATCAGTACGGTGCCTTCACCGTATTTCAATTTATGTTCTGCAATTTTACTAGGAATTTCTTAATACAATATGGTGACAGTTTCCTCATGTAATATAATTATAATCTTTCTCCGGAGTATCATCGAATTTCTGTAATATAGTTGTGTTTTAACAGGACATCACTATATTGTATCAAAATGGTAATATTATATTCGGTGACTAAATCTTATGGTGGAAGGTCATCACATTATTGCACTACTTCATCTATAAATTCGATTATTTCGTTATATGGTAGAATTCTCACATTGTATTTATCTACGGTCACTTTATTTTAGCATAATTAATTACATTCCAGATCAATGTAATGATATTTTAAAATGAAGCCAAAACGACATTTTTCTCAGTGTATTAATAAACACTGTAATGTTTTAGTAATACGGTTCAATATTAACAGTTGGTGATGTTGTGTTCTTGTTTAAAATAATACATGGTAAATTAGACGTACCGGGATTTTTAAAGAATGTAAGGTCTTGTAAGGTCTCGTTCAGGTAGTCGACTTTCTGAAGAAAGAACAGTTGCTGGTCAGCATTCACGATTATATCGCATTTGTTCACGATGCAATGAAATCAGAGATGAGTTCGATATATTTGCTGGTTTTGTGATCTCGGCTAAAAGACTGTTACTCTCCATATTATAAAATGATGATTTTATCTGTAGGTAAGCTGTTGGATGGTGCTCATGGATTTTAACATGAATATTATATTGTTTTAATGTAGTTTCTATAACCATGCTGTGGTCACATCTAGTAGAGCGTACACCATAATGTAACAATGTGCAACACTTATAAGCTAGTTTGTGAAACGTTCAGTTTTGTGATCCAATAAAAAAAATAAAAAACTAACAAATTTTTCAATGCTCGTCTCGCCCATCCGGACTATTTCCACCGCAGCCGAGCGGGAATTTTTTTTATACAAATTTCAGTTCCCTCCCATCCCCGTCTGGCCTCGCCTCGCAGGTGGATATCACCTTAATGTTACGTGTGTTTTAGTATCATCGGTTATCGTTGTCGGAAAATTCCAAACATAAACTTCATTTTTCTTTTCTTATTATTGATAAAGTGTTGATTTCGCAATTTTTGTGCCACATCTTTCAGCGTTGTGTTTCTAGGGGGTTCATAGGTTTAGCGAGATTACCTTTGAGAAAGTTAATATTGCCGTTTAATGGCTTCTTCCAATAATAATTAATACTTTATTGTGGAAATAACAATAGTAATATTTTTCAAAATGGTTCTCCTTCATCAGTAACGATTTTCTGGGACCCAAGGGCCTGGGGTAAAGATTATAGACAGTTTACGTTATGTTCAATGTATGATATATGTATTTTTTTATCGACATTGAGTCAGGTTATCTTACGTACCTACTATGATCACAGAAAGAATAATTCGTACCTACATATTTTAACTTCCGATTTCATAGCGTCCTGATTAAATTGTGAATAAGATGCAATTTAGTTTTTCGATTTTAGTTACGAGACTAGGTCAGGTAACACTAAGGTACAATCACATATTGATCGATCTGCAGTATATTTCAACTATAATTATTTCAGAGACAAAATGAATCACTCATTTTTACATTTTGAATCGATAAGTAACTAACCAAGTAACTATGGTGACATTAGCTAGTGATTCAAAATAATACAATGTCACCCAAAAATTAGTCTTGAGTCTGAGCACATCATTTCAATAATTCCTGCGTAGGGAATGCAATAACCGGTTAAAAACCTGTTATTAACCGTCTTTCTTTATTCAAAATCGGTGAATAACCGGTTTTTTCGTTTCGTTTCTTCACACCCGCTTGTCGCCGCATTGAACTTGGCGCAAGTCCGCTTCAACAGCATTCTTCCAGCGATGCTTTCCTGACTTGTCGATCCTCTCCCATTCTCTCAAGCAAAACTGTCAAAAACAATTTTCAATCGATTTACTCATAAAAATCTATATAAAATAAAACTTAACATTTCGTCCACTGAAATCAGAGCACTCGAACTCGAAAACTTTTTCAGACAACGAAATTACGACTGACATGTAGGTACGTTCAATATCGGAGAGCACAAAAAAACATTGACTTATTTCACACCCTTGTTATCTCGAAAACATCAAAACACGTTAATTCTGGTCGTTCACAGAGCCTTTCTTTCCTTATTCAAAAGGACGTATCTCCACACATTTGGCTAACTTAGCTTCGACTTTATCTGAAAGTAATAAACGTCAGCGCTGGAGTTTTGGAAGAAATGCCCTTATGGGTTAAAAGGGTAGTTTTCAAGGCGCCGTCGCGTCGCGATACTTGGCGGCTAGACTGCCAAGGCCATTCGCAAATGAATGAATGCGTAGACGAATTGGCGGGAATGCTGTCTATTGGTCGAAATAAGGCCATTATTGCTTCATAATGGCCTTATTTCGACCAATAGACCGCATTCCCGCCAATATCAGTGAGATGAAACATCTATCATGATTGCATAGTGTCGTTAGTAATTTTTAAAACGAGTTCTAAAGTGTATAGGAATTTAAGACGTAAAACTTTTAATTTGACATCTATTTGTACACGTACAAACGTACGTATCTGTTTGTTTCAAGTACGTTTGAAAATGCAAAGTTTAAGCGGTTTATCGTTACGTCTGAATCATCGGCAAACTACCATCAGGCCTCAAATACGTACGTGTGAACTGGGAATATATAAAAAAGCCCCGTCCTTTTCTTTCATATGACAAAGAAAAGGAAAACTTTGACAATTACTCTCACAAGTATCTAAGTTTGTATAGGTTGCCCTAGGACACTTTTCTAAGAGAATTTTGTATTGAACCCGTCTTCTATTGGTTGGTACGACATTGGCCCAATATGACCTACAAGTGTAATTCAAAGAAACAGACAGGGTCTAGCTGTACCCTTTTCACTCTCGACCTTTATTCAAGAATCTTTGTATAAGGCCGTGATGTGCAAAAACCCGTCTGCGTTCTTAGGTGTAGGCATTTTTCTAGAACGTTTTGTTCTGTACCAAACGTAGGATGATGCAAGGCTAAAAGGCTATTGCACCTTCCTAAGTTAGGCACTAACGAGAGGGACGCCGCAAGACACAAATACAAATAAAAATGAGGCGAACTGTGGAATGTTGGAAAAATAAAAAGAACTCAATAAAGCTTAACAGCTGAATAAGAAATCAGGTTTCGGAATTTCGAAGTAAGTTTATGTGAATTTGGATTTTTCTTTGCCAGTTGCAATAACATTTGCAAGTTTTTTTAAATTGTACACAGATTTTTTTTAGAATTCAAAACTTTTGTTCACATTTCATATTTTCACGCAAGTTTCATAATATCAATAAAAGGACTGTAATGGTGGCACTTCACATGGCTATTATTTATCGAACATTTTCGTTGGTATTTCATTCAGTATATGAAATGAGAGAGATGCGAGATCAATGTTTGCCAATTATTGCAGTATACTGTAATATTTGGCAAATATTGATACCATACTATACTGCCACCATACAATATTGTAACGGACTTCAAAAAAGGAGGAGGTTCTATGTTCGGCTGTGTTTTTTTGAAATATAATATGTTCTCTGATTTCTCCGTCAATTATGCGATAATAATAAGGCTGCTGCAAGCAATATTGCTTAACTAAGTGGTAAATAGTAAGTATGTTAACAGATTTTTGGTACTACACTAATACAATAAATAAAACTGGAAGCTGCACGCAAAATTATGTATGAACAGCGTTCCTTTCGGAGTTTGTACAGGACTGACGGGAAAAGCCATTTAAAAAGGAGATAATCGGGCTACTAAAACTGTCCGCGTATAAAATGTGGTTTGAGTACGCGGCTGAAGATAAAACGGCGGTTAAGCACTTGCCCGTTTATGACAGCTATAAAAGCTAAACTAAAGCCAAATCTTTAAATTGACATTTTATAAGATAAATAGTGACCCGCCCTCGCTTCGCTCCGCTATTATATACAGCCTATATCCTTTCCCGGGACTCGAGCTATCTCCATATCAAATTTAATCTAAATCCGTTCAGTCGTTTTCACGTGATGCGCGTTCAAATAAACAGATTTGCTTTATTATATGTATAGATATATAGATATATTGTCTTAAACGTTGGTTTAAAAAGGCGATAAATTGTCTGTGTATACTAATTTAACAATTTTGATAAATCTCATAACACTGGGACAAAAAGGACGATGAATTGCCGGTATATTTATTTAAGTCATTTCCTGTATTCTGTTCTTTATAGGACCCGACCTCGCTCCACCCCGAGTACTTACTATTGGGTAGCTATCACTTTATCGAAACTCCTTTCATCGAACGTATCATTTCATCGAATTTCATTTCATCGGAAGCTAATTTCCACGTGCAGCAGTTATAATTTTTTGGTGGTGTCAGGTCTAACCTAACCTAACCTATGTAACCCATGCTTAAGATAACCTGAAAACAATAAGGTTTCAGCAGAAATTAGCTTTCGATGAAATGAAATTCGATGAAATGATACGTTCGATGAAAGGTGTTTCGATAAAGTGATGAAATACCCTTACTATTATATACATAAACCTTCCGTGAAACATTATCTAACTGATGGTGAAAACCGCATCAAAATCTGTTGCGTGGTTTAAGAGGAGTTGGCGGATAAACAGACAGACGCGGAAAGCGACTTTATTTTATACTATGTAAGGATTAAACCTAAGACAATGTTAAACTACTTAACATTTATCGCCAACTTTACGGCTCTAGCTGTTTAAGAACGGTTTTAACGCCTTAATATTGGCTACTAAGTATTCGGAGCAGGATTCTAGCCGAAAATAGCGGCGGGAGCCTCGTCTTCTTTCTACGGGAATGTCAATTGCGTTATGTTGGACCTCATGTATTTTTATTGGTTTTAAACGGTATTTTACGTATTTTAGAAACAGTTGGTTGTAATCTAGGGGCCGTATTAATAAAGTCATCTCAACTGTGATCTCCGTCTCAAGATACGTCAAAGTAGACGTCACTCCATAGAAAACTGTCATTTTTGACGCATCTTGTGACGGGCGTCTTAGCCATGATTATTTTATTAATACGATCCTAGGTGTCCTAAGATAAGAGCTGGAATTTCCATTTTAATATGTAACTTCTTAACAGCTGTTTTTTATTTTTAAAATAGTAGTAAGTAGGTTTATTTAAAAACAAACTCATAATAATTTTTTTTATTTTCTACTTCGCTAACGGTCGGGCCACGACTTTGCGAGACCAGCGGCGGGGCAAGCAATTTCCTAATATGCCTTTATGCCTAATGTATAACTATAAAATAATATTAATAAGTGATAATTAAAATGTGCCATAAATAAGAATGATATAAGTATAAGGAAATAATAACTAAATATGTTAAAAGTTGCCCTTACATCTAAAATATTGTAGTGCCATACAGGGTCCAATGATCAACTATTATGTACAACTATTAAGTTAGTTTAAGTACCATCTGTATACACATTATGGAAAGCAATAAACGATTGAGTATAGAGTAAAATAAATTGCGTGTAGTGTCAATTAACTGTGCGGTGAGCGTGACGATCGTGCGATGAAAAGAGAATTCGCTCGCCGCCGCCGCTCGAAGTCGCGACCAAGTACGGCTAGCACAATCTCTTGTTTTCTCGCTTTTTGCTCAGTGCGTCTCTATCGTAACACACTAGTTAGAAAGGGATATCCGAGCAACAAATAAGTCGCGGACTACTTATACTTAGACGTCCTGGCTGTAAAGCCGAGTTCTGACCAGCAATAACAATTAAAGAAGTTGATTGCTGTCTCACTCTAACTTTTACTTATAAAGAAACAGAAATTGGAGTAAGACATCCACTTTTGAAATTTTTATTGCTGACATTTTTATTGCTAGTCTAAACTCGGCTTAACATACGGCCACCGATAGTAAATAGGCACTTAAAAAATAAATGAAGGACAGAACACGGGTAAAGTGAGTCGTAGCGGGTGCAGTAATAAAGAGGCAGCCCGCGGCAAACACGGGGATTAAAGCCGGCATTTCCAATGTTTATTTTATTCTCTCGCTGTAAGATCAGATATATTTCTAACTAGTGTTTGGCTGACTTTATTTGCGTAGAACTGTTTTCTGTTTAGGTATTTCCTTAGAAATTGTAATTTCTTTTGGCACATAAACTACGCTGTTTTGGAATTGGACTAGCTACGTGTGTTTTTGCTTGATTGAAAAACATACATCCAAACATCGTCACTAACTTGCAGATTAATAATGTTAGGAAGTAGTATAGCAACACGCAATTCATTCTAACGAATAACTAGCTTTTGCACGCTTTTGATTTTGTTCCTCAATCACACCAGAGCGGCTATACGGATTTGGATGAAATTTGGCACAGGGGTAGATTATAATCTGGTACAGCATACAGGCTACTTTTATCGCGAAAAAATCAACAGTTCCCGAGGGAGCAGCGATAAAAGACTTCTACGCGGACGGAGTCGCGGACAAATGCTGCTTTATAATATTAGTAACAATTAATCGGTGTTTCTTTTTTTTTGTTAAAATATTGAAAATATTGAAACTAAAGATTTGACAGGAGTACTTGTACTTAAAAATAAATACTTAAAGTGAAATAAACGGGTAAAGGGAATAGTGGCGGGCGGACATTTCTGTTTATTATGTTTTTGTCGCTTTGAACATTTTACTTTTATTAAATTTTATTTTTCTTAATTATTTATTTAGCCAACTAATACTACTAATAATGTGAATGTGAAAGTTTGTGAGGTTGTTACAATGTTTATAAAATTAATGTTTGTTTTTTAATCACGCATTATTTACGTTTGTCATCTACTCGTGTGTACAGTTAACTGGAACTGTAATTTATAATTTCCCCGTCGCAATAACTTGTTTACCTATACCTAACTACATCGCCTGTATGATAATATGTGGCGTTCTCAAAATAAAGGCACCTTATGGAGGCTGGCGGTTACGCCGTTTTTAGAACTGTTACCATAGTATTAGTATAGCTACAAGAACAAGAAGAGCGTAACTGCCTTCCTCCATAAGGTCCCTTTATATTGAGAACGTCACATATTATTAGGATTGGAAATACGCGATGTGCATGGGTGTAGAGTATCTAACTAGTACCGATTGATTTTACAGGGTGTCCCATAAGCAATCACATTGCGCAATCACACGCTTTCAACATGCTCGCAGATGGCCAGTGTGATAACGCCCTTAAACAATGAGAAAGAAATGACGCAACGTATGTACGATAAGGCCGTAACACCTCGAGAACACGTGTTATTAAAATTGAACGTGTTTGCTAATGAATTTATTCAGGACACGTGGCACGTAAAACGAAAACAATGTTACCCTCTTTGTAAACAATATCGTTAAGCCAATATTGTCGATTAAGGGTGGTATAAATAAACTCATCTTGGGTGAGATGCCCGTCTCACTGACCAACAAATGTCACTTTCTATTACTTGACATTATATTTGACGTGTACAGTTATAAATCTAATACGAGACTTACCGCCTGTTTCACAATCGTCAAGTAAAGCATATCTGTCAAATAAATTCAACCCTTTCCCTATCTCACTCTTGAAAAATACAATCTTTAACTGACAGATGTATTTACTTATCGATTGTGAAACAGGTTCTTAATCGCGTAAAAACATTACAAATACCTCGAAGTTTCGACCGTGTTGCAACGGTCGTGGTCATGAGGAGACTGGAGAAGACTGGTGGTTATTTACGTAGCGTGCGAGTTTTTCGAACTACCCGCTATTCATATTTTATTTTATTGGAACACCCACCGACCGGCAAACGACATTCGCAGTATTCGCGCTTCTTCTGACGATACATGTCGTCGCTTGCACGGTTGACTCGATTCACGGTCGAAACGACGAGGTATTCAGTTTTTACGAGATTAAGTATATAGGTACCAATTTCTCCAAAGGATGTTAAATGTTAATCGACTATTAGTTCATGCATTTTGACAGCTGTTTGTGTGTTAAGTGGTTGGTGGAATCCGACATAAGACCCGTTTTATATTTACAACATTAGGTACGTGTGAACATCGCGAAAATTTAAAACAAACAATTACTTGACGTGCCTTGAGATGAACAACTCAAGATCAGTTTATTATTTCGACAATAAAAAAGATAAAACGCGTACTTAACAATGTTAGTGTCCTGCATTTAGTCCACAACTAACATCAAATCTTGTTGTTTTGAAATTATACTTGTCTTAAATGGTGGTTAAATTACCAACGTTGCTTCACTTGTTAACTGAACAAAACAATGTTCAACGGTTAACAACACCGTTCTCCATTTAACTACATTATTATGCACTTTTGGCGTTGAAGAAGTGGTCTGCAAAATAATTGACATGAAAGTATTTCGTGTGCCTAGATTATTTATATTTACTTGGCAAAGGTTCAATTTTCTGGTATAAAATTAATCATTAACCAAGCTCTAAATCTCAAAAGCTCTTTAAACAAAAACACCCGTTCATCGTTGCTCTATTTTGATAAAACAAATACCTAATTATATATTTTTTTAATAAATAACTTTCCTTACTATTTACGTCCAGACGAAATTAATACATAGACTTTTTAGGTTGGCTCAGTCCGAGTGTCATTTGTTATTTTAGGTAGCGGGATCTAGAATTAGGGTTCCCTAAATAGGGTTAGAATACGGCAGCCACAGCAGCTAACGAGGGCAACACAATGACCCCGCTATTTATACTCCGCAGGCTGTGAGTTCGTCCGCCGTCTGAAAAGCGAGCGAACTCCATATCTAAATTTGAATAAAGTTTTTGTTCGTTTTCTTGGCTGAATGCAATTTTAATTGCCGCAGCTTTTCTTGTAGTTTGTCTGAATCTGAGGTATCTTGTTTAGATTCTAAAAAAGAACCAACAAAAACATATTTTACTATAATATTATCTACCAGTGTAACTATACAGTGCTTAACCGAAAAATAGTTTCAACTTGAAACCCTATTAAATCAAGGGTAAAATGGGATAATTCTTAGGTTATATATTTTATAGTGACCGCGCTTATTTTTTGTGGTTTTAATGCCTTTACACTTACCAATTTCTCTCTCACGAAAGAATTCAATTACTTAGTATGAAAATCTGAAAATGTTTAGACCAATTAAACACGGACAAATTACGGCATACAGCATATATCACGCAATAATACAATAATTGAGAACAAGTAACCTTTTTTACATGTAGATAACAATATACCTATGTTACTCCGTGTCCGAAACTTCAGAAAAATTTAGGTAAACTAGGTATATCGGGTAGCTGGACCAAAAACCGCTGATGGATATATTAAAGCTAAAACAGCTTCAGTTCTTATTTCGGGATAGAATTCAGTAGGTATAGTCAGGGTAAAAAAAGGTTCGTCACTTTTCAACTAGTCGGGTTTTTAAACATCTTTAGATTTTAAAACAGCATAAAAAAATTGTCGCAAAAATTATAAAAAGGGAATGTTATGGTACTATGGTACTGCGATGAACATAGCCAAATTAAGTGTTTAACATATTTTATTTCGATATGCGGGCAATATAATTGTGTCGATATTCTAGGGAAATATATCCTAATTTAAGGGACATAAGGGACATGCAGTCGTTGTCAGGCCAACCATAAATTCAACATGTTACAAGTAATCAAACTGAACGCCAGAGTGATGGACGTACGAGTACAATATCGCTACACGGACCGTTAGCTTTAAAGTGACGTTTAGAACCGAATAAAAAGGTTGTAACATACCTATTACTTTGTAAGATGTATTCAAGACTATGTTGTTTTATGTTGCCGTTCTATTTTGAAATTTTTTAATACCTAGAGTATAATATGCCGATATTTTTTCTAATGTCCTACTACTTAGTCATTAAGAAAAGGTTATTTAAGAAATTAAATAAAAATTCAAAGTAAAAAACAAAGTAAAAGTATCTATTAGATATTATGCAAAGGGAGATTACATTGAAAGATTTATTAGTTTTAAAGGGAATCAAAGAAATCAGTTCGCATTTTGAAGTGGCATGTACGTTTTTTTTTATGTTATACTTATTTTGTCACTTCAAAAAATCAGTAAAAAAAAAATACGAGTTATGTAAGCTGTCACGCATTTAATCGTTAACCTATGTCAATTCGACAACAAAGAAAATAATAATGCCCTATTGAACCTAACGGCGCTTTTGGAAGATTTATAGATGCACGATAAGGTTATCGTTGACTGTACAAACAAAAATAAAATAAACCTAATGAGCGAAACAGCCCATTCATCATTTTTTAAAGCCTATGGCACTTAGCCGATGATTACTGAACTAGTAGGGCAGTTCCAACTTCATGATTTATTTGTGAGGCCTCTGACGCAGCGGTTTCGTCACGCGACGATCTCGCTGGCACATATTTTGTATAAAACTGACGTAAAGACCGAATGACCTAGGGTGTTGTAAAAACAAGGTTATAAAGAGGTTTTTTTAGATTCTACGAGTAGGTGTGCGTTTTTTTTAATATTTATAATGTCTGAGTGAAAAAGATATTTTGACGATGCGATTAGCCTAGTTGCTAGTGCTGCCTACGAAGCTGGCGGTCCCGGGATCAATCCCCGGTTTTTGTTCTTGTAAATATTTGTGGGATGAGCACGAATCTTTGTACCTGAGTCTTGGATATTTTCTATGTATTTAAGTATTTATTTCGCTATTATAAGTATGTTTGTTTATCGTTGTCTAATATCCGTAGAATAAAGTTTCGGATTAGGTCAGCTTTGTATTATATATGTATATTTATAAATATTTTTAAGATTCGCACTAGTGCAGTAACAAAAACATTTTTTTTGCATTTTATTGCGTACTTAAATGATGCTCGATAGGGCTACTATTCTTTAAGAAATTAAATCAAACTATTTTAATAATACATATTTTTTTCTTTCGATTAACATATAAATTATGGCTGTAACGTTTGGGGCACAGCGCCATAGTAAAACGGGACATGTCCTTTGAATTCTTCCGACCAAAGCCCCTATTAAAAATGAAAAGTAGTTTATTTGACACGTAATAAAAACAATAACAATTTCTTAAACTCAATAGGTACAAATTTTAAATTACGGCCAAAATGGTATCCGCTCATCTTTGTGTCACTGAATGTAGTACACACACACACATACATGTAGTATACATTAGTGACGCTGGTTTTCAGTGAAACCAGGTATTAAGTTACAGGTGGCCTTAAAATTGGGCTGCCTATAAAATTTTGCAAACGTACCTGCTAATTTTCTTGCTTGACATAATTTGGTAATTAACGTGACTATTTAACATTCGAATACATATGCGGGTTTCCGTTTCGCCGACTGTTGCGCCATGATAAGCAAAACGCTCACCCTCTTTATTTATTACATCCTAAAATATCACTTGGTTAATATTGCGAAAGATATTTTTCATGTAGACGGAGAAATGCTTGTAAGTGCCCACCCAGCCCCTCTTGTATACGTGGCCGCTTTCATAATTTACCATTGACGGCACGGCGCGGCAAGTTTTTGCCGTTGTCACGGTGAAGCAGGATATATGTATGAAGTTGTATGGAGACGCTTTTAGTTTATCGGCTGTTCTATAATAATGTTAATAAGTAATTAATAAAGAATAATAAGTGTTCTTTCTTTTATGGATTTTTATTGAATCCGACATAAGTCACATTAAACGAGTAAAAAACGCTACAAAAAGTTTTGTTTCTAAAATGAGGTTAAATATTAAACATTCTCCCGCGCCAAACGACTTAAACAAACTTATAATTAACAAAATTAACAACTCTAACATAAAACTGAAACAGACATCATATAAGCCACCATTATTGCTGAGAAAAATATAATTTATTTGTTTTTAACATACTTATGCTAGAACAATAACATTAAATAAGTAAAACTAATTTATTTATAGGTCTGTCATACAGGCCTTTGCCGGTGCGCACTGTGACAGAGCGCACTAAGCCGTCCTGAGCGTTTGTGTGTACTCTGACTACTCGTGCTAAGGGCCACGAGCCGGGGGGAGTTAACTCTTCTTTAATAATAACCAAATCATTGACTTTTAAGTTTTGTCTAATTTTGGCCCATTTGGGTCTTTGCTGAAGTTCGGAGAGGTATTGTAACTTCCACTGTTTCCAGAACTTATGTTTAATGATTGATAACTTTTTCCAAACAACGACAGGGTTGCTTCTCCAGGCCTCAAAATTGGGCTCAGGTATATCTACGATAGAACTACCAACTAAGAAATGTGCCGGTGTTAGGCAAGTTAAATCGTCGGGAACGTCTGAGAGTGCACACAAAGGCCTAGAATTAAGAATGCCTTCTATTTGCACAACAATTGTCATAAGCTCCTCGTAGGGCAACTTAACATTAACTAACTGACGTTTTAATAAATTTTTGGCCGATTTAATTCCAGCTTCATAAATACCACCCATGTGACTAGCAAGTGGCACCGTAAACTTCCACGTAATCGAGTTTAAAGAAGTGAAGTCGATAATTTCACTATACTGTTTATCATCCCTAAACATCTTGTACAACTGGTTTAATTCATGATGAGCTCCTTTAAAATTGGAACCATTATCCGAGTACAAAGTGTGGCAGAGACCTCTTCTCGAAATAAATCTCTTTAAAGCCATTATGAAAGAACTACTCGACATATCTGAAACTACTTCTAGGTGTAAACATTTACTCGACAGACAGACAAACACACATATATAACCCTTAAGAAATTTAGCATTTCTTAATCTGTTAGATTTTACTAGAATGTGTCCTGTAAAGTCAACGCCAGTATGTAAAAACGGTCTTTCTAAATTAACACGTGGGGCGGGTAAGTCAGCCATCCTTTGTTCACAGGTTTGACTTCGGAACCTAATACAAACTGTACAACTTTCTATGACGCTCTTTACCTCCGCACGACCGTTAATTGGCCAGTATTGTAAGCGCACGGTAGATAAAGTGGTTTGAATACCAGCATGAAACAGACTCAAATGAATTTTTCTAATAAGGAGAGTCGAAACATGGTCTTTCTTGGGTAATATGATGGGGTGTTTATGATTGTATGATGTGGAAGCGTTGGTGATTCTTCCTCTAACTCGGAGCAGTCCTTGCTCATCTAACTCTGGACATAACTTAAGTATCTTACTATTACTATTGATCGCTTTTTTAGCTTGTAAAGCGCGAATCTCAGTTGAAAAACACTCTTGTTGTTTTTTCCTAATTATAAAGTCATGTGCTCTTTTGAGCTCGAATGTAGATAATGAACCTGTTAGCTTATTACACGGATTTTTTGTATTCTCACAAAATCTAAACACATATGCAATAGTTCGTTGAAGTGTCGTAAACTTCGAAAATCTAGTAAACAGCTCTTCATAATAATCACTGATACCTACTGTTGTACTAGTCACACACTCTGTTCTGGTGAGTTCAAGCGAAACTGGCGTGGAAGATGGAACTGTATGAGAAAGCCGCCATTCTGTAACCGGGGTTGTTAACCATGGAGGACCGACCCACCACAAGCTAGAGTTCTTGAGCTCGCTAAGAGATATTCCTCTGGTTAATAAATCCGCCGGATTTTCATGAGTACTGACGTAATACCAGTCTTTATTATTCGTGTTTGTAACTATCTGTGAGACACGATTTAAAATGAAGGTTGGATATTTTTCATAAGGTGATTTGATCCAATTTAGCACAATATTCGAATCAGAAAACAAAAAAACTCCGTCTATATTAATGACGTGAGACAATGTAGTCTTAACTTTGTTAATAAGTCGCGATAGCAATAGAGCAGCGCATAACTCAAGTCGCGGGATCGTTAGAGCCTTCAACGGAGCGACTCTACTTTTTGCGATGACGATGTGCGATGAAATAGGTGAGCCTGCTGTAAATCCTACTAAAAAGATGCAAGCGCCATATGCTAAGCTGGCTGAGTCACTGAACCCTACAAGATAAACCTTATCCGGTACTATGTTAAAGCATTTGCGTGGGACAACTATCTCACTAGCACTTTGCAAATCGTTTTGAAATGTTTGCCATTCTACAAGTATGTGATCAGGTATGTTGTCATCCCAACCTAAGTTCTCTATCCAAATTTTCTGCATTAGTATTTTGCCTTTAATAACAAATGGAGCTAAGAATCCCATTGGGTCAAAGATTTTCGCTATACTCGATAGTATGGTTCGCTTTGTATGGTTTGGAAGATTTTGTTGGTTCACACCTAATATAAAATTATCCATTTCTAAGTTCCATTTTAATCCTAAGGTTGAAACTGAGGAACTATCAACGATAAGCGTCTTAATGTGTTCTGAAGACTTAAGAAACTCCGGTAACCTCTCAAGAATCACTTTATTGTTAGCTGACCATTTGTGCAACAGAAACTGGCCTTTAGCAAGCACGTGGCTTAATTCAGAGCTCACTTTAATAGCATCCTCGACACTATTGGAGCCATAAAGCACGTCATCCATATAACATTGAAGACGCAAGCATTTGGAGACCTCAGGGTACTGGTCTTCATATATATTCGCTAATTCTAATAAAGTCCTGAACGCTAAGTAAGGAGCGCTTTTAGTTCCGTACGTAACGGTGTTAAGTTGAATACACTTGAGTGATTCATCTGGACTGTCTCTCCAGAGAATCCTTTGAAGTGATCTTTGTGTCTCATTGATTTTAATCTGTCTAAACATCTTAACAATATCTGCTGAGAAGACGTACTGAAAGGTTCTAAACCTTAAAATGATATCCGTTATATCTGAAAATATATTTGGGCCTTCATACATAATATCATTTAATGATACGCCCGTTGAAGTCTTTGAACTTGCGTTGAACACGGTTCTTAATTTTGTAGAGACACTCTGTGGTCGAATAACGGCATGGTGGGGCAAGTAAAATATAGGAATTGTGGTTTCCATTTCCCTAAAATTATCGATTTCTTCCGCGTGCCCTAAAGTAATAAACTCGCGTATAAATTCTCTATATTGTTCATATAAATTTTGATCTCTCACTAACCTCGATTCTAAAGACATAAAACAACTGTACGCTTTCTTAAAAGAATCTCCTAACGTTGGTAGTTTTTCGTCTGGGATCGGAAGATTTACTATAAATCTACCATCCTCCTCACGCGTAGTGGTCTCGGTATAAAGTTTCTCGCAATACTCGTCCTGCGGGGACTTAAAAGGTATGGAGGGAACCTCCTCTAACTGCCAGAACTTTGCCAGAATGTCATCGGGACACTGTGTCAAATTGGAACATAATGCTACTTGTGCCACTCCAGGGCGCGTAGTCGTGCAGTAATAAGGGCCAGCTGTAACCCAGCCGAATACTGTCTCGATAAGTCGAGGCATTCTGTTACCAATCGCAATAACATTGTTGGTTAACAACTCATAAAATAATTCACCACCGATAAGTAAATCAATTGTCTCTGGTAAGTAAAACAATGGATCCGCTAAATTACACGATTTGGGTATTTTCCAATTGTGAGTATTTATATAAGCGTGTGGTAAAGGGACTGTAACATGGTCTGATACGACACAACTCAGTCTGAAGTTTGATTCGTTAAATCGCGACGCAATGTCTAAAGTAACGCAATCGCTTCTTCTTGCCACAAATACTGCAAGTTTGAGTACATTTATGCCCAAATTTATAAGGTTTAAGGCATCCGAAACGTAAGCGTTTCCCTTTTACATATTCGTTACGTTTAATAGAAGTCATTTGTAAGAAAACTGGGCAATTATACAAATCATGTGAGGCGTTACATAAGCAGTTTGAATCTGCATTGGATGATACATGGGATGTGCGTAAGCATTGTACTCTTGGAATAATTTATCAAGATTCTCCAGGCGCACTTTTACCTCGCCAATATCGCTTTGATTCTCGGGCTCCTCTATAAAATGTTCCGATCCGGTTCGAAGGACCACGAATGTTCTATAATAATGTTAATAAGTAATTAATAAAGAATAATAAGTGTTCTTTCTTTTATGGATTTTTATTGAATCCGACATAAGTCACATTAAACGAGTAAAAAACGCTACAAAAAGTTTTGTTTCTAAAATGAGGTTAAATATTAAACATCGGCCACGGTATCGGCATGCTACGGCATACAAATCTACCGTTTACCCTGGACGTGAACGGTAACGGAACATTTGTGTAATAAGCGCAATCAAATCATAGATGTTTAAAATCTGTTTTTAAGCTAATTTAAGTTAAGCATTATTTTTACTAAGCAACTTCTTTTTTAGTAATGAAATCAATGTATGTTCGCTATCTATGTCATATTGTACGTTCCATATGACCATTTCATCATTAACAATTTAATAGCTTTACTTTTGTCGGTGGACTATCTTTTAGCTCATCTTTTATCTTACATTCTGTTTTGATTCTTTGTGCAGCATTTTTTTTATTAACTCCGTGGGACATATTTTTTTGTTTATGGTAGAGAAAACAACGAACCAACAATGGATCACTTGATAGAACGTTATTACCACACAGATCCAAATCTTTCCCATTACCTGTGGACCCTAACGTTATTGAAATAGCGTGCATTATGACAAACACCAAAAAGATTGTGTCTTATTTTCCATCACCTTCATCAGATTTATTCTAAGTTTATCATTTGTCAAAAGTGATAGATTCTCTCCATTCTCCTCTAACAACGTATCTCAAACGATTCAACCTCCTGTCCCTTTTCATAATGTATCAAACTGTTTCGCTCTTCTGAAATATAAAAATATCAAATTAGTGTCAGCGAACATGAAACTTCAATAATCATATTTCCCGATAATAACATGAATTAGGCCAATGAACCCGCGAGTAAATTAACTCCCTCTGCAGCTAATGTTATGATAGTAGCGAAAGGGAAATTAGTTTAATACGAGAACTAGGTCATGTGTATGAGCTCCGGGTGTAAGTTAATAAGGGTTCAAGGTATATACCTACCAACGTTTTCATTAAGATGTTCTTTTTCATAGTTTTTGAAATTTTTACAAGTCGGTATTCTTTGTTCACGAAACAAACAGACAAATTAGGCAGACAAAGAAACTACCTCTACAGATGAAGTTTTCAGGTCTATGGTAGAATGCTACTTATATGCATGCGTTTATTTTTGTGCTAGAGCATAAATAGTTAGAAAATGATGAAGATATCCTTTAATCCCAGAAAATTTTGCCAAATATTGTGAAAAGAACAGCCATAAACGACGTTGTTGCTGTTTTACTCTCTATGTTAGTGTTCACAATATAAAACGTAGGCGCATCAGATATGACTAGCGATCGGCCACCGCCGGTAGCATTTCATGTCACTTTGATGACGAAAGTATTACATGGATATGACTCTATTTAATTCCGTGCACAATTTATATACCTATTATAAATGTATGATTTTTTATCGAGTCCTATTATTAATGGTCGGCGACAGGTAGCAACTTTCCGACTAAAGAATATTATAGATATGATTCTAATCAATTTTTGAGTACGATTTTTGAATTATAAATGTACGCATTTTTGACTTTTAAGGCAAAATTTAAAAAAAATACCTGGTTTCTTATCAAATGTGAGGTTTTAATGCATAAATCTCGAAAAGAAATGTTGTTCTATAAGAAATGTACCATTAAATTTGTAATACAAGTAAGAAAAATTAGCATAAAAGGCACCGTGATGTCGTTGATTGTTTTTGTAGTTGAGTTTTAGTTTTAACTTTATCTTGTTTACTTATACTTTAATTTAAACCATACCTAACATATCCATACTAGTCATTACGTTTGACGTGAAAGTGACATAAATTGCTCCCGTCAGCCGATCTTTAGATATGACACTTTTCTATGACTTGATATTAATTATCACGTAATTTAAGATGGGCTTCTGGCTCACGACCAATTTATTATTACAGCCTTAAGACAACGATGTCCTTTTCATGTTTGAAACATATTTTTTTTTCCAGACGCAGAAGGCACGGGCGGCGCCGACCTCCAACGTAAGCTGGACCTGCTCAACGGCGCCCTCGATGCCGAGCGTGCCGAGCAAGCCCGCCGGCAGATGCAGTATATTGCTCACTGTACGTATACCTGACTCTGTCTTTCCTGGAGATAATTCAACGAGACGCAGGAGGTTAGAGCGCGTCGAGCAAGCTCGCTGGCAAATGTGTACTCACTGTGATTATCCCTCACTTTGTCTTTTTGGAAAGGAGAACAACTCCATTATTTAGTTTTATTTTTTGTGTAACTTGAGGTGAACACCAAATAGCTTGTAAAAATACTCAGAGGTTGTAATAATAAGAATTAGTCGTAATAAATGTTGATAAAATACTGTTACCATTTTTCTTTTAAAAGCACTTAATTGTAATTCAAAATATAATTAAATACGTTTATATAAATACAAGTAGAAATTTTACTTATCTTTGGTTACCATTTGAAAGGGAAAATTGAGTGTATTGTTTTCTAAAAATCTGATGTTATTTTTCAGTAGAAATACTAGAATATAGAGAGCGACATAAATTTACATAAAAATACAATACAGGCTTCGTCGTAGTTCCCATGAGAGACAAAAAGGAGAGCATACGTTTTTGTCATAAATTTGCTGAAATTCTAAAGAAATAGTGATAAACGGCATCTACGTGGATCACGTAAGCGTCGTAAAGACTATGCATCAGGCACAGTAAGAATGATATCTAGACCATTTTGACAGGAAATTAGGTTGAGAAATTCACAATGTTGTTACATGATAGGTACATAATATCACTTATAATTCCGTATATTATTAGCACTAAGGTACAGATAGATCCGAGCATGCACCTGTAGCAAGTCGAAGTAACGAATGATTGGGCAAAACATTTATTAAGTATATACGAAACATAAAAAGTATTCTTTCAAACGTTATATCAAATTCAATCGCAAAAAGTAAATAGTCCGCAAGATTGAAAAGATTGACGGCAAATGGCTCGGAAGAAGTACCTACGAAGCAATTTTTTGTTGATTCCCTAATACGTTCTTCTCTGAGCAAATGCTTATTAGTGTAAAGTTTTACTAATAAAGAATATGCATTTTTTTGCATTATGAAAAATTCATTCATGTAACAAACAGTAGAGAAAAAATATTTTTCGAATAACTATAAAAATAACCAAGATATAAGCATTCAAAGATTTGTTTCTATCTCTTTCTAGCAAAATATAATTTAACATGGAGTTTATATATGGCTGTAGTAGACGCTGACGTCACATTCCATGTCGGATCTCTCTGTCGAATTAGTTTATAACGCTTATATCATCCGTATTTTTTGGCCGATTTTAATTTTAATTTCACTTTCTGTCTTCTCTTTTACGCTATTTTCGTATTTTGTTAAGAAATGCGATAAAAATGCATGCATATTCCCTATTCGTCAATATGCTCTTGTTAGATGCGCTTGTAGATCTATATCTCATTGAATCCGTGTTTGACTAACAAGTTTGTGCACAACTTATATTTTATAATAGAACATGTTGATATTTCCAGCGGGATATTCGGAGGATTCGGACTACACGTCGGACCTCAACTACCCGGTGGGCCAGCATGCCAACTGCAGCGCCTCCCAGTTCCGCACCGCCGCTCATCAGATGCACACCCCACAGGTATCTAATAATGCTACCTAAGGTCGCTTTTTCACTTGCAAGAAAACTTCTCCAAGAAATATGCGACAGTCCCACAGAAGCTAATAATAGTGACACTAGCAAGACGTGGCTAGCGTGGCTAGCAAATGACAACATACTCTACGTAGGATGACTATGCTGAGTAAAACCAATATCAAACAAAAAAAAAACTTGAAGGGTAGCCGATTTTTAGCTCACAGTGTAACGTGACTTTGCGACTGAGTTTCGATATGTTACGAGAAACTTTGCTTGCTTAGCAAGTATAGGCACTAGGTAGTTTAAAAAAGGTTATTATATTAGTTTTGTATTGTTGGAGATAAGTGATTTTTCTTGCCCGCTATCTACTCAACACTGTTAAATTCATCATATCTGCCAAAAGATTATGACAACGATATGTTTCGTGCCCCTTTGAATTTCGAAATAAAACGCTGTGTTGCATTCCATAAGTTTCAACAAGGTTATTTGGAAAACGGTTTATTTTAAAAACAATACGACTATTAAACCGTTCAATCCCAGTAGAATCCCAAATGCCAATATTATTGCTTTGAGATAGTTAAAACGATTTACATAAATCAGCCCACACTGGGACTTGAGTGCAATAATAATTCATGTGTTTCTTATTTTGTCCCAGTTTTATATCCAATGTTTATTGCAACCTATGTATGCAGATTTAATCGAGCGTATAGCACAATGTCGTTAATGTCATGGACATTTTATGCATTCCTAACGACAATTTTATAGATATTTGTTACGTGTGCTCTGTGAAACATTCTTGCTATTGGACCATTAAATTTATACTTTGAATCGAGCGTAAATACTGATATTGCTCGTAACAGTCGTAATTTTTGAAACTTTGAATGGAATAGCAGACATAAATCTGTTGAAATATTTTGAATCAGCTTGGAGTTTATGATATGATATGCAGTTTCAAAGCAATAATTTTGTTAATGCGACACAGGTTTTGTTAATTTTTTACAGTCTACCTCCACCGACTGCAAGGTAAAAGTTCTCATGGTCATGAGAACAATTACCATAAGAACCTTTACCTTGCAGTTGGTGGAGGTGGACAGAAAGGTTGAGGTGGCTTTAGCTTTTTTCGATTTTGACAAAGATTACATGTAATTTTGCTTTGTGGAACTAGGAATTAAATTGGAGATGTACCTCCTATCTTATATTTTTCCTTTCATTTCAGAGATCTATGGAGGTATCGAGAGAAAACTCGTACGAAAGAGATGAATATCACATGCACGGGGACACCGATCCACTTTACTACAATAGTCAGCCGAGAACAAATAGGTAAAATTGTTACTAAAACTAAAAACTGCTGTCCTTGTTAACTCTTGGATACCTACTGGCATGTTGTTTAAAATAGCGCGAAGTGGCGTCCTCTAGTTTAAAGGCTATAATACTTTTGAGGTTGCTGAGGTAACGTAGTATAGGTTAGTTTCAAAAGCTACACGAGAAATGGTAGCGCCATCTCCTGACTCTTGTAATAACTACTAAGCATCTTATAAAGCTGAAAAATGTTTAATAATTGACGATTGTCCTGAAGCTAAATTCAACGTGGAGATATTATAAATTAGATTAGACTTAATAAAGGCTTTTGATACTAAATAGTATAGAGATGGTGGTATCATCAAAAAGCATACACCAGTTTTATGGCAGTTGATTGAACTAATAAATATTAACATTTTGCAGGCTCGAGACGTGGTCACAACTTCAAGCGCAAGCCAGCGTCGAGTCAGCTATATCATGGCAGACGGCAGCAGATTGGCAATCAGCAGGTTCGTTTATAAAAGTCTTACAGCAGTAAATACCAAGCTGAGACCCGTTCACGAGAACATTGTCCTTTTAATACTGGCATAGGTCTGAAATAACGATCAAACTGAAATCACCACGGATTCCATGACAACCAATTTGTGTTTCTCAGTAATATCATTGTTCACTTATAACCCGTTACAGCTTTTACTTCTTCGTTAAATTGCTTTATGGTAGGTACTGTTGGTGTATATTTTAAATAGGTAAATTTGGAAATATCGAGTTAGCACTGCAGCTTATTTTGATAAGTTCATCTGTAGGTCTGACCAATACAGTCATCTGTCACAACTTAGGAAACATTTCCTATTCTTAATTTGAATACAAAAAAATAAAGAAGATGTAGAGGTTAATAGACATTTCAGTTACAGTTTCAGTTAGTATTTATACTTATGGTTGCCATTTCTTAATTGCAGAAGATCAAAGGCGTCCAAGTCTCGAGCGGCAAAACACGCTTTACGACGAAAGCATGGGTTACGGATATGAGCCATATTCCACTAGCACGCACATTAGGTAAGATAATAATGTAATTGTTAAGTAAGACAAAAATCTGTTATAAAGTAAGAACGTCATTTTATCAAAAAAAAACTTTAAGTGGCGCCCAACATGGGACCACTTTAGTAGTGCTTGTGGTTATTGCGGTACTAACACTAATAATAGGAAGGAACCTGACAAAAAGTGTCATGTAATGCCGGAAAAGGTTCGTTCTAAAGTTAAATAAGTACAAAACATCATTTTTACCTTAAAATTGTTTCCTTGGTGTTCTTTTATTAATTGTCTCCATATATACCTAGATTATCTTCCTAGGTCTCGAGACTTACTTACAATGTATTGGTAATCTTGCTATTAGGTACATAATATTAAAATGAATTACGATGCATTTGAAGGCTAAGTTTAAACCTTTTTTTGAACAAAATCAAAATTTGTTTTTTTTAAACATAGTACATAATGATCTAAATTGTTCATCTTTTCAGGGACCATTCGCATTTATCGCAGCAGCCCAGCTACGAGGAGTATTTCGACTCCAGTAGCTACCCCTACCAGATGTCACTGGTGACCGATGACTCCCGTCAATGGGACAGCGGTGGGCAGTATTTTTACGACGACGGCTACGGCCTGACGCCCACCGAATACGAGAACATAGTTAATAAGAGACGATCGTCAGTTGTTCAGTTGCCACAAGTGCCACAAAAACAGGTAAGAGTTTTTAGTAGCCCTCGCTTTTACGTCACAATAGGATAGGCTGGGGAGTAAATGGAGCAGCTTAGTAATAATACGAAAAAAATAATCTTGGTACCTAAACTAAACGTTATTCTTCAAGTAAATTACATCCTTCCATCTTTTTCTAAATGATTTTCAGTTAGGCTGCGTTTTATTGCAGAATTATATCCACACAAATGTAGTTCTTTCCACTTCAACAAACGTACAGGTGAATTACATTCGAGACGTTTTTGCACTTGTAGTAGTATTTGTATGTTTACAGGGATTCTAAAATTTAAATTTAAATTTCATTCTTCAGTCAGAAAAAAAAAGGTTCGTCACATTTTGAAGAAGAAAATAAGTTGACAGTCAAAAGTCAGTGAATGTCAAATAAATTATAATTATATTTATTCTTATGGTTTGGTTTCTTGTTCAGTGTTATTATTGTAACGTTGTTAATTAAAAATGGTTCCGATGTTGAAACATGGTCGAGGTAAGCCTTTGACTTCCCAAACTAAAGAAGTTTTGTATAATTTGTACAAATATTTCCAAAATGAATGCAATAGCAATCCGAGCAGTATTGTGACTCCCGTTGAATTAGTTGCTATATCAAGCGGAATATCATTGACTTAGAAGAATATTAGAATTAAATGTTATGTTTAATATGAATATTATTAACTTTTTTAATATTGTTTAATATTATTAATTACATTGATGTACCTGATTATAAAAAATATATAAAAGGTATTGGTTTATTTCTTTATGTGCTGACCGTACACAACTACAAATGCAAAAACGTCTCGAAAGTAATTTACTTATAAAAGCACCATATTTGAAAAGTATATCGCAACTATTTTACATACTAAAACGGGCCAAATGTGTACGGAACCCTCAGTCCAACTCGCACTTGACCGGTTTTTTTAATTGCATCAGGTAATTCCTCCCTTAGGTAACTTTCAAAGCAAATCTTTAAATGCAGAAAAAAAGGAAATTAGGTGTTTATAAAAACAACTGGCAACCAGCACTCTTTGCTTTAATTTAAACAACAATAACTTAGTTATATTATAGAGAATATTTTTTATTTTCGGTCCAGTAGTTCAAGAGCATACAAACACACAATTTAACTTTTTTCTAATCTTATTATAGATGGTAAACATCCTTAAAAAACTTAACGTTTAAAAACTTAATTCGAAGACTAATAAAAAATATATTTCATATCTAATTTAGTTAAAGCCCCAAAGTAAAGTACGTAATTAAAATAAATATGAGAGAATCTTGTAAATTTTTACGAGTAGGCAAGTTTTTTATATGGAGTCTCCGTATAATGGTGTCTCAAGACAATTATCCTTGTTTCAGTTACCAGCATCATCCCGGTACTCGGACTTCAACGGCATGGCGCCGTACAGACCGCGGCAGCGCCGGACCGCCGCTAGTTTGCCCGGTAAGCCTTCAACCTCGATGATTTGACATCGATGATGTTGACAACCGTATATCGATAACCATGATATGTCGGTATTTTTAAGAAAATATCGATATCAATATCGATACTTCCCGAATATATCGATAATTTTATCGGTAAACTTAATAAATAATAAATACTTGGTACCGATACTAATAGGTACATATTTTTTTAGCAAATCGTGTTAACTAGTATAATCAGATACTTAATCACCTGGCCAAATATTGCCACTTATGACGCGATGGGTGTATAGATATTAATGCCTTTGACTGTACCTACGATTTTTGAAGAGTAGCGTCGATTCCTCGTGGATTTAATTATCAGTTTATCATTCTTATAGAAATAAGACTAATCTGAACCGGGTCTGTTTCATTCGGGTATGTACGAGTATGTTACCTGACTGATTAAAAATAATAATTTCAAATCGGGTTCATAAATGACGGAGATCTGTCAAAATATCGATATTAACCGAAAATTATTTATCGATACATAGGTATAAAATATCCCTAATTATCGATATTTATATCGATAAAAAGATACCTAATTATCGATATTTATGTCGATTGGGGTCTATATTGTCTTCCATAAAGTTTTTGTTCCGTTTTTAAGATTCCATAACATTTTTAGTCATAAATATTGTTAGTCATAATATTGATTGTCATAATATTTGAGGGTATAATTTGTATTTCCGATTTTTCGTGGTCATATTTGTCGAAAGTCATAAAAACTTTATTCATAACTTTTTAAATCATAATGTATAACACCTCATAATGTTAAAGGTAATAATATTGCTTGACAGAGTGATTATAAGGTCCAAACTTGTTTATCATAAAATACAATACATAAAATGTAAGTTTTGCCTACTATATGTAAGTATTAGTAAAAAAATATGTTCGGTTCTGGCTGTAGGGTCGCAATTCTACCTAACACTCCTCCTCGCTTCGCTCGTCGTCGTACCTAACGGATACCTTCCTTATATACATCATATTCATAATATCAATTATTATTTTATTATTATAGTTTGGAGTCATAAAAATTACATATGTACTGAGGCAATGAAACGGTATGAATAATAATAATTAGTAGTATAAAATACATGCTTTAAAATATTTCTGTTTAATTATCAATACGCCTTTGAATGTTATAGATTTAATTTTTATGGCTTATGAAAATTATAATCCTTAACATTATGGACTATTCACTTTAGCATTATTAAGCGTTATACGTTACAATTTTTATGACTATCGATAGTTATGAGCATAAAAAGTATGACAATCAATTTCTGACTTCCAAAATTCGATACAACAACTTAATGGGTGACAAAGGGATCCCCGATATCCGATATCGATATCCAAATTATACTGATATTACAGTCCCTGGATATATACAGGGTGTTAGGTAATGAGTGGATAAACCGTGAACTGCTGATAGGGGGCACTTAGGTCGTTCTAATAATGATAAATGAGGTTTAGTAAAAGTGCCACGGTTTTCGAGATATTTGGACTTTTTTAATTTTTTAGGAAATTGACACCCTTACTCAATTTTTTGGTTGTGGTTAGTCTACTAAGATGTTTTTTTTTATTTTCTTTTTAGCTTATTATTGTTATATAGTTGTGTTATGCGATAAACATTACCATTTTGGCGTAACTACCGCGGTTTAACTAAAAAAAAATCGCAAACTTGAATTTTGCATCTTCGATAGAACATTTACCAAATTTTGAGCTCTTGCGGTGAAAAAAAAAATTACTATCACATGGTAGCCAATGAGCTAAAAAACATGCCCATTTAATAGAGATTTTAAAACAGTAAACATCTTTTTATTTAAATATTAGAATAAAAAACAACATCAGTTTTCCGCAATCGATTCGATTATTTCCTGTGATTATTTCATATTAAATTTGTGCTCCACAATTCCAAAGCGTACCTAATTATGACAAACTTTTCATTGTGAAAATAAAAATACTGGCCACTAATTTTGTGAAACTTTTTATTGAAAAAAGTAAAGATTTGTGATCCGAGCGAAGCTTTACAACCTTTTTGTTGTAATAATAACGATACCGGGCACTAACTACTTTTTTAATGCCATTTATTCGAAATTTAAAAAATATCCCGACAGCTTTTTATTCTTTTAATAAGCTTAATAACATGCCTATTTAATAGAGATTTTATAACAGTAAACATTTATTGGTTTTGATAAATAAAACTTAAAAAAGTAGGTATTGGAGTAGCAAGGAAGCCGGTTTTTCTAATGAATGATTTAACTAATGCTATCTGTGAAATAAAAAAACATAAAAAGGAAATGTTTTAATAAAGTTAAGTTAAATAATGTGCTCAAATTGACGTCCACCAGCCCTAATGCAAGCTCTACATCGTCGGATAAAGGAACGCCTGACGAATCTGGTGTATCCAGAGTTCCCTATTTCTTGAGCAGCAATTCTTATTCGCTCTCGTAACCCAGAAAGACTCGTAATTGGACGGCTGTACACTTTCTCTTTGAGACAACCCCAATAAAAAAAATCTAAGGGGTTCAAATCCGGTGAACGCGGAGGCCATAGTATTGGGCCTAACCGGCCAATCCATCGTTCTGGGAATGCGGCAGTTAAGTACTGTCGCACTCGTGCTGCGTAATGTGCGGGACAACCGTCTTGTTGTAACCACATTACTTGCCTTAGTGCAAGCGGCACATCTTCCAGAAGGATAGGTAGATCATTTTGAAGAAACTCCAAGTAATTATCTCCATTTAGAGTAGATGGCAGCTCGAAGGGGCCGATCACTTCGCCATTCAAGATACCGGTCCACAAATTTACCTAAAATTAATATTTGTAATAGATAGGGGATTCATCGCGGTAAAAAGCATAATTAATTAAACCTTGACGTTTTTATCGTATTACAACAACCGTGAATACCGTGATCATGAGAAGACTTACCTTAAATTGGTACTGAGATCTATCCTATCTCATTAAGTGAGGATTATCTAACTGCCAACTGTGCAGATTGTGTAGATTCATGTAGCCATCTTGACGGCAAGATGATTCGTCCGACCACAGTATCTTGTTAAAAAAGTCTGGGTCTTCACGCATCCGACGCAGCATCACTCGACAAAAAGTTACTCTTAAGGGATAATCTCTAGGCAATAAAACTTGCACACGTTGGACGTGAAATGGGTGTAATTGGTGTACTTTTAATGTAGTATGCACTTTTCATACAGATAAACCCAGGTAATTTGCCATATCACGCACGGATAGAGAAGGATCTGCTTCAACTAGGTCCAAAACATTCTCGTCATCTCCTCGGGTGGGTCTTCCTCCACTTGTTCCACCCACACCCTGACCAAGAATTCTGCCTTCAGTGAACGCATTATGTACTCGATTAAAAATCCGGTAGTCTGGATGGCTAAATTTCGAATAAATGGCATTAAAAAAAGTACTGCCCAGTATTGTTATTATTGCAACAAAAGGGTGTAATGCTTCGCTCGGATCACAAATCGTTACTTTTTTTCAATAAAAGGTTTCACAAAATTAGTGGCCAGTATTTTTATTTTCGCAAGGAAAAGTTTGTCATAATTAGGTACGCTTTGGTATTGTGGAGCACAAATTTAATATGAAATAATCACAGGAAATAATCGAATCGATTGCGGAAAACTGATGTTGTTTTTTATTCTAATATTTAAATAAAAAGATGTTTACTGTTTTAAAATCTCTATTAAATGGGCATGTTTTTTAGCTCATTGGCTACCATGTGATAGTAATTTTTTTTTTCACCGCAAGAGCTCAAAATTTGGTAAATGTTCGATCGAAGATGCAAAATTAAAGTTTGCGATTTTTTTTAAATTAAACCACGGTAGTTACGCCAAAATGGTAATGTTTATCGGATAACACAACTATTAAACAATAATAAGCTAAAAATAAAATAAAAAAAAAACATTTTAGTACACTAACCACGACCAAAAAATCGAGTAAGGGTGTCAATTTCCTAAAAAATTAAAAAAGTCCAAATATCTCGAAAACCGTGGCACTTTTACTAAACCTCATTTATCATTATTAGAACGACCTAAGTGCCCCCTATCAGCAGATCACGGTTTATCCACTCATTACCTAACACCCTGTATATATTTCCCTCCACGTGCCGTCCGTATTCACCCTGTATAAAAATTAACTACAGATGTAGTGCAAAATGATTTTCCTTCGAGAAAACTCGGATCTCAATCGAAATACGATGGCACCCGAACTGTCAATCAATAATTGTATGAAATGAGTGACGTTCACGAACACCCAACGATCAGATTACATCAATTACACACATTTTCCATGATTTCTGCAGTCAAGTCGTTAACATTCGCAGATTGCAACTTGTCTCACCCTTGGCGCTTTAAGAACGCTCATTGTCATAAATATGACTAAACTTTTTTGTTTTTAATATTCTAGCCACGCCCTCTTCCACGCCGAAGCGCGGGCGCGCGCTGCCCGTGCCGCCGGGCAGCGAGTCGGGCTCGGTGCGGAGCGGGCGCGGGGGACGCAAGCTGCCCCGAGCCCCGCACCCCCCACCCGCGCCCGTCATCCACCACGTGCCTTATCTACCCGGTAAATATCACAACCACTTCGCCTCCTCACAAAACATGAATGCTGCGTGTTGATTAGTGGTTGCCTAGCAACCACAGCTGATTATGGGTTCTGCGCATAATGTACACACATTACCGTCAGAGAGCCTAGTGTAAGTTTTGCAACGTTTTTAACGTCTCGATCGCGTTTGCGTAAAAGTGTCACTTTGTATGGAACTATCAAATATTTCAAATACGCGCCGCAAGGGGCGCTGTCACACTTCCATACTACTTGAGACTAAACGCAAATGCGATCGAGACGTAAAAAACGTTACAAAACTTACACTAGGCTCTCTTATGAAGGAGCAGGCTTGTTTCTACTATTCGAACCGTCGAGAGATTGGGTTAGCCTGCGCGCTCATTAGGCCACTAGTGGCCGCCACTAAACGCGACCACTAGTGGCTGCCACTCGGCCACAAGCTGCGGACGAGTTTTTTCATACATTTTGTATAGCATCGGCGCACACTGGGCGTTCGAGTGGCCGCGTGTGAGCCACAAGCGCCCGCGCTCGCTACTAGTGGCCGCGTTTAGTGGCTCGCCTCGCGCGCACACTCGGCCACAGCCGCCGGCTTCTCAGATAAACAATAGCCAATAGTGGCAGCCACTAATCGCCGCCACTGAGCCACCGGTGGCCGCGTTTGGTGGCTGCGTCTAGTGGGTTAGCCGAGCCACTAGTGGTCGCGTTTAGTGGCGGCCACTAGTGGCCTAATGTGCGGGCGGCCTTACTTCAGATTAAATATGTATACTTCTCATTTACAAATAATGTTGATGAAATTTTAACCCAAAGTTACCAAAGCTATCTGCGATTATAACATGTATGTTGGAAACGGGCATAGTGAGATTTGGTTCCAGCACCTATTTACCTTTTTACTCCATGTAGTAAAGTGCAAGATGGGTTAATATTTTCGGGTTCGGCTTTAGTCGGTTAGATTCGCGTATAAGAGCGAGTGAGATTGAAGTACAAGCCGGCTATTAACTTGTGTTTAAATTTTCTTTTGAGTTAATATAATGTTGATTTATTAACTTTGCTTTATTTATGGTAGTTTCAGTACCATTATAGTTATAAACTCGAGTTTATAATATTTAACTTTGATTTTGTATACAGAACCCGAGAAAACGATACCAGACGTGAGTTATGGGTACGACAGTTACGGGTACCAGCCTGAGTACCAAGACACTGCCACAGACCAGTACCAAGATCGGAATTATAATACAAAGTAAGTATTAACGTGAAGTTTATTTTTTACATATAGAGGTAGAACTGGGCCCTGTATTCTTTATTGTTACCCATAATTGTTTTTGATCGTTTTTATAGTGCTTTGTTTTGTCTCTTTCATCATTATTCTTGCTTCACAAATTAAGAAATGGATAAAGTATAATAATACAGTTATAAATCGGAAATAATAATGTAAACACAATGCCGAATCAAAGCAAATTGTTCTGTTGTTTAACATTAAGTATTTCACATGAACTTGTTTTTACACGACATTGTACCTTTGAAAAATTTCTAATACCTGCTTGAGTGTTCTAACTAATTGCTAACACATTAAGTAAAGGAACTCATAAACATAGGTTTCGTTTTATGAATTTAATTTTGATATTTATTTCAGTTATGATGAAGATGGAATGCAGCCTTTCTTTGACGAAACCCCCCACGCTACACCGCCTGCCGCAGGTAGAACTATAAATTATAACTTTAATATATATTTTTTATAAAATCACTTGACTAGATCGCCATGACCGTAATTTGACCATTGTCATTGAATAATGAACTATAAATAAACCGATTGATAAAAACTTCCGGTGACATCGCTACAAATTGTTTAGTAGTTTGCAATCATTCGCAACAAATGACGTCCCGTTTAGTTAGCTGGCTTTGCGAAGAAATAACTTTTAATATATTTACAGTGTTATTCAAATTTTCAGCGCAAAAGCCTCCGTGGAGTGAAACGGAAACGACGACACAGTTTACATATCCTGCAACTAGTGAAGCAGATTCATTACTACCTCTTACAGTACCTTCAACAATATCAGCCTATTTACCGCAACCTCCAGTGACAAGCCAACACGATGTATATCAAGACGATAGTTACCAGCAATATGATTTGCAATATGATTCTCAAAACCAGTATCAATCGTATGATCAGCAAGAACAGTATCAAGAACCTCAGCATCAGTTTACGGATGAAGCGCAGGATTATCAATATCAGCAACAGTACGAAGAAGAGCAATATCTAGATTCACAAAAACAGCAACAGCATTTAATACAGGAACAACAATATCAGGAACAGTTCGCGATACAGCAGCAAAAACAACAAGAACAACTGAGGAGGCAACAACAGCAACAACAACAGCAGCAAAAGCAGCCTACGCAGCAATTGCAAACAAGTGTTCTCACTGGTGCAGCTACGCTAGGGAACTTTATGGCCGGTGGTGCTAAGAAACTTGGAAGTCTTTTTGGTGCCGCTGCCGCAGCTGTTGCTACCCCTGCTGTGTCCCATCCCCCTGCATCTGTTCCCACAACGACAACGCATTATATCCAATCTTCAGTCGTAGCTCCTGTAACTCCCTTTACAAGTACTACTACTGTTCTCCCTTCCGTCCCCGACGTATCACCACCAGTGCCCACTGTTACTACATCAGCATCTGTTACTTTACCTAGAACTCCTTCATTAAAAAGGCAGGAGTCTATTCAAAGACCTTCTGTGCGTCGGACGCGAACGCTGCCTGACGCACCAGAAGATTTACCCCCGTCGAGCTACGACGAAAGTGCCTACGAGGATGAGTACCATAAGACTGAATTCGATCATTCCATAGACAGGACTGCATCTTTAGACAGGTATCATGAAGATGAGTATATTCATGATACGATTCCTGAAGATATCCTTGAAGAAAGTCAGCTTCCTGAAGAACTACCGCAGCGTAGTCCTTCGATACAAAAAACTGCGTCTCCTACCAGAGCTGGGTCTGTTATAAGGAAACCTTCAATTGACAGCTACCATAGTCAAGCTCCGTCAATTGTTGATCGAAGAACTTCTCAAAGTTCGTTTCATCTTGAGGACAAGCTTGCTGTTCCGACGACTATAGAAGGTAAGCAACAATGACCAGTGCTTAAGCATACTGCGTTTTAAAATACTAATTAGAGTAGTTACAATACTAATAAATACAGAGAAATCCTTAAAGATGTTCTATTTACATTCAATTGAGTTATCAAAATATAAGTTAAGTATTATATTTCTGATATAACTATTTATTTTTATTTATGTTTACGATCTGGACGATGCAAAATAATAATATTGTAACATTACATTGAAGAATAAATAAACTAAACTTAATTCATAGCAGTTATGTAGCGTTTCTTTTTTTATACAATATAATACAAGTTATGCTTTTACTTTAGGAAATATTATGAATGGGACTATACATATATTGTTTTCAAGTCGCGGACACTTACAGTAACATTTTTTCAGAATCAATTACGGACAAATCAAAAAGCAAATTTCATGAAGACCGCACGACGTTTCACGAAGTTCCTGAGGAAACTGAAACGTTACATGACCGAGAACCCTTTGCTAAACATGACTCAGAGTTTCAAGAAGAAGAATTTCAAGAAGACGAGCCGTTCAGCGAAGAACAACAAAAGTTCGATGATCAGGAACCTTTTAATGAAGGCGATGAACAATACAATGAGGATGAAAATGTGTTCCCAGATGATCAGAACAGGCAAGAAGAGGAAACGTTCCAGCCTGAACAGCCGAAGTTGACGCCAAAACAACGGTGGCACCGGGCATACAACAAGATCGTGATGCAGCTGAACGTGAGTCTTTTTTTCATTTCAATAAAAGCAGAATACTTTTTGTACCACTTGTTTTAAGTATTATGAATCAAAAAAATATAATTTATATGAAAATGTGGTTATGTTACAGATTTCTGCTTTTATTATTTATTATTCTTTCATTTTTAGGTTATCTTTTGGTTTGCAAACCAACATGGAGAATTAATATTTTTGTTAGGCTGGTACAGTGTAGACGTTTCATACGTCTTGTATTTGACGCTCGTGCGGAAAAAGGTAAGTCAGCAAAAGCAGTATTTGAGATTTGCTATTAAACTATATATTAACAAAATTATAGATTTATGAAAACAATAAATTAAAATATGAATTTAGAAGTAAAATTAAATTTAATGCAAATCTAGTCAAAAATAGAAAACATACAAAAAAGAAAAAGAGAAATGAATAATAACGCTGAAAAATCCAGGATATCATCGTCGTGAACTCTTTATGGTAGTGTTTCGACTATCAGATACACTTCATTGAATTTTCTTAAATTCTTAATAGCAGGGTTTAAAATCACTGATTTTAATTCAAAATTTAAACATAGCCCATGGTTTTACAAATGGATGGATTGTTTGAAAAAATGAATAGTTATAATGAAGTCAGCCGAATTCTTAATCTGTAGGTTATATTTTCACCAAATAACTACATAAATAAACTTGAAATCCAAGGTTGGATCTTTTTAAGAGATATTTGTATGTTTTTGAGAAAAAGCGTTATCTAGAAGGCAAACCGTTGTTTCAACTTTAATAGGGTCTACGTAACTTGATTAGTTGATTACCTATTGCTTTTTGTCAGTAATCAATAAGAGCAATTATTCAATCTATTTAAAAATGTTTTTATAAATCTGGTAAGTAATTTATATTTATATATTTTATTGTATGTAATCTTGTACATAAATTTAATGAAATAAATAATTTTAAATTTGAATTTGAAGTAATCACTCAAATTAAAGCTTGAATAAAGCTTGATTTCAGCTCTGTGTATTTTTATTTCTTTAAACGAAAGAAACTACCTAAAAATCGCAAGAAATCCGACTAAATCTCTATTCAACATTAATCACTCTTTCTCGTTACAATATCTGATACAAAATAAATGCATCTAGTGACATAGTAGCACTATACCCCCCGCTGGGTTACATTACTGCATGGGGAGAGAAAATGCTATGAGTTTATCAGAGCGTTCAGAGCCTTACGAACATTGACCCTTTTGCGTAACCTTGAGATTTATATACTTGGCAATTTTGGCATCGACTACTGGTGAGTGTATACTTTTGGTGTTATTGCATGCCTTGAATATAAGGCTGTTTTCATAAGTACTGGCCTTGACTTCCTCATTACAGTCATTCATACTTATACTTAACAAAAGAAAGCAAAAGCTAGGGAAACACCATCAGGAAAAGTACAGTGTAGTTTTTAGGGTTCCGTACTTCAAAAGGAAGAAGGTAGGTACTTAGATATCACTTCGTTGTCCGTGTGTCTGTCTGTCAAGACCCTTTTTCTCAGAAAGCGTACAGGTATCAAGTTGAAATTAATATTAAATACTCAGGTCAGCAATCCCTTTGAGATGCGAAAAACTAAAATTTTCAAGTCAACGCAATCAAAAGACAAGGCCGTTTGTGACGCATATTTTGACACTCGCAAGGAAATCAAAAACGTATAGGGTTGGTACTTTTCCGTTGGCCTATAAACATGAAATTTGTCAAGATGCAATGTCTTATAGCACAAGTATAGGGAAAACCTTGGAAAACCGTTTTGTAGTTATGTAACTACACCGCTTTTTTTTTACTACTACCTACCGTAATATAACTATATGTAGGTAACTAAAATATTGCATTGGCTATTAAAGTACCTAATTGTTTATCGATCGATCGGTTACATCCAATAAAAGATTCGATTACATCCAATAAAAAATCTTTCTCTCAAGATTTATCCAATATACCCCAAGGGTATTTTCTTTCCATCTACGCTGAATATTTTCTTATGATTCAATTGAAAACTTTTCGCTTTTTCTGTCGTGTAAACTACTTTGAAACTAGGCTTTCTTGCTCTTATACTCGATTGTATAATAATTCAATTTCAAAAGTTTTGTAGTTTTGCTTTTCGTCTGTTATTCACATTAAGAACAGAATCATTTCAAAAATACTCTATTTCATCGGCTTTGTCATTCAAAAGTTTTTCGAAGATGCAATTGTAAGCGATAGCTGCGGCACGAGTAACCAAACGGCCCTTGTCCTCAAACAAAAATGTTACTTAGTAGTTACAATGGTGCTAGTTTACGTAGTAACTGGCATTGTTATAACTATGGCTGTTTACTCCAAGTTTGTCTCACAACGATAATAACCAGCCAAGTTGGCAATCCCGGGCGGAACTATAAAAATAATACGGAAACTACATAATTTAATATCTCTTTAAAATCATACCCATAGACCGGGTTTTCATTAGTTAGCGGCGTCTTGTCAATTTACTTGACAGTCCAGCTCGTAAAAACGTGCAGGGGGTCTAGCTACGACACACTACGGTAACATACAGATTTCCTAAATAAAAAAATAAAAAATAGGTCTGACGTAAGCTAACGATCTGTCGCGTCAGCCGCTTATGTCAATTCCATACAATTTGTCAGTTATCATAAATCGTTAAGTTTATTGTACTTAGTCCATCTGGGCTAGGTCCCTGAAGTGTAATTTCTTTAACTATGAACCTTATAACCTTATCACTGGATTGTCAAATGACTATATCGGCCAATTTCAAGCCGCAAATCGGTAACTCATCGACGCGGTGCGTATACCTACTCGAGTGAGCAGCTGACTGTTGTTAACATTATGAAGAATTATTACAATCTGAAGATTCACTTAGCGTAAGTCTTCTATATCTAAATATTCTTCTTCTGGAGCATTTTAGCTGGGTATGTGCCTTTCCAATTTTTTCCAATTTTTTCCCTATTATATAATTATGTTAGTCTGGTCCATATAGAGCTAGCATTATCTTTATTAAGTACCGTCGGAGCATTGCGCTCATCGCGGTCTCTCTAAAACAATCGAAAAATCGTCAAAACAATTACTTTTCCAATGTATTTATGTTACACTATGGAGTTGATAGTTTTCCTTTAAGTTTCATTTAACAGCCTAACGTTTCGAGCAAGGGTCTTCATCCAAAGGGAATGTACAAATAAATAAATAATTAAAATGTCAAAATGTGTGTTGGGTAATATTTTTATTTGACGTTTCTTCCGGGAAGGGAAGTGATCTACCTACAAAGGGTTTAAGATATTCAGTTGATTTTACGAAACGTAGTGGAAACGTGATAATTCTCTAGGTTATAACACTACCCAAGGCCGTCTGATTGGTCCAGATCACTATTAATTGACAGATGATCTGCGAGGGCGCTCCGGCCATAAAAATATAAGAATAAATTGGTTTTCATCAAACCTCAATTAACCACAGACCTTTCAAGTTTATCCCAGCGACTTTGAGCAATATATTCGCTTAATCAAACCCAGCCTTGTGAATGATACGTTGCTTTCCATGAAGAGCGAATAGGGAATATGCATGAAATTTTGCTATCGCATTTCGTAATAAAATATACCGTAAAAGAGATGGCAAAAAGTAAAATATAAGCATTTAAAAACTACTACTTAATTAGACAGAAAGATTCGACATCAACTGTGACGTCAGCGTGCGCTACGGCCATAATAATAATACTCTATGTTAAATTCGTTTGGCTGGAAAGCGATCTTTCATTGCTTATATCTCGGTTATTTTTATAGTTGTTATTCGAAAAAAGATTTTTCTCTACTGTCTGTTACATGAATGACTTTTTATGAAAGCAAAGAATCAGATCACAGAGAATCAGGGAGCAACAGAATAATACTAATATTAACATGACATCTACGTTATCCTATTGTTGATATTGTAAGATTATGTCGACTAGTAGGAAAATATTTCTCTTTTAATTCGAAACAGCAGAAATATGTGTAACAACTCGAAAATAACGTTTCAGACATTTTATTTACTCGCCAAAAATGGCCCCCGGCATTGTCGGCAAGATCCGTGAACAACCGCTTGTTTGTGCCTCACAAATAACAAAGTGAAACTTTAATTAACATCCAGTAATGAAGGCGAATAAATACTTTTAAATACGGAACGATGTGATTATATTACTTAAATATATGTTTCTAATTTCGGCTTCCCGCCGGTTGGATTCCTAGAGGTTGCCGCCCGCAGAGCCTCGCTTTGAACCCGATCACCTCATTAGTCCAGCTCAGTTGCTCCATACGTACATAAGCAGCTACGCAGCCACTCAGTCCGTTGACAGACTTCGTCCTGTACGCACTCCCGATACGGGCTAACATTAATCTTAAAGAATCGGAAAACGTTGCACAACCGCTGCGGAAGCGAGCTGAGGACGTGGTATCGCATCCTGCGGGCGGCCGTGGCCTTATTCCGCGCACTTATCACCCATTTGCATACAAATTAGCAGCAACTTCAGGTGTTTACATTTTTACATTCAGTGGTTCTCCGGACGTAGCTTGAGTAACTTGATAAGCGAAAATGCGTAGTCGGAAAGTACAGGCGATAAGTGAGGCAGACGTGCGTCGCGAGCAGGGTTACTCCGGTTCGCGGTTGCGTGTACGCCGCGGCTCTAGCTTGACTGATTTGGATAAGTTGCGGTGTGGTGGGTCTAGTGGAGGTGGGTCTATCGGGGACTTGATGAACATGTTTAGCGGGAGCGCGACTTCTGTGGGTAGTGATACTCTCGTGGCAAGGACGGTTCCTCTCGAGACTGTGAGGCGTAGTGTGGCGTTACCAGAGTCGACCCTGGCCCGGCCGCATCCATCTCCGCTTATACACGTCTCTCGACCCGTGGGCCCGCTGACGATGGCCCAACGTACCCTCAGATTCAGCAGGCTGTTGAAATACCAACCGTGTTCTGCTGATGTTCCTATAACGTTGGTGAGTGGTTTCGCAGATAAGGTGTCATTGTTTAATTACAATCTCAACACGTCATTTTATCTAGAGCGTTTTCTTTTTCCTCTTAATCAGTTACCCGATATAGTACACGGAGAAAAAAATCTAGTTTCCTTTAACATAATATTGTAAATTCTACTTCTGTACAACATAATTTTTAGTACCTATTACCATTTACCTAGTATCGTAGAAAACAAATTTTGTGTAGTATACAAAACCTGATGTATGCTAAATGCATATTTTACTCTGTAACTATTAAATGGTAACCACAACGATATCAAAGTTTTCGTGTACTAGAATATTTTAACTAGAATATTCTAGTATTAACAAAAATATGACTTGTTGTCATTAAAAAAAAATCTGTTAACCATAGCTAAAATCTGTTTTCTTACACCAGAATCATAACTACAATACAATCTGGTAATATTGGTAAATATTTTTTTCTCCGTGTAGAAAGGTAACCGAATACGGTATCAATACTTTCTCCGATGGTACAGACGTAGGTACTTCAAAAAGTAACTTTAATTTAGGTTCAAGTTACTATTTCTATTATCTCTTATTATTTTCAACCACTACGTACAATTTCCTAGTTAAGTCATATAATAATCAGTACTTAATATGATAATGTTATAGGCAATGGGACTCACTATCATCATCAATTACAATGTCAAAATGCTCTTCAGTTATTATCTCATTAGTCATAATATTATCAACCGCCATTTTAGTGGTGTGAGTAGTGTTCACTATCGATTTAACATAGTATTTTTCTAATACATTTTTTTACACTAAGGCCCGATTTGCACGAGCGCTTTTTTAACGCTCAATGCATCATTTCTGCGATCCCATTCGTTGACCTTGAGAATCCTACCAATAGGATCGCGGAGCGCAAGCGTTGAGCGTTAAAAAATAATCGGTTGACACGTTGAAATATAAGGAATGAACCAAGAAACTCGCATTTAAAATATAAATAAGGATGCCAAAAGTGTTTTATTTCTTTTTTTTTTCATTTTGGATTTCAAATAGAAAAAAAAAATTTTTTTGGACAGAAATTAAAGTCTTTTTTATATCCTCGTAAACTAACTTACTTGAAAGTTATCACACTCAACGTAGTACGGGAAGTGAAACGTAGTTTAAAAAATAAAAAAATGGTTCCTTATTAAATGAACGTCGTGTCGTCTGCAGACCTAACCCCGCTTGCACAAATAAAACCGAAAGCAATGCATAAGAAAGCAGATGCATTAACCCGGCAAGAAAGTCATGCATTTTGAATAAGTGCATTTTTACTTATAAAATTCTATTTCAATTTGAAATGAGCATGACTTACGGGTCAATAGCCTATAATTAATTCACCTCTACTAAACTACTACTAAACAAAAAATATATTACAATTTATATGTTTTTACACAATTGGAAATATGCATGATTTTTTTTGCTCTTTTAAAAAGTCATTCATGTAACAAACAGTAGAAAAAAAACTATTTTTCGAATAACTATAAAAATAACCAACATAAGTATAAGCCATTAAAGATTTGTTTCTATCTCTTTCTAGCAAAACAGAATTTAATATGGAGTTTATATGGCCGTAGTGCCCGCTGACGTCACAGTACATGTCGGATCTCTCTGTCTAATTAGTATTTTAAATGCTTATATTATCCGTATTTTTTGCCAGATTTTAGTTTCAATTTAACTTTTTGCCATCTCTTTTACGGTATTTTCATATTTTGTTAATAAATGCGATAAAAAATAATATGCTTATTTCCTATTGTTACTGGTTGATTATCAAAAAATTTTACGTAGTTAAGGCCTTAATTAAGAAACGTTAGTGTTCTTCCATTGTGTAACGAAAGTTAACCGTACAATTAATCAATCAGTCAATCATATGGCTAACAATAATTCTCTTATTATGTCAGCATTGTATTCTGTTGGTGTCCGTATTAAATAAATAAGTAGATATGCTTAACATTCGTCACACAATGGAAGAAAATTAACGTTTCTTAATTAAGGCCTTAACTACGTACAATTTTTTTTGATAATCACCGTACTGGCTGTGTTTTCTACTGAAATAACGCTCGGATTCCTTATCCAGTCAAATTGACGTTGGCTCTATGTGCCGCGAGTTCGTGGAACGAAAACATTACTACTCACAACACTACTACGTCATACAGAAAAAAGAAGTATAATTAAGAGTATGAAATCCATATTCGCATAATGCGTTCTTGCTTTGGCCGGTAGTATGCCAACAACTACTAACTATTCGCGCGAAAACTTGATGAATCAATGTAAATCGATAATATATTCGAACTAAATACACTCAGGGATAAATTAAGAGGAGTACTTTTTTTTGTTAGCCTGTTTGTATGTCCTACTGCTGGGGAAAGGCTCTTTTTCTCTTTTTCAGTTAAGTAACAGAAAAATAAAATCTATTGATTTTCCTGAGTGTATTTATTGAGCTCTTAAAAAGTTAAGCGTGGTCTTGCGGTTTTCGTGGTTTAATTTGATATTTTTTGAGTTTAAACTAAGTGGTTTTATAATTTGAATATTTAATTAATTCACACACATTAAGACGTTAATATGAATATTATAAAGTTAGATAAAACAATACAAATTGAATATGTTTATGCCCTAAACATATTTAGTGGATTATAATTCAAGTTGAATTTCATAAACGCTGTTACCAAGGTACAGCAGTATTCAATATTTACAGACAAACCATTACCCTGTCATAACAGACAGAAAACCTACACGTCTAAAAATATACATTCGTAGCATAATCAATAGGCGAATTTATAACTGGACTACTCGTAATAAAAATGGGCATACATCATAAACGAATAGAGTAGACTTACCTATACCCTTTTTCACTTGTTAAAAGCTGTTTAAAGTGCAACCTTGAAGATTGGGTCCTGTGATAGGTCAAAGGGAAAAGCTATCGGCGGATTAATAGTTATTGAATAAATCAAAACTGTAACCTATCAGCAGTCGTATTCCTATTTGTTCTTCAGGAAAAATATATTTTAGTAGGCTGTGGCGCATTTTATGACGTCTTATAATAGATTTAGAGTATATTCTCGTTACACGGGGCCGGGGCGGAGCACGACCGGCACACGGTCAAATAATCTAAGTATACTTTTATATGAAAAAATATTGTTTGAAGTTGTCAATGTCATTAGAGATGCCAAATCATTTGTAACTTACAGGAAACTCCACCTTATTGCTGTAGAATGTCAGATTGACTTTGGACCTAAAATAAACACTCATTTATTGCTGTTTTAATTTATTAATTTAAGAAACTGTTAAAAAAAAACTCACAGGCACAATTGATCTGATACACAACACAATTAGATTTTTAATTAAACAACACAATGGAAAGAAATAGCTTTATATTATTATTCCTTGCAACTTCATTTTAAAAAATATTTAATATATAATTAGTACAAAAATTCGGACTTATCTAACTAGGAAAAATTAGACACAAAAGTCAAATCGGCAAGGTAAACTGTACCTACTGACTCAAACTGTTAATCATTTTACAGCCTACTTGATTTAGTGTGTTTTATCCTATTTTTACCATTTTTCAATTTAATTTTATAATTTTATATTATAGTTATAAGATTTTATCCAAAATTATTTACAAAATTACGTTTACTTAAACAAATACCTAAGCATATTTTTTCATGAATTTCAACAAGTATTTCAACTTGGGCATTTCAATATTATGGATGCATCTGTTGAAGTCTCCAATGACCTTGACCGAGTGAGTCATCATTCTAGAGATGATGTCTTTCAAGCAGACGCTGAGGTCTGACACTTCTTTAAAGCCATGGATGGCTATTTCAGCCATTACCACCGGGAAAGGCGACGTCTCGTAGAGGAACTGGAAAAATAAGTTTAGGTACTAGTTACTACTTATACGAAATTGTTAAGACTGAGTTGAGTGCTGTACATCACGTTTTCAGTAAGCTAATGGCATGGGAGTCGATTTTTAAATATCTTTTGGAGACTAAAGCTCACTAATATGGCCGATATTTCTAGAACTGTAACCGGTCTGACTGATGACTAAAATTTTCACGCCTAAAACATCAAATACGAGTGCACCCAGCCGCTAGTAAACTAGATCACCGCGTCACTTAGTCTTCATTCTTATTTACTTAACATTCGGCGAAATTCAAAAATCAACTCCCTGGCAACGTCTTTGTGCGGTAAGTGGTAATAATTTAGTTTGAATGATTCTTGCATGTAAATTTTAACTAAGATCGGTTTCTATTTGGGCTACTTTTTGTTAACCTACAACTACGACTCTAGCAAGTTTACTACTAAATTGATATCCAAATGAAAACCATGACTATACGCGGAAGAAGTAGCGGCCATGAAGTTTATATCAAATGATATTGCGATTTTGATAAAGCCAAACGGGCAAATAATCATTCATATCAATAGCGAATTATTCAGTTTTTACCCATGAATACTCGACTGATTTGTAGGTACTGATAACGAGTTCGTCTCGTGTCAATACCCGTATACGGACATCCATTTTATTAAAGAAGACCTTTGAAATACGTTGGAGATAAATTAGATTGGTAGGTACAATGAGCTACGTAAAATGGAAAGTTGAATATTTTTTGTAAAAATCGCTGTTGGTTACAGAATTTTCTGACTAAGCTTGAAGTCGTTCGTTTGAGAACCTAATGAAGTCGATGTGTATGCTTATGTTCTATATCACGTATTTTAAGAGTCAACATCCTATTCCCAGTCTAGAATATAGGAGCTAGCTCTCATCGCAAACGGTTTTTTAAAACAAATTGGTAAAGGCAGTGAACTCATTTGGTATGAACTTTATTTTTCCTACCAAATAGCTGTAATTTATTTTTGTCAATTAGCTGCGAACTTATTGTTCACTTGATAAAAGTTTTGTTTTGTCCTTCATACAACTTTTATTATTATGCTTGATTAAAGTTTTTTTAATTTTTGCAATAAAGAATAAGGTTCCGTTTCTTGGCAATTATTTATAGCACCTAAATGCTTAGGTACTCGATAAATAGTAAGAAGAACGAAGATGTGTTATAATATTGAGCCTTTTTTTGCCAGAAAGGCAAGATCTGATGTAAAGTGATCATCGCCGCCCATAAATAAATAAATAAATAAATAAATAAATAAATAAATAAATAAACATCTGCAACACCAGGAGAGGAATCGCGGATACGTGGTCGGCCTTTGAGAAAAGAGTACGCTCGTTTTTCGAGCTCACCAAGTCGTACGCACAGTGTAACTATAATCAGTCTATTTTATTTTAAATTTTGACGTGATTGACATGGTTTGCATTTTAAGTTATTAGTCTTGAGCGTTGGTGTTGAAAACTTAACGAATACGTACCACGGTCCTCTCCAGGTCTTGACTCTCATGAGAACAGTTCCCACCAACTTGCTGCTGCTTCTGGCACTCGAATAGTTTTGATGCAGAATACTTCTTGAGATTCTCTAGCGTTTCGAAGTGGACTTGTAGTTTTTCTGTAAATTTAAGTTAAAATTAAATTATTCAAAGCCAAAGAGCGATTCGACTAGCGACCGCGTAGCGAAAGATGCAGCGTTATCCACAGGGGGCAGGTCGTTGTGGTACTTTTAGGGAGGCCTATACTCAGCAGTTGATGTTATAGTGATGATGATGATGACACATTACTTTCAATTTAAGATCAAGACTAATAGATTTATGCTGATTGTGATAGTACATTAAGAGGTATGACTACACGGTTAATATTGTTTCTGTATTTGAACAATATTTGCACGCCATTATTATTGTACACTGTTTGTTTTGAAAGTCCGTGTTGAGAGCGGAAACGATCCGAAGTATAAACAAAGGATGGTATAGCCCAAATAAAATGGTGCAGGTTGACGCCGCCACAGGAAACGAGTAGCAAACGGAAAACAAACAGAATTTTCCTGTCCTCTCATACGGCTGGATTTAAGAGAGAATCGCTGGATTTTATAAAAGTATCCTATGGTTGTGGATGTTATTTTGTGATTCAATGGCAATTTCAAGTCAGTAACGTAAATATAGTTCCGTAAATTTGTGACCGTGTGATGTGAATATTTTTTTTTATTAAGTACGTAGCGTTTAATTAAACTTGCAGTATGAGTAAGTATTCTTTTATAGATAATTTTTAATAACTGGATTTTGTCTTATAATGTTGATATGTGAGTGGAGACCGCGGATCGGCAAAAGCAGTGTGAATGACCTCAGGAGAGCTGATCTCCTCAGGGTGGATGATAGTAGTTGGATGAAGGGAGCTAAGAAACGTGCTCAGTGGCGTGGCGTATATGCTGATGATGTTAATGATGAGATATTATCCGTGACTGTGTTCTCCTATGAGAAGAATTCGTTTTCCACTGTTATTCCCATTTTTTGCGTGATACTCAGGGGTTGATTTTCGGAAATAATATTTATTATTTCTTACTTAGTGTAGCTGTTGGCTATTGCAGTCAAGTTTGTCTATTTGTCTATTTGTCAGTGTTAGGAAATGGTTTTATCTATGATATACTATTTCTTACCTGGCAATCTCTGTACTCTCTGATAGCCCAAAGCTAAACATAAAGTAACATTTTCATCGGCAAGCTGCAGATTTTCACCCAAAAGTTTGACGATGCTCTCTTTGCAATATGTTCCATTTCGTGGTTTACGATCGTGAATGATAACCTAAATAAAACAAAGATGAATTTTACGATGATTACACCAATTTTACGTTCGCGTCCATTCAATTTATAGCTTTCATCATTTATTCAGAATGTAAATCGCCGAAGACATCTATATTGACGATTTAATGTTCGAGAATCCGAACGCACATATTACACACAAATTGATCTAAGACATTTAGAGTGTTTGAGGGAAATTCAGTTTTAAATATACCTGGAAGTACAAAGATATTTGTTCTAAGTAGACTGTCATGTAGTTTATGGCTTTGTCGGCTTCATTCTTCATCAGTAACTTTATCTGAGAGACGAGAGTGTCCATGTCCTCTCTGGACTTTTGCGTCCGAACCTGGATGTCAGCGATGAGCGCCCGATAGCCATTTATGAGGTTGTCTTGGAAATCAGGTGTCTGGAAAAAAGGGATTAAAGAGAATTTCTAATAGTTCTGTTCGCGTTGGCCCAGCGTTTAGAGGCAATGCGACAAGCTAGCAGCAGCTAATTTTATTAGTACCGATGAAACGGCGCCAAAAGACACTCAGCGTGTACAGATACCAATAAGATTATGGGGATAATTAAAAACGTATGTGAAAGACGTGCATTGACTTCTAAATAATGGGTTAGTCGTCGTACGCATCTTTTTTCAAATGAATTTAATAAATAAATATCAGGACAATCTCACACAAATTGACCTAGTCCCAAACTAACCTCTAGGCTTGTATGGGTACCAGACAACGATAAACATACTTATACAGAGAAATACATACATACATAGAAAACATCCATGAATCAGAAAAAAATGTATACTCGCGCTCATCACACAAATATTTGACCACACCGGGATTCAATTGGACTTAACTCCACTATATTTTAAAGAGTTACAAACATTTTTTATTTTAAAGGCAGGACATTTACTAGTTCAACCGGAAATTGTTATATAATATTTAAGAGAGTCAAATATTTTTATATTCTAATGGCATGGCGACTTTTAAAAATTAGGAATAGTGCTGAAAATCCTACTGATATTCTTAATGAAAAATAATATTAATCAAATGGCTGGGTAACGGGTTGTTAACGTTCATCTCATTGTTGTACCATAGATCATACTTGCAAATTCAATACATCAATAAGATGTATTATTAATGAGAGGTTATCGACATATTATTCAACGCTTTTTTGGTAAATAAACGATTGTATTTATTATTATTATATTAAAATAAGACTAAAACTTGACACATTTTTTTCTAATTCTTTGTTCTAACAAAAGAAAATTAGACATTAAAAAATATATTTTATACAAAATATCATAAATAAATAATAAATATCAGGGACAATCTCACACAAATTTACCTAGTCCCAAACTAAGCTCTAGGCTTGTACTATGGGTACTAGACAACGATAAACATTACTTATATAGAGAAATACATACTTAAATACATAGAAAACATCCATGACTCATCCAAATACTCGCGCTCATCACACAAATATTTGCCCATACCGGGATTCGAACCCGGGACCGCTAGCTTCGTAGGCAGGGTCACAACCAACTAGGCTAAACGCGTCGTCGTCGTCGTCGCGTCGTGTCGTACATTACGTTTCTTGGTAGAACAATGCTAAATCTCTTAAAATGCGAATTTTTTGTTAAGAATTTCGTTTACGAAATGAGACATTGAACATGAAAAGCGGAGACAAGCTACACCTAATGAGGAGATTGTACACAATCTCTAATGAACGCTAGCTGTGTAAACTACTAAACTGTGCCACGTTTTACAATTAGTCGTCTTTGAAAGTACCTACTAAGTATCTGCCACTGCTTTCTTGATAATAATGAAATCATTAAGCTTTCTAATTGTAAAGTAATTGAATATTACAAGAAATAGTTTTGTTGGATAACCAAGGAAATACGAATAATTTCCCACAAAAATTCACTTAACGTTTACTTAGTGCATAACTACTAAATATCTCCACTGTGAGAATTCAGAAAAATAGCTTCACAATGGAAAAAAAGTATACCTACTGAAGAATGAAAATGATAAGATGACAATAGTAGAACAATTAAGCAAACATTAAGCCTTTCAGTACCGTGTTGAGTTACAAAACAGAATGAGAAAATCAACTTCTTTAAGTTGTAATGTAATCTTGTATATTTTGATTCCATAGTAGGTACCTACTTACTTGCAGAGTAGTCGCAACGTAAACGAAGAAAACCAGAAGTATGTAGCGATTCATGTTTCCTGATAATCCACATCCCATGTCATTTAACACACATTTAACATTCTATTCTTAATTTAAAAATAAACGTAAAATAATACTGGCCGTAACGAATTTAAAATTTAGTTTTAGAACATATAACGATGCTATCTGAATGAGTCTCGGTGTCCGACTGCTTGTTTTGAACGGAGCCTTTTGTTTTGAATGCGAACACCGATTGCCTCGCTGATTGTTTGGAATTTGTTCAAAACTGGTGACTGTTTATATGGATCGGATTATTGATAGTTTATTATTGTATCATTGATCATTGATGGCTTAGTCAGGCGAAGAAAACAATGCGTTGTTTAATGTAAAAGATACAATTACATATTGCTTAGTCCGCCTAATGCAGTGGCAGCACGGGTCTCAAATGGATTAAATCAACTATCTTCGTGTTCACGCTAGTCTGTCGGTCCGCCTAATGCGGCGGCCGCACGAGTCTTACATTCAGTTGATAGCTATCGCAATGAGTAGTCTTGTGCTTCGGAAAGTTAGTTTAATAGTTTGCGATACGGGAAACATTAATAAAATCAATACGGAACAAACGAAGATGCTGAGTTTGGATTATATACAAAACAGCGTTAACATTAAAAAATCCGGGCTTCACTGGAAAAAGTGCGTTTGAAACGGTTTTGTTTAGTTAAATTGATGATTTCGTCAGTCTAGCGCGTAATCGATTGCCGGCAGGTATAATTATTTTTTTGCCCAGTACGAAATCTTAACTTCTCAATCTTACGCGCTTAATATTAGTGTTTTTATCCGGTATTGTGCCTTATCAACTTTAGACTAGGTACTCGTAGAGCAAATGAACTAGTATACTTCTGTAGATACATAAAAAGTCTCACAGGATCCATGGTCGCGACTTAACTTTCAGTTTTTATACTAATTTGGCTATCAGTGTCAAGGAAAGCATAGGGATAATTATTTATGCAGTCCTTGTTTCTCCTTGAGATTAAAATTACATATTTTGCTCCTCAGAACATTTGGCCTTTAGGATATTATGAATCTCTTTCATCTAACCATCTTCAGCTTGATAATCTGATCCATTAAACGTAATCCGTGAAATTTTAACGAGGTAAAGCAATATTTTGAAAGGTATAACAAACTTGTAAATTACCTTTCGTAATGTTGATCATAATGATCATACACGTTCCCTTTCAATAAAAGATGTTACTTAATAATTCACCAGGTCGTGTTGACTTATCGAAGTGTAGCTTTAATGCCTCCTTGAAAGTGACCGGTCGCCTGGTAACCTTTGACCCTTATTTGGGCTAAAAGCTTATTACGTTATGTATTTCAGCCTACGGGATAACAGGGGATAAGTTACGTTAGGAATGTCGAAAAAACTCATAACAACTTCGTGCTTAATACGGGGTGTCCAGGGATAAAGTGCACAAACGAATAAGGGTGAAATTACATGTGATTTTATCACGGAAAAAAGTGAAAAATGTAATTAGCTTCCTGTAGGTATTTTTGTGTTTCTCTTTTGTTTTTTAATTATTGTAAACACTATGCAAAATTAATTAGATTTTTTTCCGTGTCAAAATGACATTCAGTTTCACCCTTATTCGTTTGTACACTGTATCCCTGGACATCCTGTATAACTCAACTTAGATCACTGAGTTGATCATTAAATATACCTATAGAATTATTTTGAATTCCTAGTGAAAAAGGCTATAAGTCTTCTAAAATATAGGTGAAATATGGTAAAGTCTAGTGTACCTACTCTGTATATGATTTATAGTCTTTTTTATTACGAGTTAAGTTGACTTATACCCCTTTTCACTTAGACCCCCAGTATTGTCGTCTAACGTTTGGTGTCCTAAAATATGGTTATTTCTATGGTCATTTTTGTAAGGTACTTTAAGTCGCTTCATATTTGAATAGTAGTTTTTCATTGTAAAAAAAAGTAATTCAAACAATAGTCATTATTGTGTACTAAAACTTTTAAGATATCAATAAATGAAAAAATATATTTATAAGTAATACATTTCTAAGTAATGCCTAAAATTTAGTTAAATACGTGTCATAATAATAATATTTGCCTGTTAGTTATTTTACGAGTAATGAGCTTATGTTTACGAATCGTTGTTACATATCAACAATACGCAATATTATTAGTTGACAACAGCGCCATCTATGTTACCACCACAGAATCCTTACAACGAATGTAACAAAAACGCCCGCAGTCCTTATTAATGATATTGTTGGTAAAAACGGGGAGATGAAGGGAGAAATCCTTTTCCTCATAAAAATGTACGGTATTGTTACAGTACGCTCAACACTCGATTGTGATTAGTTACCGTATTCGTCAATAGATGGCGTATTTGTACGATTTGTTAATTCTATAGAATTATATCTACACTAAACATGTACACGTGACCAAAAATTTAGTAAAGTAAGAAGATAATTTAATGTTTTAACATACTGGTAGCGAAATTTACCGGGTTTTTTTTATAAAATACTTTATAATAAAATTGCGATCATATGTGTGTTATAAAAAGAGAACATAAATATAATTAAATTGAAACAAGAGCATTTTTTTGCATTTGGAGATTTTTTTAAAGTTTAAAAACGGTTCTAAAAAAAAATACGGTAAGTAAATAGTATTTTATTGCTTAAAAGTATGTTTTAAGAACCAAAAACTCAATCTGAAGATTGTTAATATTATTTTATTCACTAGTTTCCTAGTGAACTAGACTTTAACTAGAATTACTTACTTTCATCTTTATTTACTTCCCAGAAATTTAGAATCAAGAATAACATTTAACAATTTTAGATATCGACATTAAGTTTCAAGTGGTCTTTCGTTGTTCGAATATACAAGTACCTAGTCACTGTATCTGCTTAGGACTTCTGGAAGACCAAATACAAATTTGTGCTGAAGTTTAGAACCTTTCTAACTTTATGATTGCTTGAACAACTAATGATAACTAAGCAAAGGAACTGTTATATTAAGATCTAATAAACCACAAGGGTATTCCGCTTATATACCAACTTTCCCCTTCTCTGCTTGTTCCTTTAACAAGGGCTTAGTTGACCAAATTCTGAATTTGATTTACCCTGTTTGAATTTGATTAAAATTCTACATAGAGCTACAGTAAAACCTTTGTATTCGGCTGTCTTTCGTTGTCACTCTCTCTGGCATCTGTCAGTATATTTGTTATGCCAGAGTGTGACAGCGATATGTTACCAACGAAACTTCATTCAACTTTGAAACTGAACATCGTTTGTAGCTCTCTCTACCTACTATAAACTTTTTTTATTGTGTAGTGGTATTGTTATTTATTAGTGTAATTTCTAGCATTTCTTTTTAAAAAGCTGAGCAAGTAGAAGATTGATTAGAAACGCCAAAGCAGAGTCGCTTGAGGTTTCTAAATGCAATATTTCAAAAAAAAAAATCCTTATTAGGTACAAATTTTGTTCACATACTTAAACCTGTATCAAATAACAATTTATAAAATACATTAATACGAGAGTCCAATTTTTCAGACTTTCAGCCCATGTGTCTGCCCAAAGAGCATCCCCATTGTGTATAGCTATGTTGTTATAAATTATCTTTAAATATTTGTCATGCATTTCATTATAAGCTAAACTTTCTATATTATAGCTTAAGTCTCAGATTCGAGTAAACTTACCCTTACTATATAAAAAATTTACGTGATCTTGATCGCACCCATCATTACCCCGGCGATAGACAGCCGAGTAGGTAATATTCTAGTTTTACTTTACGTCTATTTACTACTTATGATTACACAGGCACTGCATGAAACTATGTAAAATTTCAAAGATGAAGATGAATCTTATTGTAATTGAATTGAACAGATAATGTTAATAAAGTCGACACTTGAATACATTTGAAATAATATCTATGGCTCAATATAAAATAAAAAAAAACCATAACTAGCCAAAACCCGTTTTAATTTTACAAAACCTAACAAAGCTTTGTATCGTACGTAAAACAACGAATGGTCGTATTTCGAACGTCGAAATATTGCATTCAGGAATTGACTGCTGGGTTATTGAATGGAGGCTTCCGGTCTTTATTAGATTTATTCCCCGGTTTGTTTATTGCATTACCGTTCGGTCACGTATGACACAGTAATATTGCGCTCCGTTAATTTATGCTGCGTGACTAATACGAGTGTCACATTGTTATATGTTTGCGGTGGCGTATGATTTGATTTATGAGATGGATTTATCGAAATAAATGTTCGATGACAAATGGATTCAAAAAGCAATTATGTTGTTTCTCATGATTATTTCGGGATATGATATGGATATAGCTCAGTTTAAACATTCATCAATTGTTCTAGCATACCTTTTAGGCTAGGTCCGTACTGACATGCGGCTTGCTTAGCGCCTAGAAACTAGCGTGTCACGAAAATGATAAGAGCGAATTGAAACGAACGTTCTAGAATCTTTGCAACCGGCCGCACTGCGCGCCCAGCGTGTATCGAAGAAAACAAATGTGTAAGTTTTTCAAGGCCACGCCCACTACAAGGTACAGTCAAGGGCATAAATATATATACGTTCCCAAGATCTCTAAAATATCTATACACCATTATGCCACTGGCAATAAGGTCCATGTATACATATATTTGACGCGATGGCTGTAAGATATTAATGCCCTTGACTGTACTGTAAGCGCGGATCTAGCCTAAAGGTATGTTAGAACAATTGATAAATGTATATACTGAACTAGGGTGCTTAGATGTTTACAAGGAAGCTGTAACAAATTCGCTATAGATTAGTTAAATGATAATGATGATGATATAAAGACTGATGTCACAGTATAATGTGCAGAAATACAAATAGATGCGAGAATGTCAACGAAGGAGCTACTTTGAAACGTAAATTTGCGTAACAGAGTGATAGGATCGAAGCTCGTGTTTAGACCCAGTGGACCGCCAACTGATAGGATGTTAGGTTCTAAGCCTTTCGAGAGCAATAGCTCCCAAATACACACGAGTTCTGTTTCTACCATGTGAGGTAAACTTTACAGAGCGCATATTATATCTCTGTACAAACCTCCCTGTCGCAAAGATATCTAACAAAATAAATATATTTGAGCATTGTAGTTTTTAATCATTTGCCAGATGAATTAAAAATACTGTCGGGAATTTTTTTAAGCGTAATTTGACAAAACGGTTGATGAAGAAATGTTTTTAGTGTCAAGGAATACTTAAGCATTTATTTGTATTCCTACAAATATATTGCTTGTAACTCACAAATTTATTCTTGTTTTTTTTTTATTGAGTGACGTGCTAGCCTATAAATTGTATGCATGTGTACTTGTTTTTTGTTATTGTTATTTTAAATGTATATCGCATGTGTATTGTTGGACAGCCTATTAAAAAAAAAAGAATTATAAATAAATAAAATAAATTAAAAAATAATTCTTTATTTAGGTATTGACCCATTTCTTACATAACAAATTTAATAATCTAATCTAAATCTAATAAATAATGACTCCTTACCTATAATTTTTTACACCATAATAATGCGTTTATAAATAATTTAAGATTATATAGTTGAACTTTAAAAAAAACTCGTGCTATTTGATTTCTTACGAGCTTACGAGGAGTCTTTCAATTGATGACACGTTTTTACTTTAAAGATATGGGTCCTGATATTACCTTTAAATTTATTATTAGATGAAAAAAAAAAAAACAAAACTAAACTTTAATGTCTCGTATGTTTAAACAATTTTGATTTTTTTATTTTCTCTTTGTTATGATAATTTGCAGTTTTTCAATTTAAATAATTATAGTAAAAAAGGTACATAGTAAAATTCAGTCATCAAGCTTTAGTAACTAGGTGGCTGAAAAAGCCACAAGTTTTAACTTCGCATCTTCTTTCAGCATCCAGTTAATGTCGGCAAAGCGAACTCTTAGCTGAAATATTATAAAAGTAATTTCCACGGCGGAAGAATATTAAAACGGTAGAAAATATTCCAATTACCTATATTACCGATGTTGCACAAAATTATTCGCTTTGAAAAGAAATATTGCAGCAACAGAATTAAGAGTAAAGTTCAGGCAAATTTGTTAACTTCATACGAGATTGAAAAAGCAACACAGCCAGGAAATAAATCCATCATTCAACTGTTGGCCAAGGCATGAATTGAATATTAGCGGCGGGTTTCTGGCTTCATAAACTTATCTTTGTGTTTTACTGAAACATTCGACAAGCTAAGTACCAATTTCACCATACAATGTTAAATAAATCCACTGTTAGGTCGCATCTCACCAACCAATTTAACGGACTGTTAAATCCTAATCGGCTGTTAGTCAATACATTTTGACAGCCGTCAGACCTCTAATCGCCTGTTTAACTGTTGGTGAATTCCGACCTTAGTTTATACATTTGGACTAATTAACTATTCGCCTGTTAAGTGGTTGGTGAAATCCGACATAAAACACTTCTGCTCTCTCTCTCTTTATTTAAGATCCAAGCTCTTTTCGGTGGAGTAATCGCCAACCGTTACGGTCTTCTGTCCACTGCTTGACTTTCTGGTACGACACGACTTAAACCTTCTCTTTTATTTGCTCAAAGTAATTTCTCCTTGGTCTTCCCCTGCCTCTACTTCCTTCTATCTTTCCTTCTATGATGTTTTTAAGGAAAAAGGTCGTGTCGTAGCACGTGTCCTATCATAATTCCTCTTCTATTTTCTATTGTTGACAGCAAATTCCTCTTTTCTTTTATTCTGCTCAGCACTTGTTCATTCGATATCCTTTCCGTCCAACTTATCTCCCTCCCTCTCCCTCCCTTATACTCCCTCCATTATAGGGAATAAGTAGGACTTCTGCTGTTGTATACAAAATATATTTGAATTAAAAATATTTATTACAAACAGCGAAAAAATCTTTACTTCTTATACTCGTTAATTTGTCAAAGTTTGTTGAAGTTGAAAGTTTCGTATTTTGTTTTGGGTGCCCTCTCAAACAAAACAAGTCTCCTTTCTTTCAACTTTGTCTTGGTTACTGTGTCCGTAATATTTTTTCTTGTCGTTTTTACTGTCTCTAAAAATATTGACGTAAGAATTTCTTTTCTCATTTGAAACAACTTGTAAAAATATTTTCTTATAATCACGTATTCCTTTTTGTCGCTGTTGTTATAAATACATCATGGATGTTTATCCACTGTTAAGTTTCTTATTTCAGAATTTGCTAAGCGGATGCTCTCTGTGATGGCTGCAATCTCTAATTGGTTTTGCATTTCGCTTCATTTCACTAAGTAAGAAACAGTTTAATTTGCGTCATCGTTTTACCAACGTGCAGTTTCTATACAGTTTTAATGATTGGCAAAATTCAGACTAGTATTTTATGGTTGAAACAAAAGTTGTAGCTTTTAATTAAACATTTTAATCAAAGTATGTAACCGTGTATTTTAATAAATAAATTATTAATGATAATACATCACAAAATAACGGATATTCTAATCCAATTATAATAATTCACGTACATCTCGATCTCTGGGAAGATTTTTTTTGTATTTTAAATATTTCACAAAAGATAGATATTTTGCTATAGTTGTTAATTACAAAATACTCTCCACTCCCTTCCCTTCATCTTTCCCTTATATTTAATCAGCGGCAAAAGACCTGACTATTCAAAAGCATGTCCAAGAGCAAACAACACGAAGAAAAGTTAACAATCTCCAACTGTAACTCGAGTTAGGGAACGACTTTTCTTTTTAATTCATGAACTTTTTTAAAGTCGGCCAGAGCTAATACGTGTCCCGATAAATTTGTTGGTAGTTTAAAAGTTCGAATTTAAAGGAAAAATTGTCTCTTGATTCGCGCTGAGAGAAAAAAATAAACATGCTGTAGAGGATCCAACACTATTTTCGTAGAGTATGTGAGGACATATTTTTTTAGGACAGAGAATATATTTTCTTTGTTTCTACACCCGATTGGTTGACCTTTATATTAATCACTTTAATTTTTTTTTAACTAAGATCCAACAATTAAATTATTTAATTGTCGACACATGGTAAAATAACTAGAAGTCTTTTATCGTTATTCCCTCGTAAACTATCAAATTTTCCAGGATGAAAGTACAGTAAACACGGGGTACTTTAGCCCTGGGGGGTAACATTTTCCGCCCCTATATTTCAAGCTTTTCTTTGTATATTTTACAACTTTAAGTAATAATTACTTTCTTTAGAATATACGTAGTGAAAGTCTGTATAATATATTTTGATAAAAATAGAAAAGTAGTGTTTTTTTTTGGGTGGGCAATATTACCCCCCAGGGCTAAAGTAACCCGTGTTTACGGTATACAATGTGTCAATCTAATAAATCCTACCGGTATGCCAAATTTCATCCGAATTCGTTCAGCCGTTTAGGCGTTATTGTAACACAAACATTCGAACGTCCGTACAAACTTTTACAATTATAATTTTAGTGGAATTCAACTTTTAATATTCGCGTTAGAAATCCTTTTTTCTAGCATTACATTTAATCAAATACAATCTTCACAATTGCATTCATATAACACATTCACGTATCTACACGAAGCCTTTATAATACACGAGTGTTCGCCGGAAACACGCAAAGGGTAATCAGCGCTCCAAGCGCCGTCTCCTTTCGAGAATATTCCGGTTCTATCTCGGAATTAATTAACAAAACAGTAGTAAGAGGGCCCAATCAGTTTTATGGCACGCCGAACTGGGCGTATTTTAATTTGCTCACCGAAATTAACTTCTATTTATTGTAAACAAAGGCTGAGGTGAGTACTGTCTGTCTTTTGTCGATACGTCGGTCGGCCCGTCGGCTGGGATTCGATATTGATTTATTTTGCATACCTACTTGGTTTTGTTGGAATAAATGCTGTGTTAAATATGTGAAACTCCAACAGAGCATTAACTACGTGATTAACGAGACGACATTGAAACATTCATTATAATCAGACTTTGGAATCGATAGTATAAAAGCTTATAAAGCCATTATCACTTTAGTTTCAGCATTTTAAGTGTTGTTTAAGCTCTTATACAGCTTGTGTGCTGCTTGGGTGCTTATTTGCCTAAACTTGATGCATATTCATTCAATAATGTATTCCCACCTTATCCACGCACGAATGAAGAAGCGTCAAGTTCAGGTTAAATTAGCGCTAACTATTCCAACATTGATTATCAGTTCAATTTGACTTAATATTTGAGCTCAAACTCGATGTACGATAAAAAGATTTCTACAAAAATGCAGAAACAAATTAATACCAGCACTTATATTTCTAGTATAATGTTCAAAGCTTTAATTCAATAGCACTTGCAATCAATAGAAACTCTCAGTTATTTTAAAACTGCATTTAGTTTAGCTGAGACCGCGTCGTACTATTTATTGGCAAAGGAGTTAGTGCCGGATTAACCGGGAGCCAATAGCTAGGATTTATCCGGACTTGGCTTAGTTTTAATTTACTTACGATATAGGAACTTCTTGTTATAAACCAAAGTGTTGATCGGAAAGCCAGCAATATTGCGTCTTTGGATCGACAGTACTCATCTAAGATGTTTTTGTAATTACACGTAATATTGGTACCTAATTATTTCAACCGTTATTTAGGTGCAAGGTAATTCTTTAAGTGCTACTGTTAATAACTATTAAATAGATAAAACCAGTGACAAAATTGGAACCCTTTTCTATGAGAGTCGAGTGAAATACCGAGTCACCAGTGGTTTGTTAAATGAATATGTTTTATTAACAAAAATGGAATGTATTTAAATAAATTGCAAATATGTAAAGAAAAGTGAATTCTAACCTCAAAACGAAAATGTTCATGGAAATTAAACTGTTTTTTTAAAGATCTGAAAGCTCCTAATTCTTTCTATTCATCAGACCTGACGATAACAATGATAAAAAATTACTTTGTTAAATATTCAGTTCACTTTTCGTTGCTTAATGGTCATCTCTGCCGTTTTCGTTAAAACGATTATGTCGAAAATAAAAATTCAACTTAAGTCTTGTTTCAACTTCGTAATGTTGAGCCAAAAAGACAGGCGGTCAATTAGTTTGTGTAATACACAGTAGAATGTATTTTTTTTTAATAATATATTATACTTACCAAGTGAAAATTAATTTCATTTTCTCAATAACAAAGTCGTTAAAACTTAGGTGACCTCAAGCCTTTTGCAAAATGTTTACGGACTCTGTAGCATGGACCTTTGGAGCCTGTTGTGCTTTGTGGTTTTGTCTCATTGCAGAAAGTTCTTTGCGGCAAGATTACAGTTACCAATAGGCTTTGCAATATCGGTTATTGATTTCATTAACTAAAACTGGACTGTTCTTGATTTATGTGGGTGCTGTTACGTGAATCAACCAATTCCGTTATTGCTACTTCATGATAGGGAATATGTATGATGTTTTTTCTTGCTTTAATAAAAAGTCAATCGTGTAAAAAACTGTTTTTCGAATAACTATAAAAATAACCAAGATATAATATAAGCCATTGAAGATTTGTTTCTATCTCTTTCTAGCAATTTTATCATGGAGTTTATATGGCCGTAGTGCCCGCTGACGTCACTCTCGTGACTTATTAGTAGTTTTTAAATGCTTATATTATTCTTATTTTGGCAGATTTTAATTTTAATTTCACTTTTTGCCATATCTTTCACGATATTTTCATATTTTGTTAAAAACGCGATAAAAATAGACATGCATATTCCCTAAAAAATCATCATCATCATCATCATTTACAGCCGCAAGACGTCCACTGCTGGACAAAGGCCTTCCCCAAGGTTTTCCACAACGATCGGTCCTCTGCTGAAGTCATCCAGCAGTTTCCCGCGATCTTTATCAGATCGTCGGTCTACCTTGTGGAAGGCCTACCGACACTTCGTCTTTCGGTTCGCGGTCGCCACTCTAGAACCTTTCCGCTCCAATGGCCATCGGTTCTACGAGCAATGTGCCCCGCTCACTGCCACTTAAGGTTTGCTATTCCTAAAGAATAAGGGCGTAGTATATATTTCATATTTTTCACGGCTTCAAAAATACGAGTACCTGTTATACTTTATTAAGTTGTAAATAATAAAATGTTGAATTTGTGCGATGAAAATTAGTCCAACCAAATTAGTAGTTAATATGGTTAGTATTTGTTTAAATATGATTTTTTTGAACTAAAATATTTAGGAGCTGATTAATGTTCTTAAAAACTAACTGCCGCACTCAGAGACGTCAATTAAGTTTTAAGTTTCATTAAAGTTGCTGCGTCTTATTCTATTGCTATAGCAAAGAAAGTGACAGCAGCTACTTTAATGAAACTTAAAACTTGACGTCTCTGAGTGCGGCAGTAAGTTAGGGATTAACGGGCATTTATTCCATTAGAAATAAACTTCATAACTTTGTAATATTTTATATTTTGCTATAAGAATAAAAATGCTTAATTTGTACCTAATGTGATTATTTATTTAAGGGAGCCAAGTATTCAATTTTTTTTAAAGTAATAAAGTCATTATAGACATTGCGTCATTGTTTATATCAAAATTGACGTTGACATGTTGTACAGACGCATGCCTACATTAAATGGCTCTTCATTTTTAGGGTTCCGTACCTCAAAGAAAAAAACGGAACCCTTATAGGATCACTTTGTTGTCCGTCTGTCTGTCTGTCTGTCTGTCTGTCTGTGTGTCTGTCAAGATCCTTTTTCTCAGGAACGCGTGAAGATATCAAGTTGAAATTAATATCAAATACATAAGTCGGCAGTCCCTTGGATCAGTGAAAAAATCAAACATCTAAGTCAACGCAATCAAAAGATACGGCCGTTTATGCCGCATATTGAAGGGAATCAAAACCTATAGGGTACTTCCCGTTGACTTAGAATCATGAAATTTAGCAATAAGCTATGTCTTATAGCACAAGTACAGGGAAAAATCCGAAAACCGTTAATTTGTAGTTACATCACATAATAAATGAGCCCAGTATAAGCTGACACTCACTAAGTACTAAAGTGCATACTTATTGCGTCTCAGTTTATACTGGAGTTGTTTACATTGTATTCCCGTGATTTAAGAACTATTTACGAGTACATGCCTACTGTGCGGAACCCTCGGTGCGCGAGTCCAACTCGCACTTGACCGGCTTTTTCATTTGAAAGTATGACCCTTCTCAAGTCAATAGTCTTCCATGAATATTGATGGCCTGTCACAAATTGTTCTCGTATATTTATGCTGAAATTAAAATCGATATTGGTTTTGTAAAGGGTAACGATGTATCCATAAGTGTTTATTTTACGATGAGGTTATCGGGATAAGAGTGTTCGCAATGTCTAGAATAAATCCTTGGTTGAAATGGGTTTTAAGCTATAACGCCGGTAGCACACCTCCGCCGCGGAACTGTAGTAGCGAAACTCTGGCAACGAAATAAAGTTCAATTTCGTATTAAATATCACGATTCCGCCACAGTTTCGCGGTTTCGCGGCGAAGGTGTGCTACCGGCATAAGAGGACGCGATTAAAAAATACATTATAAACAGGTAATGATTAAAAATTTTAATAAAATAACTAGTTGCCGACGCGGTTAGCCTAGTTGGTAGTGACCCTGCCTACGAAGCTAGCGGTCCCGGGTTCGAATCCCGGTATGGACAAATATTTGTGTGATGAGCGCGAGTATTTGTTTCTGAGTCATGGATGTTTTCTATGTATTTAAGTATATATTTCTCTATATAAGTATGTTTATCGTTGTCTAGTACCCATAGTACAAGCCTAGAGCTTAGTTTGGGACTAGGTCAATTTGTGTGAGATTGTCCCCTGATATTTATTATTTATTAGTTTTTTGCTCATAGGTTCGGACGTAATAACGTATTTAGTAGGTATTAGATAAACTTCTTCATCTTATCGTGAATCGATTATAAAGAGTTTCAAGTGATATTTTATTTAAACAAATAAAACGATTTAATACAGGCATATTTAAAAACAAAATCAGTATAAAATTTTTATTTTCGTTTCACAAAATTTAATGAAATAATTTTATATACTAAAAACAATGCCAGTTTAACTAGAGCCTTTTTTGTATAAGTTATGCTGAGCGTCTCGTAACAGAGACTTGTATTCATAGGGCAAGGGGTCCGCTGTTATCACGCACATCGGCCCACGATTACGGCCTCGTTTGATAGATGGCGCTCTGTGTTGACGTATTTTATTTGAGGAATGCCACATAGTTTGCGAATTGGGTCACGTTATTATTTGAAACTTTCGTCGTTTGTTTTTAAAATGATAGTTGATGAGTTTTATAAATGGACTGAACGCACGAAATATACTTTTACCTTTTTTTTTATTTAATAACGTTTTGTTTTTGGTAACACTTTAGTCGTAGAGGGCAAATCGGGAACATGAAATGTATTTTGAACTTTAAACTATTCGTGCAAAGATACCAGCTGGTTGAAATTTGCACTATTCGGAGCAAGTTCAGGAATGCTTCTGTGCAGGTTTTGCCAGGCAGGATTAAGCTGGCTAAAACATAAGCCTGTTTTAAGCCCTTTCAGAGCTGAGGTCGGGGAAAGATTTGAGATAAATTACTCAAGTCTACAGAGACTGATCGAGCTATTGCTTTTTTTTTACAAATAAAGTAAATGCAAACACTAAAGTAGGTATGTTTATTTTTTAATTATTAGTGTGTAAGTAGGTTTAAGGTAAGGTTGTTTTTTAAATCAAAAATATTTTAAATTGTATTATTACTTTTTAGTTTTTATAGAAGCTACAAAATGTCGTCATAAATAAAAAAGTAATCATTAACGCAAGTAAAATTTGGTATTAAAGTATCACTTCCTATGTTTGGATGCCTGAAAACAGTGATAACTTTGTTACTTACTATAAAAAAGTAAAATTCGAGCCTACTACACAAAATCTCTTATATACATTAATTAATCTTTTATATGTTTGATCTAGTTTATCTAACAAATAGTTATTAAGTAGTGTGCTACTAACAAATTAAGTATAGATCAAGCTGTTTGAAATAAATGTTTTTTTTTAATGCTCCTTTTTGTCGTGAAATGACAACAAATAAGTCTGTGAATTTTCATTGAACTCGTCATTAAATGTCATAGTTAGTTCTCATTTCGTCGTCGGTACTCATTTCTACGAGTATATAACTTGCAATAAGATAGACACTACAAGTAATAAATTCTGCCGACCAAAGCAATAAAGCAGTATGTGCCTATGAAATTCATACTCTTATACTGCCATTTTCTTGTGGACGGCAGAATTTGTCTCAGTATTTTATAGCTTTTCCATTCTCTTGTGAAAATTTTCCTTTCACTAAAGTGTTACATACTTAATATGCACAGTAAAATAATATATCTTTTTATCGTCGCGTTCTTTAGTGGGGTTAATGTGCGTCACGATTTTCATTAAATACTTTACAGTATAAAATATTCCCTGTGGAGATTTAATATTTAAGACTGACTTAATTAAAGTTTTAATTAAAAAACAATGTTACAATTGTAATTTTTGGCTCATTTCTGTTACAACATCTGGATTTATAAGGACGCCCAAAATAATACTTACGATCCTGCTTAGATAATGAAAAAGTTTTAATTAATGTACAAATTAATTAACTACAAAGTTTTGCATAGTTCAAAGTCTGTAAATCGATCCCACAGTGAGCCAACTGGTGAAATAATTATAATATATATTTATTAACAGTTTAAGTAATAAAATAACTTTGTTATTTGGTCAATACGCCTAGCATTATGCTATCATTTAGGAAGTTAATCGAAAAAAGGCGTAAAGGACATCGAGTTACGCATTCAAACCGCGAATATACGAGTATATACAACGGGTTAAAGTTTGTCATTTGCCACGCACAAAATGTGTCGATATCAATCTGAGCTGACCCAATCTATCCGGATTTTGAATATAAGGAACGAGCATAAATATTTAACCAAAATTTAGCTGTAACGGGCTGTTACTCTAAACGGGTATAGTAATTCTAGTAATAAAATAAAGAAAATGATTTTCAGGTATATATATTTGGAGCGCCTGTAGTTTTATCGATTCGCTTATGCGATCATCATTTCGTTTAATATTTTTTAATACACAATTTTAATTTTGTAACTAACCGACAATTTATGATGTAAAGAGTGTTTTTGTCTTTTTAACATGCGTAAGGCAAATTTTATCATTTATAATTTGTTTTCCTCTTTAATTAAACGTACCTAAAATAAAATAATGTGACAACAATTTCAATTATTAATTTTGTATTCCTTAATTGGCGCGTGGGCTTAGGTCACGACTGTCACGAGCTAGATATTAGAATTTAAGTTTATTACATTTTGTTCCCACAGGAAATTATGTAAAATATTTAAGAGCCATTGAAACATTATTTATTTAACGACATTCACGTAATAGGCAAAAAATGAAAGTTCACCTAAAAGCTTATTGAATCACGTAGGCGAGGCGAACGCTCGTTTACGCTTACGATGTATGCGAAATGAGAAGCGAAATATCCAGCGAAATATCCATATAAGTGAAACATACCCCGTAATCTTCCTTTATGTTTGATACATAATAATCTTACACGTGTTCGTTCGTTCGTTTTGGTTCTACTCGTAAGTAATAAATTAGTAATACTTAAGTAATGATTTTTTTTTCTGTAGATAATTATTAAATATTTTTTTAAATTAACCTCACGATTCCTTCACGCATTTTTCTGCTGTTTGATTACGGGTTTAATTTGATCGTAAAACAAAACAATAACATTCAGTCACTCTTCTAATCCGCGAAAGTACAAAGTGACAGCACGCGACGTTAAATTTAATTAACTTTCGTGCAACTGGACATTAATCCGTTATTCTTCTAAAATTACAGCTATTCAATCTCTTTATTACATTTCTTAAAATCACAGTTTCTGAACTTCCCTTTTTATTGATATGCAGATAAAATCAGCAATTTCTCTAAAACCCTTCGCTATCAGCGGGCAAACTTTTCATTCCGACAAAGCTCGCAGAATTTACGGCTCAATAAAGTTACTTTTACACCAACCTGTATTAGTCCGAATCTAGTGAAAGCGCGCCTTTTATGACGGTCATCTCAGAGCAAATATAATATTTCATGACCTTTTATTGTTAGGCTCACCGATTCATTATGGTACAGGCAGGTGGTTTTATTGGTATTTTTGTTGCTTTTACTAAAATATTGGGCTTTATTTATATTGTCTTACAGTCTAGAACCGGCGGATTTTTTTTTCACCAAATAAAAATATTGCTACTCAAAATGTTAACGCTTATTCTTGATATGTTAGGGTGGTTTCACAATCGACAAGTAATTTTATCTGCCAGTTAGTCTTTAATCTTCTGGTCTTTTTCATCAGTCAGATAAGCTTTACTTGACGATTGTGAAGTCGGTTAATCCAGCACTGGAGTTTAAACCAAAATTACTTCGAAATAAAAGGAAGAATTATTTTGACGTGCAGTACAGTGCGGAACTTGTGCTATGAAAACGTAGAATCGCGCTTCGCAGGAAGTCTCGTAGCGGTTCTACGAGAAAATAGCTACGAGCTACGAGTAACCTTTAAGATTCATTTTGTAGGTAAGAAATTCGTTAGCGCATTTTCATAGCGAAATTCAGTAGTAAAAAGTTTTTTAATAATATATTTTATATTATGTTAATAAAAAAAAACACAAAGATTAAAAAAAAATATTTGATTATTCTTTAGGGATTTATGTAAATACTATAATTAAGAGAGGTAAGGTTTATTCAGTACTTTATATTTACTGTCTACATTAAACATGCTGATAAGCAGAAAGGGAATAAATATATATTTATTCAGGTCCTAGATAAACTCACATTTGAATATAAACCGTACCTTTGAGCTTAAGGTATTTTGAGGTTCGATAACAAAAAAAATATCGCAGTGATATCTTTTTACAACTTTACGGGGCGATATTTTTGGATTGTTATGGTACAGTCAAGGTTATAAACATCTTATCTCACCGTAATAAGGTCGAAATTACATATTTTTGACACTATGTACGTATCTATATTTATAACCTTTACTGTGCTTATACGTGTTATTTGATGGACTTTTAAATTAATTTTATTAAATCTGTTTATTTTATTAACATTTTTGTCATACGGCACACATACAAATAGCATATTGGTGAAATATGAATTTACTTATATTTACGACCATTAAACATCTAAAATAAATAAAAATTCAAACTATTAAAAATATGTGACGTCCTCAATATAAAAGGACCTTATTATGGAGGCAGGCGGTTACGCCGTTTTTAGAACTGTTACCATAATATTCGTATAGTTACAAGAATAAGAAGAGCGTAACTGCCGTCCCTTCATATTGAGAACGTCACATATTATTACGTCTGCGGCTGGCTTTGCAGTGTATTATGTACTTTTTATAACTAGAAAAAGGACAAAATGCTTGCAGATTTTGTTGTTTCGTTATTTTTATTACTTGTTTTTTCATCGAAATCATTTTGTTTCTTTTTGAAAAGAATGGATTTTTTTTTTAATATTAATTGCCTCGAATTTACATCTTTATAAGGGGGATGATGATATAGTCAAGGAAAATTATTTATGTAATTAATACTACGCCTCCTTTTTGAAGTCTGTTAGAAAGTAGCTGATTTACTCGTTAGTTTTGTAGCACATTACTTGCCGGGTTCATGAACGAAACCGTATATCTGTTAAGCAAGTCTCAACACATGTTCCATCTCCCTTTACGCATCTAATTGAACGCTTCGCTTGAAAGATCAAAGTTACCGACAACTACAGATAAACAATCAGAACGCAAACAATGTTGACAGCTGTGACAATACGTATTTCGTGTTTAGTTGGGCGGGTGTGCAGTTGCTCATTTATGGAGAACAATAGGAAATTCAACGTTAAAGCCAGGGACTGTATATCGATAACCGAGTTATATCGGTATTTTAAGAAAATATCGATAACAATATCGATACTGCCCGAATATATCGATAATTGTAGGGTTACCTTAATATCGGTAAACATATATCGATACTTTTATCAATACTCGGTAACGATACTAATAGGTACATATTTTTTTTAGCAAATAGTGTTAGTAATCAGATACATAATCACCTGGCAAAATATTGCCACTGTTGCCAAAAAAACACTGTATATATGATGCGATGGTTATAATATACCTATATTATAGGTATAAGTGCCTTTGATTGAACCTACGATTTTTGAGGAATTCCGTCGATTCCTCATGGATTCCATCATCAGAGTATCATTCTCATAGAAATGAGACCAATCTGAACCGGGTATGTTTCATTCGGGTATGTAAGTATGTAACTGACTGAAAAATAAATCAAATTGGTTCATAAATAATGGAGTTCTGGCAAAATATTAGATATTAATGTACCGAAAATTATTTTTCGATACCAATATCGATAAAAAGGTACCTACTTATCAGTGATTGGAATGGGTAGAGTTAATTTATCTAAACTTGACGCATGTTCATTCATGCGTGAGTGAGATGGGAACACATTATTGAATAAAGTTTAGTTAAATTAACTCTACCTATTCCGATCACTGCTAATTATCGATAATTATATCGATATCCAAATTATACCGGTATAACAGTCTCTGGTTAAAACACTACGTTTGTAGGTACATCGAATCGACATGAATTTTAACCCCCGACGCTAAACAGAGGGGTGTTATAGGTTTAACAAGTTTTACGTGTGTTTGTGTGTCTGTGGCATCGTAGCTCCCAAACCAATGAACCGATGATTAAGTTTTTTTTGTTTGAAAGGTGACTTGATTGGAACTTAAAAACTAGGGCCCGGAATTTTGGGTGTGGCTTTTGAAAAGTTGTAGGGAGAGAGCACCACTGTTTATCGACATTATCGACAAATCGATAGTTTTTTTTTTTTAATTTGTTTTTATTAAACAAAACCTCAAATTTTCCGAAGATACGTACCTACTCTTTTCAGCGGTCGCTGAAAAAAGTTGCGAAATATCGGAAAGTTTACTCAATATATAAATCATAACATAAAATTCCAATTATTTATTAATGTAACAAATTAATTAATAGTTGTCGATTTCGTATTCAAAGTCTATGTCATTGTTAATTTCAGTATCATTATCTTCATTATAAATATAATAAATTACCATAATCTTCTCAAGATTTTCTGCACTTAAACTGGTTCTATAATCATTGTAAATCCATTTGTACATCGAAAAGGAACGCTCAAGGTAAGTAAGTATTTGCATTGATTATAGTCTGATAATATCGACAATATCGATAAAAAGTTGTGCTCTCTCTCTATTACTACAACTTGTCAAAAGACGCACCCAAAATTCCGGGCCCTAATGATAACAATTTATAACGTAAGGCGAAATGTTAAGATCTCTCCGAGGAGGCCTGTTATGGTCATGTTTATCGTGTGAATAAAGCATGTGTCACTTTCTGACCATTATGTTTTTGCGAGAGAGACGAATGCTTCATCCACACTTAGGTATGCACCACGATTAATGCGACCATAGTCCATAATACGGGTGCAAGAGTGTTTTTAGGATTCCGTACCCAAAGCGTGTCAAATGGGACTCTATTACTAAGCCTACGCCGTCTGTCCGTCCGTCTGTCCTAACTTAAAAGAGCTGTATCTTGTGAACTGTATTACAAAGCGGGTTGATTAGAAATAAAAAAAATATTAAGAAAGTTAAATAATAAAGGGGGTCCACATAAAAGAAACGTTTTATTTTCAACGTAATTTAATATTTGTTGTATCGTAAAAACGGTATATAACGTACAAGCGTCAAATTTGGTATTCTTATAGTACAAACCCTATAAAGTAACAACAAATACAAAAAAACCAGCTAAATGTGTACGAAACCCGCAGTGCGCGGGTCCGACTTGCACTTATTTATATCAGCTGTATCTTTTACAAATTGCGACTAGTTTCAGCCACAAGCTCCTCACGACTTCTAATCGTTGTTGTTTCATAACTTTTTATAAACTACGTGATTTAAGAAAAAAACTAATTGCTGTTTAAAGTTGCCGACGAGACTTGAATGTAAGTTTCCTAAGTAATTTTAAAAGGAAAATATATTATGTAGAGTCAAAGCTGTTATACCAACTAGTGTGCTGACCTTTTTATTGTAGAAAATGAGACTTTTTCTTAGCTTACACGAATATACCTTTACTCGAATTAATATGCGGATGAAGGCAAATGAAAATTTAGATCGAGTGTGAATTATGGTTTATGGTTTAAGACGTTTATTTCTCCAAAGATTTACATAAATCACTTATTGAGAAAATAATTTTGCTTAAATCTAAATAGGAGAGGGTAGCATGCTAAACGGTTGATGACTTAAGTACAAAGGCGGTTGCTGACAAACAACAAGCGCGTTGCAACAATGTAACGCTGTGCGTAATGGCTAGTTAAACCGAACCACTCGTGTTAGAACTGGTTAATTATAGCTTTTTCAGATTTTATCCATGTTCCGGTGAAAGCTATGTTATGCACCTTTCCTATAGCATGTATGATGCATCTTAATTCATCTATTCTTCCAGCGGTCGTTAATCTACAAACATTTAGATATAAAAATGAGAAAGAGTTTTTAGTTTTTATGAGGTCATCGTAATTGGTCACAACTTGGTGCGTTATTTCCTGCTTTGTTACACTGGCGCTACTTTGAACTTCAGGAGTTAGTTTTTTGACTCCAATTGTATGATCTTGGGAACGCCTTTGACGTACTTTATGCCAATATTTGTCTCTCCGCGACCTGTACGGGCCTGCAGTTCTTCCTTTAGGTTTATCACGTGTTTCTGCTGATATGGCGTTTTAATACTAGCATACACAATAAACGACTACTATAACACCAGCTAGCCCTCGTTTCCCTCAAACGAAAATACAGTTAAATAAAAACATCTTTCAGGTCATAGAGGGTTTTGAAACCAAAACAGTTGAAGTTTTGTACGTGACCTGCCGCTTGTAAGTGGTACCAGGTTGGTCCCCAGGGAACAGAGAAAAGGTAGAACTTTTCGTAGTAGAACAGATAAAATCCAGCCACCTCTAGAACGTAGTGTGGGTAATATGATCCCTAAGAGAGATTACATCGGTGTCGATGGCTCTTGTATTTCCTTTAACGTACTTAGAGGGAACAGATGTTTTCTTTATTATTGTCAATAAAATAATATGTTATATTTGTGATAGATATGTAATGTAGAGGTAAGTATAAAGTTATGTCTCTCCATGGCTGACCGACGGCGAGTTTAAATTCAGCCGAGCCAAGATATATGCCATTAAAGATTTATTTCTCTCTTTCTAGTAAAACAGAACAGTTTATATGGCCGTAGTGGACGCTGACGTCACAGTTCATGTCGGATCTCTCCGTCTAATTAGTAGTTTTTAAATGCTTATATTATCCGTATTTTTTGGCCGATATTAATTTAAATTTCACTTTTTGACATCTCTTTTACGGTATTTTCATATTTTGTTAAGTAGTGCGAATAAAAAAAATTCATGCATATTCCCTACTTGATTACTATTTTAAGCATCGAATTGGATTGCATACTTTACTCTGAATCTGTAATAATAATATAATTTAATATAACCTAGATCAGAACAGCGTGCTACCAGACTTTATCGCCTTAATACCTACTAATATTATAAATGCGTAAGTAACTCTGTCTGTCTATCTGTCTGTTACCTTTTCACGCCTCAACCGCTGAACCGATTTAGATGAAATTTGGTATGGAGATAGTTTGAATTTTGGGAAAAGACATCGGATACTTTTTATCCCGGAAATCATCCCTTAAGGGGATGAAAAGGGGGTGGAAGTTTGTATGGGGAATCAATAATTTCTAAAGTAAGTTATATACAATTTAGTAAGGAGATGGTTTGAGGCCCGGGAAAGGACAAGATACTTTTTATCTCGGAAATCGTTTCTTAAGGGGGTGAAAAGAGGGGTGGAAGTTTGAATGGGGAATCAATCATTTCTTAAGGAAGGTATATACAATTTAGTATGGAGATAGTTTGAGTCCCGGGGAAGGACATAGGATACTTTTTATTCCGGAAAATTGGAGTTCAGACGGAGTCGAGGGCAAAAGCTAGTCTCTATATAACCAAGTCGAAGCATTCTTTTTCCGCTGTGTCGCTAAAAAAAGATAATTGCAACATGAGAGGCGAGCTCGCTAAGTGCGGGAGGTTTAACTTGCACCCGGCGTTGTTTATCTGGACTCTTTTCTGCCTGCATTAATATGACGCTATTCAGCAGAATGCACTTTTGGGCTGAAACGCTTTGTTTTACGAGTAATTTAAGTAAAATATTTATTTGTGTGACATAGTTTGTCATTTCACCGTCAGTATTTCTAGTCATCACGCTGGGTGAATGCGGGAATTCGATTTTATAGTTCTTTTTCCATTTATCATTATGTGCATATGTTCATGAATATTCGCAATCGCTCAAAGGTTAACTGGAAGAGATCTCTTAAAGGGATAAGTTTGTCTGTTTAGTTGTTTGTTATTTTCATGTTCGTACAATAAAGTATTTTACAAAATAATACATACATACACGTGCACTGAACGAGAGGAACTTTTTTGCTACAGTTTTTTTTAACGGATGTATCTAGATAAAAAATATTAAAAAATTACGTATATTGTTCCCATCATAACCCAACATATATATAATAATACAATATGTTTTGCTGACTAGGTAATTAAATAGTAAATAAATAAATATCAGGGACAATCTCATACAAATTGACCTAGTCCCAATTGTACTATGGTACCAGGCAACGATATATATACTTATAAAGAGAAATACATACTTAAATATATAGAAAATATCCATCGTTGTTGGCATTATTCTTTAACTTAACCGTGAGGGAAACAGTAATATGTAGTTTTAATTCAAATATCTCTATATAACCTTATTGTTAACATTTTGAGCTCATTAATAACGTTAAATCACGCTTTAGGCTCGTGAAATATCGCGCTCGTGATACTTGCGGCAACTAACCCAATTAAAAGTTTGAAAGTTCTCATAATAATGCTTAACTTTCTTATAAGCCACACTAACTTGGAGTTTATGAAGCGTGTTATTAGACAGCTGAGCAAGTCTCACGCATTATTGTTTACTTTTTATTAAAAGATACACTTTCAAGAATGACAGATGTTCTGATTTTGATTTTAAATTTATCCTAAATTTTATGGAGATTTTGTGTGAAAAAAAAATGTTTGAGTCGTAAAAAATTGAAGGCTAGTCTGAGGTTTATACCCGCTATTCAGCCGTTTTGATTGTTCATGAATCTAATAGACTTCTCCTTACATATGTGACCTGAGCCCTTAGCCAAGACGCCCATCGCTAACTAGCATTTCTATTCGTTTTGTTTGTAAACCAATCGCGTCATTGGTAGATCACGTCATACGGAGAGTCACGTGATCTACCAATGTCGCGATTGGTTTAAAAACTAAACGAATAGAAACGCTAGTTAGCGATGGGCATCTTGGCTAAGGGCTCAGGAAATTATTAAAATTCAAATTTAAATATTCTCTAGGTTTTCATTTAAAATTGTGTTTGCTATATTATTATACAGGGAAAATCACGACATGCAAAAAGTGATAATATTGAAAACAGCTCAAACTGTAGCGCTACTACTTGGCCATTAACAAAAAAGAGAATTTTTATTGTGGATAAATGTATGTGAAAGGCTATTTTAATTAGTTAATAGAAGGGTTTATTAACCCTTAAGGATTAACCCTTAATAATTAAACTCAAAAATTATACCCACTTTTGATAAATATTTCAAAATATGTTACAACCCTCATGTATTTAGATGTTTTAAAATATATCTCTGGATAACCATTTATGAAGTTGTCACATAAAAGGAAACATTAAATTTCTATTACCTATAGAGACAAGACATTGTATTTTTATGACAAGAAAATATATCTAAGATAATAACTATTCAGTCAATTGAAATAGAAAACGTCTGAAAGAATAATGTTCAAATTGATATTACGCTTCAGTGGACTGACATCAAAATGAACAATGTAATATTATTTTTGTCTTAATAAATAGGTTCATGATAAATCAAAAAAAGTTCAAAAATTATGGTTTGTAATACGATCATTTCGATTTTGATAAGTTAAACAAAAGGCTGATAAACCGCGTTAAACGCCAAAATTACTACTCCGGCAAAACAGTGTAAATAAATAAATAAATATCAGGGGCAATCTAACACAGATTGACCTAGTCCCAAACTAAGCTCTTAGCTTGTACTATGGGTACTAGGCAACGATATACATATTTATATGTATAGAAGAATACATACTTAAATATATAGACAACATCCACGACTCCAAATACTTACACAAAATATCGGTTGGGGAAAAAATTATGCAAGAAACAACTATATATATTCCACTTATCTTTTATTTCTATCTACTTTAGAATTAATCAGTTATATAATCACCATCTTTATCTATGACACATGACCAACGACTAGGCAAGTCCATGATTCCCTTCTCCCAGAAATGCACCGACTTTGAATTGAAATATGTGGACACTTCTGATTTCACTTGATCAAAATTGTTGAACGTTTTTTTGCGTAAAAATTGTTTGAGATCACGGAAAAGATGAAAATCAGTTGGCGCCAAATCTGGAGAGTAAGGTGGATGTGGTACCACATCCCAGCCCAGCTCTGCTAGTTTTAAACTGTGTTTCCTTTGCTGTGTGAGGTCTAGCATTATCGTGCAGTAGGTGTACAATTACTTTTCTCCGCCGTTTCTCCTTGATTGCATTTGCTAATTTTTGAAGCTGATCCACGTATTCGTAAGCATTCATGGTCTTGCCTTGCATAAGAAAATCAAACTGTAGCGTGCCCTGAGAATCCCAAAAACAGCTGAGGAGAATTTTTTTTTGGTATTGGTTAGGTTTAACCTGCACCGGCGGCTCTTCTCCACGCAGAAGCCAGAAAGCGCGTCGCGTGTTAGATTCATAAAGCAGCCAACTCTCGTCTCCGGTGACTATATCCTCCAGAAACTCTTTACGGTGGGGGCGGAGCAGAAGCGATTGACAGATCATGATACGGCACTGACGGTTGTCGTCCGTTAGTTTGTGGGGTATCCATCGGGATAAAACTTTTCTGTACCCAAGATCGTGGAGATGGTTACTCACTGTTTTGTGATCGCAGCTGAACCTGGTCGCTAAATCCCACGTGCTGACTTCCGGATCTTGCTTAATAATTTGTAGTAGAAGGTCGTCATCAATTACATGAGGTCGACCGGGATGATGACGATCTTCGAAATTTGTTTCTCCCGATTGAAAACGACTATACCAATGATGAACCGTAGCATAAGTAGTAATACTCTCCTTAAATGCATTATTAATATTATTAACCGTAGTGCTTTCACTGTGACCGCGAAGCCACTCATAGTATATTATAACGCGTAATTGTTCTTTCGATATTTGAGACATTACTCAGTCGGTACGGGCGTGGTCCTCTTTTTATACGCACTGGGCTACGCAGTCTAAAACGTTCTACAATATTCTGAAATAATTGCGCAATAAAACTTCGACGTCAAAAGTAAAATAACGTTTTGGAATTATCTTGCATTATTTTTTCCCCAACCGATATTTACGAATTCGAACCCGGGACCGCTAGCTTCGTACGCAGGGTCACTACCAACTAGGCTAACCGCGTCGTCAAATGTGTCATTTTATATATATTCAGATAAGTGTGTAATCGCCTATTTATTTTGACAATCGCAACTAACTTTGTATCAGACTTATTTTATGACCTAAAACCTCAGCTCTTTTTTTTGGACCAATCATCACACAAAAATGCCCACGTTCCTTAAACACTTTGATGTTAATCATTGTGTAAGCTTCACCACTACACGGCAACCCGGATAGTGAGTGATTCATTCACTATCACCGCTTTGCGCAAATCTGCCTATGCGACAATTCTCACTCTGCAACTCGTACGATATACCGGCTCCCTATTATCATGTTTCACGAGAGAAAATACATGTTAGATATGTCAAAACATATATGCCGTTGACATTTCATCTCGAGCATCACGAGAATACAACCGGGACGTTTTATCTTCACCAATTTACTTCGTACAGATCTTCCGAATTTCAAAAATTCTGAATTCAAATTTACGTTAGCTCCTTCTCTCTCGATTGGGTCATGAACGACGACTGAAAGGGATGGAGAAATTTCGAATGCAGTGTTTTGTCCTGTACACTGCGTCACTGTTTATGTCCCAGGGTATGCAGAGCACGGACATGTGAGGTCTCTGATGTATTTTACATGCATAATTTGCTGTGCGTTGATTGAAAGCATGGAGGTCACTTGATTCACGTGTTTGTTTGTAATAAGATAAGTAAATGTTTGCGGTTTTATTCACAGCATTGTGCTGTCACGTACAATATTGCAATGATTAATCTCATTGTTGTACATGTATGTGATTTTAACGAAATATGTTACGTCACACTTAAATGATGATTCAGCAAAATATTTATTTACAGTGTGGTCAGGTCATGTTGTGTACCTGAGACTGAGACTTGGGCACAAAAATGATAAAAACTTTGTTCTTTGAAAGTCTAAGCGCATATTGTATTTCATTGCTGATCAAACGAAGAATTTAGAAAATAAGTTGCCAATAGAACCGAGGAAGCTCAATGTCTACCTGAGTAATAACATAAGATAAAATTAAAATCATAAAAAGTGCGAACAATTTCCACGTAGAAGCTGAATTTCTAATAATATTACCAATTCACCGTTATGAAACGTTAGCTGGTTAAACAGTAACGTACAAAAAAAATGTGACGTTCTCAATATAAAGGGACCTTATGGAGGCAGGCAGCTACGCCGTTTTCAGAACTGTTACCATAGTATTCGTATAGTTACAAAGATAAGAAGAGCGTAACTGCCTTCATCCATAAGCTCCCTTTATATTGAGAACGTCACAAATCATTCCAAGCGCAAACCTCATTAACAAATTTAATGAACACCTAAGAACTTCGGATACCTAAATAGGTTTTTTATACTGTTTTCTTAGCGCGGAATATGCCTCAAGCTTAGTCTGAGGTACTAAACGGGACGAATGATGGGCCATTAAATCGGGGTTTGTTCTCATAAACATCATTCCGACGGGGTCACTAAAACGGCGAGGGTGCTAATCTGAAGCTTGGTGTCAACCTTGTTTGGTATATGTGAGAAAAGGTAAGCGATTAAGCACTTTTAAGCCTATTTCTAACCAAAAAATCTTGGTGGTGGTAGTATCAACACATATATATTAAAACTGTAAAGCGGTTTTAGTTGATTTTTGTGCTTACAATAATGCCTAAATACCTGTTGATTTCAGTATGCCATAGTGCTATCTTAATGGGATTAATGCTAGCTTACAGTCCGCAACTGAAGTATTTTCACGAACATACTATTCTTACCAGCTACAGTTTAAGAAAAATACCTATGCACGTGAGTAACACTATAATATTTTGTTTAACAATAATTATGTGTTGTTTATATTATACCTAGGTAAACAGATCATCGTTTATTAAATATTTTGAATATTTTATGATATTATTATTTAGAATATTATGATTACCTTTGTTTGATGATGAACAAATAGGAATGATTATGTACCTACCTGGGAATTCTATTATTTTCAGTTCCATCACTTGTGATCGGCACCAAACCACAAGCTGATTTAGTGTGGGACGCCACGGAAATTTGAGGGAATATTTTGTATTTCCTATCAACGAATCCTCCCAAGCATTAAGCGAATCGCTTTACTGGATTTCACGGTGACATATTACAACCACAATTTCACAGGCCGTGGATCTCACTGGTTTTGATTGAATAGGACCCCTCAGGATTACAAGTATAATGAAGTAGTTCAAATTAGAACAGTAATTATAGTTAATTGGAATTTTAACTAGATGTCTGAGAAAGGAAATAGAAGCACCTTCTGGGCTGGAAAAGCGGACTTTACGATTTATCCTATTTAGTTGGCTATTCAGGAAATACAAATTCTATCAAAAACATAAAATGTACAAAAATGTCAAGTCTCGCAATGTAATGATTCCACTGTACACGTAAGATCTCATTAAAGAGTGAGTTATTTTTATTTAATACCTACAGAAGCACCTGCTCAACATGAAAAAGTTTTGTCATAATTACCTACATTAAATTTAGTGCATGTATTTATATTAGACATTTATTTCTATAATTTATATATTTAGTCATGTTAAAATTATCCTAATCTGATACCATAATTGCCTCATTTCAAAAAGTAATTATTCATAAGTTTACGATAACCAGGAAATTGCGTATTCCTACTAAAAAGATTAAAGGATAGCGTCACGAATACTGAAAACATATTTTATGACTTAAATACACGTACTCGTGAGACTACGACAACGATTTTAATTAAAAATGAAATCTTTTGATGTTGTGGCATGTAAGAGATCTAAGCCTCGTATTCACTAGAGGACAAATGTGACATTTAATGTCCCGCGATACGTGTCAGACGAATTCGCATGAAGTCATGCGAATTCGCGATGTTGCCAAAATTAAATATGCCAAGCAAAGTTGCTTAACATATTTGGCAACATCGCGCAACACGGGTGGCCAGCGACGTTAGACTTTGCCAGACTACTTGACAAGTCAGGCGACGTCGCGCCGCCACAACACACTATGCCAGACATGTTGAGCGAAGTCTCGCGACGTCGTACCACTTCGCCTGACGTTGCTATTGGCACGCAAAGTAATCATCTTTGACTTCAACTGTCCATTGTACAAATCAGTTGAGCATTTTACCAAATAGGAACCTAAAAATACGATTAATAGTTAATTGTCCAAGGGAAGAGTAGTCCTTTACCCGAACGCGAAATAGTTTTTAAGACGTCTCGCTCCGTACTCTTTGCACTGTAGTATTTTTTTCGATAAATTACTCTGTAGTAACCATCTTCTGATTTAATTAGGGCTTGATGAGACATAAGCTGCGTTAAGAGGAGTGTGAGGCTCAAAATGTTCATACAAAATGCGGTAACGTTTCTCTCCTCTTAAACCTAGCCTGACTCTTACGATTTTTAATGAAGAAATAGCTCTGTACATTTTGACAAAAAAAATAATTACCACTATCTACGCGATATCAGCGTCACCTCACAAATCTCACAATCCTCTGTGTTTTCTGATTTTATTGATATTATCTACGTTATCTACAGGAATATAAGTACGAACTGCTTTTAAATAAAATTGTACTGTACGTACAAAACGTTAAACCTTATCTTTGACCAATAAAAAGTGAGTTACATACACAGTGCTTTCGATAAAAGAAATTTCACCCTAAGCGCGTATTGGCATATACGTTCTTTTTTCACCACAGAACCGAGACGTCAGCGATACTCATACAACGTGATGCCATAATTGAAATGGCTTAAGCGCCATCCGATGTAGACAATTTGTATCGGCGTAGTAAAATACTTAATATGCAAGTTCCGTATCACAAGGCTGTAAAGAGCCATTTCATTGCGATAGTTACAATGTCATTTTTATAACCATTACCGCATACATTGTGACTGACTTACTGACTTACAAATTGGAATACGATCATGTAAGCAACAATGTATAATATGTAGAAGTGGGTTTTTCTTTTTGATACTAAGTTTTGCATACATATATTTTTTTATATAGGTGTACCTAGTATTAATAAATGTACAAAAACATTATTGGGATCATTTTACCATTGTAAGTATTTATACTTGCTACTCTCGATCAGTTTTTGCCGTCAGTTTTCTCATTTAAGTGTCAGTTTTCATTGAACTGATTAAACTGTGCAAACCAAAACCAGCAGCCAGCAGGTTTTTACTACACACGCTGAATTTTAACTGGATGTTTTAATGTCTTCTGTGAAAACTGATCGTGAGTAGTCACCATTAAGGGGAACAAAAGGGGACAATCTCACACAAATTTACCTCTAGAGCTTTGTTTGGGAAGAGGTAAATTTGTGTGAGATTGTCCCCTTTTGTTCCCCTTAATGGTGGCTACTCACGATCAGTTTTCACAGAAGAAATTAAAACATCCAGTTAAAATTCAGCGTGTGTAGTAAAAACCTCCTGGCTGCTGGTTTTGGTTTGCTCAGTTTAATCAGTTCAATGAAAACTGACACTTAAATGAGTTAAGTAAAAACTGACGGCAAAAACTGATCGTGAGTAGCAAGTGTAGCAACCTTAAGTTATAAGTGTTATGCTACTTATACGTTATAAGTGGTTAGGAGTATCTTGAAACACTTAAACGATCAGTTGCGTAAAACGAGTCTGGACCTTGTACTAAAATAGCCCTAGATCGATCAGTTGTCAGATTACATTTTAAGCATGATAAGCCGTAAAAACTGACGCTAAGCTAGAAAATACGCTCGTGATCAGTGTTTTTATTTTACTTACCTAACAACTAAAATAAATCACTAGAAAGATGCGGCTTTGAGTGTAGTGACCCAAATTGACGCACACACACACCCCACCCCACGGCGCTGTGCTAGGGGGCTCTAAGGAAATCGAAGTTCGAAGTTACGTTAGCTTTTTCCCTTTCTCACGATTTTATCACAATTGACGAGTGAAAGGGATAGTGAATCCAATAGTTCGAAATAAGTGTTTCGTGGGAATTTGTATGTACATGCAAATTCACACACACTTACAAATGCCAACATTTTCCAATCATCCAATCAAGCCACAACATCCAATCCAACCAAGTCACAATCAACCAATAAAAATATTGTAATATAACTAAGTCACAAGATAATTGAATCATAAAAACTAACATTTTTAAGGTTCCATATTCAAACTAACCTTTTAAATTTCACCATATCCGTTTATCTGCCAGTTACTTTTCTCAGAAACCATCATAAAGGCTTTGTACGCGTATATTTTTGATCCTAACTGGTATTAAACGATCGATAGGTAGTACAGTCGAGGACAGAAAGATGTATACACTTTTGGACCTTATTACAATGGAATAAGGTGAAAAAGTGTATACATCTTTATGTCCTCGACTGTATAAGAATTAAGAAATTAGTGGATAACAATCCAGATCTAACTTTTACGGTAAACGGAATCAGAGAATAGCTTTCCCTTTGCATATTTACAAGCGAATCGGCGCCTGCACACCAACTGGAGATATTCGAATGCAAATTGTAATTTGCACGGGCAGATTCTGATGTAGAACTTCTTTCAGCTGCACCATTAGATTTTAGAGTCACTTTTCAACTGCGCAGAGAATCTCAGTGCAAAGAAGGTTTTACTTCGAGATTTTCTTTCTAGGGATCCTTTTCAAATGCAAAATGGTTACACATTATTAGTATCTGATAAGAAACAGAACTAAGTTGGTATTGTGTTACAACTACAGTAAGCCAAAAATTTGAGCCGTTGAATCATAAATAAATACGTAACATTTCATTGATTGATTAAATTCAATTACGTGTTATTTGTATGACTATATTGATTTTTTCATCAATATTAAGTAGTAGTAAAATTTACGACTTATTTATTTAATCCACTTACTCAGCACTGACGAGTGATGAACTGATGATATATCTGGGATAAAACATTTATTGCAGGCATAATACAAAAAGGTGTCACCGCTTTAAAAAATAACGTACGCCATTATGTCAGTGATTACCTGATTCATTGTTTGAGTTTCAAAGATCGTCTGCGCAAGATATAAAACAATGATTTTCCTCATTCTGCATTAACTTGAATATTTTCTTTAATCCAATAAAAACTCTTCGTTATACCAAAAAGCAATAAAAATCACGTTCCAATAGTCGAATGTAACGCAAGATAAGCGAAAGAATTCGCATTATCGACAGATACGCCACCAAATTTCATTAATACCGCTTTATTCCCAACTTAGCATTGAAAATCACGGCCTTTAGATAGAAATTCCTCTAAATATTTCCTTCTCGTCAGCGGAGTGTGAAAAGCGGAAAGCGAGACATTTTGTCACGAACACGCCGGCTGAGGGGCGGATTGAACTCGATTTGTTGAAATATTATAAAATTTTTTGAAGGGATCGTCGCTTTGGATATAATGGAAATCATGACTCTGACACTTCGACCTCAATATTTCAAGGTTCCCCAGTTTCTTAAGCTAAAAATTCAAGTTAGTTAAACAAGTTTAAGTAATATATTATTTTACTTATTTTTGAGTAATGCAGCTTTACTTTTGACATTACTGAATGATTCTCTGTCAATGTATAGGCACACATATATTCAAAAACGATTTGTAACAGTACCGAAATACTCATTCAAAACGTATCTTGCAAATAAAATAGACCCAGGTGACAAAATAAATCATGAGAGCTAATATCGTTTGAAAAATTCATATTATTCAGAACAATACGATATTCATTAAAGTCAGGAGGATTTTACCGTATGAAAACGCTCGAAAATTCAACACAAACACCGTTTTCATTATAATTATTCAACAAATATTCCTCCTCTTTAGAACAGGCGTTAGCTAGACGTCTTTTATTAATGGTCTGGCTGATCCACGTTCGAGCACTTAGTTTATACGCGCGTAGGCTGACGAAGCAATATTCACTTAGGCTGTTTTTGACAGGTTTTTAAACAGTATACGCTGTAAATGACATAAAAATAAGTGGGTTGTTTGTATTTTGTCGATGTGGCGTAAGTGGGACGCTTATGTATAGTTTTTTCTATGACGAAATGGCTTAGGATAAAAATGTGATTTTCTGGATTTCAAGGATTAGGATCACTAAGGACCGTATTAATAAACTGATCTTGACTGAGATACACGTCTCAAAATGTGTCATAAATGACAGTTTTGTATGTCTTAACGTATGTTAAGACGAGGATCACAGCCACGCTCAGATTATTAATACGCTTAGTGTTCTTAATCCTTGACGTTGCGTGTAAAATGAACGGGGTCGCCCGTCGTGGATTGAAAACACTTAAAGGTGACTATTAAAGATGATTATTGATGATCTAACAAAGTAAGCTACAGTGTAATAGAACATAAAGACAACAATACAATAACTATTTATTGAACACACATACAGCAAGGATAGGTACCTACAACAAGAAGGAGAAGTGTTACATGAAACAACCTTTAGATTTGCACTTTCTCTCAATTGCTTTCATGCGCTCATTCTTACCGAATTTACCTAACCCCGGAAAACGTTTAAAAGCCTCTTCACCTGTAGATACTTTGGTCAGTCTCCAGAGCTTTTTAACCAAACAATGTTAATAAGCAATGTTATCCTCTCTACCCGGTGCCCCTGGTTTAGATTTCATGAACAACAGTTCAAACAAACATGCAAACATGCTAGGACCTGTTTACGCCTAGCCGTTACATAAAACGCCCGGCGTTGGCAAAGCTTAAATTTTCCTCACCCCGTGCTCACTAAATTACAAAACTGCGGTGGACCGCGGCAATAATCGCAGTTCTAACTGGACACATTCTAAAGCTAATGGTATATAAGTTTTTTGAAGCAAGTACTCGTAGCTCCTTAACTTTTAAGGTTTCTGATTTAAGAACATTTAACGAAAATTGACACATATCGTGATACCTGTATACATTTGCTATTCGTATTTGATTTACTTGAGCTATTATTTTTGGCTTCGGCTTTACTGCAACGTCCTCATAATGATAAAATAAAATCATCGTAAAAAATACCGGTGTATTGAGACAAACGAATACGGTTACCATATTTGCAGACGCATAATTTTGTTTGTGTTACGATTTTGTTCCGTATTTCGAATGCTTAAATTACAATGCGCTTTATTTACGGGATCAAAGGAACTCTTTATATAATTTTCTACAATTTTTACCAGCTTGAAACGCACTCGATTTCATGCGACATTTACCATAATACTGAAGGACCTACGACTATGCATACTCTGGTTGAAAATGTGTCATTAGTAAAGTTTACACTAAACAAGTTAACAAAAGGGACGGTATAAATGTACCAAACTATATCCTTTCGAGTCCCCAACGGAATGGTCGCTGGGATGCACCTCAGCTTAATTTCGCAAGCACCAGTGCACACTACATTTCGCTAAGTAATTTGCGTACCACGCTTACAGTAGAAACAAGGGGCTGTTTCCCAACTCCCCGTGACGAAATAAGTTTGTGCTGAACCATGGACATGTTTAATTTAAACACCTACGGTTTTATTACGAAAACTTAAACAACCGTTGAACACTTGTTTAGTAAACGTCAATTCATACACTTTAAAGGACGTTATTTGCAGAGTTATGGGGGTGAATTTTATTGTTGCGGTAGAAAAATGGAAGGGGTTTTCACCTGTCTGGTACAGGGGGTCTGACTTCAAAACGCATAACGCTAATTAAATAACCGTCCATTTTTAATTTTTATTTCGCTTCAGGTAAAAAAGTTGCAGCAATTTGAAATTTACTGTGCAACTTTTGTAGACAAGTTTGTTTAACGGCTTTTGTAAAATAATTGTCCTTAACACGTGATTTGAACACGCTACGAAAAAATCCTTTGTTCCGGTTTGGAGTATCCTTAAAAAAAGCCCGTGAAACTTTTGGTATTCTAGCACAATTTTGTAGCCTTTAGTCAATTATAATTAAACAGACACGTTCCCAAAATGTAGAATTTACTCTCGCTGGGTTTGCTGCACAAGTTGGCGCAATCACCATCAAGCAAGAGCCAGTGAAATTGCGTCGAAACTAGTCTAAATTGCCCCCAGTTTCCTTGTACCGGATTAGTGCGCTCATCCGCGCCCCGACACGCGAGGGAGACATACCTGCTGTTCCAACTTTTCTATCAAGGATTGGATTAATGAGTTACGTTATATTCTTGAAGATATAGAGTAGGATGGATGTATCGGTCGTTTTTAGGTTTCCGTACCAAAATGTTAGAAAAGTAAAATATGGAGAGACTTCGTTGTCTGTCTGTCTGTTTTGTGTGTCACAGCAGTTTTTCTCAGCAACTACACAAGCTATCAACTTGAAATTTGGCATAGTTGTAGAACTTGCTTGCTCGCATCTGCTTTTTATTTAAATATGAAATTAATTGTATACATAATTGAAAATGAGTCTAGAATGGGGGATTGAAAAATGAAAGCGATTTGATTATAGCAAGTGGGGTGTCATATGAAATCTGCACATTAGATATTTTTTTTTATAATTCTTTGTGACGTCATTTTTGAACTATGACCAAAATGTTCCTTATCCTCCTTATCTCCGAAGTTTATTAACCGAAAAATCTGAATAATTACTAACTTATAGATAATTATTTATAAATTACTGGGAAAATAAAACAAAGTGTTCAAAACTTATAGTTTTTGACAAATTTACAAAAAACTGTAAAGATCTTTACTAAAATTTAGGCAAGTCATAATTAACCTTTTTGTACAATTACAATTAAAGTACATAAAATATAGCTACTTTGTGTAATAAAACGGAACCCTCGGACATTAGGGGCACTACTCATGCGTTGCTCTTGGAAACATTTTAAGGGCCTCTTTTTTAAAACCCCATAATATTTTTGTAGCATAGTGGGAGAATCCCAGTAGGAATTGTTAGTCGTTTTGCTTTGAACTATGTCGCTACCTATTATTATATTTTTACTTTCAATGGGACCCCGAAAGAATTACCTTATTACATTGTTTTGCAATTTGACTTTGTAAGGATAATTATAGGGTGATCATTTTATTGTTTAATCATATTTATATTCATTTAAAATCGTGGTAAAATTCGAAAATCGTATTTCGCGTTTGATATAATTAAAAGCATCTTGCCTCCACGTCCGGTGGAAGCATCATCGCCCTATTAAATTTCCGCCTCATAGCCCCTTTCGCCAAATTGCCCCTTTGATCCCCTCAAGGGTACGAATTTTACAAAAAGAATCCCTTGATACATACTTTGTTAATGCTTGAAAATTTCGCGATTTTTCGGAACCGATACCTGCAAAGAGTCGTTAAAAACGTTGTACTTCAAGTGAATCTCTTGAGAAATTTTGTTTCTGATGTCCTTCCTTGGTTGAAGTTGTAATAGCTTTTTAAAGTCTGTTATTACCAATGCTAGTTTTTTTCTTTAACAAAAGTTTTTCTGTTATCGAAAGTTATACGGTGATTATTTTCTACAACTTAACCATTGTCTTTTAATGACTAGTTTATTTAGTTTACTAGCTGTCTGAGGATTGTTTTGTTCTTTGCATTTGTCTGATTATAATCATCCATATTTACAATTTCGTTTATTATTTGCTGACTATTAGCTATTCAAACATGTCGTGACTTCAATCTTTTGATTGTTCTTTATATATTTCGTTAGTTAGGTACTTATTAAAATTGGTTATAGGTGCATCCTGATACGGCTATATACGTAATCAAACAAACCATTCAATCGTTTCAAATTCAAATTCAAATTCAAATATTTATTCAGTAAATTGGCCACATACGGGCTCTTTTACACGTCAGTAATATAGAGTGAATCTACCAGCGCTTCGGACAAGACCATCATTGCGGAGAAGAAGCGCCGCAAGAAACTCCAGCAGAAGGTCATTTTTTCCAATATAAAATACAATCATACTTAAAAGTAAGTTTCAAACACGATGCCTAGCGCATAGTTGCAATAAACCTATCAAGTTGCGCGCAATCTGCATGGCTATCTGTCAATATTTGTCAATTCTCTAGAACTTGATACGCGTTTGGGATTCCATCTAAGATTAATTCCATGTGGCCGGCTTGTGTGTCAGCATTGAGCGGATTGAAGGAAATACATAGGTTAGCTATCAACTAAGCTAACCTATGTAGATCTTACAAAGAAAACCATGCACCTAACGGTGAAATGACTAACGTATTACACCTTAGTTCTCCTTTGTTATCTTAGGATTTCAGTCTTGAGATGTATTTGTAATGAAGTTTACGGGTCTTAGATCCCTCTTACTACTCGTCCTGAGTGATCATTTGCTTTATACAAGACGTAAAAAATCTAAAATGGAATTTGATTCAAGCCTTTGATGGTAAGATGATAACATTCTTTTGTTTAACCTAATTTACCTGACCCCAGTTCCATGTATTGGAGCTAAACGCAGAAACTTCGTAAAATTTACAAAAAACGATATTTTACAATATTGTCACTTCGTAGATCTTTACGGGCTTACTTCAACTTAGCAAAATTGACACAAAATATCCCTTCTAAAATACAAATTCTCGAGTGCTAAAACTCTTTGAGCGCAGGTGTTGTTACAAACGTAGGGTGTTCCGGATTTAAAATTCAAGCAAAGTTGCAATGCAAATTTAATCAGCACTCCATAAAGTACTCGTAGATGTTCTCGTAAACTAGTTGCGTACGCTGAAAAGCGTTTAAAGCGTGATTTGGTTTCATCTGTCGTGGGAAATATCGCCATAAAAATGTATCGTGTTAGTAATAGTTTCAAACTGAAATAATAAAGAATGACCACAAATCTTTATAAACAAAAATTTTCTGCTGTACTGGTAAAATATAACGTATGGATTAGTAGTGAGACTGAAACAGACACAAACCATTATAGAAGTTACAAACACAATTTGTTAAATTTCAAATTATAATTATCCAAATCTTTTTTTTTTTTACAAAAAGGAACGGTTTATTACTTCAATAAAGAAAAAGCTAATCTAAGCGCTGCAACAAAAATAATTAAAAAAATAAGATTATACCTACTTGCCACCGACTCTTCTTCCGACTGAAAAACAACCACTCTGTCACATTTCCCTGGGGACAAATTTCAATGCAACGAAAAATATTTTAACCAATAGTAGATATAGGTACCCGGTTATAATTATTTTATGTTTCAACTTAAACTCAACATTATACCTGATACTCATGAAAGGGTTCTTTTAATTCAGCTCGGGTTTAATTTATCGCATACTAGCTTTGCGATAAAACGGGGTCTGAAATCTCTGCCACATATATCCATTATTATCCTTTCACCCTAGAGAGGTAAGAGAGTACGTCCTCTTTTTATTTTTATTACCAGTTCCAGGCTTCGAGTTAAGATTGGTATTTGATTATTTTTGAGTGTTTAGGAACTACGTGGCTCTGTGGCGACGGTGACCCGTATAGTATAAGTAGGTAGGTAGGTACATTATGGTGTTCTTGATTGATTTCGAGAGAGTCGTCAAGCCTTAGTCACTTCACTTTTTATATCGTAGGTACTCACTCTAAACTACGTGCGATAATAAATATTTTGTGTCCCTTATTTAACCCCTGATTATTAATTTGTTTACTAGATTTTGCACGTTTATCTTTCAGGATAAAAAATATTTTATGTGTTATTTCAGGACACAGACTATCTTTGTACTAAATTGCATCCAACTATTGATACAAACATACAAACATTCATACAAAATTTCACATTTATGATTTTACTAGCCGCTGCCCGCGACTTCATCCGCGTAGAATCAGTAATTTTGTCATCTCAAAGAAACAGTGTTTTTTTCGGGCTGCGCTTATGTGTTATTCTAGGGTATAAGCTATCTCGATTCTAAATTGCATCCAAATCCCTCCAGCTGTTTAAGCGTGAAGAAGTAACAAACACACAATCTTTCGCATTTATTATATTAGAGTGATTAGGTTAAAACAACCTATGCTTCTCAACAACAAAAAACAAAACCCTTTGCACTTGTATAACCTTTTCCAACGCAAACACAAATCACGGCTTTACCCCATTTTACTTTCAAGAGCCTTTTAATAATTTAAAGCACGAATGCTTGGAAATGAGGCCGTTACAAATAACGAGCATATGGATCGTTGGTTGACCGATTTTGAAGCATATTTAATATGGAAGGTTAATTATGTACGTCGATAAATCAATTTGTTGTTGATTTGTGTAGAGAGTTAAAATGGCACGAAAAATTCTGTTGTTCTCGTTGTAGAAATGATAACTTTAAACCGGTAAACAGCAATTTAAAACTGGATATTGTTAAAATAAAGGCAGAGTCAATATTACTGCTGGCAAATATTATTTTTAGATGAAAGAGCTGAATAAAGCTTGTGAATTCAATGTTTTTGTCATCTCATCGTAATGTATCTAGTATGATTTTTTAAAGTAAAAGCAGTGGTTTGAGACCATACTAATGAAAAGCATAAGCAAAGTACTTAAAAGATTAGAGTTTTCGAGTCAGCTAAACTTTGAGGCAACGAAATGAATCGCAAAACAAATTTCCTGCAACTCCGGATGCACGTGAGTGCACGTTCGCTAAGTAATTTGGTTTATAACCGCGACTTATGCGTTTACTTGGTAGCTGCTTAGATTTGATATTAGAAACATAGATTTCATTTACATTTTAGAAATCTGATCTTAACAACTGTTATTGTTTTTTATTACTAATCTACCTACAGCTGTGTCTACCAATATGAAATATGTATTTCACAAATTAATTGCTTTGAAATTTGATCTGAAACTTAAACTGCTTAAATTGCTGTACCAATTTCTCAGAATTCAATTTGAATAATTAACAGAAATTTTCGTTTATAGGAAAATGCCTTTACCATAACCACTTTCTTTTTCTAATAAAGTTATAATTTTACATATAAGCATTCAGCTCTAACTTACTAAGCGTAACAGGTCAAGGCTTTAACAATAGGTTTTCCACATGTTTGCAGCTGAAAAAATATTAAGTAAAATACTTGCAAGTTTCCATTCATAGCCGTCTAGTAATATCTAGTTCGTAAAATACTTGCAAGTATTTTCCATTCACTGTCGCCGGCCGTCGCGAGTAATATCCGGAGCCGCTGGTATTAATCAATGCTTCCCTCGCGGTAACGGCGTGAATTGGAAATGGATCTCAAATGTCATTGCTTTTAAGTTAATTACTTATATCGGTGATAAAACGACTTAAACATCGTTCTTTGAAAAAATTACAATGTTGACTAGGTTAACTTATAAAATAAACAACCTGTATTTAAATTTATAGATATGCAGTTGTAATAGATTACTTTAGTGCTTATAATTGAATACAACAAAACAAATGAAACCAGAAAGGAATGTCAAAAAATTTACGATTCACCATGCTCTATAAAGGTATCTAAGGAGATATTGAATAATAAAATTATTCCCTGTGCTGACCAGGGTGATTTATTTTGATATTAAAAGCAACACTATTAAGGTTCATTGAAGCTGACAGAATGCCGTTCAAGAATGCTGCCGGTTAGTCGTAAATAATGCTGATATCTCGCACTATACTCACAGTAACTTGGCTTTTCCATAAACATAGATGGTTCATTGACTGTACCAGGTACCTATCAGTACTGTAGAGCTATCACTATTACGTAATAAGTACGTATTCTATGTTCTACGTTTACGTATAAATAATTGTTCTGTGTCGGCACATCCGATTCAGATTCAGATTCAGATTTTATTACTCAATAACAATTACAGTATAAATTGCACTTCATGTCAAATTACAAGTTATTACATTGAGATCGTCAGAAATAGAAATTACACATTAATTATGAAAATACAAAAATATAAAATTTGAATTATTTAACCTCCATGTTAATGTCATCTTATAAGTATATCTCCATTAAGGATCGTCATAACATCATGGTATAAATACGTGGTCAGTAAAGAAATCAGGAATAACAACATATAACAGCAATGAAAGTCAACACAAAATGTCAATATTATTTATATGTCAAGTTCTGTATACTCATTAACAGAATAAAGAAATCAAAAATCGTTCGAAATATTAAATCGTTTATTTACACAAATATCGTAAAACCTCTATGACGTGTTCCGAAACTGTAGGTTATTACTAGCATTACATCAGTCTGTCGTTACTGTCAGTCTGTGGTTGTACTATAAAATTCACATTACACGTTCGCTGCCGATACTGTAATGGTTTCCTAATTTTGAATTTATTCGAATCACGATACAATTTGATTCGGCGACAATTCTCATGTGACTCGAGATGAAGCATCAATCAAGATGAAATGTCAACAACATAATTATATACATTTATATATAAACGTATATAATTACCGTCACGTAAACTAACATAATTCTTCAAAAATGGCCATAAAACTTAGATAGTTAATCAAACTAATGATGCAAAACTAAATTTCTTTAATAGACACACTTTTTACACTTCATAGCGCTAAAGAGAAAAAATATATAGATGTTCGTAGTTTTTGTAAATGCATACATTTAACTACACAGCCAACCAAGATTCAAAGTACCTATAGCATTACAACACAACTCTTTTAGATTTGCCTTGATTTTTATACTACCCTTAACGCGCAATGTCAGGGGCGGTATTTTTATTATGTTATTATAGACGCACCAATAAAATACGCTCGATGTTAGCATAGCGGTTACATAAATGTGGTATACTTTACGATTATAGCAAACGCGCGCTGCGTGACACGACTACATTCTTAATAATATGAAATGTTATATTTACAGCTGGTTTTATAAGTATTATGTTACATGATATAGGTAGGTACTCCCTTTTGAGATATTTTTTTTATGTAAAAAATTCTGTAGTGATTTTACACTCATGAAACGTAAATACGGGATCATTTTGTATTGAAATTTCTTATACACGTATATAGATAGGTTGAAAAAAAACCGTGAAATAATCCTTGGTCTCATCATCTCGCCATCACAATATTTGTGACTAAATATTTGTATAACGTTGCAATTACATTTAACTTATATTATAGATAACTAACAGTATTTATTTTATACAACACTATCAAGATTTCTCTACATAAGTATGTTATACCATACCTGTCTTTCTGTATGTGTTCGAATTTTATTATTATGTTTTGTATTTTAGTAGCACTTTATTTGTATATACGTTGTTTGAGCTGTGTGTGTGCTGAATAAATTGTTTTTCTTTCTTTCTTTCTTTCTTTCTTATAGAGCTTAGTTTGGGACTAGGTCAACTTGTGTGAGATTGTCCCCTGATATTTATCAATTATTTTTATTTATTATTCTAAAAATTTATGAACTTTGGACACTTACGTTCACTCTTAATCACAAAACTTAATAATCAACTTATTGGATTCGTTAAAACTAAAGTAATGCTTAATACAATATATGTCAAGATGAACTACACACACAGTTTCAGGATAGTTTTCCCAATTACTCCCCAGACATCACGACCAATGAAACAATGCCCCTGGGAAATGGAAACTTAACAAAGTTTCAATTTAACTGCATATAGAGTTTTCGCTGTAACTGCAACACTGTAAACTTTTAAAGAGGCAATTGTGAACTGGGCAAAGATAATTTATTATCAGGCCCGTTGACAGCCAGCTAGATTTTAATTAAAAAACCGACATACGGTTCACATGCTCGGCACGTTTTGTGTGGAAAATTATGACGGGTTTTTGTTAGGCTGTTGAGCGTATGTGTTTAATAACGTGTACCTAAAGTTTACAAAACAATCTCTCTTTTTATTTAAGAGCCAAGCTCTTGTCGGTGGAATAATCGCCATCCGCTCCGCTCCACTACTTCTCTAACTGCTTGACTTTCTGGAACAACACGACCTTAACCTTCTCCTTTATTTGCTCAAAGTAATTTCCCTTTGGTATTTATCTGCCTCTCCTTCCTTCTATATTTTCTTGTTATGTCTTTTAGAAAAACAATGCGTTAGTTTAAATATAATAATTAGCATTCATGCGAATTAATAGGCATAATTTCTTGCGCCATGTTTAACTATTCTAAGCTAACAGGCGTTAAATTTTTATTAGGACTACAAGATAAAGTACACTGAAAGATTTGGCTCCGGAAAAACATCTTTTCCAAAAAAATACTTAATTAATATTGAGTTGTGAAGCTTCTTCTCAACAGCGTTATATTCTTAAGAAGCATTGGCAGAGTCTGACATGTTAGAGTGCCCGTGCGGCTTTTTTAACAGAATAATTGTTTTTATTATCTTTACTATATGCTTTTTTACCGTGATTTTTGATACTTATAAGTTACGGAGTAATGGCACTTTTATTTTAAGAAAGACTGTTGTAGTTATTCATAATCACAATAGAAAGCATTCTAGTAAAGTTAGATTAACTAACTATACCATTATGATTGTAATAATGCAAAAAGCCCTTATTAAAATTTTACACTTATCTTTATCCATCTCTTTAATTTTCGGCAGTGCAAGAATATTCCTATATTCTGATTCACGTGATTTTATAACTGTATACTTAATTATTTAAATGTTATGTTATCTATATGCAGATATATACGTGTTTTCATTTTGGATTACGATATTAAAGCGTTGTTTCTTGGATTTGGATCAGATGCGGAGGGCAAATGCTTTTATAATTCCAAGCAGATTCCGGATTATGGGCATTCTTGCTGCGTTTTCACCCCAAGTATAAGATATAGCGTTTAGCACGGAAATGAAACGACGTCCAGTGTGCTATAAACTTCAGCGGCGTTGGAAATTTAAAGGCGATTTTATGTGAGAATCGAATAAGAAATTGAGAGATTTGAGGTACTGGCGATAGTATGATAGGTATCTAGATTTTGCAGTGCTAAAATAAAGTGACGGAATCAGAAAGACGAAGAAAAAAGGCGATTTTCTTCAGTCACAATGCCCATTACAATTCATATAACAACAAGGTAGAAACAACTAGCACATTATGTTTACGTCTTTCTAGATGAACTGGCAGTAAATACGTAAAACCATATGTATGATGATAGAGTTATAAAAAAATCTTTAGTAAAAACCATAGACCGGAAAACATAGTAGGGATATTCACAGTCCAAAGTTAACTTATGACTTGATTAAGGTGACGGAAATCGTGGAAAAGCGTCATCGTTATTGTGAAGGTATTATTACTTCTAAATACTCCCACAACAAACGGTACGCTTTCTGTGTCCATCTGTTTCCGTTGACCACACAGGTAGTAGCCTATCTTATGGTAATCAGACCCACACTGCCTATCCCGGTTTGTGGTGTCCTTTCGGAAACCTTTACGTCCCATACGTCAACCCTTTTATACAAGCGAAAATATAAAAATAACACTAAACAAAAGCAAAGAAATAGAAGCAATTTATTTGCGAACTATTCGCTCATTCCCTACATGTATATATATATACTAACTATATAGGCACAGTCAAAGAGTTCAACCGAGCTCCAACATTTCCATAAACTATTGACTACCGTCAAAAGCAATTTTGACTTAATACAGTAGGTATTACAGTCGCTTATAGCTGAACTTGGGCTGTCAAACTTGACTATTGGGTTTGGGGAGTTACACAACTAGGGAGTTATACGGTAGGCTATATTAAGTTGGGATCGGCTAAGATTCATTTGGCAACTATGTGGGTTTGCTTAAAACTGTGCAGACCATACAACTGATATATATTCGTATCCTCATTGCCAGTATTGAGTATTATGTAGTCTTCAATTTTAAGAAAATCCTTTAGTTTAAAGTAAAGTTCTCAAAAATTTACACGGAAAGTCAAATCTTATCGAACATCGCAGAGCAGTTCGAATCGCCAATGACCCAGCAATCTCTGTACGATTGGATTCTCTCTATACAGAGAGACGTCAGTCCACTTTGCGTGCTTTGTGGGGTTTAAAACTGGGAGCGGTCTGAAGAATTATTCAAACTATTACCAGCCACAGTGTTCAACCATCGAACTAACCGTCGTAAGTCCAGATTCCATCAACATCACCTTGATAAATGGCGTTCTCCCACCGGGCGTTCCACTAGACATATTTTTTCCTCATACGGTGAAGCTGTGGAACTATCTACCTTCGGCAGTATTTCCGACCAGTATGGCATGGGCGTTGGAGGCCTTCAAGAAAAGAGCTTTCATTCATTCATTTCCCTAAAAGTCCGGATACGGACTGACAACTCTTCTTTAGTTGCCGGTGTTCATGGGCTGTAGAGATTACTCCTTATCAGGTAACACGCATGTTCGATTACCTCACTCTCTGATAAAAAAATAACAGCTAGAAATACACAGGTAAACGAGCTCTAACGTCATCTAACGTCAATTTGCTCTATTACAAAATAAACATTGTTAATTTTCAAATTTTATGTTAATTAATTCATATATGTATATTTCGTTTTAGATTATGTTACGAAAACCTAATGTGACTGAATACATCGTATAAAACATAAAACTCTGGGTATAATTTATGGCAAGGCAACTGTCAAAGAAAATGAAGTCTCTGGTGATAAAAGTCTTTAGATCGCGAGTGTACACGGAGAGTGTTACGGGCACGTAATACAGATTTATCGTTCCGATTCGATCGAGTACATAATACAAGGGATTGCAGAGAATATAAAGTTTTTAAAGGTATACTAAAAAGTCATTTTAAATTATTGATTGGCACACACGTTAAATGTCTCTGTTGTTAATACAAGACAAGTATTTAATATTCGGATGTCAAATAACTTTTCTAAAACTGAGCAGAGAATCCAGTATTTGTTTTTCTTCAAGAATATTATGAATATTAAATGTGCCGGTGTCTACCGGAATAATTTACATTTACTTTTTTTTTAAATAATCCTTAAAAGTATTTTTTTTAATAATTATAAAGGTTAAGTACTTACTTTATTAAAAATCAGACGCGGTCTCCAAAATTCTGAAACTATTAATACAAACTATTCAAGTATTCAACCTTTCTTAAAACGCAAATTCAATACCTTTATTGTAGGCAACGAGGCCCATGATTGATTACATTATACCATATGGACTATACATAAAAAAAATAAAAACTTCTAAATTTAAAAGGTTCTAAATCGCCAAATTTGATATGTTCGAATTTGAACCGGTCTCCGCTGTTAACTTGGAACAAAGAAGATCTGCGTCGTATCAAATTACCTTATGATTTATTTAGGTCATGCACACAGTACAGTCTTGTTTGTACAAGCAGCAAATTACTGCGAATTGCCAAACAAATATGTCATTATTGTATTATTGCAAACAAAAATTAGACCAGCGGGCCTTATGGTCGTGTTTATCGATGTGGATAAACTGGATAAACTATCTGTCACTATCTAACCAGAGCCCTTAGCCAAAATGCCCATCGCTAACTAGCGTTTCTATTCGTTTAGTTTTTAAACCAATCGCGTCATTGGTAGATCACGACATACGGAGAGTCACGTGATCTACCAGTGACGCGATTGGTTTAAAAACGAAACGAATAGAAACGCTAGTTAGCGATGGGCATCTTGGCTAAGGGCCCTGTATGTAAGTGCGAGAGTGACGGATGATTTATTCACACTTATCTACATAAAGGCGACGGAGTGCTTCGAGGCAGTCATGCGTCAAAGTTGGAAAACCTGTAATTATGTAGTCGAGCAGCTTGAAACAACACGTTGGATTGATTGTTTTGACGAAAGAACAAAGGAAAATGCAATAAATTAAATTCTAGTGGCGTTTCATACTAAGTCAAGCACCAGTTGAGTAGGTAATACGATGTAATTTATCAATTTGTGTAAAGTAACGTAAGATCCTGTACATTTTGTAGGGAAAACGTTTCAGCCACTTTCAATCCAGAATGTTAACTTTTGTATCATATGACTTTGGTTCCATCAATATCAAACAGTCATCAGTTCATAGATAAAAAGTCCTTTCGTTGTCAACATCCATTACAGAAATAAGATTTTTTTGAATTTTTTTTTTTATGCCTTTTACAAATATGAGGTCACAAATATGCATTCCTATTCACGCACAATCTCTACATAAATAAAAACATAAACGTGTACTTATATGAGGCTTGGTGCGAAAAAAAGCACTGCTTGCAATAAATTGCAAATTAGTAGTACTATATCTTTTTTATCTGAGTTTGTGCACTCGCACAACCCTTATGTTTTATGTTTTTATGTTCCACACAAAATATACCGCACCGACATACAGCGTTATACACTTTATCCCCTGCTCTCCGCAAAATTGCCAGCACACCAGAAAAAAAAAGCAGTTTTCGCATTAATTCAGAGGTTAGGTGTGCTGCGTTAGGTTTATATTTCATTTAGATTCAACCTTTATAAGATAAAAATATGGTCCAAATTTTGAAAGTAATTTTCAACACGCCGAATTATTACGAACTATTAAAAACATGCCAAGTTCCAGTGAAAGAGGCAGACTTATAGCAATTATATAGCTCGGGCTCTTTCGTTGCCAGAAACTGCTGCGTATGCGCTTTGGAATTGGCTAAATTCTGCTACATTCCAGGTGTAAACCTGGCGACTATGCAATATTATGATGCCCAAGAGTGGTCATCTCTATTGTAATAAATCCAAGTTTGAACTGGTCAGATTGGTTTCATGAAGTAAATTGATTCCTATACCAGCATCCTTATGGTCGCCTTTACTGCGGCGTATAATTGCGGATAAAGCATCCGTCACTCTCGCACTTACATACTGGTCTGAGAGTGACAGATGAGTTATCCACGTTTATCCACATGATAAATAAGAAAGAAAGAAAGAAAGAAAAAGCATTTATTCAGTGACACATACAGCATTGAAGTACATAGAGTAAGTACAAAATAGTAATAATACTAAACTAAATCACAATAGTGAGCTTAAATAATACCTACTTCAAACTTAACAGTAGAGAAAACTAAATAAGGTGCTATGGGTCCCACCGAAATGGATCGCCACTCAGCGTAAAGTTGCGGCACCTATTTGATACTGCAACGCTGGTTTTCTGTGGTGACCGGTGCGTGTTGGTGAAATACGACCATAATAGGCCCGCAGCATTAAAGACAATCTGCAAAAAAGGATTTCTCTAAAATTATTTTCTTGTCAATTTTTTTTTCAAACGATGGTGGATGGTGATGGTGGTGGATGGTGTGAAGAATTACTTTCATAAAAATCCTGTTTTAAATCTTGAATAGCTCTTTTTTCATGTATTTGCAAGATGTAATGGGTTAAGGTGAAGTGGAAGTGGGTGGAAGTGTGAAGGATAACTAACTGAAAAGGCTAAGTCGGTGAGAGTTAAAGGGGTTGCGCTAAATGCCGTCAGCTGGTAGCCTCCACTGGAAGTTTTCGAGAAGCTTCTGTTGAGGAGATTTTACAGTTGTGCAAGTGGCAGAATTTTATTCAGTCAGTATTTTTGATTTCCGGTTGCTTTTAAATTGAGATAAGTATATATGGATAAAAATTTAGAGCGTGTAATAGACGAAATAGAACTGCACACATACAGCCAAATATATGTCTATGCCTTTTAACAATTTTAACATTGACCAGGTATTAGTGGTACGTAGAAAAAGCCTTACGTGGTCAGATTTCACATTTGCCTGACTGTATATAGTCTTCCATTTCAAATATTTATTTATGTAATTCTATAAATTAGTAATCACTTCTCGCTAATTACATAGAATTCTGTTTTCTGAATGTAACCGGTGTGAAGTAAATTTTAACCCCCTTACTAATAAACGTTGAGTAACAGCTGAGTAGTTATACAATGCTTTGTCCTTATCTGTCGAATTCAAATGTCACAATGACAGATAAGGACAAAGTATTGTATAACTACTCAGCCGTTACTCAACGTTTATTAGTAAGGGGGTAAATGAGCAATGGGCAGAGGGAATAAAATTATTTTATTAACTTCCGCGCTGTTAGCAATGCCAAACAAATTGAAGTTAATTTAATTACCATTTTAATGGCAATAAACACTTGAATTTAAGATTAAAGGCAAAATTCATGGTGTGAAATAGACTTTGCTAGCGAAAAGTGGCAATCTCGACGTTCCGGCAATATTTTTTCACCGTAAGACAATATGAAAAGTCGATGGCAATAAGAAAAGTTGTAACGAAATGAACGTGCATGCGTACGAGTACGTTACAATTTATCATTTCGGCTATTCGCAAAGCAATTTAGTGAACATGTGATAATACTTAATTTCAGGTTTCTGTAAAGTACCAGCTAACTGACATTTGATAGAAAACTTTTCGATTTTATATAATAGATCGTGCTAATTAGGTAACGTAAATCTCTATAGGCAAACGATAATTTGTGGAAGGTACACACTCATTATAACATCGTTATTATTTTTACCGTTGAAGTATTCTCATCATCCTGTACATCAGCACACCGTAACATAATACATTCTCTCAATAAAACCTTAAGTGGTACACCATAATGAACAGCTTTTATTACCTTGCTACCCGTTCTCGCGTTTATATCTCTGTTTATTGCCTCATTTGAAAGCCGAATTCTAAACACGTACCAAGATTTGCGCATAGTTTTACTACAGCTTTGATTTCAGTGGCATTATCTTACTTATTGCCACGTAAAAGTCAACCAACTAAATAACAATTCACGTTTGATACCCTTTATCATTTTCATTATCATCTTGTATCCTTTTTTAAATCGTACCGCCGGTATTTTCTCCAATACGCTGCATGCTCGATAAGCAACATGTTGGTTTAACTACTAAAGGTAAGTTTTGTGATGAAATCTCGGATCATACTCACCCTGTATAGGTAAGGTAAACTTCTAAGCATGAATACGGTATCAGAAACAAAACACTTCCGGTGAGACTTATAGAGCTGACCTCAAATGGGAAATGGTAACTCGAAAACATAATAATATAATTGTGAAAGTAAAGGCATAAAAAATCAAATGATTTAAAACCAATAAATAATCTAAATCTACTAAAGGTCACGAAATTTTCTAGAGTGATATCTACATGATGTCCTTGAGATCCATTAAGTACATCCGCGTTTGGGCGGTGCCGCTGTCATTAATCTATTTCATAAAAAAAACCTTTCCCGTCCCATCTCACCTCTGCCACGTGTAGGATAATCACGTTAACATATCCCGTTTCACCGCGAATATCACCCTGTATATTTTTTACCCATAATTGTTTACTGCGCAATTGTGTTCTACACCGCTTTGTTTATGATACTGATCGTAAAATGAAGCTTTTACGTTTGTGTTAATGTTAGTACAGTCGAGTTCTAAATTACACTTTTGCGCTTTATCCCAATGAAATAAGGTGCAAAAGTGTGTACATATTTTTGAACTCGACTGTACGTGGAAATATGAGTCTATTTATCTGAGGATTTTATTACAATTAAATTAGACAGCAGCTTGTTAACTTTTGTATTACTTTCAAACCTAATCCAAGGGTAAGGTCGTGTTTAACAGTTGTTTGGATGTTTAAACTTCTAGCCATTAATATCAATTTAGCTTAGTAAAGTGCGTGGAATATCTTTTATACGCAAAGTCCGACCACTTATTCTTAACGGTAGATAAAAATCCTTATCTTATCTTTTTTGTTCGGCTCGAAATAATTTTGTTCGTAAAGAAAATCTGCTTAAGTACTTCCTTCCCTGTTATTAGGAAGTGGGCTTTGTGTCCTTTTAAAAACGAAACTATAAAGACAACGCTTAATACAAAACCTACAAATAGAAGACAAGACTTCTATAAACACTGCTTATCTTGATATATTCAAATTGCATTGATATATTACTCTTTTGGCGAGGTTACTTTTGTAGCTAAGTCTGTTAAAATTTAAAATATTAAAAATAAAGATCTTTGTCAAAGGTAGTTAAAACTTTTTCACCATAAGACGCTGGGTACACCAAAAAAGCGTATACATATATACCTCCATACAAAAAATGTAAATGCTCGTAATTTGCTCAGTGATAGAAGTGATAGAAAACATATTTGTAATATCGAAGCAAAATAAGGTACAATAAAAAAACCTCCAAAGTAGCACACAAGCTGTATAAGAGCTTATACAGCCCTTAAAATACTGAAACTAGAGTTATAATGGCTGTACAATCTATTACAGCTTTTGTGCTACTTGCTACTTGGGCTGGCCACGACCTGGCCAAAGATTTATAAATTAAAAGCGTTTAATATAGTACCGGTAATAATACCATAAGCATAAACAAACATTACAGAATACAGATCAATGACGTTTCCGTTTGGAAACTTTACAAGGTCACGTTACTTTTTAACTTTTACGCTGCTTATCCTGAAAACATTGATAAAGTTCGAATTGACATTAAGGAATATGCATGAAATTTTTTATCGCATTTCTTAAGATAAAAGAGATGGCAGAAGTGAAATTAAAAATTGAAATTGGCCAAAAAATATGAATAATATACCTAAGTATTTATAAACTACTAATTAGACAGAGAGATCCGACATGAACTGTGACGCCACCATACACTACGGCCATATAAACTCCATATTAAATTCGGTTTTGCTAGAAATAAATAAATCTTTAATGAATTGGTTTCTCTACTGTTTGTTACATGAATGACTTTTTATTAAAGCAAAAAAAAATATTCATGCATATTCCCTATTATGTGCCTACATATTTTTTTTCACAATTTTCTCGCAGATTTCCTGGCCTCGCTTTTTGTATACAAATCGAAGCCAATTTTGTTACAGAATTTATGAAATATACAGTAACAAAGTAGTCAGACAGTATAATTTATGAGTATGAGCAATTATACATTTTTAACTAACTCTGTTGCATTATTTCAACTTTATTCGATTAGCAATCCTGTTGCGTATCAGCTATGATCAATTATAACTTTTTAACTAACTCTGTTGCATTATTTCAACTTAATTCGATTAGCAATCCTGTTGAGTATCAGCTATGAGCAATTATAACTTTTTAACTAACTCTGTTGCATTATTTCAACTTTATACAATTATCAATACGGTTGCGTAATTCTAATCCGTGTGTATGAAATGGTTTTATAACCAGTTAAGGGTAATGAAATTTCATTTCGCTGCGATGCGGGTTCCGTGTTTGCATACGTAGGTAATTCCGTGATGAATGAACGTGCAATAAATACCGGCAGAACGCAATGCAGGGCGGTAACGGTCCGCTATTTGAATTTTGTGCACGGGAACTGTGATTTTGAAAATTTTCGTTGAATTGAACCGTATTTTGAACTGTACAAGTTCCAAGCAGTGAAAGGGACAAAGTTATGCGACTTCTATAGCTCTATCCCTCTCGTCGTCTGAAACTTGGCAAGATTTAGGTTCATAATATGCCATGTTTTACTATGTTACGCCCATTTTCTTAAGCTCTTTTGTTTTAGTTTTCCAGTTCTAAATAAGTTCGCCTTTGTACTTTAATTTCACGATGTCATTGCTTTGCATTATTTACTTTTACTTTTTGTGCATATAACTACATACAAACAAACAAAATTGTAATAAAACCGTTGTTTTAATGATAAACAATACTTTTTTCTTGAGTAAAAATCAATATCATTATTATTTACTCGTACATAGATACAGCGCGACACATATTAAACTTGGTTGAAAATTTATTATATTTATACAAGTACATTAATAACTGTAAACAACACGTCTCGGCATTTCAAACAAAATAAGTGATGTGTTCTATGTTAGCAAGTGAAACGACCGTATGAATTGACAGCTGGTTTATTACTGGCCTAACGCCATTGCTTCAATACACGACACTCCTCCCACACTATTCTGGGAACCTAAAAACAATACAATACACTTAATTATATTTTAAGTCACTAAAAGTAAGTATAGAACTAATTCTTATAATTAATAATTTTATCTCTAGGACGCAAATTAATTTTGCGAGCGCCAGACTCCCCGCCGCGACCGTTATCAGTACACAACACGTTATCTTGCGCCTCTGCGGTGGCGACATCGGTCTCCGCGTGGGAGTGTCGCGCTTGCTCCTCTTCCCCGATAATCCTTTGCTCCAACGCAGTTTCTGCGCCCGGCGGCCGCTCGCCGCATGCGGCGTCATTTAACGGCCTAATGTCAGATTCAGAATCAGCAATTGCATTTCCCTCGCATTCGAAAAACTCATCATTGATGATTTGTTGGTCATTCCTAGAGGGTGTGTGTGCGATTGCCGGCTCTGGTGCTATTGCAGTAGAACTTACATTCGGATACGGCGGTTGAGAATTTACAGTAATAGCCGTTGGTTGGGTTTGCAAACCCAAAAAATCCGAATCATTTTGAGTGGTGCTAACTGGTTTTACATACCGTCGTAATTGGTCAATATGCCGTTTACATAAGCCTTGACTGTCAACGTGAACGGTGAACATTCTATTGCCTAATACTTCAGTTATCTTTCCTAGCATCCAAACCGGTTTCTGCGATACATAACATCGCACCCAGACTATGTGACCTACCTCAAACTTCCTACATGACGAATACCTACTAACTCCGCTATCGGCCGTCTGTTGGGGAAGAATCAAATCCAGCCTGGTTCGCAAGTCGCGGCCGAACATCAATCTAGCCGGCGACTGTCCCGTCGAACAGTGCGCTGCGCTCCGGTATCGAAATAAATAGCTAGCTAATTTTATGTTAATTTGCTGACGCGAGGAGTTAACGTTTTCGTGTAAGATGCACTTTAACATCCTCTTACACGTTTTAACGGAGTTCTCGGCCTGGCCGTTACTACACGGGTGATAAATGGGAGATGTTAAGTGTTTAATGCCGTTGATTTTACAAAATTGACTAAATTCTTCGTTACTTATTTTTGGATCGTTATCAGAAACGATCAACTGAGGTAAACCAAACATGCAAAATAAAATCTTTAATTTAGTTATGAGCGTCTTAGTCAGCATATCACTCATGTGTATACATTCTACCCATTTGCTGTAACTGTCTACGACGATGAGGTAGACTGCCGGCCCGAGCTGCATGTAGTCCACGTGCAGGCGCTGCCAGGGCGCCGCGGCGCGCGGCCAAGGCGCGGGTGCGGCGCGCGGGGGCGCAACGCGCAGTGCGCTGCACGTGCCGCACGCGAGCACCGCTCGCTCGATATCGCTATCGATCCCTGGATACCAAATTTTACTACGCGCTAGATTCTTTGTCTTGACCACGCCAAAATGTCCCTTATGTAATTCCATTATTATTTTCTCTCTATGTACTTTCGGAATGACGACCCTATGACCGCGTAAAATACACCCGTCCAGTATATCTAAATCATTTCTACATTTAAAGTATGGTAAAATATTTTTGCATTTTATCTTACGCGGCCATCCATAACGTATGTATTTTGACACCGTTTGTAAAACCTTGTCTTTAATAGTGGACGCTTTAATATCTTTAAATAAGATCGGTAATGTGCTACTCTCAAGGAAATTTAAAAATAACTTACCATCACAGTCTTCTTTTTCACCGACTTTGTCTAACGGTGACCTTGAAAAATAATCCGCTATTGCGTTTTTTTCACTCGTTACGTACTGTATGTTATAATTGTATGCTGAGAGAAATATCGCATACCGTTGTAGACGAGAAGCGGCCATAATAGGAACTCCATTTTTTTTTCCAAAAATGGCTAATAAAGGGCGGTGATCCGTTTTAAGAACGAAAGGCAAGTCGCGGCCATATAAATATTGATGAAAGTGCTTAACTCCGAACACAATAGCCGCGGCTTCCTTGTGTATCTGGCTGTAGTTTTTTTCACTAGCCGATAAGGATCTCGACGCGAACGCAAGCGGCCGCTCGCTCCCCTCGGCCCCCTGGGCCAGCCAGGCGCCCAGGCCCCCTGGTCCCGCGTCGACGCTCAGCACCAGGCGAGCCGTGGGATCGAAATGGGCTAGCAGTCTGTCGGAAGCCAACTCGCGCTTTATTGCTTTAAACGCCTGCTCGTGTCTGTTATTCCACTCCCAAGGTGCATCTTTACGAAGTAGGTCGTGCAACGGACTTAAAATGGAAGCGGCGAAACATTAGCGGACTGGGCGGCACGACTGAGAGGTCTCGCCTGCTACTGTGAATTCGGCAGCAGTCTAGAGATGGTACTGCGTGATCGTTTTGTGCTTGGTTTGGACGCAGGGCTCGAGCGGGACAAGCTTTTTGAGCAAGACTGCAAGACTTTGACTTTTGCCAGAGCATTGGAAATAGCGGAGCAGGCTGAGAGTGCCAGAGAAGCAAAGAAGATGGTGACGATCCCATCCTCGTCGCCACTGATGTGTTCTATGTTAGCAAGTGAAACGACCGTATGAATTGACAGCTGGTTTATTACTGGCCTAACGCCATTGCTTCAATACACGACAATAAGGCTTTTGCCAAGATCTTATCTTTTAATTACCAACGGCTTTCAACCCTGACCTAATAACAGTTCGTTTAAATTTTACACTCCGCCTTCTTAATATGATGCTGGAGCAGTGCATAGTACATACTAAGTACCCAGTAAACATCTCTATCCAATTAGGGATTTTATATCAAAGAATTATTTGTTCAAAAGCTTGCTTTAGGTCTTTTTAACAGCGTAGTCAGCTTCAGAATTGAAACATGCTGCCAAAACATGGGCGTCTATTCGATAATACGGAGTGATATCTTATTTTGACGCGATAATTTTAGAATTTTGTAAGGCGAATACTCTCTTAAAAATATTTTAAACGGTTAGGTTTCTAATCCGCTATTTTGTTTATAAATAAAAATATAAAATACGGCGCTAAAATGTATCTAACAACAGCTCGTTTGCCGAAGTTAGCCTCTACGAATAAAGAAGCATACGGTCCCATAATATTTATTAATGGATTTTTACACATACATAGATCAAAAGCATTACCCTCATTCATGGGTAGTCCGGTAAATACGGCTCTAATGTTCTGGGTTCTGAGTCGGACGTGGCGCGACATTTCTTGAATTATAGCGATATTTTTGCTCAAAGAAAAGCTTTCTTTGACTTGTGCTCAATACATAAATTAATATTGAACATAAATTGTTTGACCGTGAATGTTTAGCTTTATTATTTCAACCAGGCACTGTCACCTGGCAAACCTGGTCTTCCCCTAAGCTCACGACGCGAGCACAACTACTTTCATGTAACAATGTTTATTTGTTAAAATAAACAATTCTAAGTCACCACTTTAAGCACCTCCAATAAAGACCCCGCCCGTTGTAAATAAAGGTAACAATCCAGCCAGCATTTGGGTCTAACTAGCTCAGTAATAATAAACAGTGTCGGCAAAGGCAAACCGTGTTTATTTAACATTATTCCTCGTTATAGTAAGGACGAATGCAACATTACTCCCTATTTGTATGCCAGGAACGAAGAATTTTACTAAACACTGCATTCGTTGCAGCCGGAAAGAATTGCAAATTGTTGGGTTCACGCAGTATTACTATTCCAAAGGCGTTACTGATTAACTTCGTCTTTGTTAGGATTCCGGACGTTTGCGGAAAATCGAAGTTTCCTTATCTTATTTCTATAAGAGGCACTATAAGCAGAAATTATACTTAGATAATGAATTGTTTTGTCAATAGGATTTTGTTATCTAAATGATAAGGGCCCTCACTTTCTTCCTTTCCTCCTGTAGTAAGATAAAACAGCAATTGGGTAATAAGCGGAAGCAAAATTGCTCAGGATAATTATTAGAGTGTTTTAATTAATTACTAGAATTGATGAAGAATGAAAGGTTAACAAAATTTTGTTCAGCCATTTAAAATCTTTTTTAATTTTTGTTGTTTGCGTTATACTATTCCGGTTTAGGGATAAGAGAGTCAGTAAAATGACTAACACCCCAGACAAAACGATCAATGAAAAAGAAGCCTTTCATCTATCCTAACTCGTTATTTGACCATTGTTCTTCTGTATCTAACTAAATAGCCTGCTCCTGGGTACCTAAATAGCCTGCTCTAAGTAAACTGCAGCTCTGCCTGCATTAAGAGCTTTCCTCTGTTCAGGTCTTAGTTAATCAGTGAACACCAAGTCAAATAGATCAATCCTGCTGTAAGCTTTGAATTTGTTCGATAAAGAACTTTTACAGTAAAATGGCAGCTATAAATACAGTTCGTAATCATCTTTATTTTATAACTATCTCCACATTCAGACCCAAATATTTTGTGTTGAATTTATAGCAATAAATGTATTCTAAAGTAAGACATATGTAGAAAATACAATATAAGTATAAGATATAAAAGATAAAAGCAGCTTTAAATTAAGTCTCATGTCCGTTGTAACCAACCTTTAAGATTACAAGTTCTTCATTATTCTTTAGTGAATTAGGTACTGATTCTTTGAAAACCTTTAATACTTAGAAAATGTTCGAAGCTTTCATTATATTACCTCGTGCTATTTCAAAATCCTTAGTATTATTTTCAAAACTAATTGCATTTAAAACAATTCCTTAAGTAAAATGGAAATATCTCGACGCCGAAATGCGTAGAGGGATAACTCAATTAAAAATGATAGTGCCCAGCTTCAACGTTATTAAGTGGGAGTCAAATTACTCTAGCGCTAAAATAGCTGACTTTTTTCATCAATTTCGGAGCTTTGTATATATTTTGTAAAGTATTCGTCTGGTTGAAGAATTTGCGATCTGCGTAAGATATTATTTAACATAAATTTGTAAAAAAATCACAATTTTGGCGACATCTTTTTACGTGATTTACTTGCTTTATTAATAATACCTCTATATTATGTTAAATGAGGCCGTCACTCAATATTTTATCATATCTACTTTGACTACCGTATGAACAAAACGCTGAAATTATAACGTAAATAAAAATGTTTGGGGTATTTATAACTTAGTGCAATAATCAATAATTATAGTGTGAAAACATTTTTTTGCAACATTCTTCTTAATTTTTTTTTAAATCATGATCTATTTACTTATTAAGTATATTAAGTTCATGCAGTTTAGAAGAATTCAGTGAAATTTTGCTTCGATCCTACAACCTCGTATTTCATTTCGTAATATGGTCGATATAATAAGGTTAAATCCGTCACTCGGTGCTAGACTTTTCTCCGAACTTTCCGAGCTCCCAATACTTTACGGCCCAGGCTGTAGGTGTTCTAGCATAGAAACTATGGCTATATCGCGACAACGGATCGTATATTCCACCGTATTCCAGAATATTCCTGACTTCGTGAGTTCTCTCCCGGATGCCAATTTCCTGATGCGCTTTGTTTTATATAAGAATGATATTCTGGCGTTGAATAATGCATTGAAAGAAATTTTGTATAATGTATAAGTGTTCTTAAGAATTGGCGAGTTACTAAATTCAGTGAGTTTAGCACTTTATTAAATTTGCGTGTTTTAGTACTTTTAACCCCCGACGCAAAACAGAGGGGTGTTAAAAGTTTAACGTGTGCATCTGTGTGTATCTGTGGCACCGTATCTTCTAAACGGATGAAGCGATTTTGATTTAGTTTTTTGTTTGAAAGCTATCCTTGATCGAGAGTGTTCTTAGTTAAGTTTGGTGAAAATCCATTGGGTCATTTTAGAGTTGTGAGCTATTAAAGTAGGGGTCCCAATTTTTTTTTTTCTATTTAATAGTTATAAGGCTTCGGAGCCATCACCACGGCGCGGCGCCGTCACCGTGTAAACCGGCGCCGTGGTATCTTATGTAGCTTCTATCTATCTTATGTATCTTTGGTAGCTTCTTCTCAGCAGTGGTCTCCTCTTGGGAAGCGCTGGTAGATTTTGCCGTGTAAAAGTGCCCGTGCGGCCTACTCACTGAATAAACCTATTTTATGTTTTTATGTATTTTGAACTGTATTTATATTATCTTCACAAAAATGTCGCTAAATAATACTGCTTCGGTTTGTGGCATTACATCTTTAAACTTGGCTGTAGCTGTTATTTTACTTTGTTTTGTATTTAATTTCGGCAACATTCAGATGAATTCATATTACGTCATAAAATGTAACTCACTAGAACATTTTGTCAATAACAAAGTTCGAATTGTCAATTATGCCGTCCTTTGCGCACCAGTTCCACAAGTTTGAAGAGTTCTTGATGGCTCGGCGGAAGATTCTGCTTACAATAAATACTTACTCTCACATAATATAAGCTCAAATATCTATATAACATATTCCAACCTTCGAACGTTCCCAAGTTATTGCATAGATACGAGTCGATACTAACTTAGAGATTTGCACCGCGTTTGATTATAATCTGAGACAAATGGTCGGAGAATTCATGTTATAGCGATAAAGCCTTGGAATCACTGATCTGAGGTCGTAATATGAACTATCAAAAACAGACAAGCTCCAGGCAGTAAAAGAAACAGAGATATACGACTCCTATAGCTTTATCCTTTTCACTGATTACTGCCAAGTTTTAAGACCTCATAATACGCGCTCTGATAGCTATCACGGCTTTTAAAGCTGGCCATTCACGATCGCTTCAACAAGCCGAATCGCATGGAGCCATGTATGGTGCGCCGAGCAAGTTGCAAAATGGAGTACACGTTTGAACACGTACTCCAACTGGCAACTTACGCGGCGCTTCGTACACGGCACCGTGCCGGCTTGTTGGAGCGTTCGTGAATAGCCAGCTTTATAAACCTCACTGTCTCAAATGTGGTGTGGACCCTTAACTATAGGAATCGGAAAATAATCTATCGTTTATACTGATGCGTCTAAAACAACTCTGACCCGGACTTGCACCTACGATAACCTATTGTCAAAGCATGACCGGCCAAGGACGTTTCAGTCAAGCAACAGTTGCGATGCGTGCGGGGTCGGGGCAGCGGGGCAAAATCAATAGGAGTTCCCGGGCACTCCCGCCCCTCCAAAACACCGAAAACACCCAAACATACCATGTTGATATGTAACTTGAGCGTTTTTTACGTGAAAGCGTGTTTATGGAGGACCATAATTGGATTCGGTTAGTTCGGCGTAAAATTGACGCTTGGATTTATAAAAGTAGGGTTAGTTAACTCTTTTTGTTTTAGAAACAAAGTACACGTTTTTGTGTTGTATTGTAAAGATTTGTAGTATTTATCGAAATTAGCAATACACTGAGATGTATGTTGTGTTTTTAGAATTTATTCGTTGTTAAAGATGTTAAAGACATATCTTATAACACATTAGAATTAAAATGTCCCATTAGTTACAGTACAAAACCTGCACTAAATTTAAGCCTTATGATTTTAACCTATTAAAAAAAAACAACGTGTAAAACGTTAAAACACTTTTTGGCAATAAAACTCCTCATCCTCGGAATTTAAAGTTATTTTAATTAAGAGAATGAAACGTTACATTTGAATAATACTCTTTCATAATTATCCGGATGCTGTTTCCTCAAAATGTAGATGTAAAATTGTGTTTTCACTATGAATATTTCAATTTGCAGGTTTACATTTAAAACAAGGCAAGTCAAATAAAGCGGTTACGTATCTTTGGAATTAAAAGTCAGGAGTAACGTAGCTGTTATAACTGATGACAAAATAATAAATTAGATTACGATCTTCCATAATGAGCCCTATGCGTGGCCACAGGAAGGCAAAATGTGATAAATCAAAGGGAAGTGTCTACTAATTTTCACGTAATTAAGCTTAGGTCCCCATTCATCTCAATCATTCCTGAGTTTACCCTTTTCTGGGCAAAATATTGTTGCAAATAATGTTCGAGTGGTTGGCTGTTTCCAAAACTGAATAAATACGGGGTTAAAAAAGGTCGCACTTTTATCGTGTTTATTTAAAAGCTGATTTTTCAGTCTACAGACCACACTGTCTGTCAAATGAATTTTATCTTCGAAAGCGATAACTGTCAGATAATTTTATAAATAATTATAAAAGGATAATTTTAACTTGAAGTTTTTGATATTTTTTTCTTTTTTGTCGCTTACCTGGGGATTGAAAATCGGCCCTAAAACAGATTAGGGAATTATTTTAGCACAGCAACGGGTATTCTATTTTAGAGTGATATTAAAAGTAATCTTTTATCGATAAAATAAAAAAAAAAACAAAATAATTTATTTCATTACATTTTAGAATTTTTTTTAATTCATTTATTTTTAATATAGGAGTCAGTAATTCTCTATTCAAAGTTATGTTTGTAACCCTTCGTGTTATCTTACATTTCAAGTTGAATGAAATATGAGACAGCTGTTCTAGCCGGGATACAGGGGCTATGTTCTAATAACCATATGTCAATCAAGCCTGTCGATATTTCATTCGCAGACCAAAGCAGAAAAATGTATAGTCCCCGTAAATGAAAAAAATACAAACGAAAAATGTACATTTGCGTTGCTAACTGGTAAGTGTCTGTTACTTTCCATTTTACAGTTCGCATGTTATAACTGTTCTTTAATATTACACATATGCTTTAAGAGTTATGCTAATAACTGTGGCAGTGGTCGGAATAGGTAGAGCTAATTTATCTAAACTTGACGCATGTTCATTCATGCGTGAGTGTGATGGGAGCACATTATCGAATGAACATGCATCAAGTTTAGGTAAATTAGCTCTACCTATTCCAATCACTGGTTATTAGTGTTAACAAATATCTTGTTTGTGTATTCTATGATATACAAACGTCCCACAGCAAATCACAGGATTCCTACCCTTTGAAAATACGCGTCTTAAAATATTGTATTCAACTTTAAACGCAACGAAATAAGAAATTATATTCCACATGAGATGTTTTTTTAAAGAACGTATTTTACACTGTGTTAAGCTAGTTTTCACACGGTTAAACTAGGTAATGAAGTTATTTAGGAAGACAATCGACTCTGACTCAATGCAATTAACAATCGTTTGCCAATCAGTCAATATTGACAAATGATTATTGCACACGTGACGAGGATTGCATTAGCAGAAGTCAAGGCGTATTTCAGGATTATATTAAAGTCGCTCATACTATCGCTATCCCCTCAGGAACTGTCCAATGTTTTGGGATAAAAAGTAGTCTATTTCGATTCCGTCTCCGGGCTATAAACTATTTTAGTAAAAGTATGCTATATCACTTTCAGTCAGATTGAAATGTCACAGTGAAAGATAAGGACAAACCATACTACAAGCATACTTTAGTTATATTGTGATTATGAATAAGATGGTAAATATTTTTTTAACACAGTTGCTCAAAAAGTGGTACTTTTCGTAGCTGTATATCGTGCGGAAAGTTGGTTTTCGCGAACTAGTGCTTTTTACTTTTCCAATTTTTTTAAATTTATATTTGTTCCAATTCATGACTACTTATTGATGAGTGTTAATATTAGTTTCCTTTAGACATCGTAATCAACATTAAAACCTACTGTTAATGTAAGAATACGAAAAATATACATATTACATATTTTATTACTTACCTGTTCATCATTATAATAACACGTTTATTTTTTAATATTGAATATTGAAAAACCGTTCTTAAAAAGTTGGAACGGAATAGCCGCCGAAGCGCCTGTCAAATTTTTTGACATTATGAAGAGGCGTTTTTTCTTACTGCAAGCATTTTTTAAGTTTCCAAAGGCAATATTCCATATTGTTTTTATAAATATACGATACACAAATAATCGTAAATAACAATATTTAGGTAATAATAGTACAATGTTTTATATTTACAATTGTTTATGTCTTAAAGAACAGGCATTTGAAAAAAAAACTTTCATTGAAGTGGGTTCAATAATAGTAACAAAATCCATTGTAGTCGAATAAAAGCTAAAAAAACACCTCTTCATAATGTCAAAATCTTTCTTCAAATGTCAAATGAAAAAGTTGTTTATAAAATGAGTGAATCAGAGTTTGAAATTGATTTATTTTTTCGCAACTGTGTTAAAAAACGTCGTTCGATACACGTGCGGAAATGTCATTCTTCACTCGTCCCGAGTCTTGCCACTCGCCTGCGGCTTGCGGCAAGATATCTCGGTACTCGTGGAGTAATAACATACTTTTCGCACTTGCATCGAAATGTACTATTGTGCCAAATTTCACGTGAAGACGGAACAAACAAACAAAATCACTTTAGTATCAATAATTTTAGTTGGGTCTGGAGAGATCCACAAAAGCGAGCTAGAAAATAGAGTAATGGAGCTTACAATAGAAAGGTGGGAGCAACCAGCAATCGATTTTCGGAACTTGAAACAGATTTAATATTAACAAGTCTAACAAAATGCAAGATTAGAAAAACTGACTATCTCAGCAGCAGAGCAGGAGGTCCTAATATAGCCTATTATGACACTCCTTGAGTGAATACCAATTCGACGATACCCCGCACTTCAATATCCGTTAACGCGTTTAGTCTACAGGCGGTCACAACGAAATATGGATACTAACATCTATACTAATATTATAAATGCGAAAGTAACTCTGTCTGTCCGTTCCCTTTTTACGCTTAAACCGTTGAATTGATTTAGATGAAATTTGGTATGGAGATAGTTTTAGTCCCGGGGAAGGACATAGGATAGTTTTTATGCTGGAAAATTTTATAGTTTCCATGGGATACACGACAAACGACTTCGACGCGGACGAATACACAATAGGCATGAACTAAGGTACATAACGTACATACATAAATAAAAAAATTCATTTATGTACAGTCAGGGTAAAAAAAGGTTAGTCACTTTTCAACTCTATTTTGATACTGTTAAAGTCCAAAAGTGACGAACCTTTTTGTACCCTGACTATATGTATGTTATGTATGTTTATACCTATTGTGTACATACACCCGAAAAACATTACCCTCTTTTATAGATAGTCAGATAAAAACACAAGCGATTTGTTAATCAGGCACTCGGGTAATATACGTACTTCCCTAAGACGAAATACCTGTTAAAGTTACTGCGCCAAGCCAAATGTAGAAGTGGGTTTAAACCTTTTAACAATATATCTGAGTGGCTTAAATTGCCCGCGACTTGTTTGTTACTCTGTCTCTCTCTACCTCGTCCTTAATGAACGAGACGCACTGAGCGACAAGCGAGAAAATACAACGTGTGCTTGCCTATTGGGATAAGAGAGAGGTTTGTTCTGCATAACCACATACTTATATACGATTTAGAGTTAGTTTATCCAAGAGCTCTGAATGCAAATGTCTCCATTTACATCTAGTTTTTCTCTGGCTATATTATTATTAATGTTTAAAGTAAAGTACCTAAATTCAGTGAGATTTATTTGCTTTGACTTAATTTTGCATATGTTGCCTTTAGTCTTCATTTTATGTTGTCCAGTTTACTTGGAAACTAAAATATTTGTTTAGTAGAATTTAACTTTTTTCTTGCATACCTTCGTCTTTGATTCAATTCTCAGAACTCAATCGTACAAAAACTTTCAATAGATATTTGAACACATTATTGCAATTATATTTATGCTCGTTCTTAATATTTAAATTGCGGATAGATTTGGCTACTTCGGGTTACAATTTGACATTTGCCACGTTCTAAGTGTGGTATTCACCTACAATTAAACAGATGATTAGAGATTTGACGGCTGACAAAACGTATTGATTAACAGGCTGATAAATTGGAGAGTGAAATAATTTTCAAAATGTTTAATTTTAAAATTAACCGTATGAAACCAAATTTATCTGGGAATATGGGAAACGAGCATAATGTCAAATCGGCAATTCAAGCTACACCAATTATTGGTTTGACAGTAAAAAATCTTTGACTTTTTTATTAAACACGTACCTGTAAAGACCCAGTCAATCTTAACATAAAAGCCTGCAATATTATATGAAACTTCCCGAGAAAATAAAGAATCCACTCGAAGTTTTCCATAAGCGGATTTAAATCAAAGCTGGAAAAACGTGAAGGTGTTTTGATACCGAGTGAGCGAGATTGCAGAGTGCATATCCATTATAATCATTGTTTATTTTTGAATGTAGGTTGCATTCGTTGGAACTGAAAGGTATGCATTGTCGATTTGATTTAATATTTCTAGAATCAGCAAGATCATTCACACGCTTACCGTTGTTTATTAAACAACTAGCTTTTACCCGCGATCGTGTCCGCGAAGAAGTGCGTTTATCGCTGCTCCCTCGGAAACCCCAATTTTTTGGGATAAAAAGTATTTTTATCCTTTTCTGGGACTTAAACTATCTTTATACCAAATTTCATCTAAATCAGTTCAGCGGTTTATCCGTGAAATCGTAACAAACAAACCAAATTACTTTCACATTTATAATATTAGTAAGGATTTAGCAGATGTACTAAAATTGACTTTGAAGACTGACCAACTTACTTATCATGTAAATAATGTTGTTATCCAATCTTGGCTCATAATTACATTAAACATATTCCATGAATAACTAATCAGAAACGTTGAGATATAATCGGATGATAAACTATTGAATTAACCTGTCTAGATGTGGTTTACTGTTGCGATATTAATCTCTCCAATTGTAAACGTTAAATATCCAAATCTGAAACCTTACTTAAAAGGTCTTTGAAAATGTTCACGAGGTGCCTGAATAAATTTACTCGTAAAACGTAATTTTGTTTAAGCTAGTCACAGAGACTCAGGAACTCAGGACTCAGGTTATTTTCATGTATATTTTTAATTCCTATCAAGTTAAATTACTACTTTCTCGGTAGGTATACACTTATGAACATATTTACGTATATTTTGACTATAGCGAGTGAAACCGAGAAATTACGGCATAAAGACATTCTATTTTAAGTAGTCTGCAGGGCTGGTAGAGCTTTTAGTCTTAGGATTGTAGTCTTGAGATAGCAACTGCTTGTAGGCCCCGAGCCCACTTGCCATACGGCGGCTTGTGAGCTCGTTTGCCTTCTTAATTAATTAAACACAACCAGTATTTCTTGAATTGGGAATATGCATGAAATTTTTTATCGCACTTGTTAACAAAATATGAAAATACCGTAAAAGAGATAGCAAAAAAATACGAATAATTATAATCATTCAAAAACTACTAATTAAACAGAGAGATCCGACATGAACTGTGACGTCAGCGGGCACTACGGCCATATAAACTCTATGATAAATTCTGTTTTGCTAAAAATAGATAGAAACAAATCTTTAATGGTTTTTATCCTTGTTATTTGAAAAATATTTTTTCTCTGTTTGTTACATGAATTACTTTTTATTAAAGCAAAAAGAAACCATTCATATTCCCTGTTGAACGCACCTAATGTATTTTCCTTGCTAATAAACAACTATATGATTATAGTTAACTGCAGAAGTTATTCATACATAGAATGAGTAAGATCATAATTACTCGTGTAGATATTAAAGCGAAATGTCTAATGGAACATTATATCCAAGCCTCCTGAGAGTCAGTCCAATGCACAGTTATATCCTAGGGGACTGCCTCGTTTAGCCTCGCGAAGCCTGAATAATTAACATAGGATTCTTCCCCGGAGTGGAGTAAAACACTTTATCTTTGTATTATATCTAACATGTTTGCTTGAAATTGAAGTCTTAGAGTTGTTCACTAGCTTCAAAATTTATTCGTATATTGACTCTCATTATTAACTTGACATATAGATAGAAACTATATGGTTTCGAAAAATAAATGGGTTAAAATAAAATAAAATAGAGGCCACGATTTCTGTTTCGCAATAACAAGCATTATAGTGACTTGTACTGAATGTGTAACAGTGGTTACATAATTAATTTGCATAGGTACTAATAATTGGATAGCGTTATGCAGCCAACAGCCAAACTGATATGAAGTTGAAAGGCAGATGGCTGTTTTCTGCATAATGCTATCCAATCGTGGATTAAGAATTTTGATTCTATTCGTGATAGAGAAGATTCTTCCAAGAAAGTGTGTTGTCATTTAAAATTGCGACTAAACGCATATTAAGACATTAAAAACTGTCACACACAACTAAAACCCTATTAACAACAAACGTTTCATAGTACTTCATACTGCTAATTCTATAATCAAATCAGAAGGGATAATGTGGGAGAGACAATGGCAGGCTTATAATTAATGAGAACCTGTTTAACCTGCAAATGGATTTAACTCATCGCATTAAACATTATTTACCAGGGACCTGGTTTCCACAACAAGCACGTAATCTCTGTGGCTGCATTCTAAAAGGGTATAAGTCGTCTTAGCTCGTAATAAAAAAGGGTATATACCATATGGAAATACACTAGACTTGTACCCTTTTCCACTTGAGTTGTAGAACACTTATTCCCTATTACAGAGCCACTGAATTTTGGTGAACCGTCAATTCATGCAGCTCGGAGGAGCGATCGATAGAGGTTTAAAGTTAGACGCTCCACCCGTATAAGGCAACGGGTGAATATTTTATGGGCTGGAGTACGGCCGGAAACGTCCATCGTACGTGTGCCTAATCCTATTTGGGTTATTTCTTTTCGAGACAATGGCGCAGACAATAAATTTGTTATGATATTTTTTCGGTCAGCTCGTCATTATGATTCTGTGTTGCGTTTGTATGTGGAAGCGGAAATAAATTGGGATAGAATCTTGTTTTTTTGTTGTTCTTTCAATTAAGTGTTAATTATCTTACCTTATATTTCATTCATTACAATTTAAAAATACAAATTAATTAAAACAATGTAGAAATACCTACATACTCGTACAATCAAAAAAAAAATAGAAAGACATAAATGCCCAAGAAAATATTTGATACAGCAACAGAAAAGTGCGTCAAAAATTACTTGAACTTCGTTAAGAAACCTTGATGATGCTCAACCCCCTTGAGTAGGGTATGTTAAGAACATAAATTCCTTGAAAAAATACAAACAACGGCCCTAGAGAGCTGGCTAAAACGGCGACTTGCTTCAAAATTTTGCGTCCTGAAATCTAAATCGTTGAGTTCATTTTTCAACGTCTAAAGATGGCATTTTATGATGTATCTCCTCTGCAGCCGCGAAGACGGAGCTTCAAGAAACATGCTGTTAGTTATTAGACGGTTGAGAGTTTCTTTAGATAAAAATGTAATAATATTAATGGCGATTTAAAACATTCTGTCAGGTGAATGATATTCTTTGAATCTGGAAAACTTTATTACATTAAGTCGTTCCTTAAATCGTTATCTGAAAAGCGAGGAATACATTTTCATAAGCAAGATATAAATATAATTATTATATTAATTTTGCACAGACTTTCGTTATGTACTAATCAAACATTTACGAAGAATTTGTGGAAGAATTGGCAATAACATGTGAAATACATAATGCTTGAGCGCACGCTTTTATTGGCATGTTTTCACTGACTACCAAAAATGATCAAGAAGAGATTGATGATCATTATAATAATGATCATGATAATGATGACGCTGCGATAGTAATTGTATCTTTCACACAATTGAATAAGGAAATCTTAATAGTTCTGGAGCAGTAACAATGAACGTGCACTTTTCTTCGGCCGATTAGGTACATGAGCCGTCTGAGAGGTTTAACTTTAGAAACCTCACACCGAGTCACCGAGTCCGTCAGCCAGCGAAGGCCTGAAAGGGTTCCGTCGGTGGAGCCTTTCACGACGCTTTCACTGAAAATGTACTTTATACTACATACCTATAAAGCCCATTTATAAGTTTGGCCTGAGTGATAAAGATATTCGCACTAAAATGAGACATAACGTCTGGTATAACAGCACATGCAAATTTACTTTATATATGAACACAAACACACAAATATCAAAGCAAATACGAAAAGAAAAGCGCATTTTTTTTAACAGCTCTCCAGTTATGAGACTTTATTGTAAGGGCCTTATTGTAAGGATGGATGGTATATGAGGGATAAATTTGTGCTCTATCCTTTTCTTTTATGTGACAGAGTAATCAACTTTAACTGACAGGTATTTTTATCTAGGGATTGGATAAAACAATTTATTTCATGCAGTCTTTTTTCAAGAATTAAACTAGTCAGAATATTTTAAAAACTAAGCTAATGTAATCTAGCTTATACTTTAATTTATGAATAGGAGTCGTAGCGTGTTTTGAGAAAGACAATATGTATTTATTGAATTTTTATCGCACTTTGGGGTGGTTTGGGATCTACCTCCTAGCGGTCCACCCCGGGCAACGGCACCACAGGCTTGCCTGTGAATAAGTCCGGCTGAAAGATCCCACTTAAGCGGTGGTAGGCTCCGCAAGGGGCCGCCTGGCTCGCGACCACCCTCTCACTGGAGTCCGGCGCCAAGCAGCTTGCTGTGTTCCGTCGGTGTGTGGGAGTACCAGTGCCTTTGGGGAAAAAAAAGGATGTCAGTTGCGCTGTTCAGAGCCGGTCTTGGTTTCTAAGCAACGCTGTACCGGGTAACTCATTCTGGAGGGTAGCGGGATCCGAAGCACGGTGCCAGCCGTTGGCCGACCGCAGTCAGTAGGGGGCCCAAGTAGCGCGCCAGCCACGTGCCAAAGGCTGCCCCGCCAACTCGCGAAAAATCTCGATATGCTCCACCGTGCCAGCTGGCGACTGGAAGGGAGGACCCGGTGGCCATATCGAGGGGGTTCGGGCGTCCCCGCGGTCTCCAAATGAGTTCCCCTACGTTTCAGTTGAGCTGAAGAGAACACCTTGGCATGCTGGACAGCGCCTCGACAGTTTCTTTTTATCCCCATCAACACTCAACACAATGAAAAGTCTCAAGAAGAATAAGGTTAAACAACGGCTGCACTTCCTCCCATTAAAAGTGCACCTCACAAACATCAGAGGATTGCACTCAAATCTCGACCCGGTCCATCACCACCTCGAGACCGAGAAGCCGCACCTGTTCTTCCTAACGGAGACGAAGATAGCAACACCGTTGGACGTGGGTTACCTCAACTACCCGAGCTACTCCCTTGAGCATAAGTTCAAGAAGCAGGCCGGGGTCTGTGTGTACGTCCGCGATGACTTATGCTGTCGTCGTCTCCGTTGCTTTGAGAGTTCAGATTTTTCCGCACTATGGCTGCTGTTGGACACCGGTGAAACAAAGACCATTTACATTGGTGTTTACCGTTCCCACAGCGGTGACCAGGAGACGACTAGGCTTTTCGATCACCTCATGGAGACGGCGGATTTAGCCCAACAACGGTATCCAACTGCAGAGCTTGTTTTTCTGGGGGACTTCAATGCCCACCATAGTGAGTGGCTGTTCCCACACCAGAAAACTGACCATGCTGGGAGAGAGGCGCGCAAGTTTGCTTTATCGCTAGATCTAACTCAACTGGTGAACCAAGCGACCCGGGTACCGGATGTTGACGGCCATACACCCAATTGTCTGGACCTTCTGCTGACAACTGATCCAGACAGGCACTCAGTATCAGTCTCAGCCCCGCTGGGCACCTCTGACCACTGTCTGGTGAAGTCCGTGTCAGTCTACTCTCCTCCAGACGATAGCCCGAGAGGCTCAAGAAGAGTATGGGGATACGAGTCAGCAGATTGGGATGAGATGCGGCACTTTTTTGCATCTTTTCCTTGGCGGCAAGTGTGTTTTTCTTCGGGTGAACCCACGAGCTCCGCGTATGCGGTTGCCGACGTTATACGGCAGGGAATGGAATACTATATTCCATTCTCCGACATATCGCTCGGACACAAATCCCGGCCTTGGTATAATGCAGATTGCGCCCGTGCTGAGGCCCGTAAGCAAGCTGCTTACCAGGCTTGGGTAAAAGCTCGCGACCGCCAGGTTAGGGCCCGGAGGGTTCGCGCGAAGAAGAGAGCCTTCAATTCTGCCGCCAAGTCCTGCAAACGGATATTACGTCAGGCTCGTTTTAACCACGTAGGGCGTATGGGGGCCAGACTAGCTTCCTACCCCCCAGGTAGTAAGCAGTTCTGGTCCCTATCAAAATCGGTTGAAACTAATTTCTGCCGTTCCACATTGCCTCCATTGCTGAAACCTAATGGGTTGCTAGCTCACTCCGCAATTGACAAGGCAAATTTATTTGCCTCTCTCTTTGCGAGCAATTCTCGTCTTGACTCTGGCTCTAAACAAACGCCATCTATACCTCACTGTGGATCTTCGATGCCGGAGATCACAATCCATCTAAAAGAGGTGCGTAGAGCATTGTTTAGTTTGGACGTGAATAAAGCTGGCGGCCCTGACGGTATCCCAGCGAGAGTTCTTAGGCATTGTGCGCCTGAGTTGTCTCCTGTGCTGACACGCCTGTACCGCCTCTCCCTTAAAAAAGGAATTGTGCCAGAATCCTGGAAGCTTGCAAATGTACAACCGGTCCCTAAAAAGGGAAGTCGTGCGGACCCTGCAAATTATCGACCGATAGCCATTACCTCCATACTCTGCAAGGTTATGGAAAGGGTACTTAACAGCAAGCTGCTGGCATACCTTGAAGAAAATGATCTTCTCAGTGACCGTCAATATGGCTTTCGCCGGGGACGGTCGACTGGGGATCTTCTTGTGTATGTCACGCACTGTTGGGGCGAAGCTATCGAGAAACACGGCGAAGCACTTGCTGTATCGCTGGACATCTCGAAGGCTTTTGACAGGGTCTGGCACGCTTGTTTGTTAAGCAAGCTTCCGGCCTATGGCATCCCCACTGGCTTCTGTAGCTGGATATCAGATTTCTTGAGTGGACGGTCAATCAGAGTGGTCATTGACGGCTGCTCCTCTGACCTTATGGCTATTGACGCCGGAGTTCCTCAAGGGTCTGTTCTCTCCGCGACCCTTTTCCTGCTACACATTAACGATCTGCTTCAACCGGGTATCGTTGGGTATGCAGATGACAGTACAGTCACGGAGAGATACTTATCCAGTGCGAAAGCCAGTGCAGTAGAGGTACGTTCTTTGAGAGAGGCTTTGGTAGAGCGAACGGATCTGACTTTAAGTCTTGTCTCCCAGTGGGGTGACAAAAATTTAGTCAGTTTCAACGCCACCAAAACACAGGCGTGTCTATTCTCTGCCAAAAGGAGTCAGTTCAGTTTGACCCCTACTTTCCGAAGTACATCTGTGCCTATTACCGACCGTCTCGAGCTTCTCGGCATGGAGTTGACGTCTAATCTCAACTTTGGTGCCACCATTGAGTACAAAGCGCAAACCGCGGCCAAAAAGCTGGGCATCCTAAATAGGGTAAAGCGGTTCTTCACGCCTGGACAGCTTTTATCTCTCTACAAAGCTCAGGTCCGATCAGGCATGGAGTACTGCAGTCACCTTTGGGATGGTTCAGCTAAATACCAACTAGCCATACTTGACTCGGTGGAACGCAGAGCTAAGAGACTCATCGGCCACGACTTTCTCGAAAAAGCTAAGCTTCACAGCCTAGCTCACCGACGGAAAGTTGCCTGCTTGTCGGTGTTCTACAGACTGTACTTCGGGGAGTGTGCACAGGAGCTCCACGAGCTAATACCGCCGTCTCCTTTCTACCATCGGACTTCCAGGCGCACCGCGGGATGCCATCCGTACTTGGTTCAAATTCCGCCTTTTCGAACGAAGCGCTTTGCATCATCTTTCATAATGCGTACTGCAAAGGAGTGGAATGCGCTTCCGGCGTCTGTATTTCCGAGTGCCTACAATCTGAACCTATTTAAAGCTAGGGTGAATAGGCATCTTCTGGGTGAGCTCGCTACATCGTAGACTGAATCTTCGTCCTCCAAGGGCGGGAGTTGGTCAAGAGCAAACCCATTATCAATAAAAAAAAAAAAAAAAAAAAAAAAAACTTTAATACAAATTTGAGTTCAAAAGGTGAACTTTACCTAACTTTTAACTACCTTTGGGCAAATCAGAAAATTGTTGTAGGCGGTGAAATATCAAGAAGCTACAAGGTTTTATGAGAGAAATAAGGCTTATTACTGAATATATTACTGTTTTACTTACACAACTTAATTACTTGACGAAAGCGTAACCTAATCCCACATGCCTATTTTATCGCATGCGCATACTTACCGTCTATGAATTTTCATGAACATGCTATAGGTAAAAGGTCGAGAGGATTTTCATAAATTAAGAGAAACATGCCGAGCCTGCATTGAATATAAAGCTGACTATTTAAAAACACTCGCTGGTATTCATAAAGTGTATGTACGTTCAAGCTATGCGCGGAGTTTGGCTGCGAGATCGAATCAGTATTTATTCTATTTTCGACATTGTTACAGGCCAAAATTAACTTAAAGTGTTTAACGAGTGAACCTTAATAATGCAAGTGCAGCGTCTTTTAAATAAAGCAGCTCAACGAACTATTTTTAACAAGGCTACAGTACTTTTAATTACGTACATAAATAATTTTTACTAGTTTTCCGCCCGCGACTTCGTCTGGAGAGCCAGTACTTTCGTAAGTTAAAATATAGCATATATCTTACCTTGAAAGTTTATTCTAAATGTTGGAGAAAGAATTTTGAAATCGGTCCAGTAGTTTTTGAGTTTATTCGTTATAAACATACAAAAATACAAAATCTTTCCTCTTTATAAGGTACAGAGTAGTAAAGTAGTTTTATTTAAACGCTTATCACGTGAACTGTTTAATGAGAAACTATAAAAAATATGTTTACCATTTAAGCATTGTACCTACTAACAGTTTTCTTTTTATCTGTCACTTTTAAACTCTATTTCGATACCGTTAAGGTCCAAAAAAGACGAACCTTTTTTTACCCCGACTATACAAAATCGTATAATAGTTCTTGTGTATCTATCACACAATTGTTATAATTTTATTGTTCGTTGTTTTTATATGTAATAAATATTTTGTTTTTTTAACCGACTTCAAATAAATTTAAGGTCGAATTGAGTTTAACTATACCCTGTTTTCCAGAATAATCGTCGCGTAAGCCATTTTCTGACTCGACAATTATAACTGTCCAAAAAAATTAGGTCAATCTGTTGCCCTGTTTGGACTTTATAAACGACGAGCAAACGCGTTTACATTACAATATCAGGAAAAATACTCGTATTTGGGCGATTCTTCGGCGTTTTAACCGCCGTCATTGTTGTCTTCGCATACGAGTATATTGACGAAAATAACGATTACTATCAACAATTTCCGATGTAAATAGAAGAAGCACCGGGAGTAGTTCTCATTGCATTCAAAATTAAAATGAACTTGTTAGTTTTATTTGGAATAATATGCGAAAACGACAATGACGGCGGTTAAAACGCCGAAGAATCGCCCATTTATTGAATATCGTGTTTCAACACTCTATACAAAGTCATAAAATAAAAGTGATTATGCCTACGAAGCTTTGGGTTTGATTTCCGGTATACCAAATGTTTAATTATGTGCGATGAGTATATACTTAGGTTCGTAAGTTTTGGATGTTTTCTTTTTATTATTTATCATTAGGTATCCATAGTACAACCGTTAAAAGCTTATTTTGGGACTAGGTCAATTTGTGTGAGATTGTACACTGATATTTTTTAGAAATAGAGATAGAAATAGTTTATTGCGTGTCACATTACAGGTTACAAGGTGGTGACGCCCTGTAAAGGCGTACTTACTTCCATTTTACTCAACTTACAAAGTAGGATGGTAATGTCTTATATTTAGAAGGCGAGGCTAACGTCTTCAGTTAGTCCTAAAGGGATGCACAGACTAACAGCTTACCGTCCCAAGTCTGTCAGGCGGCCTGCCGTTCGAAAATCTACGAAGAAAAGTATGAAACCATAAGAAGTTCTAATACGATGAACTGGCAGGCCATATTATATCGGCCGACGGACGTTAGTCTGTGAGGCCCTTAACACGCAATAAAGCTAGTACAAGGCCCCCTAGTTATCGGCACGCCCATTCATTACCCAAATTATCGGGTATTAATTAGTTCCCCAGCGTTCGCCAACATTGGAGTAAATTCACAAATACTGTAAATTTTTGAGGCTATTTTGCGCATAATTATATCTTAAAAGCTGTAATTAACTAGCTATTGAGAAATGGTGTCCTAATTTATTTATTTTCAATTAGGTACAGTCACGAACTTCAATTTGGGTGCCACTTTAGGTCTAAAGTCAATCTGACATTCTACAGCAATAAGGTGGAGTTTCCTGTAAGTTACAAATGACTTGGCATCTCTAATGACATTGACAACTTCAAGCAATATTTTTTGAATTGGGTCCCAAATTATTGTTCGTGACTGTACCAGAACGGACGAGACGGCAGTAAAATAGCACGATGACTTCTTGATTTCAAAGCTAGAGAAACAAGTAAGAAGTGAGGTTTAGGTTTAGGTGTACAATGCATTAAGGTTTAAAATACAAAAATAGAAATAGAAAATATTTATTTAGCATACATTTTTACATGTGTGTGTGTTTAGGTGCGTATATACTGTACTACCCGTGCGAAGCCGGGGCGGGTCGCTTGTATTATATAAAGTTGAATATTGATAAATCGTTCTACCGACCGATAATCGTTCTTTGGCATTACTTTATTGTAGTAGTTAAATAACTTTATCAATCCTTTATACATTTTATTTGTATTTTAGCACTAAGGAACCCTAAAATAGAAATTGGTTCGTTAACTCGATACTCAATCACATCGAGCAGTGAGGCGATTGAGAGTTTTGGAGATACACTCGCGAGCAAAATAATTGGGTCACTTTGCACTGAAATTCATCACGCAGTGACCCGTTATATTTGCTCGCCAGTGTAGTTTATGTTCCAGTTTCAAAGAGCGATTGATTACAATCGGTTTTTTACTTCGGTAAATACTTCTGTAAAGAAATGTTTTCTGAACTAAACAGATTAATTTCCTTAATGAGAATTTTACGATTTTTGCAAGATTAGGATCTAAAAATCTAATTGCTTATATTTTTATAGAATCTCCGCGATACAGAATAAGCCAATTTTTTGGGTGAACCATAGATATAGACGTAGTGTAAAACAAGATATTTTTAAATATAATTAAATTTTTTAATATGGTTAATTTTGCAAATCAATTAAGTAACTTTTAATTAGGGTCAACAACTTTTATTGTTGGGCCACATAGAATCCTGTCGCAAAAAGCCAATAAATAATGTCGATGTAAAGGGCAAACCAGACTAACGTTCGCCGGCAGTCCCAAGTATGCCCGGCAGGCGCCGGCCAAAATCTATGATGAAAATTTATGATATCGTGCGAGAAACTGATTGCCTGTGTGATACTACGAACTGTCAGGCGGAAAACAGCCGGCGGATTGTTAATCTGTGTTGCCCTTAATTTATATCTCGTGACAAGTTTCCTTGGCAGCTCAAAAACAACATTTATTGACTTCTACCTTTTTAAATGCCGACAGTGAATATAAAAAATCGAATTCAAATCCCGCTATGCAAATATTTATGTGATGAGCGCGAGTATATGTTCCTGAGTCATGGATGTTTTCTATATATTTAAGTACCGAGTATTTCTCTGTTTATCGTTGTCTAGTACCCATAGTTTATAGTTTGGGACTAGGTCAGTTTGTGTGAGATATCCCCTGATGTTTATTTTTTTAAATACGTTGCTTTTATATAGTTGCAGGAACCATCGTGCAGTAGCCTTTACATTTATTTCCAGCGTAAAGCGTCAGGTCAAAGCTCTATTTCATCCCGGTACCGCGTCACAAAAGCAAGCTTTTAGATAACATCTCCCAACAAACGCTTTGAGCTAAACGACAACGTTTTGGGCACTCTGTTAAGATTTTTAAACGTAAGTGTCGCGTTGACGGCCTTTTATAGCTGTTTTCATTTTAGTGACGTGCAAAAACAAAATTGAAAGTGATTTATTTCATGTTCACGGTGACTACGTATTTATTTTTGTTGTATTATCTTATCACTTAGGTAGGTATATAGCTATTTATCTTGCTTTCTCATTCAGCTTTAGGGCCCATCAATAAGCAAAATGAGAAAGCAAGACCAATAAGATCTTATCCTAAAAAATAAGCCTTTAGTAGTGTGGTTTTTATACAAAGTCAGTAAATAAAAGCTAAAATTACGATAATTAATTTTTAGATAATAATTTACCACATTTTCAATTATCTAAGCTGGCTTTTCGAGAAATTTGTTCAAAATTTGTAAGACCGACTAATAAATAAAAAAACAAAAGCAAGAAAGGGAGCTAATTAAGGTGGCGATATAAATTTAAAAAATCTTGTAGTTATTACGGCGGATTTACTAACAAATAAAAATATAATAATAAAGTGAAATAATAAAGGGGGTCCTCATACAAGAAACGTTTTTTGTTCAATGCATTTTTATTTTGGTTGTACCGTAAAAACGGTAAAACATACAACCTTTAAATTTAGTATGATTATAGAACAAAGCCTATAGAATAACAACAAATACTAAAATTCAGCCAAATGTGTACGGAACCCTCAGTGCGCGAGTCCGACTCGCACTTGCCCGGTTTTTATTATTATAAAAAACTGTTTATGATGTTTAATTAGATTCGTTTCAGTTGAAAACCCTAATATCTGCCTAACTTTATACTCTTAAAATAATTTTATATTTTAAGACTAAAAGCTTTCCAGAGAAATTGTTCCCATCTTAACCAAGGCAAACAAAACCAAAATGCTTTTGTTACAAAGTTTATAAAACGGAAATGTTTTGATAAGAAATCTCGGACCATTCTTACATGAAAGAATCGAACGTCTGAAAATTCCTGATAATATTGACAACGTTTATTTGAGACGAGAGCTTAAAAGTACTTTGAAGTTTATTGACAAATGCAGTGAGACTTTTGGAAATCTTGATGTAAGAGTAACGCCGTATTCACCATATTTTGTTGTACAATTCGCTTTTGCTCTTGTGTTCGATACCACTCTGAAATAAAATTGAAACTACTATTAATATGCATAGCAATTATGCAAAACCAGTTAAGGCTTCTAATAAAATCAAAATGGTAAAAACCCACGAATAAATAAACCAACATTTTAATATAACCATTATTTCAAAGGTATTATGTCAAATATATCTACACAGTCTTTACTTTCTGTGTTTTTACTTGAACAACCCTTTTGAAACCAACTCAGTTAATTTTTACAATTCCTTTTATTGCTTCTCCGCTATTTATTCCCCTGGCAACGGCTACCATAACCGTTTACGAGAGGAAGCGGGGCTAGAAGAAATATAGTAGCGGGAAGTCGGGACTTAGATGAAATAATACCCAGATGTATCACAGCACTATGACCATTACGGGATTAGGTTGCACATGAATCAGGAGTGAACTGGGGTAAAATGAGGGGAGAATCTCACGCAAGTTGACGAAAATAAGATCAAGGTTTGTATTATCGTGAAAATGTCTTAGTTGAAGTTTGTAAAGTAAAACAAACCGATGTATTTTATGAAACGGAGCAGACTAATAAACACACAAATCGATTGATAGTAGGGCTCTGGAGCTTTTAGATTGCAACACGATTGCCAATCCTGAGAACCGGTAGTAAAGAAAATAATAAATCCTACCCTATATTTATTAATGATCTCCATAAAGTTAAAAATTATTTTCAAAAAATTCCACGATCGTATAGGCTCGGCCGGAAAGGAATAATAATACTGACCCTGCTAATTAGCGGCAGGGTTATAAATAAGCTGGTAGTTACAATCCGGACATACTCCGCACGAAGTTCTTTTACTCGAAAAATAAATGACATTATAATGTGTCTTTAAAAATAATTATGTAAGTTTTTGCTTGTTAACAGAGATAAAACGATTGACGTCACGCTTATTAAGATCAGACGCCATTCTAGTCTGATAAATACGATAGAACAAACAACGGAGTATGACTTCGCGGAATATTAAAATGAATTATTAGATGAAAATACTGCTGACGCACAGCAGCATTTTCTATTTCTTTATAATTATTACCGTTTCCGAATTATTATTCGTGAGTTTTAACCGTTTTTCCGTCGTAATAACTAGTAAAATAAGTAATTATTTTATTTGATATTATTTATTTGTTCACATACATTAACATAAAGACTAACGTACTACTTTGCTGGCAAAGCTATTAAAATAAACCACGGAGTTATATGAAAAGATAATTTTGAAAATGCATTTTATTACAAGAAATCCCTCGAGTTGAAGAGAAGAGTAAGTGGCTTTTTATGCCGCACCTCCCCATAAAGCTTAGTGCATTTAATACCCGTCATGCGACTTTATTAATCTAGGTTCTTAAACCATTTTATGGTGCGGAGCGTAGAGGTCATCTACAATAGCACCGTTCTTTGCTTTAATAGTGCTTGCAAGAAACGATTCTTTTATGTATAGTTTGGTCGCTTAAATTTATTTTAAAATGGAATTATGGATAAAGCTGCAGGTTAATTAAACAATAACTCATGATTTGTTTGAACGTACTACTGTTTTTTTAGTATTAAAATAACGTTTTAGACCTTCGATAATACTGTCAGATAGGGATGTGCCGTTCTCGGAAACTTTCCTCATTTTGTATGGGAAATATTCCCGATCGAGAATGTTCTCCATACAAAATGAGGAAACTTTCCGAGAACGGCACATCTTCAAACCTATTTACAGAATACAAAGCATTTTTTTATCAAAAAAATTATTTACTCAAAAGTCAAAAGATGTTTAAAAATTACGTAAAGGAAACCAAGACAATATTTTGTGTAACGTATATAAAAGTACAGCCAAGGTCGTAAATATGTATACATTTTAGTAACTTGTCTATTTAATGTCATGTTTAAACTGCTATATATGAATGTCACAGAGATTAAAGTGACAAGGTACTAAAGTGTATACATATTTATGACCTTGACAGTACATACACATACCCGTATGACATAATGCCGGATGCATTACATTACACTGTAACCTCCAATTTGTTATAACTAGTTGAATACGACGTTCTAACAAGACTCTTCCATGATGCTTTTTGCTCGATACAAAATTGCTATTTCTCTTATTATACATGATATTTTGATGCAAATAAATTTTTCGCCGTCCACATGTCGAAATACAGTGGCAAGGTTTATTACGCAACGTTGCGCGCTTGTTTCACGCGCAGTTGCACTTCTGTAAAATTTACTTCTCGCTGGATGCAACCTGCACGTGGCTCCGGTTTGGGACGGGAAGCGTTAGCGAATTGAAAAATGTATTCATTTATTTTTAAAGGAATTGAGAACTTGCGGGACTGGAGCGGAATATTGAGTGTAGCGAATAAGATGGCATTGTGGAATTGGATTGCCGCGTGCGAGACTTATTGATGAATTGAATTGAATTGGCTTTGCGTTTTAACAGGGAAATAAATTAAAATTTCGAGTAACGTGAATTTAAGGTGAATAAACCACTCCCTGGTTGATTCCTGCAGTTCAAGTTTCAATTATTTAACTACCATCAGAATATCCCTTTAGTACTTTTCTATTGTTATGCTAGACACGCACGGTCAGTTAACCTGACGTACAACCAAAAGATGACCTTGAGTATGAAATCGTAAGTTGAAATTATACGAACTCAAGGTCAGCTTTTGGATGAACGTCAGTTAACTGATCAGTTTAACTGATTGTGCGTGTCCAGCCTTATTCTTTCATTAAACCTTGTATTTTATATGATCATCTTAAGCACAAAACTGTTAGGATTGCACTAAGATACAAGTACAGCTTCGTAATATCACTTACAAAATACAAATCCACCGGGAGAACCCATTGAATTTCACTGAAAGTATCTAATCAGCAAAGTAAAGTTGCACTTGGAACCGGTATTAAAGATAAAAGTTTGTTCAGGCAAGTAGGTTCCTAACGGGCCCGCTTAATCGTCCCCGCCACACTCGGTGTGACAAATAGCGTATTTACATTCTGCCTTTCTGATAATAGAGTTCACAGCTTAGGCTATTTATACTATTGATCTGAGATAATGGCACAGCGGCCTCAATGCCTTTTAATTTGAGTTGGCGAGGGTATAATTGAGCTAATGTAGTTCGAATCCTTTTAGACGGGAAAGGAAAGTTTCTGACGGCAATTTCTTTAGACTGAGGTTGTTGTTCGGATATTGATAGCGGAAAATGGGGCGGTTAAGTTTATTGCTTTTGTGGGGCTTCGTTAACCAAGCTAGCTCGAAAATCTTTATTTTAGATTCGAATTCCTTCAGGGAATAACTTCGTGGAATTGGCTCGAGTGTTCGTTGCTGAGAAAAATGTACTTTTAATACCTGCTATCCCTGCCGACGTGAACAGTTTTTTTTTGTGCTGTAAAGAAAATGATTAATAAAAAAACTTATTTACCTTTTTACTGCTGACATTAAAGAATTATTAAATAGAAGTAGTTGATTTTGTTCTTTTGCGTTACAATTAACCACCCATTGGCTTTTGTTAAATGATTCAGATTTTTGAGTCACGCGTATTTTGGATCATGTTCATATGAACTGTATACAAATAAAAACGCGAATATATAGTGTTTATTCAAGTATCAAGCGTTTATTTATGTATTTATTTATTACTTGGGTTAACAAACAGTGAAATTAAAACTAAGCATAACTTTAATTTTAATTGAATTTAATGCGTAAAGTTAATGTAATTTCCCGAATTGTATGTAAATCTATGGGCTTAAAGTTGTCTGAAATAAAAAGATATATTCTATTCTATTCTATAAACATAGATAGAGATGTATTTATTGTGCCACCAGCACCGTTAAAACCACAAATTACTATCTCACGAATTACGTTCTCAATAACAATGTAGCCTGCCTAGAATTTTCTTCGTAATTCTATCAATAAGCCTCAATCAGGCCACATCGGCGGATTATGTCCTGTCACTCCGATACTAGATTAAATAAGATGAAGTTTTATTGTGCCGAACGAGGTCAGCCTGGCGATAAACGCGGCGACGCCATTTGTATTAAAACCAGATCTTCCTAAATAGATCACGATTCATTAGATGCCTTGTAAAAATATTCCATTTACCAAATACTTTCAGTGATCTCATGCGAATCTGATAGAAAAATAATCTCGAATCATAAGAAAAAACGTGATAATCAACCGTTGATAAACATTATTTTGTTATCATGATTGAGAATTATAAAAAAAATAGTTATAATTATGTGTACGAAAATGCATTCTATTTTTGGATGTTTGTTTCAGTCACGGTTAAACGGCTTAACTAAATTTGGCACACATTATAGTCTAAGTGTTCTGGATTATTAAATAAAAATTCCCGCGGGAAACAATAAAAGACTACCACGCTTAGTCGCGGGCAAAATCTCACATAAAACTTCAGTCCAAGGCTCCAAATAAAACGGTTCATCAGCGCTTTCCAAGAAGAGATCAATATTGTGAAGAAACTTTAGTCAGTTTTTTTATGTACCTAATCTACTCAAATTAATTAATGTAATCTCTATGATCATAAATAATATTGTTAATAAATATATTGTCGTTTTGTAGCACGTACAGTCAAGGGCATAAATATATATACGTTCCCAAGATCTCAACAATACGCCTTTATGCCACTGGCAATAAGGTCCATGTATACATATATTTGACGCGATGGCTGTATAGATATTAATGCCCTTGACTGTACTAGTATAAATAAAACGATTTTACTTTGTAAATTCCCTATTCTCCGAATCAGCGCGAAAAAGACAACAATATAAAATAAAGGCTGTTTTTTTTACGGACCATCCAATTTCTGTTTCTTTACTTTACGGGGTCGAAACCTTTTAAAGATTATAGGGCTCCCTTAAATTGTGATTGTTTTGTGCTGAATGTAAATTCCATTTCGGATTACTGATTATGACTTAAGGCTACATTATCGATTGCCAAAGTTAAGTTTGTTAAAAGTTTTAAATCTTTTAAAGGTATAACGTGCAAGAAATTTATTTATCGTAAAGTTTCTCTTTAAAAATTATTGGAGCGTAATGGTAAATAAAATACAACTTCATGACTTCAACATTATTATAAAGTTATATTTAGTCGTAGTCATTCTAAACAAATCGGTAACAAAATCATACAGAATACTTTTTATAATTGAGTTTGATATCTAACAATATTAGAAGACGAGTACATAACTAGAGCGATGTCAAATTAAAAATACTGAGTTAAAATCAATTAACCTTAATTGAGTTGGTTTTCTTCATTAGAACCCGACCTACTTTAACAGTCTTAGAGAATTGTAGTCTAAATAGCAGCGACCGGCATTACGACCCATCTGTGTTTGACTGTTTATTCGTGCCATTCAACTTAACATAACGTTTTAAAATCAAACTGCAAACTGTTGACCACTCCTGACCTAAATGTAAAATTAACGATTCTGAATTCGAACTTCGGCTGGAACGGGTGTTAAGGGTACCCTCATTTTCAATTTATAACAAAAGGTTTCCGACTCGTGTCTATTTGATTTTTATTGTCTATTGGTTTCTTTCTTTAACTAAATCGGTAAAAATACGTATCTATTTGTATTTCCGAGTGCATACAATCTGAAACTTCATCTTATATAAAGCTATACAGAGGGCGAGTCAATTTTATCGACAAATCACCCCTCTTTATTCCTCTTAAGTGATATATTTTTGTCAACAAAGTACGGGTGCATGTAGTAAATTATTATTCGCGCCCGTACTTTGTATGACAAGTCCTCTGTATAGCTCTGTATAGCATTTGTCGATAAAATTGATCGCCCTTCATGACATTAAAGGCTCCGACACCGATACCCGGACACCCTAGGGTGAATAGGTATCTTCTGGGTGAGCTTGCTTCATCCTAGACTGAATCTTCGTCCTCCAAGGGCAAGAATTAGTCAAGAGCAAACCCAGTATCAATTAAAAAAAAAATCTTTGACAATGCATCTAATTTCAAATCTGTAACTCTCTAGGTAGTCGAAATAAAAATTAAGTCACAGGTACACATTAAGGGACAGCTTATTAAAATGCGTTTTTACGCATGTAAACAGTGACTATTTATGAAGTATTTTAACATTAACAAAAAGTACAAAAGCGAGGTATTTACTCCAAAAACTTTTCTTTTTAGGTAATATATAAGGGAAAACATCGTACACATCGTAAACTAGTTTTAAACTTAACAGCTGGCGATAAGTGGGTTTATATTTAGCTCTAATGCACCTGCTGTTGGAGTTTATTGGACTAGGAATGTCCTCTGCTCCGCCTGTTAATATCCAACCAAACCATGGCTGCTGTCCGTCTGTATGTCAGGGCCTATGGTCTAAGGCTGCTATATCAGCGGTGGTGGTTCATAAAACCGTTCTGCCTCTTTATTATGGTCGCCTTTATTGCGTGGTTAAAGCATCCGTCCCTCTCGCACTTACATACTGGCCAGAAAGTGACACGTGTTTTATCCACGTTTATCCACATCGAGAAACATGACGTTAACGGCCCGGCCGTTAGCTTTGAAAAGAGTTTTGTGTTCGTGTTGGGTTGTTTTATTTATTACTGGTATCTTATTAAGTTATTGCAAACATTGCCCATTTACACAGCATTTAGAAATGACATGATTCACCAGTGGGTAAATTATTACGCAATTTAATATCACGTACAAAATTTCATTAAAACTTTTGTTTTCCTAAACGTGCTTTTCCCTTGTAATTTTTCATGTTACATAATTAACTAATTGGTCAACTTGTTTCATAAATTAATATAAAATTAGTCTGATTAGGTATAAAATGCCTACGGACTATATTTTGTGATTGTCTGAGGACTTTAAATGTTAATCCACCGTAAAACAATGTCATAATAACGTAACATTTTATAACAAAGTATTCTCTATCACCTAAAGATCCTACGAGGCTCTTTGGTGCTCCGACATTTACGCCAGTGACTTGTCAAAAAACTACTAAAAAGTATGCAGTTTCATTAACGGTTTAACAAAAATATACACATAAAGGTCGACCTGTTTTTAAACGGACGAATGTATCCAGCCAACGTAATTTTACGCCCGAATGGACATTTTTATTTGACCACGTAAAACGTGCACACAATGCATTCCACTGACAGTGCAAAATGCACCCATTTTGTTTTCAGACAAAGCTTATTTTCCATTAAAGACGGTCTGATTTATTTTGTCATTAAGATTGATGTGGTTCTCTAGAATATACTCGTAATAAAAGAGTTTAACTATTCTTTAAAAATTGTGTGGATCAATGAAATCTTTAAAATTATGCATGTGCATGTTATTATTAAAGTGTTTTATACCGTAATCATCACTACGGTGTTTTGGATTACCTACTAGAGTATAAAATCTAACGAAATTCCGTATACATATTTTTTTTTCCAAAAATAGAGGTTCAGGCTTAGCGAGTGTGACACAAAGATTATCCCTCGAACAATAGTTAAAAAAATAGTATATGTAAATATTAGAAACTCCCGTATCAAAAGAATAAGTTAACATTAATATTTCTAAATAAAGATCGAAAATACTGCTTGCATATAAATGAGAATGGTGTATCCACCTTTTGTAGTGCCTACGATTAGTATGCAGCTAGAGGTATATACATTATTCTAATGCTGGTATGCATGGTAATGCCGGTCGTATTGAAAAAGAAAGTCATAATAAAAAATAACATAGTCAATAAGCACAAGTAATTTATGTAATCTTCATGTTGTGTATCTTTGGTCTGTGAACTTACAAAGATACACAAACGGCAAACTAATGTCATGAGTTTTTTTATTAATCTGTTACCGCTATAGTTTACGGCAAGTGTTATGTAACAAAGCTGAGCCCACCCTGGCCCGGGAGCCGCGGAACGCCGTAATTACAATTTTCATCGCAACACTAAAGAGGGAAACTTCGACAATATCTTGGAACTCACGATTAAATTGCTCTCGCATTTGGTTGTTAGTGTTAGTTTACAATACGTGTTTGATGTCTGTTTGTTGCTGTTTTAACTTATCGCTTTAGGACTATAAAGGAATAAAGGTCTTCTGGAAAAAAGAAGCCGATTTGTTCGGAAGGAAACATTTTCGTTTCTGCCGTGTTATAATTTGTACGCGGAATTATTAAAAATTCTGTTTGGATGTTTAAAGTAAAATGGGAAATCTTTTTGTTGGTAAAAACGGACAAGGTTAACCTTTTGTTTTGCCAAAACATTGTCTTCATTAAATATACCAAGAAACAGGATTACTTTATTAAGGGGCTTAAGTTAATGCTGACACGATAACAGCATTCGTTCAATTGTAAATGATAAATGTCTGAATAATTTAAATGTTAAAGATTTACTGAATAAAAAACCATTAGTCGATATTTTAAGTGGAAAAGCCAACGACTTTATTAACTGAAATGTCTACATAAGTCAATAAGCTTCTTACAAATTCTACTTCATTGTAAGCAGGAGCTTATCGATTTCCCGGAATATTCTTTGAGATGTTTTTGAAGAAATACCAGCACATTCTATGGTGTTATTTTCAGTGATATTTCCTAGAAATTATAATTTTATTTGCCTTATACATTAAAAAGGTAATTAAATTGACTTATTTAACCTTTTTATCCTGTGGTGGGTTACACCATCGCGAATTGGTGATTAAAATTTAAACTAAAAAAAAATATTAGGTTGTAAGCAATGGAGGAGATATATAAAAACATCCAACAACATTATATTCACTCTTATACCAAGGCTTATTTGTCCAACAAAACAAAATACATAATCCAACAAAATTGATAGGCGCTTATAAAGACCGATGACATACGTATGCAGAGGGGCGACACAAATTTCCGCGGTATTGAGTAATTTGGTTGAGTTATTATCTTCATGAGCGCTCAAGTTGCCAAAATAAAGCGAGGCTGAATACAAATCGACTGCTTATCAGTGTTAACATCGGGTATGCGACCATTGTACAGGGGGTTCGTTCATTGAACAAATTTCATAATGTTAAGCTAATGTTTTGATCCTTTGATGATTCTCGTTACATACATTCAAATAATTTGAGTTACAAAATTATTTTATGAAATTATACTGTATTGACTACGCCGAAGTGTTATTGAATAAAATATAATAATGTTAGTAATTTTGAGAATTTAGTATTTGAAATATCTACGACGGCGTTGCTCAGTTGCGTCAATGTACGGTAAACTTCTGAGTAAAAAATTATAGATAATGAAATTTGAATTTGCCATATCGTCGTTCAGATATCAGTGGTTATTACTTACATTAAGTACTTATGACTCAATCCAGCTCAGCAACCATGAAATCAGGATTTAAAACAAGAAAAATATTATAATTACTTTTTCCTTAATGAAACGATGGAATTTTGGTTCTCAAAATTACTTATTATAAGTAATTATTTTATGTTTACGATGAAGTAAATGAGCCCACTTGAACCGTTAGACAGTCACGTGTATAATACAGTCGAGGACAGACTGAAAGATGTTTACACTTTTTCACCTTATTCCATTGTAATAAGGTCCAAAAGTGTATACATCTTTCTGTCCTCGACTGTACTACATAGGCTTGTTCGGGATCAAGGATGGATAATGTAGCGGAACGCGTCAACGTCCGATTCCGGCCCGGACACTGGCACTCGATGTAAATCAATCAGCTGCTGCAGTTTATAAAGCCTGGATACTCCTCGACTAATCGATAATACGTCTATAATAAGTTCTATTTTCGCAAGTAGCTTTATTATGGTTAAAAATGTGGAAAGGTTAAACATTGCCAAAAACAACCTTTGTGTGTATAACAATAGAAAAAGCAATTACTCGTATTCAGTAAAACTGAAATGATAATGCGATTAAACAATGTAGGAAACAAAGCCTTTAAATTTTCAATTAATCATCCTTTTATTATAAATGGTTGTCCTACGATCTACTGAATATTTCATGACAGCAATGAACCAAACAACAAATGAAGTTCTAAGCAAAACAAGGTCAACTTCCACTAAACTCGATTGCCACAAAACATTGACGAGGCAAAAACGATGTCCCGCTAACTGTCAGTTTTGCACTGTTCCCGAGATGTAAAGCGAAAAGACCAAATTGCACGGATGTCAAAGCGGGCAGCGGACAAAGCCAGGAGTTATTGCGCGGTGCGACCCATTGTCCGGGCTTGTGACTGGTGACACTGTAGCGAGATTTTCGTTCTGAATTTAGGAAAATGCAAAAGTTTGCGCTGGGAATTTTATGGTAATACATACTTTGATGGGCTTTGATGGGCTTTTATGGTCGTGCTGTGATGATGTGTGGATGTACCTAAGACTGGGAAGTTCTGCTGTATTCAAAACTGGATGAAAAATACTTTATGTTGTTTAGAGTAAGAAAGTGTTCAAATTAAAACGCTGACGCATTTTAAAATTCCGAATATTATTTTTTCCCTATTAAAATTTTATAATTTTATATACCGTTACTAGACAATCATGAAGTTATACCAGTTATATTATATAAAAGCGTTTAAGACAAACAACTCGATATTGTTTTCCAATACATCTTTTTCAAGAAAAGAGGTATTCGCTTTCCTAAGCTACGGTTCGTTCAAGGGTATCTATGCAGTTTTATTGCTCACTTTAAACTAGGCTACGGAGTACGGGGCGTCAGATAAAACCCATTCTGTGTTATGGGCTTCGCGAATCGCTCCGTACTGTTCTTTAAGTTCTATACAACTTTGCTGGTTACTTGTGTTGTTGTTTTCCAAATCGTTGGCTGGATTGTTTACATTCTGGTTGGATGTTTAAGCATGAGCATTAATTCGTGGAAGTGAAATAACTTGTACGCGGTATGCGTTTTGTGTTTGAATACATTGTTGTTTTGTGTCCCAAATTTAAATACCTTCTTGAATGTCTCGAGTTCTTCATCAAGCGTGACATATTTTTCTATTTAAGTGAATACTGTATCTGCATTATTAACAATATAAAAAACCGTATTTAGACAAATTCCTTAGCGTAGCCTAAAACTTGTCATGAAAATTATTAAACTTTGCTTCGAATATCATATCATCAGTAATCATGATTCGTACCCGTATAACTGTCCTTTCTTTTATTAATACAAATACCATATACCAAACGTGCTGAATATTTAGGGCGTCCTCATAATCTAAAACATTCTCTAGACATAGCTTCATGTTCCGTCAACTAAACTAGACGAATATCTCCTCGAGTATGCGACCCATCAATGTCGTGACTGGATTTGCTAAAGACGGGTATCTTACGGTTGTTTAAATAGTTGCCTCGATAGTTGCGCTTGAGAACTTGAGTGAATTAATCAGTTACTTGAGGACTTGGTTATGTTTAGGGAGGAGGTAGGATTGAGTAAGGGGTTAATTGCCCAAAAATAACTCCTCTCTTTGTTCTTTAAATCATCCTGCAGTAAACGTGCTTCGACATGACGATGATGTTAAAAAGTCCAGCTGTAGTCAAGTACATTGATATGTATACACTTTAACATCTTATTCCATTGCCATAAGGAGCAAAAGTGTATGCATATGTATAGGTACATATCTGTATACTCAATACTCGACTGTACATACAGAAATGTAAACTTTGCTGTTCCAACATAGGGTCGAAATCGATTTGTAATATTGCGGGATTCACGGATATGTCATTTGGGGATACAGTGACGCTCGAATTCTCCCGTTTTCAATTTGGACTCATAAAAAATTAAAGGGGTTACTGAGTTACTATGGAACTTGGTACACCTACAGGAAAAAAGGTTTAACAAGCCAAGTGTAATTCGGGTTTGCACATAAAGTTTCGTACTACGGCACAATAAATAATAATTGTTACAGGACGTTTAAACGTTGGGAACTCAAATGGCATATTTCATTTCTCCCTTTTCTTCCTCTCCTTTACTTGTTTGTTTATCTAGATCATCAGTCTTTTTTCAACGTTTTTGAAGGAGTCCCGTCCATTACAAATAAATCTGGCGACCCTTAGGTCCGTAATAATAATAGGATGATATAATGATTGATGAGACAATAATGGAGCCATGTAAGACCCTTCATTTTTACTCGTATCTGGCTAGCGACCATCTCACGATCCATAGGTTAAACAAACCACTGATCTGATTATCAAATAAATTAATTAATAAGATATAGGGATAAAGTAAACTCAGCGTAATCAAAGCATCGCTGGCACGACAGCCTCAAGATCTTATAAAATTATACGTCAGTTTCATCGCATCTTATCACAGTATAAACAGGGTCGTTCGCCAGAAAATACCAATCACTCGGAGAAAATCTCGGCTTGGCGTTTGGAATCCTTTTATTTGCCTGTGTAGCAACACAAACTTTTATTTGCTGGTGCGGAGGGCGCTACTCCCTCCTTGTTCCAGTGAAATTAGCATAGGATTGCTTCGGTTCCAATTTTTGTCACTGGTATTTGATACTTTGTAGCACAGTGAAGGAAAACGTAGTGAAGGAAAAGCCGGGAGCGACCGATAAGGCATACAACTGTTGAACTTGTTATTTTAGTGCAATGCATTTTAGTACCTATCGTAATGCATTTGGACGCCAGTAGTCTGTATTGATTATTGCAACGCTCGCGTCTCGTGTGAACTGGTAATAAAGACAATCAATTTTGCTTTTCTGTCCTCTCGCTGACTTCTAAAAGTCATGAAAATCCACTTACCTTCTCATATCATTATCAACTTAATATTAAACAGACGTAAATACAACAACTGTACACTGCACTGTTACTCATTTTAGACATAATTTTGCTTGCACTGAGGCGTATGAATTGGATTATGTGTTAGCATTGTAAAGTTATAATAATATTTTAGTGTAATTAACTAATAATAATAATAATAATAAGTTGTTGTATTGTTACTAAAATGTCGTTCCCGCCAACGCTCACTGTCAAAGGTGGCGCCACCAACCGTCAATGAGGAGTGATCAGGAGTTAGAGGAGAAAAGGCAGTGACCGTTGGCTGGGAGGGCATTCGATTACGGGCTACAGAGGTTGCCAGTTCATTGGAAATAATTAAGTACTATAAGAGTTAAGACATACAGTAAAAATAAAAGGTGTAATACAAACTGGATTGACTTTAATTCGACGCGGTGTCTATCATATGTTATCAAGTAGCATTCATTACCCAGATTTTTAAATTTTCAACAATTTCAACGATACGGTTGAAATTGCTCTAATGCTCATTACATTATATTCCAAAGTACCTACTTAATATAATAATCGATAGGTAGGAAATTTGATACCTACAGATAATTTATGGCCCGGAAACAGGCATAGGACACTTTTTATCCCTATATAATAGCTATAAACAACGCGAATTGCAAGATCTAGTTGTTAAAACCGTAACACAAGATCTAACATTATGTTAACAAATTGTTGACAATAGTAAAGCTAACATGACGACACAAAACAGGTCGCAATCTCAAGATACGTAACGTTCCGGTGTCGAGATCTACGAGTAGGTATATACTTATTATTGTGCCCTGAGTTGTGTAAGTTCTGCTGCAAACAAAACCTTTTATCAGAATTTAATAATAACCATTCTTATATTTTCATGCGACAACGATTATCGTATCGTTTTGTTCGTATTCGCATTTACGATGTCGATATTAGTAACTGCGTTTAGTTGCTCTCGTCCCAAAGGCATTTTAAAAGGCCTTCTGAAAAACTTCTTTCAAACTGTATACAAGTAGTAGGTACTCACGTTTCAATTTAAACGAGTCAACGAACTAAATTTCACTTTAATTTTTTTAAAACGTTTTAGGTACTTGAAAGTAGATTTTTTTCTCAAACTTGAGCTATCGATTTGATTACCGTCCAGTTGACCTAGACAAGTGGCATTCTACGAAGCAAACGACGTTAAAAACCTGTAAAAACATATGGGTATGACATAATGACATACCTAGACAAGGTACATTCTGCGAACGTTAACGGTTTCCGAGACTAAAGTAATGTATAGGATTGACGTAAGCTGCCGTTCGGGTGCCTCGTCAATTCCACACATTTCGATAAATAGTTTTCGTAAGTCAGCTTTCATAGAATGCAACTTGTCTTAGCTTAGCTCGTTGTACTGTCAAGGGAGTTAGTTTGCGCCAGACCTTATTTATTGGCAAGACATGCTGGAGCGTGTACGTCAATACAAACTACCGCAGCTTCGTGGCATACACAAACATCTAATCAAGAATATATCACGTTTTATACATGAATAGAATATTATAGTTTAAACGATCTAAACATTTTACGTAATTTATATTATTAAGTCTGGAATTTTATTGTATTGTTAACATAATATACAATGTATACTACTCGTATATCATCAGATTTTATATCATATCAGAGGATCATTGTAGGTACCTAACCGTAAACGACATTTTGGTCCCTCTTAAACTACACGGAACGATGCATATTCTTGACTTTACTGAAAAAAAGTTTCAGTTTGCTTCGAGTACGAGTACTAGACTTGTTTCATTTTTGTCTAGACAGATTTATATTTTTAGTAAACTCCCGGCTGCACAGCATAATTTTCGTAGGTTGACGTTTCCGTGAGCGGAAACAATTATTTGCCGGAAGTGTCGGAAAAGCTACTTTATTTCTGTAGGTACTAACTCAATCTTTTTCTGCACAGTCGACAGTAAAAATCACACCAAATCTCAATAATATCGCTTCCCAAAAATATAGTCTCACTTTCCTACCAGGTGTTACATGATGGAGTGAAAGAGATCATCTGAATTTCGAAGCTATCCTAAAAGCTATGTATCTTCTTATTATAGTGCCAAAAGGCATTTTAGAAACTGTTCTATTGCTCCATGGATAATTAAGATTTAATGGTTCTTAATTTCATGTAAAGTTACATAACGTGAGCTACTTAGTTGGTAACTGAAATTATAACTTTTTAAATATCTACCACACACTGTATCTAACTACTTTTACTCTCTTAATCCCAAAGTTCATTTTGCGTGTATTCTAGCCGTGAATATAACCCTCAATATATTTTCAGCCAATCAGATTTAAATTCAAATATGCGAATTCACTGCGGTAATTATGCAGCCAATTAACGTTTTTAGTATTTTAATTCCGCTTTCCGCATGACTTGAAAAAATTGGCAACATATAGTTGCGTAAATTTAACTCCATTCCTAAGCGGTAGGGTGCATAATTGCATTTCCCGATAAGGAAACCGCAACACCCGGTCAGACTGCGGGGTTGCGGAATATGCGGAACCCCGTAGCTGACATTCTCTTTAATTAAGGTTGTTTTTTTTATCTATATTAATGTTTCTTTGCCTTAAAATGAATTTAAAGACATAAGAAGCATAAATAAAGTGTACAGTTTTCGATTAATAAGACAATTTAATGTTATATGTAACTTTAATAGAAAATGAGGCTCTATTTGAATGACGAAAAAATATTTTCTATATAGTTTGGTAACATTTATTACCTATCTTTCTTTAAATTGAAATTGAAATTATTTAATACTATCTTCTTACCTATTGCTTAATAAACTGGCGTTTTCTGGTTTTTTCCATTCGCTCAATTAATGCTTGAACATAAAAAAGGCCGAACAAAGAATCTTACTTTCACGTATAATAATATTAATAATACAGGATGTCCCACGATAGGACGCACAAACGAATAAGGGTGAAATTACATGTGATTTTATCACGGAAAAAATTTAAAAAATATATTTTTCTTGATAAAATCACATGTAGATTCGTTTGTGCAATTTATCCCGGGACACCCTGTATAATATCATGAAAACCATGACATAATTCAGAATTATATAATGCCAACAAAAGATTAACTTATTTCAAGTCGAACAAAGTTTAATCGAATTCTTTATACTTTTCAAACTAATTGAAATGTAAAAAATGTCTTTTGCCCTATTTGTGCGGGGTCGTGCGGAACTGAGCGGCGTCCACGCGGAAACGCTGACACGTCACTGCGGGGACACTGAATTACTCGCCGGTCACAGCACTAGTGGTTGTAGTTACCCCACTGTACGGGGTTATTATTTTTTCAGCTAAGGTAGTTTTAAAGTAATGTGTTACTTTTATTAGTTGTATAACGCTACGACGTTGTATAATGTTATTATACAACTATTATTTAAGAAAAAAGTTGTCTAAACCTAATTTCTTATCTGAGTGAATTTAATGTCGCAGCATTGGAGCGCATATAGGGACTATTAATATATTAATATCTTGACACTTTTAAGTACGATTCCGTATCCGAGGTCCATTAGCCATACTTGCTTAACGTCTAATAAACGTCCTGGCCACTAAACAATAATGTGTCCTAGTAAATAATATACATACATTGAATTAACTACATGACATGTGTGTGTCATCAAAATAATAACTAAATAATTAATAAATGTCACCATAAACACCCCCAGCTCTAAGGCACAAAATTGTAATTATATGGCTCGAGGAATATATCAAACGTTGTTTATATTAGTACCGTCTATTGATTTTATATTAAGACTCTGATTTCAGCATTAAAACCCCCACTCGAGTAACTAGAAACTGGAAATACCACAATCAATAAATCTAGAGGCAATTGCTCTTGAATACGTTATTGTGCAGCTAGTGTCGTCAGTCTGAAAAGCTATTATTACAAACCTTTCGTCTGTCTTCAAGGCATACTACTTAACATACCTTAATAATTATATTAAGTACGTGATGGATCACTGCGTGTCAAATTTCACCATAAAACATTGTTGAATTAAAATTGAAGCCACCGAAACCAGACCGCTGAAGAGGAGGTTTTTGCAGGCGTTGCTTTGTAATTAAAAACTTCGATTTAAACTGTAGGTTTATTGTAGGTAACTGGTACAGAAATAGTGTCAAAAATATGCGCAGCTAAGTGGAAGTTTAGAAGGCTAGTGAGTTGCAAGTTTTTGAATAGTTTCAAGCTAAACGGATTATTTAAGTGGGGATAAACGTTTTGATACTGCTAACGAAGCAAATTTAGAATATTTAGGTTTTAAGAGTTTAGTATAATTAATGTAATTTGAAAACAATTAAAGTAAGAAAATATATAAAAAAAATGAATTAAAATTTATACAATAAAAAAAAATGTTGCATACGCAACAAAAATTAACAGGGGTCAAAGCTTACTCATTTTGAGCATCCCATTTTATAAGCGGATTAAGATTTAGAATGAATGGTAATGTGAACCATACATTTTTAGGGTTAGTGCTTGGTGTAACAGTTCACAAAAAAAAGATCGATAAATATTGGTTTTAAATCTATAATAACTTACTTTGAACGTAAATTAAAGCTTAATAGTTAGATTACATAATTAGAAACATTTCAAAGGATGCGTCATTTCAATTTAAAAAGCTAATTAGTTATGTCACCTGTGACATATATCGAATCGGTTTCAAATTAACAGACGAATAGTCAAAACTACGCGCCAGTAATTGCTCTGACATATTGGAAATGCATTCAGAGTGAATCTGGTGAAATCAGCGGTTTGCTAACACCCTGTATTGGACACGACATGCTGGCTGATCAAAATACGAGGTCAAACTTTCGAGGAATTCGAAATTTAAATTCTTGCTGTTTGTTTATTTTCTAAAATTTGCTTTGTGAGAGCGAGCCACAAAGACTTTGATAGACAGATTTACAAAAGCTTTACAAAAAACTTTGTTACTAGTCATTTAAGTTAAAGAAAGAAATAAAACACCAAAATGTTCTGATAGTGCAGAACTTCGTATTTTGTGACTTCGTGAAATTACAACGCCCAAATTGGTTCACAGCCAAAAGTAACATACTTAGAAGCATAGTGATAATTATCTTGAAAAAAAGAATTATAAAATTAGATAATATTTTGAAAGTATTTAGACTATAATGGCGTGAGCGTGACACTTTGTTGCAATATTATATACGCTTCTAGCGACATTTTCACAACGTCATGTATACATAATAAAATCGGTTATACATGTCATGAAGTTATAAAATCTGATAAACAAATTTAGTTTTAATCAAAATGTCCATCTAATATTTCGAATCCAATCGAAACAAACTTGTTTTGTCAATTCACACGGCTTTATTAAAGACCAATAATTGCTTTATCAGTTGGCAGACTAGTCGGGTTGTATCGATAGCGATTTGTATTGTAATTTAGTTTATGCATGTGAGTGCGGAGTTTGCGGTTACGATAATATCACCTTAATTGATAACACACACACACATCACATCACATACTAATGTGATAGCCATCTCCTCATTAAGTGTGCCCTACTTTGGACTGGTCTTATTCAGAGATAAATTTTAGACGTTTTAGAGATACGCTACGCTATTATTTTATTACTATGCCATTCAATTTTAATGCATTTTCTGAATAATTCCTATTCATTAGTTTTATTATAGAAAGTAGGTTAAGCGTTACTTAGAATAAAATTATTATCAATATGTATTTGTCTATGGAAACCTCATAAAAATCACCTACCTATCATCATCACTCGCTCATCATCAGCCGCAAGACGTCCACTGCTGGACAAAGGCCTTCCCCAAGGTTTTCCACAACGATCGGTCCTCTGCTGCTGTCATCCAGCGGTTTCCCGCGACCTTTATCAGATCGTCGGTCCACCTTGTGGAAGGCCTGCCGCTTCGTCTCCCGGGTCGCGGTCGCCACTCCAGAACCTTTTCGCTCCAACGGCCATCGGTTCTACGAGCAATGTGCCCCGCCCACTGCGACTTAAGGTTTGCTATTCGGTGAGCTATATCAGTTACTTTAGTTCTCCTGCGGATCTCCTCATTCCTGATCCGATCTCGCAAGGAGACACCCAGCGTAGCTCTTTCCATCGCCCTTTGAGTGACCTTGAGCCTTCTTAACCACCCACCTAAGAATTCCGTAATATTGTCAACTCCATACAAAGATTAAGCACTGGTAAAAATATAGGAGCTGACGTTACCTAAACTAAATTCTTATGCAATCTCAATAAGGTTGAATGTTATGAAGTGTAGAATGCAACAATTTGTTTTACGTCATAAACACCGATGGCATTTTGATTTATCGTACCGTTTCCATCGCGTGATACCAGTGCGTATCATACCTTCAGTTTGTACGTGAAATTCGACGCATAGTTCACATCGACACGTAACCAACATCGCATGTCCAGTATAGGATTAACAGTATTACTATTATTAATAATATGGCCGAATAAAATCGTGAAAATATTTAGGGGTTCTAACTTGACTAAATTGAAAACTTGCAGACATGCGAACTAACACGTACGTTAGCGCGTTATGGGTGTATAGGAACATTTTAGAAACGCATTCCAAGCAGCACACAAGCTGTATAAGAGCTTATACAGCCATTAAAATGCTGAAACTAGAGTTATAATGACTGTGTAAGCTCTTATACAGCTTTAGTGCTACATGGGATATATCCAATTAAGTTGGTAATTTAGGAAACTAGTTTATTGCTTATTTTAAACGTTGTTATGTTTGAAAAAATAAAATTAATATGGCGTTTGCAAATAAATGTTCGTTGTATGTGTCTGGACATATTCACGTGGTATTCGGTTGTCATCTTAGAATAAATTATTGGGTTATTGCTGTTAAGAGTCAAAAATATTTTACGCAGATTCAAATAAAAGAGTAAATAAGGTCCTTAACCTTTTATAGGAAACATATTTTTGGAACTTATATGCCTACATTGGTATGTATGCAAAAGTAACAAAACCGGAATATACTGGTTGGCGGATAAGGTTCTGATAACGCTTGTACCATCAGCAACTCAGTTCACTGACCATTTGTGAATCTTGTCACCTTACAATAAGGCTCAATAGTGGTCAGTTAACACTGATGCTGTTTGTACAAGGTCTTACTACCTGCAAAACTGAAAAAATCTTCACAAGTATTTCACATTAAGTTACAACATAAATACTGATAATATAGTGCGTGTGTGTATGTACTACTTCTCACTAATGTGTGAACGGAGTTTTGCGAAATAGGACAAGTCCCTAAGGGCTAGACGTGAAATTACTTTTTCAGTTACTGTGGCCACTGTTCTGGACGGAGTATTATTTTATTACCCACCCGGTTTTGTTCGTAAAGTTAAAAGGTCACTAACGTCACAATATATTAGTTCGTAAACTATATCTAAATAAGATTCGGACAAAATTTAAAAACATGTATCAATGTTACTCATCTAATAGTTTTTTGAGATTTCTACAGCCGTTAAACATCGTTATACAAAACTTAAAACCAACCCTGCAAAACCTTATATTGCATTAGAATATCTAACTAATCTATCGACGACGCAGAAAAATAATATTGCAACTTGAAAGGTAAATCAAACTATTCTCTTGAATCGTCTTGAAATTCATACGGACCGCTTTCTCGTGTTAATTAAGAATAAACAAGATAAGCTTAACAATTTATTTGGTAAGCCAGTCTAAACTAAGCCATCAATCTTAAAATAAATAAATAAACTGAAGTCTCAGCTGAAGCCAATTCCGAATGACATTGAAACTTGAAGGATGGTAAGCCAACCGAAGTCTAATTTTATTTTAGTTACTGTGACACTCAATTATAGTTTCTAATACATCATAACAAGAACTATAACAATTAAAGATAAAAAAAGTAGCTTGCTCTACAGTGACATTTGCCATAAATGAAAAACTGTATGAAATTGAAACACAAAATAATAAATACTTATGCTAAAAACTCTCCTTTTCCTCAAAATGAACCGCCAGATGCCTTGACGTTTAATTAAAACGCTCGGTTTAATTTATTATTGTCATCCTCTCTGCGTGAATTACTTCAATTGAAATTTGAATTAATTTGAACATTTGAAACGAAAAGTTTTTGAAACAATCTTCTGCTCGAATTTATAAGCGTTTCAGCTAAAACCAAATGTGACACCGGTGTGTAAAAAACTTTAGTATTAGCGACCCGCTTCGCTTCGCTTCAGTTAATATCAGTTAAAATATAGCCTTTATCAATAATAATGCACCTTTTGAATGGAAAAAAAATCTTCAACGTGGTTCCGGAGGTTTCCTATTACCTCTTTGTATTAATGGTTAAGATTTTATTATTTATGATAGTAACTTCGAAAAACCTTACAGGACTGACTGGAGAAAGAAGTATCAAATTAAACTGACATGACAAGCCATTTGATTGAGACGACTCTATTTTATTTTATTATTTAATAAATAGTATGAAGTGGAAAAGGCAAACGTTTTTAAATACTGCTTTTATACCCTGAGTCCCCGCGCTTTCTGAAAGAACAAAATGACGATCATTATTAAGGGATTATGGCAAACAAAGAGGTTGTCCGTTCTTTCCCCGATAGCAGCTAAGAAGCTGTTGGCGCTGTTGGTACTAATGCATTTCCAACCATAAGGACTGCCTCCTTGGCGACCTAATTATCGAGTTAAGGGTCATACTGACCAGGAGCACTCGCTTTGCAAAGGTTAGCGAGCATTTGGTGCGCAAACGTTTTGTTACGCGAGCACATTCTTATTCGGTATTTGTTTCAACGTAGTCACCTAATGTTTGGTTTGCGAATATTGTGCTCGAGTTTGCAACGCGAGCAAATATTTGCTCAACAAACACTCGTGAAACGAATGTTCCCGGTAAGTGCCGTCCTTAAGGTGGCAGCGATCCGGACGGGCCCTGCACATGCTCCTACAACCCGCAATGCAGTGTTATTCCCGCAATTATCATTTAAAAGCGCTTTAAACGTTTCTTGTCACACAACTATCTGACTATTTCTTGCAGCTTTAGGAAACACATTCCAGGAATTAGGAAATTCAGAAATTTATTCCTGCCTTATTACTTACTGAGGTATATTAAATTGTAAATTGTAAATATAAACAATTGGACATTGATGTGACGAATTTTCTTATCAGTTGCGTTTGTCTTTTTACCATATTTACACAAAAACACAAAGGCAGAACAGTTCTTTTTATTTTTACTTGATTCTGTGGCAACCTGAGAGTGAAAAGGATAAAGACGAAGTTTGAAAATTCATGGTTTGTTTACCCGCGGTGAAATTACTGGGCCGGGACACTCGGAGAATTCGTAACAACTCGCAACGTCCCCAAAATTCTAATTGCAACGTTTTGGCGTTCTACCCGGTAAGGGTACGTGGGCGGTCGCTTTGTGTGCTACATACAATAAAACACATTTTGTTATATTATTTTCCTGGATATAAAAGACTTTCATAATAATAAATTATTTACAGAACCGTATTGGTTATAAATATTCAGCAATCAGTCAAGTAGATACAAAATGTATTTCGGTTAGTGGTTTACGTGTTTTCCATTAACCGTAAGTATAACATTTTGACATTAAATATGGTAACTATACAACCTTCGCGGGTATCAAAGCAAAGATGTTTTCTCTCAACTTGCCAATATAACAAATTGTTTTTATATATGAAGAGTTTTGTTTGATTTACCTCTGTTAGTTAATGCATGTCTTTACAACGTTTAAGTTATCTACCTTCAAAATACAGGTTGAAAATACACCGATTCGAAGTGATGTTGAATATTCTATAACGTTTATGAATATTTTATGCGTTTTTGTTGTAATAGTCAGATTTTAAAACATCATTTTAAGATTCTATAAATATATTTTTGTTTCGTCCGAACTTTTAACGTTTTATAACGTGTTTACGAGTATGACCAAAAATTGCCAATGGTAATCGTCATCAATGATTATTGTGACAGCAGTCAAATTGATGTCCGTTCGTCGGTATTGTTCAAAGACGGGCAAACGTCAGTAACTGTCGATGACTGTTGTCATCAGTAGTATAAACGATGATGGTTGTTTACTACGAGTACACTTTGCCGTTTGTCTGTACTTACTAGTTAGCCAACATCTGTTGGTAAATGTCAACAGAATCTAGAACCATGGTATAAAGAAGACAACCGAGCAGACAGCCGACCAGATGGGAACTTCAATCTAAGACCCATAGACAATTGCAATCTTATGACTACCGCCGTCTACTAACTAATCTTATACAAATGTACCTAGTCCCAACATAAGCTCTAGTTTCTCGGGCTATGGATAGGTACTAGACCACGATAAACATGTGTAGTCATTTTGATACATTCATAAATAGAAAACATTCAAGACAACGCATTCATCTTACTAATTTTGCTTACCCGGACCGCAAGCTTCTTAGGCAGGGACAGTACCAACTAGGCTAACCGCGTAGTCAAGAAGATTAGTCTACATTTATTATCTCAATAATTGTATTAACGAAAAGAGTTACAAGTTACATTACGTAAATTGACTTACCTTTCGAGACAGTCAATGATTTCAAGTAAAAAGAGTCAATTGTGTCGGCTATTACCTTTACACGACATTAAGTGGTACAGCGGAACACAATTAATATGGCGCGTGTCATAGCACTTAAACCATTGAATAAGAGTCTATTATTGCTTAATCCGCACGCCATATTATTTGTGCCCTGGTATAAATGAAGGGAAACGCTACGTTATGGCCGCGGTCGACCCCGGCGGGCGGTGACACGCGACGTCCGACGGTGTGCTTGTTCATTTATTAATTACCTTAATACAGCAAAGCAGATTTTCAGTTGAGAGTTTCTCGTACTTTTATTCGAATACTGATACATGAGAGCTGTGAAAGTATTTAGAAAAGTGCGACTTGTTGGTGTATCGCTGCCGGCTGTTTAACTTTTTATAAGAGTATAATATTGTTAAATATCAGGGTGCAATCCGACACAAATTGATTTAGTCCAAACTAAGCCCTGTAGGCTTGTACATAACCAAGACTCAGGGAAAATTATTGTCCAATATTTTTTATTATTATTTGTGATTTTCATGACGTAACCATAAGGAAAAAGGGAACCAAAATAACTCGTTTCAATCTTGAGTGCCCGGGTCTCTTCGTCGCTTTATTGAAAAGATGAACATTCATTAATATTGGCTGACGACCCCATTAATTTTTGACATTTATGACACCAACGCTATTTTTATTTTTATCTCAAGTATTATATAACAGATTATTAACTTTGGGAAACTGATTGAACAATTCCTATTTGCATCTTTCATGCCAAAGTCTGGCTCTGCAGTAATTGGAAGTGGTTCAATATTTTTCGTGGCTTCATAAGCAAAGTTTTTTTAATAATAGTGACTTTCAAATTATGTCTGTTTTGTCCCCTTAATGGAAATATATACTTTATTTTAATTAAGGCGGTCGTAAGAAGAAAAGTTACATTTAATCTTAGCTACCTCATTCTTATTTGTGAATTTACATAATGACCAAATTTGCCCGAATCACCGCATATACAAATGTATAAAAAAAATAACAGGCAACAACTTAAAAGAAAAAACATTGGCAGAAAATAATCAAGTTTGTTAAAGTATATTTTTACATATTTTAGTGGTTAAATAATAAGAGCAGCAATTAAGAACCTTTTTACTTAGTGAAAACTTGGGCCATTTGGTGAATTTTCGTCAAAAACACTGAGCTTGATTTTTAATACAATATTTACATTTATTACTACTTCTGCAAAGACTAAAATAAAACTACGATTAAAGTACCTTTCAACTTCTAAATTGAATTTGCAGAGCTCTGCAAACGTATTTTGTAATTGCGTTTGTCGAAGTGCTGGTTAATATATTTCATAAAATCGCCGGTCTAGTTATTTATTAACAATCCAATTTTTTTACAACATTCAAACATTTTATTAACGTAAGTCGACGCAGTTATGACTTTGCCTCGCCCACCAAAATTCTGACCCAGTAGTGTTATTTTTTTTATCGTTAAGTGCGCCACCAGGGCCCTTATCCTTGGCTAATGCATCTTGATGCATTACGCGGCATTGCATTAAGCGGGTGACGCGACTGATCGTTAGCTTACGTCAATTGTATTCATTTTGACAGTTTACGAAAACAAGAAAGTTAGCGTTATGCATCTTGGCTAGCTCACCTTGTCAACGTTCTTTAATTCAATATTGTGATAGTCTTAATAAATTTTAAATACAACGACACCATAGTTTAGTGTAACGACCTAATGACCTTATTCTTGCAAATAAATAATTATTATACTCTATTCTATTCTTAAACTAACTCGGGACAGAGGTGTTTTTTTAACATTCACAGGCATCGAGTAATAAAGAACTTTGACATTGACTTGATCAAAACATTGTAAGCAAGCTGTATAGTTTACCCGGGTAAAGAAACAACTATTTACTTGACGACGTGTCACGGGAACAGTTAATGCCCGGTCTATCCGGCCGGAACTCACGCTTGTCTACAATACTGCCTCGTAAAACTCAGTCGCGTTTACAAAGCCGTTATCGGGCATAATAAAAGTTTCTAAGGTCTAGTTAGGGTTGACCGACGTAAGAAAGCTTCTTGTAACTATAAATCACTACACGGGCCGTTAGATTGTATTAGTTTTACATCCTCTTACGGCCTCACTCAGAGACGTCAATTCATTTTTAAGTTTGATTAAAGTTGCTGCGTCTTATTCTATTGCTATAGCAAAGAAAGTGACAGCAGAAACTTTAATCAAACTTAAAAGTTAATTGACGTCTGAGTGCGGTCGTTAGTTATTTCACTCACACATGGCGGGAACCTTCTTTTTCTTCAAATTCTTATCTTTTGACTGTACCGGGCGGGAGAATATGTTGGTGTTGGTAAAAAGTTGTGAAAACTAATAAATAGTAAAGATTGATTCCTTTTTTGCCGTATTCTTTATTTGCAACAAAAAGCTGCCATTAATGTCAATAATTAATAACAATCATAAAATCAGTGGTTACTGGCAACCCTAATAGGTCCGAGGTTGTGAGCTCGCCACGATTGGCACGAAAGTGACATCACAAAACTTGTTGCTTTCAATCCGTGTCAAATGAAATTCCGCTTCGGACGATGGCAAAAATGGATGCCAATACCAATACGGCCAAAGCCTTTAGTCCACTTTCGTTTAGCTCAACGTAATCGGACTGTTTATGTTATGACAGGCTTCTATCAGTGTGATAACATCAGTAATATACGAGTAGGTACGATATCGAATCAAGATCGCCTTATACAATGAAGAATAGAGGTTCAAAGGCTAGGAGAAATTGCCCGCATTTCGTTTGTGATCCCTCTCTGTCTATAACGAATGAGACGTTGTGAGCGACAAGCGAGAAAATACAAATTGTAGTAGCCATAAAGTCAGGGTTACTTTCTTGAAAAACCGACAACTACTTTGACGGAGTCCGACGAAGATAAGTGATGCGCTAATACTCGTACATATCATTGTACGCGCTGAAGGGACAACCAGCGTATCGACGTCGATACGAGTAAGTTCGCTAGCAAAGAACTCTACAACATAAGAATAGAATAAGAATAAGAATAATTTATTAACATACAAATATTAACAGTTACATAATTCAGAAACAGTATCCGGTGAGTGCCAAACTAGGCTGAGCCTGTATCTTGGGACCCACTGAGTCGGTTTACAAATTCGACAGATAACACGTTGGATACACTAAGCTAGTACTTACAAATTAAATCTACTATTATCGTGCGAAAAATAACAAAAAGAAAAAATATATATTTTTAAGGTATTAAAATTAGGCAAAGGAAAATTATAAAAAACTACTACTATGCAGTTGATACTCGATAATCTAAGACGCGCACGCGCGTGCGAGCGTGCGTGTGTGTGTGTGTGTGTGTGTGTGTGTGTGTGTGTGTGTGTGTGTGTGTGTGTGTGTGTGTGTGTGTGTGTGTGTGTGTGTGTGTGTGTGTGTGCGTGTGTGTGTGTGTGTCTGTGTATGAAGCGAGGGATGGTACGTTTGCATGAGAATGTGTGTGTGTATGCTCGGGATCTCAGTTAGCTATGTGATTGTGTTCTCCTAACTGCACGATCGCAGAATGTCTTCAGTATCATTATATGTGAGAGTAGCACACCATTGTTTGAGTATGGATTTAACTCTGTATGTGGTACAAGTTTTCAAATCGCAAGCTCTGCAAACTGCATTGTACACAAACGGGTGTATGAAACTTGCAGAGCGTCTAGCATGCACCGATTTGACGATGGGTACTGGTACGCGATATATTCGTCGGCTCATGATGGAATCTTTCTGGGGTGACTTCGCAATACTCCTATGCGCCAGCTTTCAACTGTTTTTAACCTCTTGAAAACTCCTTTCGGAACGTAATTGGTTTTCTAAATGGTTATTTATGAAATAAATTGATTTTCTGTAAATGTTGTTTATGACGGGTTGAGTGAATGCTGCAGTAATAATAAAATATTAAAATTATAATTGCAACTCTTGCCTGACATATTCATACTTATATTGAACGCTGAAAGCATTATTTACGTGCCAAATCTACGGTCTCGTTACACTGAAATTCTTTAAGAAGTGGCAACCTTGCTCGTCAATGTTGAATGAAAATAAAATACAAGCAAAATGTTAATACTTCTCATTTAACCGTAAAACGGAACAAATGATTGAAACGTTTATTTTGTTACAAGAATGACGTAGCCAATATAACTCGTCAGAAAAGGTCTCTAGTAAGCCTTGCTTATCTCTCCGAGTCTGAACGTTTGTCTGGATAAACACTCGGGTCTGAGGGATCTTTATACTAGAACTTCGGTAATTCGGTAAAGTGCAATGACACTATTATTTAATGAAACCTCCGCGCACAGCAACAACAAGTAATGTTACGCAGTTAAAGTGGAATTTTGCGCGCAGATTTTGACCGACAAAGAAAGCCTTTCCGAGCTGTTGAGGTGAAAAATGTATAATTAACTGGACGCAATTGCATAAGAATATACATTATACCTAATGTCTCGGGCTACAAGAAACACACCTTGTTTTTTAACCCATAATTATTGTTATGTTTACGGTGGTTTACCCTTGAATCACCGACACTCATTTCAAAAAATGTTTTACTTCGTTGAATTTTCATTTGCAGGAGTTATAATTTTTTGGTGGTCACAGGTCTAACCTAACCTACGTAACCCATGCTTAAGATAACCTGAAAACAATAAGGTTTCAGCAGAAATTAGCTTTAGATGAAATGAAATTCGGTGAAACGACACATTCGATGAAATGAGTGTCTGCAAAGCATGGGGACACCGTTTACTGTATATTATTATGGTCCTTAATGCCAAGTAAATTAAAGCTACTATACATAATTATACTATACCATTAACCGTAATTGCGATAACGACATGGTTTGAAACAAAAAGACTGATATTGACTTTTGAAACAGATAGGTTTTATTTAAGTAGTCTAGGCGGGGGGGATTCACAAATTATTGTTGTAGAAAAAACATGCTTATTGATTCCTTTTATTGTTAATGAGACAAATGAATTAACAAACTAACAAGTTGTATAATAGTTACTTATTAGTCTTTTTAGCATGTTAGCATAAAAGTTACAACAGGCGACATAAAAACTTTATCCTGAGAGTAGTCATCGCAGAATGATTTATAACGCTCTTGAGTTTGAGGTTATTTATATATATCAAAATAAAATTACAGCTATCAAAAACTTCTCATTTTGGCCATTTATATTATTTATAGCTGTCAAAATCTGATAAGTTCCAGGTAGTGAAAGGGACTGTTGTATTATTATTATGAGTCTTATATAGCTCTATCTCTTTCAATGACTGGAAATTGGCAGGTTTCAAGAGCTCTTTTACGGCCTCTGTTAAGCTTTACTATTTACCTTCGTATTTTAGAAAATAATTCAAGTATTTTTACGCTCGTATAAGAGAATCGAGGTCACTTTTCAGGCACGTCGATTGACTTGATATCGAAGTGCCAATGACTCCACAAGGAGGCAGATTTACCTACAATTTCAGGATTTGGGCAATTTAGATGTTAAGCTTAGAGATTAGCCGGTTTAAGCTTCGTTAAGGATTAACTTGATGCAAAATAAAATATTTGATACGACAATTAATAGCGTCATCAAATAGATGTTGGCATTTGTGTTAACATAATTATATTATTTAAAGGCACTGTTGTATACGTTTCTTATTAATATGATAGAAAATTTAAAATACTTATTTCGTCAAAAACAACATGTTTTGTCAAAGCATTTTCAAGAATTTTATCTTTGGTTGGTGTTAACAAAATCAATTTAATTAAACACCTGTACAAGAAAGGATACTTATTATTTTTTTAATTGCCTGTTATGCTTACCCTTTGGTCTACTACCTTTTTTGTAGCTGATAAAACCACGGCCCATGTATGGCGGTTATTCCATTATATAAACATTAAATGCTTACAATAAGGGTAAGGGACGGAAGGGTCTTAATAAAGGGCGAAATGTTATAAATATTTAGAAATCACGAACACGGCCTTTATGACTTTCAAACATGCGATCATCTTTATGAAAACGTCAAATCAAAATATTTTGCTAGTTAACAATTAATGGGTAACTAGTTAAAGGATAGGTTAAAGGTTAGTTTCTGAATTAATTATGTTTGTAAACAACCTAACCCTATGCAAATAAAGTTTTGAATTCTGTAGTAAGTTTTCGTAAGTGAAAATAGGACAAATTTTATAACTACTAAACTAGTATGTGTACTGGTAGGTATATTATATAGGTATAAATTTTAATGCAAAAAGCATTCGTAGAACTTCAACTTGTTTGTTGTTCTGCTACAAGATGTGCTTCCGTGCAACTTGCCCTGGTTCCTTACAACGCAATCAATAATTCAAGCCTGATTGAGCAGAGCATCTATTCAGAACAATCGAGCGTGCTATCAATAAGGATCTCTTCTTGGCAATGTATTGTTTATATAACAAATGAGTATATTTTAATAAAATTAATAAAAAATAAATTAAATATCAGGGGATAATCTCATAGGCTTGTAATATGGGTACTAGGCAAGGATATACATGCGTATATAGAGAAAAACATACTTAAATATATAGAAAACATCCATGGCCCAGGAACAAATACTCGCGCTCATCACACAAATATTTGCCCATACCGGGATTCGAACCCGGGACCGCTAGCTACATAGGCAGGGTCACTACCAACTAAGCTAATCGCGTCGTCAAATAGAACCTTAACTCTCTCTCTCTCTCTCTCTGTTAGTCTCTGCGACTCTATTCTCTATTTATCGTCGATTTTCTTCGACATAGTTTTCGTAAGTCTAGCACAAACTGAATTTTCCTCTTAGCCACTTAATGCGTCTCTCTCATTACAGACTAGTTAGAGAGGGTTTACCGAGACACAAAAGAATTTCTAGCGTTCACCATGCTAATTTAAAGCTGAGGCTTCAATTTGTTTTAGTCGATCTAGCTTTTTTATGATAATTATAATGGCTCTTACTTTCAAGTGAATAGCAAATAAAGCTACCAAAACATCAACAACGTCCTTATCATTATAAATATTATTATAAATGCAAAGTGTATTTGTTTGTCCAGCCTTCACGGTTCCACCCCTCATACAATCGACGTGAAATGGTCAAGAGATAGCTTAAACCATACATACTTTATATTCCGGAAAATTAGATAGTTCCCGAAGCGAATTCTATGCGAACGTAGCTGTGAAAAGCTAGCAATTACAATAAGTAAATAAGCAATGTGGCTAATCAAATTGAAATAGAGCCTAGCCAGATGTTCTTAAACAAAGCCGAATAGACGTCTTATACAATAATCTTATAAGCTAGTATGTCTAGAAAAGAGTGTATTGAGGTTTATATATAAAAGATGCTAAACTTGGAACGTCTCCGCTTCGAAGTAGATTGGAAAAATCTATGCCCAAGATTGATTACGAGATCCGACTCAGAGTTACGTAACATCTTCATCAAGGCTTCGGCTATCTTTAAAACTTATTTTCAATATAAAAACCTACAATTTTCTTCTATTTTCATGATCAAAAAAGATTTTACTTAGACATAAACTATCTAACTCGTATAAACATATCTGTATTCCGCTAGAGGTTTTCGTACGTGCCTAGGTCTTCTAAATAGTTGCTTGTTGGTTGGCTAATGCCAGAACTTTAGGAAAATAATCAGTCTTGTACGTACAAGCTCAAGTAAAACCGTTACATCTTGTAATGTTCTTTTAACAAGGCATTATAATTTACATTACACTTTTAATAATTATTTATTTCAAACACGAATTTATATCTACTATTAAATATTAATTAACTTTAATACTTGAAATAAAAAAAAACATAGTAAACATGTTTACGGAAGCTCATATTACTAGGTTATGCCAGCGACTCCGTCCGCCTAAACGTTGTTAAGCGAAATGAAAAAAAAAGCACAAAAAAATTAAAATTGTTTTTATCGCTATTCCCTCGGGACTGTCAGATATTTTAGTCTTTAGGCTATAAACCATCCCTGTACCAAATTTTACATCAATCAGTTATGGTTTTAATAATAATATGGAACAAATAAATAAAAAAAACACACTTGCGCATTTATATTAGTTAAGATTAGAAAAACAACAGAAATTTAACTCAATTCCGTACCATATAATTCCGTGTTATGTTTGACCACTGAACCAAGTTGAGGTTACTGGCATAATTTTCCCAGATATTGGCTCAAGTCGTTTACGCCGAACAGATGTTCACCGTACCAAGTGCACTGGGGCGATAACACACGCTTCAGGATATTATCCCCAGGGGCGGGGCCGGATCGTCGAGGAATCGCCTGGATGATAAGAGAATATGCTGATGTCTTGTTTTATTTTATGAAAAAAAACTGGCCCGTGAATTCACGCGTGGGGCTTTCAAGTTGTCAGCGGTTATTCGTGGCACGTAACATACTCGTAATATAATCAGTACTTATTCCCATGTGCACTGCTGGGCTTAGTAAGTGTCATATGTGTTATATTTAATTTTAAAGCCAGCGCGACTAGAGGTTATAGTCAATGCCATTATGAGTAACGTTTCTAAGAACGCTTTTTATTTTATCTTTTTTCACATGGCTTCACTCCTAGTTCACTATGCTAAAATGACCGTTCTAGGAAAACTACTTTTTAAAGCTTCTCCGTAAATAGTTATTTGTTATAGTAGAGCGATTGCGACTTATAATTGAAATGAACAACAAAACAAACTGCTAGTGCAAAAAAAAAAAAATTCATAAACGCTTTGCGAATACTTGAGAAAATCGAATGCCGTAATTGAGCTTTTAAAATACCCTGACAGCATCGTATTAGCAGTTTTTTACTGACATAGCATTACAAACGAAAGATTATACTTTAATATCATAACTGGGTCAGCCATATTACGCTTCACAGCTGAAAAGTAATCCCTAAAAGGAAGTCCCTCTTGGTTGGCTTTAATTTTTAATGTAGTGTAAATAATATATAAAAAATGAACAGGGGAAAATCTAACTCAAGTCGAGAGTTTAGTTTAGGACTAATCAATTGTGACCTAGTCCCAAGCTAACTCTTGTACTGTTGAAATTGTTAGGCAAAGGATAAAGATATTTATATAAAGAAAGAACATACTTAAACATAAAAAAACATCCATGACTTGGGAACGAATACTCAAGCTCACCACACAAAGATTTTCCTTTACCGGGTATCGAATCTCAATCGAATTCATCATATTAAATCCCTAAAACGGATAGAAACGGGGAAATAAGAAAGCCCGCTTGTGTATTTATTACATTAACTGTTCGTATAAAAGCCTCCTGAAACTCTACTGTTGTACGTAACATTATTTATAACTATCTAAAAAACGATGTCAGTGTCTCTTAACGAACTTAAAAAACCAACTCTCTCTTCAAAATTGAACACGGCTAAAACTAATATTTTCATTTCTACTGACTTAAGCAATATCCGATAAAATATCCGAATGCCACGCATTATGGCAGCCAACATTTGTAACGGAGCCTTATAATTACAAATTCCCCAACAATAGGCGTTCAGAGAGATCTCTGTTATATTTTTTGTCCCCGGGGACGAAGGCAGAAATGTGACAAAAACCTTCAACATATAAAAGATTATCTTTTTATCCGCGCGGTTTTTCCTGACGTCTGATCGCACCGTATCGTATCTACACAGAAATTGCATTACTGTGGTGTCGTTACGCTGCCACAATGCAAACACGGGAATGAGAGGTAACATTGAAAGGGGAGCTTTCAATTGTTTTCTGCCTTTATTCTCGTTAAAACGAATGGTTTGACTTTTATGGCTGCGTTTTGATTTCAAATGTGCTAAATCCTTATTTATGGGAATACTGTCATTGATATTGGCAATTTAAATCAATATAAAAGGTTTTTAACCCGGTTGATTGTAGCCAAAGAAGGGTAACATTTTTTGTCGATGTATGTATGTATGTAATTGATCCAAAATCGGATGTTGCACTGTAGCTCCTAAGCAATTGAACCGATTTGAACAAATGGGGTGTCATGATTTGTCAAAAACGTGGGGGTGTTATAAGTTATATATAAACTATATATGTTTACATATAGGTACAACTTGTACTATTCGTCAGTCGGGTGTTAGTTTGCAACTTTTAAATTATTTAATGGTCGTTAGATGAAAATATCATCATATTTATATATAATTTATATGAGTAGGTATGAGCATGTGATGTACAATAGTTTCGCGAAACCACCTATCACTTCATTATTGTTCCTACTCAGCATACTATTATTTCACCTTTACCCATGTCCTTTTCACGAGCAATGACCCCAAGGCTGTCCATATTTCATATTTCAAACATTCTCCTATTTTTGTACTCCCTGAAAGGTTTTGTGATTAATTACAGACATGTTCAGAGCAACCCGCCATGTTTAATGAATAAATAGAGATCTATTAAGTTTTAACGAATATCTGGAGGTAGAAAGGTGGTTGACAGACGAGTTACCTCAAAGAACAAAGTACATAAGTAGAAATATTAAACTGTTTAAGCAGTTTCGCACCGCATCTGAAAGGAATAGCAGACATGAGAGGAATCTTAAGGAGTTTACAAATAAACAGACCTGGATAACTACATACATACATAATAGATACTTCACTACATAGTATAAAACAAAGTCGCTTCCCGCCGTCTGTCCCTTTGTATATATGTATGCATAATTCTTTTAAACTACGCAACGGATTTTAATGCGGTTATCACCATGAGTAATATAATTTTTCATGAAAGGTTTAATTAATAGTACCCGGAGCAAAGCGAGGGCGAGTCGCTAGTAACATATAACATACAAACGAGGCAGTTGTGAAAAGAGATGGGTCGAGAAAGAGTTTTTGGGGTAGGGTGCATTGTGGTTATTTCGTGTGCGGGGCAATTCCGTAAAACAGGCGTTTATGCCCATTCTAGAACGGCACGCCGTTGTTAACTCTGTCGATAAAGCAGGGGAACTTTTTAGTTCTATGTTTTTCAAAGAGATGGTGGCGTGACGCCGTTATGAATGGGCATAAACGCCTGTTTTACGGAATTGCGCCGCACACGGAATAACCCCAATGCACCCTACCCCAAAAAGAGTGCCCTCTTTCTCGAGCAGTCAAGTAAAAGAGGATCCTAATATTCAAAGTTCCAGAAAGAAAATATTTTTATTAAATTTGTTTTTTTAATGTGCGATGTCTTCTAATACTACCCGTAAGTGCCTTCCGAATCCACTAGAGATTTTCTCACCGTATTTTATTGCACCACTTCCGTATCCGCCATCTACGTTTACTTTACAATGCTATAAACATGTCAGCAAGCTAAGAATCAGCAAGTTTTGGACCTTAAATAAGCTTGGAAATCTCGAACATGCGATTAAAATACTTGGCTATAGGTATTTAGCATATAAAAAAAAACAAAAATAATTTTGCCATGCGTTAACATTATATTTCAAACGACAGTCTCACCCTTTAGAAATTACATTGACTTTATTACAATTAATATGGATATGGAAATAACACCAAAAACATGAATGTGAAAATTGGAGCCCAGTTCAATATAAGAATATGCGTGGTTTGGCGACTTTACCGACAAAAGAATTGAGATCTAATGGGTGCCAAGTTCCGTAGATAATCTTGAAGTTTATTTATAAGAACGTACAACATTCTAAAATAAATTTAAAACATAAATTATTGTATTTTTTTGCTACAACAGTCTTTGCTATTTAAAATAAAACGTCTTAAATTTGAACAGTAGAATTATTTACACAAAGCAAATAACAGTATACCTAAATTGAAGCTCAAGATATGACTTGGCTAGTTTTCACATACAAGTTATCTTATATTAAACTAAGTAACTTATCACGTATTTCTCACAAAAAAATTCACTTAACATCAGAAACAATTTAACAATGGAAGTAATACGATGGATTAGTTTGTAGTCATTAAAATTAACTAATACAATTAACCAGTTATAAAACATTCTTCAAATACACCGTTAACAAAAAGCGTCCCCATTTCCTAAGTTTGCTCACACAGAATACTAATCAATTCATAACTCAAACTACAACCAGTAACAAGAAGCAGTTGTGATAACATTTGCCGATCTGAGTAAGACTAACTTGATACGGGTCCTATCTAAATAGTTTAGGCGTTAGAGAGGCCTATGAAGTGTTTACTGGTGTGCCATTCGATACCTAAGACGATAAACTGAAGCCGGAATATCTGCGTGTGGCTATGGGTTTGAATAATTGTTCCGCTTACGGAACTATTGTAGATAGATCATACGATATTTAGTTAAAGTCTCTGTACCAAGAAGTAAGACATGAGGAGACCAATTTTGTTTTTGTTTATAATTGGCGTTAGGGCTGGATCAATCGTCACACGAATATAACCATTTGAGAATTAGTCTCTTCTTCTATCAAATAACAGTACCCACACCTTTGATTCAATCCAAACCAGAAGATGTGAAACCCACTTAAATTAGTTAATTATTGCCATCTATTGTTATAGTCCATAAGTACTTCTTAGTTCGGATAATCGGTTTTTTGTTCGGAGTGAAAACCCTCTGATTTACTGATAGATAGCTTTATTTATTTAAGAATCACCCTCAAGACATTACAAATTGTTAAACAACTTTTGGGTAACGCATAAATCATAAAAATATGTAACTCTGTGTTCTAGATAAGGCAGATGAAACATTTTCCTAAAACATTATGTTATGTTTAAATGCATTACTAATTCAGATGATCCAACTAAATTTGCACCGTTGCCTATTCGCATGTACACGCTACAAAAGCATGCGATTTCATAAATCTCCTGTCTTAATTAATTCACACGAGCATCAGCATAATTGAGTGCGTTAAGGTTAAGGGAGGAGAGGCTCAATTACGACGCACAAATCTATCTAGCAATAGGGCGTGCTGAAAAATGATGAACAGGCCGTGACAAGATCTGCGTTTAATGGAGCACGCAGGTGGGTAATGCTTCATTTTTCTCCCCGGTATACTTATAATCTGAAAACATTTGATTTCAATGACACAAAGTATTTAATAATAGTTGCTACAGTCATTGTCATATAATGATAGTTTGATAATGATAATGATAATTATTATTATAACACTGTTTATTAATAAATCAAAAACGATACCGTTTCTTTTGTACCTTGTAATTCTACGGCATCGTAAATGAAGCATTTTAGGCTTCGCTATCTTAAGAACAAAGATCTTATTCTTTTGTCGCATAGTGTTCTTAACGTATTACTTAAGTGTTTCCGGATATATAAGTTCAACTTAGTTCCTCCCCGAGCCGTAAACGAAGGAAACCCAAGCCATTGCCAAACAATGAACTTGGTTGGACAAAAGCCATGGATGGCGCTCACAGGTGGTAAACTTGATGGGGTGCGAGCCAAAATCTATTTTTAAGTGGTTGAAGCTTGTTGGCTCTGTCTACGTAGCATCTGGCACCATTGAATGAAAGTGAATGAATGAAGGATAACATATAGTCGATCCCGTGTTAACAGCGGAAAAGTAATGACTTTATAGTGAGCTATCCTTGGGCTCTAAGGGCCAACAATACTCTCTTAGCTATTCGCCATGTCCTCGGAGTCCTTCATTCTCCATCTCTCTGACTTAGTCCAAAAATCACGTAAATCCATTGTTGATTTTTATATTATTTATTTTAAAAACAATATATTAAACCTTAAATTGGGCAATTTATAAAACTGCCAAATGGCTTTATTATTTTAGCTTCACATCGAAACTTGTGTAGACTCCGTGATTTCGAACGCTGTTTGAGAGTAGCCACAAACCAGCTGGCCAATGAAGGTGGTAAAAATTGGTAAAATTGCGGCGGAAGTTTTAGGGGTGTCAAAAAAATTACAAGGGCCTAAAGTTGTACGTTTTCGGGGGTGTCAGGACTAAACCTATGGCATGTTTTGACGGCCTTACAGGTGGTATAGCGGGGAGTGAGGGCGCGGTACGGTATCGAGCGAGCGGGCAGGCGCGCGCACAGTGCACCCGGCGCTCCGCCCGACCGGCCGCCCTCAGTGACAGAGCCTCTCTGGCGGCACCGCGACATATCCCCCACATATCCTCACGGAAGCAGTGCTTAGGATGGTTCCTAACATAAGTTGGACCACGCCAACCCCACAGTGACAGTGACTCGATTTGTGTTACGTTCTAATTCACGTTTTGTTGTTACCGTTTTTTTATCGATCTGTGTTTACTTTATTTATAAAGTGTTTAAAGGTATTTAAGTTATCCAAAATATTATCGTCCTTTTCAACAGTTGTGGTAAACAAAGTTTTTATGTGATTGGCTTAGGTTTCATTATGATTAGGACACGTGCTTGTGTCAGAAATGTCAAGGATGTCAAACGATGTCGTTGCTCAGTAATTAGTGGGCCAATTATGTAACGTACGTAATTACAATTATTACTACAGGTATTGCGATATGTGGGGTATGCCGGAAACTCACCAAACACGCTCGCGTGCTTAACACAGGCTATACATAAATTATGAACTCGTTATGAACATTAATAATATACATTCGATTCTACTTCGTTAACAAAACAACATCATGAATTGTTATTAAGCTTTTATACGCTTGTTTTGAAAAACCGCCAAATTTTACTACTCAATGTATTTTTTTAAATGTCGATTAATTTATTCATCTGTTTCATCTGTTTTATACGACACTAAACGTTATCGTAATAAAATTAATACCTTATTCTGCGTAATACGTAACTCGTAGCGAGCGTAGATCCTGACGTAGCATTAGCTACGAGCTACGCGACGCGTGAGGCATACAGATGTGTAAATATAACAATATTCGAGTAAAATCCCACACGCTTTCGAGATGAAAGAACTTTGAACCACTTCTCGTTTAAGGAGTTTGTTTCATATTATACTAACACGTTTTAAGGCCAATTGCAGCAAAAAGATAAATCAAGACCTAGTTTTAAATCTACAGCCTTGACCAAAAGTATTGAGCACCCATGCGTTTGTCATATAAAAGTCAAACTTTAAAAGAGGCATTTACGAGTATGTCTTTTATTATAGAAAGTTGTATATCTATCGAAAAAATTATTCATATTTATTGACGTTAAGGGGAATGCCGTGGAAAAAATAATTAATTATTTTATTGTAAAACCTGACTTTAAATCTGACGGTGCCATACATTTTGACCCTACTAAGCTGAAATTAAGAACAAGAAAAACTGAATTTTTCTTTTTTTGTGTGAGTGGCCCTTAAATACCAAGTCATCCACACTTTTAACTCGATTACATAGTAACCTGTTTTTTTATATTTTATGTACAACACAAATACCTATTTTGTACACTTGTATCATCGATTTAAGTGTAAATAATGTACATGACACACGAACCAGAACCAAATAACGTCCAAGATATAGAATCCGCACATAAAGTCAAAAAGAAACACTTGATTTTTTAGGGTTCCCTACCCGAAGGTTGCCTCACGAAACCCTATTATTATGCCTACGCTGTCTGTCCGTCCGTTCCGTTGATTTTTTTGCAGAATATGTAACGGCGGATTTCCTAAAAATACTAAAAAAAATCAAAAATTTAAATAAGGGAAGTCTCCATTTAAGAAACGATATAAATCAGTTGAAGAGCTGGTTATGCTTATAATTATTAAGGAAAACGACGCCTATAGATTAAATTAATAGAAACTCAGGTTTTATTCAATTTTAAAGTATATTATGGAATTGGCCGCGGTCCAGTTTTAATTATTCAACTACCAACCACTTGATGATTGGAGGACTTCAGATGCGAATAGTTATTCTTTCTGATTGTTCATTTTGGTCCAGCATTTTTAATGTTTTTTTTTTTAAATAACTTGATAATGTTTATTAAAGTATTGCGCAGATACTGTATAGGAGTTCAAATTTAAATAAAATACAATGTTTGGTCCCAATGGGTTAAAAAACTGCACTCGTTGTTAAAAAGTATTTATTCCTAAGTCATGGATGTTTCCTATGTATCATAGTAAAAGCCTAGAGCTTAGATTGGCAAAATGTCAATTTGTGTAGATTCTTTAGTGGATGTCCAAATTACTGGGACAGTAAACAAACTAACAAATAAACGATTATTTCGCTTCAAACGCCGTACGGTCATCTAAATATATATATTTTTTTGTAAATAAGCTTTCCCAATTAACTTGATTACGTTTTATTGTATTGAAAATAAAACTAAACTTTTTTTTTGCCTTTGTAGGAAGTGTCAAGCAATTTTCCTCTCGATTTTTTCTGCTGGCACGCCTTTCTACCCCTATACATTTATCACGGCCTTGCACGTTATAAAAAGATAAACCTGCCAGCGAAATTGCTGTTGTATTTTTTCATGCTTCGTTTATGTTTTGTTTTTTTAGGATTTTGCCCTTGGCCAAGCTGAGCTAAGGTTTGTAACCTCAAATATCTTATCTTAAAGGGGATCCGTTGACACGCATAAAATTGTTTGACCCAATGTATTGTTTGGCGGAAAATATTTTTGCCTAACACCCTTTTAGGCTGAAATTTCAGGATTTAATAGATATCTGTTGTGTTGATTAGTTAGGTTAGGTTAGTTTTATAATAATTCTAAAAAAACATTTTCGACCTAACGATACATTAGGTGAAACGATGTTTATGCCGCCCGATATAGACCCATCTTAAATAATACAATTTAATATGTATTACAAATAATATTTTCTCGATATCTAAACATTACAGTGATTGTCTCAAAAATAATAAATAATGATCAACATTCACTCTTGTTAATATTTTAGTGCAATACTTTCAAGTATCAAATCCTTTTGGACCGCTTAAACATAAGCACAAGAGCCATGTTAAAAAGATTACATACTTAACTAATTTTGGCACGTGTCTACTGAAATTGGCGATAAAATATCCCAATTTTCTTCACGGGTAAATAAAAGGCACCTAAGGGCCGGCAATTCCCTAGCAACGTCCTTCAATAGAAAATCTATTAAGTTCAATATTCCTTCCTAGAAGCATATTGATGGTCCCGATAATGACCGACGGATACAATTTGATCCTATTATGAGCTACGATTATTAATAGGGAATTATTGGTAATGTACTGATTTATGTTCTTGTAATTATTTCACGTCTTTCAATAATAGGGTTTGTTGTTTCTTTTGCGGAATTATTCTTTATTAAATTGGGATTTTCTAAAGTTTTGTATTTTTCTAATTCTTCGCCACGCGATACCATCGCAGATGGAAGCTTTATATAGATCTATAAATAAGTATTTAATGCTTAACAATACTTTCAGTAAAGTTAAATTACAATGCGTTACAAATTCTATTATAGAGTTGGAAATTAATGACAATGTTTTTGAACTAGTTTTTAAAATACCAAATATTTTATGAGTCGAGATCGTTTATTCATAATCGACTCTGGTTTGTTTCGTTAACAAATATTTTTTTTTGTAACGACATTAAAATATCACTAGCCGTACGAAACCATTGGAAACAACCAATATCTCAATCGATTACTTTTTCACCGTATTCCTGTTTTGGTCGCGTTCTTGATTGGACACGTTCGGTTTTCGTCAGAATACGTATCGGACGAACGAATCCTTACATAATAAAATAAAATATTTATTTATTAGTAATTTTAAGATGATAATTATTAACATTTATGATGAAAAATTTATGTGGCGATACAAGAATATGCCGAAATAGGAACTCGTCAACCAACAATGTAGTGAAACAAGAATAAGTCCAATCAGGAATGAGGCGAAAAAGGAATCAATCAGCATCTCATAGCTCGTACAATATTTAAGCCATCGTCCATATAACCATCCTGTTATAATCATGCCCAAAACTCAGGTAACTGACGTTATAATATAAATTTCTAAATTGAAATTAATCGCTGGCAATTTTAAAGTTTCACGCAAAGTCCTTGATAAAAGCCGATTTGCTCCTAGGGTATGGGGGTAACATCGGAGTGACGCTAATGGGTAGCATCCCGAGGGTGAATGAGGCAAGGGGGGGGTCTTGATTGATGATCGATTGCCTGAAGGCTGGTATAATTAATGCCCTTTGCTCCTAATGCGGACAATTATAAAGCCTATTATCTGCCGTGGACAATGCCCGTAGATTTCATGCGGGGTTTATTGCGGTGCAACAACAAAACTGATACAAATTGCTTGTATTTATTTATGAGTAAGCCTGAATACTTTTAAGCTAGTATTTTTTTTTATTACTGGCTTTTAATTTCTAAAATTTCAATTCTGATTTTTTTTATTACTTCTTTTAAATCATTGCCATAAAATCTTTAAATTCTTCATTCTAAAAACAAGTTTACTTATTTTGCATATTTAATGCAAAAACGTTCAGAAATTTATTCTGAACGTTTTTAAGGCGAATATTTCGGTGTAAGATCTTTTTATTCTTCTCCACGTCTAATACTGTTATATTATGATGATATTACGAGTAACAATAAGAGAAGACTACCTAATTTACTTTTAAATCTAGTTTCTTATATTACTAACAAGCTCAAAGCCAGAGCAAGAATAAACTTTTTCGGCTTACTTAAGACTGTATTATCAACGTTTTATTTTAGTAAGCGGCGTTTTAGCTTCAAGGAATGTTATTAGGTATGCCTTAAGAGAGCTATGCGGGCTATGCGGAACTTTGTGATGACACGAAATTTCCAACGTTCAGGCACAGTATATCATTTGCTTGACGTCAACATAAAATAAACACGAATTAAACTTAAATAATTTATTAATATGGAATAAAATTGTAGAGTACGAAATTATATTTATTTTATACATATTTATTACTATTCGAGAACTAAGTGCCAATTTCTTTAAATTTCTTTAAATTGCACTATCTGTCAGATAAATATAGTTCGCTGTCATTTTCTATGATATAAGGTGATAACTTAAACTGCCAGTAATAAAGTAATTTTTGAACAAATCAATTCGATTCGAATATATTCGATGGTCGAATGTTTTCAGAAAATTTCGAACTGTAAAATCGTGTAAAATCGTCGGGCGGGTTCGGCGAAAAGGTTCTTCCTCTCTGGAGTTCTGATCCCAAAATAAACACTTCCGGTAACCTTTGCAGTATTTTTATAAGAGAGTGTTCTCTCTCACAAACAACATTTGTGTGATTCAAAATAAAACTTTTTAAGTCACTTTTACATATCGGGAATGGTCAGGCATGTTTCACGGTGATTTAAAAAATCACAAAGTTCATAGACATTTAAAACGATGTTACAGTCAACACTGCAGAGCCATTGAGAATTGTAAGATAATAATAATAATACGATCCCGACCGATTTCGGCCACAGCGACTAGGATCCGACTATTCAGAGCGTCGCTCGTGTGCTCTCAGGTGGCTGACATAACCGATTTTTGCACGAAATGTTCGTTGACATTTGGTGCAGGTCAGCACCTCTCCGATATAGTTATAGTGGATGACCGCAGGTGGTCGGGTCTTAAGCTCGTCTCGTTTAGCATCGAGCTCATCTCGTCTCTCCTTTGCAAGATAAAGATGAAGATTGTAAGATAAAAATCACGAAAAAGGCATTATGACTAGCAGTGAAATCTGTTTTAATAAAAGACGAAGATAAAACGAATAAGTTAAAACCAGATATCTGTCTCTTTCTACCTTATTATTTATTAGTCGATTGACAGGTTTCCAGTGCTTAAATTAATTTTTGGAATATACATTAAAAAACAAACTTTTTGAATTTGGGGCCGTTCAAGTATTACGTAAGCACTATGGGGGGTGCGGGGTCTTTGTTTTGCTTATTTTGGATGACATGGTAGTCTAGACTCCCCTACCCAAAATAAGCAAAACAAAGACCCCCCCACCCCCCCATAATGTTTATGCTTAATGTAGTTATAGGTACTCACGAAAAGCCACAACATGAAATCATAGCGTGACTAATCAAAACTAGGAATTAAAAAAATACAAAACAAATCATTTTAGATCATCAGGTTCCTGTTACAAAAGTATTATCTATAATTAGTTTTTAACAAATTATTCTCCTCTGTAGGTACACATCGGAAATAGGTTTCAACACAGACAACAAATAGCTAGTTTCAAAACTCGTTTCAGTCTAGATATCTAGACTGGTATTGTAACTAATTTTAGTTCAGTTGACAGTCTGTTGTTTCAACTCCGATTCAGGTTATAAATATTTTTGTAGTATTCTACTGTTAATGGTTCAGAGTCAGCCAATGCAGATTTTTTTGTTTTGTTGTTCGTCACTAGACTTTGTCTGGTGATTTCTTCAGCATACAAATTCTTTGACTCGGAAACTTTAAACTTTACCGTATTACATTACTATCCATATAAGCTACTTCTGTGAAAAAAAGCACCGGTTCTACATTATACAGGTCATTTACAACTTAACAACTGCAAACAACAAAAAGTTTGCATTTCAAAAAGTTAATTTCAAAGTCACCACCACTTAAAATGTTTTTGCGCGTTAACAAACGTATAATAATGTACTTAAATTAGCTACCTTCAAATAGTTTAAATAAATTTACTAAAGGAGCTGTTTTCTTTTAGAGTAGCCTAGCATAATAAATATTGGTTTAAAAGATTTTATTGATGCTTAATAAAAACTTGCAAACTAAATTCCGACTGGCGGTCACTATAACGCAACCTTACAATTATTATATAGCCTATGACACTCCTCATATGACATCCCATTCATTAAATGCGGTCCAATAGGAGCTAGAGTGGAACATCCGATTTTGGGTCACATATATAGACTGTTATAAAATCATTACCCTTCAGGACGATCTCCACGGACCGGACAGCACAGCAACGGATTTTACAATGTTTAAACGAAATTAAACTGTCTATGCAGTAATTAAAGTCTGTATTACAAAGTCGCGCACAGCCTCTTGACAGCGGGCAGATTCCGCGTCACGATTTCAAGCGGGCTTGGTAATATAGACTTTAATTACTGTGTAGACAGTTCGATTTCGTTTAGAGATTGTAAAATCCGTTGCCGTGCCGTCCGGTCGGTGGAAATCGTCCGGCTTCGCGCAGTTGGGTATAAAGAGCGATTGTAAGTTGCCATTTGTATGCTCATTCCTATTTTATTTTAATCTTTTATATTCATTAATTCTTTACTAACCCTGGCCTCATTAGATCGAGCGTTGACTGACATATTTCCGGTCCTCATAACTAAAGCTCTCTTCAAATGCGATTCAACTGCATTCTCTCAATTCCACGGCATAGGGATGCTATCTCTGCACTTTTGGTGGTTTTTTCTCCCTCATTAACGCTAGGCACTATGTCCGAGGCATCGCTAACGAGTTCGGCTTGAACGTGGACCAATCTGAACCCATTCTTATTGCGGCCTGGGATAGACCATTGTCGCTTGGATATAATGGCAGTGAGAAATGAATGTGTCGCCGGATTGAATGGGTGAGAAGTTTATCAAGGGATGCGATTTTTAGGGATTATAGTTTCGGGTGAAAGTTGGTTTCTATTATTACTGAATGTTTTTCGGTTTACTAATATTGAACGTTTTAAGAGGGAAATATAGGTTAGTAATTCTGACTGATTTGTTTTATGTACTAAGGTGTTCATTTATTATTTTTATGTTAAATATTTATGTTCTATATTTAGGAAAACCTATTAAAATATTAACTGGTTTAGTTTTAAATTCCGTGCGACTGTTAAAAATTCAACAAAAAAATATTATTTACTTAATTTTTTTATTTGCTTTTAAGTTTCCGATAGTTATTTCGAATACGATATTTTTTATAAAACTTTTAAACATGTTGCGCGTGCCGTTAATCGGCTTGCTGTTTGACACAGTACATAATGCATTAAGCCACGTAACGATATTGTTGACCCGATCCGAACACCGACCCAGTTCTTTACGATAGAATATCCTATTTAGGATTGAACTCGCCGTTTAGCGCTGTTTACTACAGCTAAAAAAATTAAACAAAGGAAATGCTTAGTAATGTTTCTTTTGACGACGCAGTTAGCTTTGTAGGTAGTGAGCTGGCCTACGGAGCTAGCGATCCAGGGTTTGTTGCCTGGTAAGGGCATTTGAGTGCTGTCAAGGACTTCTTCTTTGTATTTAACTGTCTATTTCTCTATACTCGTATAAGTGTACCGTTGTCTGATGCCCGTAGTACAGTCAACGTCAAAAGTAGATACTCACTTTTGTACTTTATCGCATTAACATATTTGACAATCTTGTTTGACAGCTAACGTGGCTGTATAGCGACAAGGTACAATAGTGTCTCTACTTTTAATGTTGACTGTACAAGCCTAGAGCTTAGTTTGGGACTAGATCAATTGGTGTGAGTGTCCCCTGTTTTTTTATATTTACAGATACTATCAGTACAAAAATGTGTTAACTTTGTAAATTAAAACGCCAAATAAAACTGCAGATATACCGCCTGTTTCACAATCGTCAAGTAAAGCATATCTGTCAAATAAATTTAGCCCTTTCACTTTCTTACACTTGAGAATAGACAAGGAGAGGGCTATCTTTATTTGACAGATGAATTTACTTGTCGATTGTGAAACAGGCCCTAAGGGGATTTTTTTAATTGTAGTTTAAAAGTCGAAGTATGAGAGGCTACATGTTATTATGTAACCATTATAAAACAGGGTCCAACGATGTTCGTGTAACACCAGTAAGCGTTGCTTGTAGATTCGATTTTTTGCATCACTTTTAATTTAACACAAATGTACAACCATATTCTCAAAATAAGTTTTGAAAATATTTTGTAACCAAAATAAAGATTCAAATACCTATCATGAAACCGGTCTATGATTAACTTCTTTTGACATTTCAAAAATAAAAAAAGAACTCTTTACTCAAAAACATCCAGCTCCGTAGCAAATGCTATGCCATTTTGCTTCGCTAGCCACGAGTGGTTGCGAAAGTTTCATACTCGTAGTGCTACGGCGTAGACGTCTGTTACATACGTAGCACTAACTACGGCTGCTACGCTTTATAATGAGGCTGTTTTATTCATAACACTTCTTGGCCTCTATTCAGTGCTTTAGGTAATATTAACCGAACTCTTGGTCTCAATGGCCAAAGGTACATATTAAATTCAACCAAAAATGTTTTTCAATGGTTTCTCGCAATAAAAACAAAACGGCCTATTTACATGGCGTGCGAAGCGTAAGCTGTTAAAAGCCTCCATTACACTAGCCGATAAATCCATTACGTTCCTTATGAATTTTATTACTTTTTAAAGCTAGTCGTATGGCGTGAGTTGCCGACACGTAATATAAGTTAGTGCCCGCTAAAGGCGATAAAACTTAGACGTCCGGGTAAAGAATTATCGCGTTCAGATTCCCGAGTGATGTGTATTGTGAGGCTCTCAAACTTTGCTAATATAGTGCGAACCAGATCCAGAGGTAAAAGTTCGAGCCGATCAAATCTGTCAACGAAAGTTTCGGATCTTGCACTTTTTCTACGTTTTCTTCTGACATTTCTTTAATCTATTGATCAATTATTTGTGGCTAACACTTTTTTTCTTTACAAAACACAACAAACCTATTTTAGTAGAAGTGTGCTTGTCACTTTCTAAAATGTCAAATGTCACAATGAAAGATAAGGACAAACCAACTTCAAGCATACTTTAGTTATTGTGCGATTATGAATAAGAGGGTTGGCCTTTATCTAACATATCCAAATAATTCGTTTCTAATGACGCCATTTGCATAAATTGTTATTAATTCGATAGAGAAAAATTCAAACTCAAAAAATATGTCTATTTTTTATCACCTCCGTATTTCAACACGCAATAATTTACCTTAAAATAATTTATCTAATCGACAATATAAAAGTGTATTAAATTCATAATAAATATTTAGTTGCAAAAAAAGCGGCAACCTTCTTTAAACTTTAAAATAATTCTGATAAACTGTTTACAAACATATTTATTTTAACTTTTCATAGTTAACCAGAGTCTACCTTGCTCTAACAATCCATCCCAGTAACCAGTCCACAGGAACCACCACGCGCCTGCTCGTAGCAACAAAGCGTCAAGTGTGTATACGAAATTAATGCCTCTCAAAATTTCTATTTGTGTACCTTTTGTCACGAAGACCCTTTTAAGTACGGCAACTCATTTCGTAAAGTGCGGTTGAGTTGATAACTGTTTGTATAGGAGCGCGGCTTGCGCGGCACAGGTCTTGTTTTATACAAAAAGTGGGTAAGCTTAAAAGCATAATGCACAAAAGCCACAAAAAAAGCGGGTAGGCATATAATCCACCTATGCAAATGTCAAAAAAAGGTAACCTCAAAAAACAAATCTTCACCTTTTTACCGTAAACATTCTAAGCAGAAGATTACATCTGAAAAAGAATATGCGTTGCGTCCATGCAATTTAGGTATGAAATTAATTAGAGATTTAAATATTAAGTATTTTATAAATACTCACAATTATAAGAGTTAAAAAGTTAACCTAAACTTTAAGTGCTTAAATTGAAAATACGTATCACAGGGCCTCGTATTTCACTTTAGAAGAGTTCCGTGGTAGCAAGCAATGGCACCGTTACATTATTTATTGCCTGCAAATTACTGCTTTACCCCCAGCCCTGAATAAATTCCGACCCTCCATATAGACCTACCATTTCACTGCTCCCGGAAAATAAAGATTGATAAATTGTCACCTAAAAGGTGTAAGACGTACGTTGCCAAACCTAAAATATAAGAAATGATTTAGACTCGCGACTCTCAAAGGCTTCCGTGGAAGGCGAATGTCGAGAGGAAAGTGAACCTTTGTCTGTCGATATAAAAGGCTGACAAAAATTATGTAGGAAGTAGATTTCGTAATAAAAAAGCATTCGTTTTACGAGTAAAGAGACGCTACGAGATACTAATGGAAGTTTAATGGTCGTTTGCGGTGTGCTGTACACGCAGTGCATCGGGTATATCAGTAAAAGCGTTGCATCTGCAGGGAATGCCGTATTTTAGTAGCTAGTCGTAATAGTTTTCTGTTTTCTCTGATAAGTAGCTCACCAATTTGCTAGAGGTAAAACATAATCACTATTTATTTGACGTCCTTCATTGCAACAATTATTATTGTGTGAGTTTATTCCGTCTTATTTATTTATATTTATTAATATAAATTAAATAAGAGTCTATAAATTAAATAAGGGTCTGAGGATGAACATGGACAAGACAAAGATCATGTCGAACACCCATGTAATACCAACTCCCGTAGTAATCGGAGGCTCTGCGCTCGAAGTTAATCCGACTCGGGTGGGCAGCATTCGGGAAGCTACGCGATATCTTCTCGTCCAATATACCGCAATGTCTCAAGTCGAAAGTCTTCGACCAGTGTGTGTTGCCAGTGATGACTTACGGTACTGAGACGTGGGCGCTGGCGATGGGCGTCATAAGAAAGCTCAAGGTCACCCAAAGGGCAATGGAGAGGGCTATGCTCGGAATATCTCTGCGTGATCGAATCAGGAATGAGGAGATCCGCACGAGAACCAAAGTCACCGACATAGCTCTAAGAATTGCTAGACTTAAGTGGCAGTGGGCGGGACACATCGCTCGCAGAACAGATGGCCGCTGGGGCCGAAGAGTTCTCGAATGGCGTCCGCGTACTGGAAGACGCAGCGTGGGCAGACCTCCATCAAGGTGGACCGACGACGTGGTTAAGATTGAGGAAACCGATGGATGCAAGCGGCGCAGGACCGGTCCTTGTGGCAAACCTTGGGGGAGGCCTATGTCCAGCAGTGGACGTCTTTCGGCTGAGATGATGATGATGATGAAATAAGAGTGGATAATTTCATGCAAATTAACCCAGCCTCGGCTTTAGGCTTGCACATATGTGCTTATACATACTAAAATATTTTTTATTATTTTTGCAGTTTTATATAATGCTAGAATAGGTAGTATCATTGTCATAACTAGTAATAAGTTATTATGTTTAAAAAATGACTAGCTGTTGAGTTTCTTGCGGCGCTTCTTCTCACCAGTGGTCTCTTGGGAAGCGCTGGTAGATTTTGACGTGTAAAAGTGCCCGTGCGGCCTACTTATTGAATAAATATATTTTATCTTTAAAACATAGCAACATCCAAGACTCAAGGATATGTTGAGCTTGAAAATGTTGTCTCAACATTTTGCTGTTCCTATCATAATCGTAGTTTATCCAAATCCGTTTAACTTGACAAATCTCCATACCATCTCATTCCTCAGCCTAAAAACACTCATTTATTTTATATCCTCCAGAATCCGACATTCAGTAATTCTTGTTGACCCCATTTCCTTTAGAGGCCAGCTTTGTATTTGAGAATTTTCTCATTCCCACGCGTTCGCATTAGGTACTTGTATTTTTGTATTCGCTTTTGGAATACTTTTAGTTGAAATTGATCTTCTAGTATTCTTGCAACCTTTCGGTAATTCAGTTTTAAACAAGTCCTATGAGATGCTTTTTTATTTATCAAGGTTTTATAAAAATAAGACTTCTTTTTTTCTGCAAACTTATACTGAACGAGCTTATAAAGATCGGGAATAATGCGTGTACTATACGGTTTGAAACCAAGGATTTAAAATAAGTGAACTTGGTAGAAGCGAGCGGCTACACGGTTCCAAACAAGCCCATTTGTTTGATATCTGCGCCAAAGCGAAATTTGGTTTAAAACCACTGTCTACATGGTTTTGAACCACCTGTTTTAAACCGTTGGTTGAAACCGTGTAAACGCATTACTTTTTTTTACACTAGGTAGCGTATTGTAAAGTGAAAAATTAAAATCATACGTACAGTGCCGTTACTATAGAGAAAATTATTTATCATTTTATTGTAGCAACCAATCTGAAATAATAGACTACAACTGAGACACTATTACTAATTGTGACTCTATTCTAACGATCTTAAGAAAGACTAACCGCCTGTTTCACAATCGTCAAGTAAAGCATATCTGTCAAATAAATTTAGCCTTAACCCTTTCTTACACTTAAAAATAGACAAGGAGAGGGCTATCTTTATTTGACAGATTAATTTACTTGTCGATAGTGGAACAGGCCCTAACTGTTATAGAAATTAATAATGTTATAATATTTATGTAAATCTGATGAGATAAAGTATATTTTACTCAAGCTAAACTGTCAAGGTAGAACAACAATGTCAAGCAACAAACGCTTCGACTTAAATTAGACCGTCGCTAAAATCACAAACGCAAAACTAAGCCCATTTATCCAAAGCGGAGTTGATACAGACAGACTACCCGCTATTGTTAGTATAGAAAAACCTGGTAAACGTCAGCAAAGGGACAGGTCGCGTCCCCCTCCAGGTCCCCAGGGAGAACTAAGGTAAAGGGATCTATCTAAAACTTACAAAATTCAACTCATTAAAAATCCAAGGCTTGGAAATCCAGTCACTAAACGGATACCGTTTAGTTCTCTTGGGTTAATGTAATTTGATTAATACGAGTTTTATCGAGTTAAGGATTTGAACATTTGTTTTAAGCTTAGTGCTTTCACGTGTACTGTTAGATTTCTAAATAACTGTGTAACTGTTAGATTTCGAATATGGATAGCGTGTGTTTTTAAAGTTATAATTTCTATTCTCATATTGGATTTAGTAGCACGACGAATTTTTTGACGGCCCGAAAATTACAATAAAGCTTAAAATTATAACCTAACCCAACCAAGTTAAAAAACCTCGATAAAATCGGGACCTCTAATTTCAGAGATCATAACTCTTAAATGGCTTCACGGATTTCCATCAAACCAAGCTAAGAACACTTTCGATTAAGTCGGCCTACTAATCAAAACATTTAATCAAAATCAGTCCATCCGTTTTTGAGCTACGATGACACAGATAAACAGGATAAACTTATAACACCGCGGGTTAAAAACCGCCCTTTTGTGATGTTTTCGTATTCCACTATAATATTCAGTGAGGATGAGGGTGTTGATGGTACTGTGACGACAGCGATAAAGGTTTTCTAATGTTCTTTTTCTTCTCACTCGTTACAGTATTGAGACCAAGCATCGCGTGGTTATTTCAATAATTCGTGTTTTATTTATCCTAAAAATCCGTAAGTGTACCACGATCCATTTAAGTCGCAAAATGCTCTGAAGCGTGTTTAGATTTATGATAGCGTTTTATTTTTAACGTCTAGGGAAAAGGCATAAATCACTTTCCATGACAAACGACCACAAATATTTAAGAAGTTTAAGAAAACAACCGCCAACTTAAATGGCCCGTTCAAAAACAGAAGCTTTTATCGTTGTTTCGTTGGTTTGAAAATAGAATATTAGTTTTGTTTTGGTGATTGACTTGAAAGAGCAGTAAGAATTTGGGTGTTTTCACAAATATTATAATTTTTTTATGAATCATGATGTTAATTACAAATACTTTAGCCTAACTTCTACTCTGTAATCTTCGAAGAAAAACACGTAACTGTGCTTTTTTCCATGGCAAATGCATGACCCAATTCAAACCATAAAGAAGGAACGGTTTTGATAAATATATTCTTTCTTTTCGTAATAAAAACGAACGCGGAAAAAGGGGTGTGAATACGAAATATCGCTGAATGAAATGGGCATGACGTTGCGCGACATCCCGCGCCCGTTCTTATGAAAAAGGGAAAATATTACTCTACTCGCTCGAGCAAGTAACTCCATCCCTTAGGTTCGCAATGTTGGCCAATCGTCGAGCCCTAATGAAAGTTTACGTATACTTCGTGCTTTTGTTAAGTTTTAACAAAATTTAAAGGCTATTGCCTAAGTTTTCTTTTCGGCCTGTTTTCTCAAATGCCTTAGAGAGCGCCTTTTGTTGAAATCACTTTTGTTTCTCTCTTAGTTATTAAAATTGTACGCTTTTTACAAAGTTAGGCTCGATCATCTCTCCACAACTAAATAACCTAATGCCATTATTAAGTTAACATTAAAAATATTATTAAATATTAAAGTCGGCGCTAAAAATTTGAAGGTGATCAAAATTTCTTAAGTTTCTCGCAAGATGGATTCACTTTGTTGTTAGTAACCAAGTCCCGTACAACACTTTACTAGATTTATGCCCTAATAAAACTCAAGTCCTGTTTTCTCATAATTAAGAACCGCATAAATTCTACCGGACAGAAAGGAAATTTATAGCGTACAAGCGGAATGCGGGAAAAAATGTTTTTATCTCTAAAAGTACGCAGGGTGTTTTAAAAATGACAGAAAATTATTACAAAGGTGCATTTTTTGTGGTAAACCATACCCACATAGTGTTCTGAATCTAGTCTTTTGAGATATCACTGCATATTATTTTTAGTACCTTGAAAGCCGAGATGTATTTGTTTCGACACCCTGACCTTGTTTTGTTTTCGTGATTCTATTAATATTTGATATAGCGTTTGTATTTAGGTAAATATGTTTAGTTATAATGGCATACGTTGATATATATCAAAAATATAATTATGGTTAATTTGCCATTCAGTGTAAACGTATAAAAACAAATCATTACATGCGTATCATCTACTAAGATGATTTGTTACGTTCTCAATATAAAGGGACCTTATGGAGGAATGCAGTTACGCTCTTCTTATTCTAGTAACTATACGAATACTATGGTAATAGTTCTACAGACGGCGTAACCACCTGCCTCCATAAGGTCCCTTTATATTGAGAACGTCACATTTCGATCAAGTAAAACAACAGTCACCACTACAACGACGTGTATATAGACTAAACATTTGACATTGAAACTTCTCCTTAATTCTCGCACCTGCTATTTCTACAGCCACACACGGCTACAGTTCCCAAACAACCCCGCACCAACGATAACTTGCTAATCGAACGCATGTTTGCCTCGACTAATGTAATTAATTTGCTGACTTGTTACGACTCGGCACGTTCTATTCTGTGGTGTTATTCTAAACTAGGGAACATTCGTATTCGCATTCGCTTATGCGAATTAATCGCATCATTTTAAACTTTTACATTAACATTCGACTTTTAAATAACGAGTAAAACAATACACTTACTGTATAAGTATACATATAACACTGTTTTTTTTTTAATGGAAACGATGACTTATGTTGACTAAAGTTTTTTTTTCAACTGGTATTTCAACATTCACATTCGCACTCTGAACATTCGCATTCGCAATTGTTACAAATTTACATTCGTAATATCCCTATTCTATAATGTAAAATACATTTCACTCGACTGAACAGAGTTTTGGATCCGTGCTAGCGATGAACACGTGGTGGTTCGTGTAAATAGCTCGGCAAAAAAATTTGGAGGTATTGATGGTGATTGGCAGAAAATTAAAACATCCTAATATTGTACTCGTTAATTCAGATCGTTTGTTTGTTGTTTTTCGTCTTTACTGTTTACACCTCAACCGATCGATAGCATATGGCGACTTCCACGCGTGCAAAGTCGCGGGTAAAGACTAGTATTATCTAACTTTGACTCAATTGTTGCTGTTTTTTATTTTGGGGCTAACGGCGCGCAAACCTTACGCGTCGAGGACAAACTAATTCAGTTCGATCAAACGACTCACCTTTACTGTGGTAAAGAATAGGTACCTACTTGTGGAATAAAGAAGATTAATCACTAATGAACGGAAAGCAGCGCTTGTACGAAAGAATAATGGTAGAAATTGAATGAATATCCTGTGAAAGATAATTACGTGAAAAGCTTTGTTAATATTTCAAATTACGTACACTAAAGCAAAGCAAATGCCTCCTTGATATTATTTTAATATTTTTATAAATCAACACGATCATTGCTAACACTTTATGAGTATCATTCATTATAACCGTTTCTTCGTATTTAGCATTTATGAAGGACTTTACAGTCACGTATGCAAACGCAAAGGCTGAAATAGTTTTGCCAAAACTAATCCATTTGATCACTCGCAAATCATGTAGATTACAGAACACAACACAAACCAAATAAACCTCCTGTTCGCAGTAAGATTAATCATGACAATTCGCGATCGCCCGTGAACAGCAACATCTGGGGGAACATTTGAACCGTTGCCAACAGCTGCATTCTCTCTGCCTTTTTACGGTAATAATCTTCCGTCCATTTGGGGAGCCGCACGATGTGGCCAATGTTTGGAACAAATATTTGTTACATGCGTTTGCCACGACATTCGTGGAAGAGCTGGGAGGAAATTTTAATAGTTAGCAAAATTTTTTTTATAATTTATGCAGTATTATAAATTCAGTCAGATTACGTAAATTTTAATCTTTTAAATATATTTAATAGGTAACTGAAAGCTGATTTTAATTCTTCGATTTATTAACAACATTAAGAATAAACAAATTGCGGACAAATGGCAGTAGTGCTACTGCTAATGCCCCTGGAATAACAAATAGGCGAGAAATCTTTGCTGCAAGTGAGTAAGCTGTAACGTAATCAATTACAATCTCCACGTTATAAAATAAAGCAATAGTTAAATAATCTTTAGGACTTGAACATGTATTTTCTGTTACAGTAAATATCAAGTTTCAGCTGACTTTCATGCTTCTAAAAAGCTAAATAAATTCAGTTTAACTTTCATCGACCTAAGCTAAACACGCAAATTATTTTCATTGTTAAATATTTGGCTCATCTACATAACGGATTTCTTATTCTCTGGATGCCTGAGGTTATTGAATGAGGTTTCCTTAAAATTCTCTACGGACTTTACCTACTACAAATCCAATTAGTGTGAAGCAAAAGTTTAGGTCGGTTTTGGCTGTACTCCAGCCGTTTCAGTAGGTAGTTGATTGCGTTTCGGGGGTAAGCGGCGTCAGGCTATTGGCACTAATTTGGAGGTGTCGTAAGAAGCACAACAATTGAACCCTGATTAATTTGGTTCTAAGCTGTAAATGTTGGTCAGAACAATGTTCTATGAATTGCGAATATTAAAATTCACTCTTAAAGTTTTTGCTCTAAGGAAGAAACTGATTTGAGTAATTTACTGTTTTACTACGGATTGAGCAATGTTTGCTACATAATGAAGAAAAGGTGATTAAGTAAGGTACCCTGTATGAAGAAGGGCCAAACCGTTTATAATTCTTGGCTGATTTATTAATATTTGAACCAAATGTCAGGATCACGTTCCAATTCAGCCCTTTTTATAAACCAGAGAAAAGGTGTAATAAAAATACGACAAATGCAAAACTATTTTATCTAATGATGAAATAGCCTTTTAATCATTAACCGACTGTATTTTTTACGAGTGAGTTACAATATTTCCTTGGTCCGTACTTTGACGTTTATTATAGCAAGAAGCATTTATAAATAGAGCAGTAGAAAATCAATATAGGGGCCTTTTTATCGGATGCTGAATGAGTTATTTCTAATAAGTACTGGCATAACATCACTTTCAATGTATAAACGAATAACACCATCAATGCTCAACGAAATGCGTTACAGATCGATTTGTTGAACAAAGTGCTGTTGTCTTTGGAAAATAAAATGTAAGTGATGTTCTCCTTATAACGCTATAAAAGGGATAACAAATTACAGTCATTTCTTATCATGAGCACTTGTACTGTATATTTTTCGCGTCAAACCTATTTGGAAAGGTTTATCGGGGTTTATCGAAAACCAATATGTGGCCTACTTTTGTCTAGATCGTAGAACAAAAACTAGGTTCTTTTATCTGCTGGTACTCGTATTGGTTACAATAGTTATTTATTCGATGTTTCGAAGTCAATAAATATTGTGCCGGAGGGACTAAGGAACTTGCTCAATTTGTTTGTACAAGAGGGTATCTGTTGATAGTTTTATTTTAGTTTCTATTACGAGTACTTACTTTATTATTAATTCAAAAGTAATATTAAAAATTACCTTCATGTTGATAAGAACTAACTAAATAATATTTAAGCAATACATTTTACATAAGTTGAATCGTTACTTTTATAAAAAGACTACTGCTAAAGTGCTGTAGGTAATTATCACAAAAAAAAAACAAAAACATATGAAAAATTATTATTATTATAGTTTAGGTGCTTTATGCTAGTCGTTACACAAATACGTGTCCAATGAAGTTATTCCTTTATATACGATGTCAAAGGCATTCTGCATTGGCAAGCCAGTCACGTTTCAACCAATAGGCGTCCTTCATTTATTTACTTGGTGCTAAAGAACGTGCGGTTTCAGCCGCGCCCCACTCACCCTATTATTTTATAAGAAAGGAATTCATAAATTGAGGGCATTTATGCTTCATCGAAGAGCGAGCAATTACATTTTCCCTTTAAATTGACTTCAAATTAAGCGCTTTATCGCCGTATTCAACATCGTCCATACAAAAAGAACGCTGATCCTACAGTACGATAAAAATTAAAGTTTGAACTATGTTTACCACAACTATTGGTTTTAAACTTGTTTATTTAATCTCAAGCGAAGCGGTGGTGAAGCTCAGCGCATTTCCTATCATTAATTAATCCGGTTTCCTCCCCGCGCCGAGTAACGCCTTCCACCTCTGAGTCCACTACTCACGTGGAATCCAATAAGAACCGCTAAGCTGCCTCGCACCGGAGCACGTCAACATTTCTTAAACATACTTGAGACTTAACATTCCTAATCTCTTCTCCTTAAAACATCTGCCTTCGCAGCAAAAAAAGGTTTACGTGCTCCAAAGAGGTCATCCTTGTTCCGTTTTCTTCAACTTTTAACGCTGATCTGGAAATAAGTGGAATTATTTTCAAATCAGTACAACGAATTTTTTTTTACAGAAAAGTGATATAAGTGTTATTAAAATTATATGTATTTTTGGATTCAAATTACCAATTTAATTCCGTCGAAGAAAAGGTTACATTTAAAAAAGTGTGAAACAAACAATGTTTACATAAAGTGATGAAGTGAATCTAAATAAAAATGACGTGAACTAGCAAGTGACAATGACTTTAAACAGAACTGTTGACAATGCGAACGTTTCGAGTGGAAAGTGTGTAAAAGAAATCGATATGGGATGACTCAAAGTGTAAAATGTTATGTGCAACCCATTTTCCGACCCGGAGATGATGCGCGAATTTCACGACAATGTTGGGGCAGGTCCAGGCGGCGCGATGGAGGAAAACGAGGGCGACGAGAGTGGGGCTGCCGAGATCGATATGGACGACTGCGGCTCCCTCGCGCTGCCGCCCGACCTGCCCCCCTACTCCGGCGACTACATCATCAGCGATTACATGGAACGCCTCGGCACCCGCCTCAACATCCTGGAAACTGAACTTAAGTACGCCTGGCGAGCCCTCGATCTTCTCAGCCAGGAGTATGTCAGGATGTGGGAAAGACTCGAGAGGCTGGAGGCTCTGCTTTCGGACCAACAGGGTGTTATATCAACCTTACTCGACTTTTACACGTGTCGAAGCGTCACTTCGCGGGATCCTTTAACGAGACTAGATGTTATTAGAGAAATTTTAGGCAATGGCACAGTCGAAGATGGCATCGAAGAAGGTTTGGACATAGGACGAAGTTCCGTATTACTTGATCAGCAAGAAGAGGTGATGGAGTCAGACGAAGCTTTTTACAAGAGTTTAAATCAAGCCTATCGAGATGATCTAGTTTGTGAAGAAACTTCTCGGCCGTCTTCACAGTTGGACATGATCTGGGAAGCACCCGAAGAACATGACATGGAAATTATACCTGTTAATTCTAGACAAGTGTACAGTTCGACAGATTACAAAGATTATCGTGGATTACAGGGCGGACCTGTTATCAGCGAAAGGGATTTGGTGCATTTATCTACATTAAGTACAATTGATCAAATCGCAGTAGAAAAATTACATGAATTAGATAGGCTGACAACGCAATTACACAAAGATTCGAGAGAGTTAAAAGACTTGAAAACTAGAATTCTTAGCCCGGAAAAAATAACAACAAAGCATAACATAGATATCGAAGCTAAAGCTCTTGTTGAGGATGGTCACATAATTAATGAACAGCTTAAGAACGTTTACTCTGGTGAGGAAAATTGGGGAATCAATGAAGTAATGAAAAGTTTTGACGATTTTTTGCTATCTACGCCAAAAGAAACTATAAGCAGAGAAAAATCCCCATCAAGATTGTCGCTAAGTGAAAGTACTGTAACTGACCGCACTATGGATTATTTACCTCCTACTGTATCACCGCGACGGAAGTATGTTCCCGAAAGAACGACAACGGAACCATATACAACAGTTACTGGCCGACTCGCATACAGTTCCGCGGTAGCCAATGCAGAAATAAATGCAGCCAAAGCTTCCAAGTCTCCTAGTGCTCTTTCAAGAGAACGTTTTGAATATAGCCCTCCTTTTCAAATGACAGATTCAATGTATTATTCAAGCAAAGGAATGTCACAACCACTCAACGACATTTATAAAACAGGATTGGATCAGCAATCACCTATGTCAATCCATGAAATGTATAAAAGACCCTCAGATAGTAGACATGAACTAAATTTTGAAGAAAGTAGGAGACGAACACCTCCTAGTCCTCCACCACCCGCTCCTCCTAATGGAGCAAACTTGTTCGCTATTGAAAATAATAATGAATCTATGGTTCCGAGTCAATCCATGTTGTCTACAGGAAATTTAATACCATCAGATACTTTGCGACTTAGTCCCAGATCTCCCAAATCACCAAAGTCCTCCCCTAAACATGTAAAAAGAGATACAACGAATATAGTAGCTGCCAAATCTGACTCAGGGCTATCGTCAATGAGCGGATGGTCCAGCTTAGAGAAAAGTCCAGGTTCTCCAAAAACTGGAAAAATTGGCCATTCAAGCCATGATTCGCATAAAATGAGAATAGTATCACCTCAGTTAGTCCAAAGAATTTCCTACGAGACTGATTCAAAACCTTACCTAGAAACACTTGTTGACTCTTATGCTCAAGAAAGTAAAAGCGTAAAGAGTGACATCAACATTCGAAAATCAGACCAGATAGGCAAAGACCTCTCTCCAATGGAGTTGAATAAGTATCAAACAAAAATAGAAAATGATTTTTCAAAACTTAATACTCCGCATTCGATGGGAGGATCAAGTTCTCAACTTAATATGAGTGAATATTACTATGGAAATGATGCACCATCAATATATTCTGTTGCCGGAAATAGACAAGCTTTATTCACAATGGTTTATAGCACTCCAAGAGGCATTCTTCCTGAAGACCGTAATTTTTCCGAATTATTAGATAGAAATGAAATTGTAGAATCTACTGTACCAGCTGCTGACTCGTATCCTCCTGAACCTAGCTACCATGCTCAGACTGTTGTAATATCAGCACCTAACTCAAAGCAAAGAACTATGACGAGGGCTAACACAATGGGCCCAAATGACCCTCAATTTTACCAAAATGGATATAAAGGATCCAGTCACCGCGGTGGTTATCCACCAGGTAATCTCACTGATGCATTGTCATATTATCCAACATCAAGTAGATATGACTCACCAAAACGAGCATCACTAGAAGATCAACTTTCCTGGCAAGGCGGAAGCAGATCTCCAACAAGTTCGATGGACACGTCCAGCTTAAAATCCCATTCTTTAAATATTTCAGAAAGGAAGCAATTTCAAAATCAATTGCAACAAGAATATTTTAAGCAGCAACAATATGATCAAAGAAATGGAAACGTTAATTGTTATAATGAACAAGAGCCGAGCAATCAAATGATGCCAGAGCACTTGAATGTCAGAAAAGAACAATACGTTGATTCCAGTAGCATGTTAGTTTCAGAGTCAGGGTATTTGTCAATTTCAACCAATCTTAGAGGTAAACCTCAGGATAAACAACCAAAAAAACCTAAGAGAACATCTTCATTAAAAACCGCCATGTCAAGTATGAGTCAGTGGCTGCCAGATTTACATTTACCGAAGAAGCACAGATCTCATTCCCTACCATCAGGAGTAGACACGGTTGAACCACCTCAACAAGAAAAAAGTTTGAAAGAGAGAATATTGTCAGCTCAAAGAAGAAAAAAGAAATATCATTTAGTGGCTTCTATGTCAGGTTTGTTACAAAAAGCGAGAAGAAAACAACAAGCTAGCCACCAGTCTTTATCAGATCCAGAAACTTCAGAAACAGAGTGGTCAGGAGGAAGGTCCAGTGCTCAGTCAGAAGATAGTGACAGCGTGTTTTCTGATTCCGCTCACGAAACTAACATGTTTGCAAAAGTACCTCAGAAACCAAAACAACGAAAAGTAAATAACCAAGACATAGTGGAACAACAACAATTGATACAAGAATTGCAGGAACAAGAAAGAGACTTCCCTGAAGATATTTCAGAACACGAAGTTGAAGAAACTGATAAAATAACAATAAATAATACTATTCCTCGAGATAAGAGCGATGATATAGACTTCCACTTTGCTAGAATAAGTCAAATGAATAAAGATAATATTTCAGAGTTAGAAAAGCTGGACATTGATACTGACATTTCAAATATCGATCTATTCGAAGATGATATTAAGGAGGACGATCAATCTCCTGGATCTCTTTTTGCAACTATTGGTGACGTAAAAAAAGCCGCGGCTGCATCAGATGAAGGTCTTACTGATAGTAACAAATCTTATAGTGGTAGTTCGCAAGAATTTGCAGTATCCAGAGCCTTAGGTAAATATCGACTAAGAAAATCTACATCTATTTCCGACGAACAAATGGATGAAATTTCTCCACCAAGAACCGAACCAGAAATGCAAGAAGAAGAAATTCCCAGTCAAAAAGAAAAAAAGGTGCGTAAGACAAGCACTCCGGAAATAATTAATAGTACAGTGCCAGAAGACGTTCCCACGTTTCCGGAAAGAAGTCCATCTATTCAAAGTACTCGTGGTTTTCAAAACAAATTTCCAACTAGGCATCAACAAAGTTTAGATATTCCCAATAAGCACGATGATGACGATAGCAGAAGCACTCATTCTTGGAGAAGTGGTTCACGAGTATCATCAAGGCGGCAAAGCACAGAAGATAGTATTGATTCGGAAGATGAATGGTATTGTTATGAATTACGAAAACTTGAAGAAATGGAACATCAGTCTCACTTAGAGATTGAGAGACAAACAACTTTGCCGGAAGAACCTGAATATGAAGAAGAGGAAGAGCAAGCTAGTGATAATGATAATTTAAAAGAAAAAATGTCATTTGTACTAAGAGAGCTGAAATTAAAAACCGCAAATGTTAAAACTAAGTATGACGCAACTCCTGTCAAAGAAACATGGAAAGATATCACAACATTTCCAGTTATTGCTGAATCAAGAGATGACGTGTGCTCTGACAAGGAAGATGATGATGAGAAGTTTTATGCAGATGATTCAGGATCAGGTGAAACATCAGGGCCTGATAGTCCAGTTCAAAGTGGTGACGAACTGGACGAAGATTATGATATGCCGCAGTTCCATGAAGAGTCAACGGTAGTTCAAGAGCCTCAGCAGCTGCAAGATGCGCCTGTTGGGAGCAAGTGGAAATTGCTGAAGGCGCTTAAAGACCGCAAGGCTGAAGATAAGGCATCCGAAACACCTGTGGCGACCACACCTTCTACGGAGAAAGACAAAGTCACCGCGGGTGTAAGTTACCTTATGCAAAAGTTTCATGAAATTAGAGTAAAAAGTTAGAAACATATAACAGCAATTCATATTGTTATACAAAAACTTTCATTTAGTTTGAAAGTAAAACTAATATTTAGACTGATATATTGCAAAATGTTATTCAACTCGCTTTACAATGTCAATATAAAACATAAATAACACAACATATTTATACGAATTAGTTGTAGGATAATAATATCGTACTCGTATCGTAATATACTCTGTCCATTTCAGAAACTTCCATTACAACATTAGCTAATTGTTGTTCAAGAGAAAGTAGACATTAGAAGTAAGTTGGGATTAGGGCTTTTACATTTAATGAATCGATATTAATTTGATTTTGTCACCTGATTACTATACGTATTAGTAAAATTAGTTTAATAGTTTAGATGAAAAACATTGCAAGCACACTATATACTAAGGTTGGTAACAGGGGTTGTGAAGACTTTACCTTATTTCAACCACATGTTTTAACTCCGTGACTAGCAATCAAGTAACTTGAACTTTACCTAAATAGACCGCGTGTAATAAAAAGTTTATAACAATATTAAATATACTATAAAGGCTCTTTCTATCTAATTGAGGCAATAAATTAGGAAATAAGAGGTTTCTACGTATACATTTAGCGGAATTTTATATGAAGCTTGGAATATTAGTCCCTATTACAGTGAATGACTTTACAATTTTTAACTAAAGCAGACTTAATCTTGTTTTCTACATATATAAACTATATATACTATAACTTTAAACTAACCGGCATAGGTAATCACACAGTATTATAATGTAGGGTGTGCTTATTGCTTCATAAATACTCGACTAAGAAGTAACGCTTAAGGTTTATTAAAATACGGCTTGGTGAAGCTGTATCGCACAAGCTTAGAATGCGTTCTATGTACAAAACTCATCAACATCATATCATCTCATATCACATAAATCAATATTTACCTTGTTCAAAACAGACGACTTCATTATATTCCATTAATAAGCATTAAAAATGCTCAACTCATTCGCATTTATTTACCTCTAGATCACGAACGAACAAATCAAAAGGCTCATCTGGGTTAGGTTTACTACAATTCGTTTCTTCGTTATTTTAAAAACCATTTACTGTTCAAATACAAAGCACCACAAATTGAAAAACCATTAATGTGTCTCATTTGGCAACTCATACATATTCATCAGAGATATAGCGAAATTTACTTATAACATAAAAGTCACGTCGCTTAGAGTATTATGGTATATTTACACTACATAAAATAAAGAGGTAGCTGGCACTGTATGTACTAACAAATTTAGCGAGTGACATTAGGTGTTGAATTATGTAGGTTATTTATCAACAGGTAGTCCTTGGATTTTTATTGATCAAACAAAAAAGTTAATTTAGTGTGTTATATTTTTTATTGGAACTGTGTAATCACCTCAAGAGATAGACACGTCTTTCTTAAGCAGTTTATAAAAAGTTCAAAGAATTGTATCATGTATAATCAGCAATAATCATTATAATTCATCAGTAATTTCTCCTTAGTAAGAAGTGAATATTATTCAAATATTAATTCTCCATGTAAGTAATCTCGTTTCGATCAACTTCCTTTCTATCAAAAGTTTCATTCCTCACTGAACTCACTTGGACCACTGTTGAAATAATATTGAAATTGATCGAAATTACTTGAAGTTTGTTAATGTTATAAAAGTTTTTGTTGAAAATAAAGATGTTTTTTTTTGTTCTTTTTTTTTTTTTTACTTAATTGTTTTTGTTTTTTGTTTTTAGAATGGCTCCGGAGGATTCAACGAGTCGGGTGGTCGAGGAAATGGGTATGTTGTTGTAGTTATTATTTTTCTAAATAAATATGCATATTCTAATTTGAACTTTTGCTTAATTCCTCAGACGGAGTTCGGCTTTGGAGTTTAAAAAGAGTTTTTTTTTGATATCACAGGTTCTTTTTTATTTTTCTGGTAATAATATCATGTGGAATTGTACGGACGTTACCAACTGAGTTCTGGGGTAACATTAACTAAACAATTACGTACTTATTGAACTTACTTGCTAATTGTAAACTACATAAATGAAATGTCGATAAACAAGTGAAATCGTATACCTTCATTGCATTGCCCATCCTTGTCAACTAATTGTTTTATTGCCCCTGAGCTCAGTTGGTAACGGCCGTGGTATTAATTAATTATTTATTGATTTTTAAGGTAGTCCCAAAAGAAAACTTAATCAGACTCCTGCTTTTAAACAACAGGGTGCCAAATTTTATCGAAAGATAACGCGTATCAGAAGACGACCGTATTACACTGACGTACTCGTACATGATTGCTTATAACTTTATTATTTTAATAGTCATCCCGGAGACAACCCATTCTACAGCAACATCGACAGCATGCCCGACATTCGACCCCGGCGTAAATCCATCCCACTTGTCTCTGAGCTTGTAAGTATAATTTTTAGTTGTTTACTATAATTCAACAATTCTTAAATATGATAGTAATATGTCTCTCTTTGGCCGGTTTCAATGCGCTATCTAAAAATACAACAAGATCTATGAAAATTTCTTTGGTCATGATTTTTCCTAATATTAATTGTAAGTTGTGTGGTGTTTTTACATTGTCTAAATCTTTTATAGTCTTATCAATAATTTAATTCGGTTCAAGTATCGTGGGTTACTTTGGAAAAAGCATTTCAAAAATGCGTGACGGAAGAACTTTTCATAGAATGTTTCAAGCGTTGCGCGACAAAATGTGTCGATCGTGAAATCTGATGGGGATAGAGAAGAACATGAGAACCATTGATAGGTTCTTATCTGGGAAGGTAGATATTTGAAACTGGTCGTAAATGTTTACAGGGTGTCTATTCCGAAATCCGCAGCTTGCAAAATGAAGCCTAAATTGAGGAACGTCCGGTTGAAGTGCTCTCCCTTCGACATTTAATGTTAAAGTGGTGATTCTTTGAGCGGCCGAATTTGCGATTGGTTCTACCATTTGCGAGTTGCGAAATTTAGAATAAGTGCCCAGCTCGTATTCGACGTTCGCTTATTCAGGCTTAGTATTTTTAGGCGCGTAATAAATGTTTTCTTCTAAACGGAATATTTCTATTTTGTGTGTTTTAGACAGTTTATTGGGTGATAATAATGGTAATAAGATTATTATCAGGGAATCTTTAATGTTCTTTTTACTACTCTGATGCAAATTTGCTGCTTGTTTTACGAAGATATTACTAAACTATCTTTGTACTTTTATGTACCTATTTGATTATGAGCAGTACGACTAGCAGCATTCATATAATTATCCCGATTCACTGTCTAAATAAATAGGATATTTTAACTGAGATTATCGAAGGCCCTATTTAAATCCTTTTTCTTTTCATTGGTGTCTCTATGTAACCTGTATCCGTGTGTCTCCTTTGTTACATTCACTAATACCTTTACCTATTCATAGATGGCCTACCAAGTCCAAATTACCTAACTTACGTCACATAATAGGGGTCACCGGAGAAATTAGTCGTAGTGAATCCAGTTATCAGAGAATGAGTCTTTTCCTGATTAAAATTAATGATGTAATTGCATTTTACCCCCTTACCACGGACCCGCAGGTTCTCAAGGTATTTCTATCCCAATAACACTTTCTATTTCTATGCATGCAACACTTTTATCGTCAGTGGAAAGGCAAATTCACAAAAAATCTAATCATACACAAATCCTTTTGTTTTTCCACGCATTCGACGGTATCTATCGAGTTTGCTTGCTGAATGACTGGATATTAAAGTCTTGCATGATCCTGGCTGTGTCGCATTTTCATTGGAAATTTTGTTCTTGTTTTACAAATCCAGTATTTACAACTTGCACTCATAACCCAATGAAAATGTTTTTTTTATTAGGCTTAAGGCGCTGTTAAGGTAAAGTATTATTATATTAATATAACATACCAAGTGGATGCAAATGCTGCTATACAAATTTATTTCAACATTTTTCAGAATGGAATGCACGTGCTTCCATGCTTGTTTGTTTTCATTGCGAAACCAATAAAATTAAGATGTCCGCTCTCAAAAATAAATGTTTCGACGACATTAATTATATGTATGTTGTACTGTTACGTGTTCACAAACACTAAAATTATTATAAATATCATACGCACCAAACAATGATTATACATCAAACTCCTTTTCTTCATTATATTTTTAAAACATTTTTAATTTAGCTTACACAGAAGTAAGTAGTACATAAATCAGCCATTATTCGTAGCGTAAAATTACAATTTCAATTAAAAAAAAGCTTTAAAAACAGCTTCTTTGAGCATGATAACGTATATAGATACAAATTCAATTGGCAATTCATAAATAGACAATTTATCAAATCTTTCTCACAACTTTTTACGTAGGATTCAGATAGATATTACAAAAGCTTTTGAACTATAAATAAAGTTTCTGCTACAACATGTTTGGTCTAAAATGTGTGTTCTATTTTTAGACTATGGCTGCAACAAAAAGGAACGCAGGTTTGACATCGGCAGTACATCGAGCAACTTTGAACGATGAAGAATTGGTAAGTTTATGTAAATACGCTTATCTACATAAATCATCTCTCATATCGGTTACCATGCCATTGTTAATGTATGTATTTACACGGTCATATCTAAAAGGTATATTGAGTCCCTTAGCCTTGGTACCTACTGTACCTGTATTTATTTTACACAACATTTTTTCAAATAAAAAATACATTTAAAATGAAAGTGAATACTTCACGTATACGCATAAGTAATCATATTCAATCAGAATCAGCACAGCAATCTAAATCGCCATTATAAACAAATTGTAACGCTGATAAAATTTCTAGAAAATGCACGTGTACAAGAAAACATTGCAAGCTCTCATCTACCCGATCTCGTCCACGACGCCCCACAACTTCGTGCTGTGGACTGCGACCTCTCCCACGTACTGTTATGAGTGCGAAGGCCTGCTCTGGGGTATAGCGAGGCAGGGCGTGAGGTGCACGGAGTGTGGAGTAAAGTGCCACGAGAAATGCAAGGATTTGCTTAACGCCGACTGTCTGCAGAGTAAGTTTTGCTTCATGGAGAGGTAAAATTGTTCTTATTTGGTGAGACTTTGTCATTGAATTATTTATAAAAGATCTTATAGTACATCATTGTATTATTGGTGGGTTTTTATTGTGTTCATTATGAATTTACAGATTTTTCTCGCATTTGTAAAGCAATTCTTATTTAAGGGTTATAATTTATAAAATAATTGAAATGTATGTATGGAAACTCAAAATAACAAAAGTTGTCAACAAATTCTCACTAAATATACTAAGAAATAATTACAAAAAATAATGTTACATCCGAAACAAACTGCGTTCACGTTACCTTCGAATTTAATTCAAGCAGCGATTACCTAAACACATGAAACGAGTAAATTATTTTTCGTAATTAAATACGGAATCATACAGTCACTTCGTTAAAATATGGAATGTAATGCTCAAAGTCGGCTGCAAAGCACAGTTCGCTCCTTATTAATCTGGAGTGGAGGCAAGCAGCACTTGACGGGTCCCTCATCGTTCCTGAGATCTCGCCAACATGCCGCCAGAGTACATCAATATAGCAACTGATACGAGTAGATGCAACTATAGGGCAATTCAGGCTTATGATTATTTAATTATATATATCTAAGCTGTTTTGTTTCTTATGGCGCATTTTTCCAACAGGTGTCTCCTTTTGGGAAGCACAATTAGACTTAGACATTGTAAAAAGACTTACTGGATCTACATGCAGAATAAAAAAATACTTTTGATTATAATTACGTTTTTAATTAAATAGCAAGTGAAACTAAAGTTAAGTTCGTTAGATCACACTTTTTAGGGTTCCGTACCCAATGGGTGTCAAACGGGACCCTATTACTAAGCCTACGCTGTCCGCCCGTCCATCCGTCTGTCCTAACTTTAAAGAGCTGTATCTTTTGAACCGTAATATATAGATGGTTGCTTTTTTTTCAGAATATGTGTTATTACGGCGGATTTTCTAACAAATAAAAAGAAATTAAAAAATGTTCAATAATAAAGGGGGTCTCCATACATGAACATTTTTTAACGCATTTTTATTTTTGTTGTATCGTAAAAACTGTATAATATACAAGCGTCATATTTGGTATGATTATAGAACAAACCCTATTGAATAACAACTAAAAACCAGCCAAATATTTACGGAACCCTCAGTGCGCGACTCCAACTGGCAGTTGCCTGGTTTTCTTTATCTTGAGTTTCTCGGCCGCACTCAGAGACGTCAATTAACGTTAAAGTTTGATTACTCACTTTCACTTTCTTTGCTATAGCAATATAATAAGACACAGAAACTTTATTTAAACTTAAAAATTAATTGACGTCTCTGAGTGCGGCAGTCTGCAGTTTTTTAAATTAATTTTCAAGAGACTATTTAATAATTTACGTAATGTTCTCGGTCCATAGTCACGTTGGCAGGCGTCCAAATCTCAAAGGAACTCTTGCAACTTCTTTATATAGTCGCAAACTCAACCACATTTAACACAAAATGTCGCATTGCAAATGTATTAAATGCAAATGAAAGCGTTTTTGCAAGAGAAATATGCTAATTCTGTAACTACAGATCAAAATTCCACTGTCGAGAACCTTAGCTGGAATTATAAACATTTTTAATAAACAAGAAACTTGCTAAGGATTTATCTTTTCAAGAGGTGCTAGAACACCAGCGAGTGAGGATTTTAGCAAATCTATACCGTGCATATCGAGTTTATTAGGACTTTGTGGTTATGAAACGGATGCTCTTAGAATGCCCTTGTCGGAGAAGTTTTGAGTACCACTTGATGAGCCTCTGACTTTTCAAGAGTTCTGTCCTTTGTGTTAGTATGATATAAGTATTGAAACTAAGTTGAGCAACGATTTGAAATGAAATTTCAAAATTTCAGAAATTTATACAGTTTAATGACCATAAACTTTAAATCTAGTGATGTATTTTGGTGGCTTAATATTAAGGTTGATTAAAAAATAGGTTTTTAAAATGTTATTACCAACAGTGTATTTAAACTCTTTGCACACATAGAAATTGCACCTTGCGTTCATACCATGACAGCTTATTAGAAGCACATTAAAAGATAGTGTATATAATTATAACTTTATTAATATGGTAGATCTAGGAAATAAAATAACATGCGAAATGTGTTTTGCTAGCCATTCCCACAAAATGTGATGTGGTGATATTTTATGTATTATTTGTAAGTTTACGCTCTCTAGATGACGTCATTTTAAAGGTAAAACTGTTAAAAATGTCGTGGTAGTCGAAATTGTTTAACTAGCTAAAAGTTTATGCATGTGTACCTAAGGATTATGCATGCCTCAAACGCTAAAATAAAAAAGCATCAATTATTTGACAAGAAATCATCGTCAACCTGGATATTAGGATAGACTGAACAATTTCACGAACCGTTTAAACCATGTCAATTTTTATTATCGATGTTGTATTTTTCTTAATTGTGTTTTTAATTATTTTCATGTTTTTGACCTCATATAATAGCATGATTGTTACCCTTTCAATTATACCTTTTTCGAGTGTATTATATTGCTTGGTCGATGTGCATGGCTATGGGTTTACGGAGTACATGATATTCTAAATTAATTCCCTAAACATTCGGCGAAATTGCACGATCATCGAAGCAAGCAGTCGTATAGTCGATTTATTCTGGTGTTATACCTACCTACTGAATTTATATTTAAACACAAAAAACGACTGTGCGCCGGCTTTACTTTCTAGTCTACACTTCGAAAACCATTCATTATCATATCGTTTAAGTACCAACTTATAAAGATATTCTTGTACATATTTCTCTGTACATTACATACTTTTGTGTACATTATTTCGTTTTAACTACTATGTGTTTGTTACTCTTACATTATCAAATCAAAGTACTTATCATACTCGTACTTATTATATTTAAGCTCAAATTTATATAAGTTAATTAATGCGCATGTTTAGTGTTATTTCTTTATCATAAATGGTAAGTATGTTTATCATTATAAATAACTCACGTATTTCGAAGTGTAGACCCTAGATAAAGTAGGCTAGGATCCCTCTCCGCCTCTGTCCGATCCTTGGGGTTGCCCCGCCCAACGCCGAAACTTGTTAAAGCCCTTGTTGAATCAAATTAGTTAAGTTTGATACTTTTCTGTAACTTACTTCACAATCTACACTATCTCACACATGCTCCGGAGATAGGGCTTGAACCTGGAGCCGAATTAATATAATCCAAACCAAATTCGAGACTTGCAAAGATGTGCCTGTTAGCAGTGTGTGCACGCCTCCAATGTCTGCCCACTTCGATATTATATGTGGTCCCATAGTTTTATTTATTTTCAGTGATTTACTTTGTTTCATAGACTTCCGCGTTTATGTGTTTATTTCACTATCTTTTTGTTTCTATTTAACAATCCCTTAAGGACGTTCGCTTAGTGCTTACGGAAACGTCTTCGAAAGACTGGCCAATCGACTGAGTAACATGTTGTAATATAATAGGTTGTAGGTAATAATGAAACTAAAACAAATTATACTAATACAAGCTAATGAATTTAAAGGGTATCTTTGAATATAAGCCCGGCATGACCCGTTAGATGTATTACTACGAAACATATTTAATGGCGTGATTGCTTTAATGCTCTTACGGTAACCATGTTGGAGATTGCCGGGTTGTATTCGTTTTGATTAAAAGGCGTCGTGCTCGGGTCCGCCGCTGCCAGCGCCGCACGAGGTTAGTGCCCTGGTTAGACCCGGCGTCACGCGCGGTTGGGTTTGAACCGGACTGAGTTGGTTTGAGCTGGTCTGGTGTCTGGCCGGGTCGCGTCCTCGGAGTGGCCGCGGCGGGCCGGGGCGCGGGGCGGGCGGCCGTCCCGGCGCATCCCGCGAAACTAGGAACTGTCGGCACCGCCTGAGCAGTGTGTTTCGCAGGGGCTGCCGAGAAATCATCCAAACATGGCGCCGAGGACAAGGCTAACTCCATCATTACCGCCATGAAGGAACGCATGAAGCAGCGCGAAAGAGATAAGCCGGAGATATTCGAGTTAATCAGGTATTCGAAGTTTTAACTGTTTGTATTTGCTCAGTGATTGGTTTAAATCTTGAGCACTACCAGTGACAACTATCTCAAATCGACTACTTATATTGTAAAAACTCATTCATCTTTTTTTATTAACACATTCTTAAAACGGATCAAAGTTAACGGCTTGTTCCTAAAATGCCTTTGTTTCGACAGTTCGTTTAATCAAATTACCTACTGTACTTTGTATTCGTTGATTGTTGCCATTTGATCTTATAATTTTATTAACACCACTAGTATTTATTTGCCATCAGCTACTTACTTCATTAATGTTCCCATTATTATCTCTACAATCATATCATAACTTATTATCTATCAACTCACAATAACATTATACTTTAGTCATAATTTTCTCTATAGCCTGCAACATCTAGCGAATGCAATGGCTGACACCACTGTGTATGTAACAGACAGGTCTTCAGCATGGAAGGCGAGCCGCATGCTGCGCACATGAACACCGTCAAGCAGTCAGTCCTGGATGGCACGTCAAAATGGAGCGCCAAGATAGCTATAACAGGTTTGCTGTTAACTGTGCCCACGACTTCTCTACACAGCGACCAGGCACCAGCGGCGCAGCGAGGATCCTGCTCAACAAGACACACACACCACACTTAACCAGTTGCATCTTTCGTTTCATGTGGCGCTCAGGCGGACTTTTAACGTCGATCCAGACACTCACATTGACAGCCTCGAACAGGCCGAGCAGGTCACTATAGAAGGGACGTCAAAATGGTCCTGCAAGATCGCCATCACAGGTTTGCGGTGGTCTTTGCGGCTCCGAACCGCACGTTCGCAATTTTGGCTCTATTAGACAGATCTTCGCCTGACTTCTTTTAACCAAGTTCGTTGATAACTGCAAAACATTTTTATCAGCTTTTCGGTATTTTGCAGTTGTCAAGGAATCACTGCCTACCCTACTTTAATAACCAACTAACCCAATCCTGTCACGGTCGTTTTTGCACCGCCTCTCATCACCTCCTTCAACAAACTGTAGCGTTGTTTCATTGACACTGAGGAAATTCCACGAATCTTACTCACCATTTTTAATTAACTTTAAGTACTGAATTTTAAACAAACGCACACGAAATATTGTTCCATATTCTATATTATACACGAGTTTACGCAAAATTCACACCAATAACCAATAACAATTTGCAAATCCACTTGACACAGCTAAGGTGACACTGATTGCACGAGTCTCACGAATTTAACGATTACTTGTGACTGCTACAAATGGTTTCAGGACCCTGCTTATTAACTTGCAAATGAAGAGACCCGAATGTAACTATAACTTCTATGATAGTCATTACTTCTACCCCTTCACCCATTTCTTCCCCGACTAGTTTCACCCAAATAGACGACTGCAGCAAGTTAAGTGAATGACATTTTGATTATTGAATGAAGTAAGAGCATGACGATTGGAAAACTCTTTTATGAATTTACAGTTAAGATGTTGACGCCTTTACTTCTATTTTACCCATTGTTTCCGATTCGTGAAAGTTCTAAACCCATTAGATTTGATTGCCGCGCATATCTTTTAGACCTCTTCTTTGAAACTTTCCTGGTCGAAGTTGCATTAGAAGTTGCGATAATGTAGTCGCTATGTTCGAGTTATTTTAGAAATCGAATTTGGGCTTAGATAAAGGTTTTGTAGTTGAAGCTAGTGTCTTCTTGACCCCGACCTTGTTAGTCACGAATCTCGATTGTGGAGATTCAACACGACTCCACTCACACTGTCTGTTTTAATTGTAAGCAAAAAGGTAAGTACTTTTCAGCACTTTAATTTTGAACTAGAGCTGTTTATATCAGTTCTTTAAGAAATTATTTTTAGTGAATTTGACCTTTCAATGATTTAGTGGGAAGACATGTTCTTTATCGAAAGTCGTTCGAGCCTGACATAGGTCGGCTCAAAGGTCCATTGAAAGCTTGTAAATGTTGTTCTAATGATCCTTTTTTTCGATAAACATCCCTTTTGGACCTTTTACTTGCTGACAGGATATTTAATAATAAATCAACCTTTACTCAAAGAGTTTTAGAAAGGCCTTGAAGTAGCTAAGGTATATCATTGAGTATTTGGCAATGTGTGCTAGTAAATTAAATGTATCTTTGGCCGCAGCAGTATTTAAAGAAATTATTATTGAATTTTATAGGTATTTTATCTTGTCTGTTTTTTAAACATGCCCTTCTTGGGCAGTTATCTGTGCTCAAGGGTTGATCGCCAAGGACAAGAGCGGAACTTCAGACCCGTATGTTACTGTCCAAGTCAGCAAAGTTAAGAAGAGGACGAGAACCATGCCCCAAGAGCTGAATCCTGTGTGGAATGAGAAATTCTACTTGTAAGTTGAATATGTGCTGATTACCAAAATATTTATGTTCCATGTAAACTCTCTCATTTATTGAAAACTGCGCGGGAATTTGTGATAACGATAAATTAAACAGTTTAATCCGGTTGTGGGTTGTGCTTCCTGTTTACATCTTTGGTGTGTTCTACTAATACTGTTAGGGAAACAAAATTCCAAGTACCAAGTCTTAGTATGGTAATGTTAAACTTGAACTTTGCAGCGAGTGTCATAACTCATCGGATCGTATCAAAGTGAGAGTGTGGGATGAAGACAACGACTTGAAATCTAAGCTTCGGCAAAAGTTGACGAGGGAGTCTGACGACTTCTTAGGGCAGACAATAATCGAGGTAAGTATGTTCTTATGTAAAAACCTACACATCTTGTTTAGGAGAGGAAGAGCAAAATAAACACAACCTGAAATACCTATGAATTTTGGTTCACGTGACTGATTATTGTCTAACTGCCGCGCTCAGAGACGTCAATTAATTTTTAAGTGTCATTTAAGTTGCTGCTGTCACTTTCTTTGCTATAGCAATAGAATAAGACGCAGCAATTTTAATGAAACTTAAAAAATAATTGACGTCTCTGAGTGCGGCAGTAAGCCTTAAAATAAACTCTTTCTTATACTTAAACTGGTGAAACAGGAATAAACTGGACTCATCAATGTATTTTTCGCAAACGAGTTTTAAATCCTGGTGTTTACTATCTAGACAGCAATTTAAGTCTTATAGGCTAGCAATGCGTCCTGCATATTCATTTAGTTTAAACGTACCCAACGTTGCAAATTGCTGTTTATACCCGAATTAACCAACCATCAATTAGACGTTTTAACGTTAAACATCTGGTAATTGGTTGTCAAATGCACAGGTTAAAAGCGTTTGAACATTCAAATGTCTGTTAAATTGTTGCCGAACTCCCCACTTAATGGAACACATTCCGAATTTAAATTGCGGGTCGTGCGCTTTACTTTTTAGTACCTACTTTTTAAGTAGCAATTCTATATTGCCCTTTACGGAAAAATAGCTTATCCGCAACATACTACTCTGTCAAGAAAGTACCGGGAAAAGATCAATAATACACAAACTGTTTGTTAATCATCCAAATTTATTTTATCACCTTCAAAGTATGCTCCTTCAGAAACAATACACTTACGCCAACGAATAATCCAATCATCAAAACATTTTTTAAACGCTGTTTCCGGAATTGAATTCAGTTCTCGGCGCGAATTCTCCTTTATGTCTTCTACCGATTGAAAACGGGTGCCACGAAGCGCCACTCCGAAGCTTGTTGACTAGTTTGCATGTCAAACTCGTAAACCCACGTCTCGTCACCAGTAACAATGCGTTTCATGAATGTTGGGTCGGAATTGACTCGTTCTAGCATGTCCTCAGCGACTCTCATGCGATTGAGTTTTTGGAGAAAATTCAGGTCTTTTGGGACTAGCCGAGCGGTAACATGTTTCATACCCAAATGATTAGTTAAAATAGTACGGATCGACTCGTGAGATACAGAAAGTTCGGCGGCTATCTCTCTCAAAGTTGAATGAGGATTTTCAGTCACTATTTCCTTCACTTTTGCGATGTTAACTTCAGTTGCAGACGTTGATGGCCTACCAGAGCGAGGCAAATCTTCCATCACATCTCGACCGCTTTTGAACGCTTTGTACCACTCATAAACACGTGTTTTTGATAAAGTCGAATCACCGTAAGCCTTCTGTAACATTTTCAGTGACTCCGAACACGAAATTCCATTGGCGATGCAAAATTTAAGACAAACTCTTTGTTCAATGTTTTTGTCCATTATGAAATTCGCAATACACACTAGATATGATATAACTAAAAACAGCACTGTATTTAATATAAATAACAGATGCAACTCAAACTCCGCGCCAAAATAGAAAACAGTTGTGCCAATCTAACAACAACAAAAAAAACAAAAATTTGAATTTGGAACCATAAACAAATCATCCATTCCCGATACTTTGTTGACTGAATGTATTAGCGAACGAAGATTAGACTCTCTTTATTTGTAAATAAGGTCACATTTGAAATCAATTTCCGTAACATGTTTTTTTTTTATTATTAATTCCTGTTTTATTATACCTACTACTGGGCACAGACGTTCCATTACTTTGGCTAGGTTTTAATATGTAGGTTTGGAAAATTTTAATAACAGGCGTCGAAACTCATCTTACCATCGCCCAACAAAAGTTAAGTCGACCGACGTATTTCTGTCTTTGTTGGGTTCACTAGGCGGGACTAGATAACTTTTATTTTAGTTTTGCCGGCTTCTAAGTAGCCCTGAGTCTTGAGTTTCGAATCAAGGATCCCATTACCATATATGAAATATATCGAAGTCGGTGGCAAGAATCATGGTGTCATTGCTATTGTGTATAACTTCTTGACTCCGGATTGGATATATTTCATGTACCTATTAGGTACTACCTTAATAGGCAATTCCTAGGACTGCTAGGAAGCCGGTCTTTATTTAACCCTTTATATTGGGTTTTTGAAGACGGTTTTATTTTTTTGTTATTTTAAGGTAAGTAGAAAACCTTTCACCGTATGTAACGTTGTTTGATGACCAGGTTCGGACGCTGTCTGGAGAAATGGATGTCTGGTACAACCTGGAGAAGCGGACAGATAAGTCAGCCGTCTCCGGCGCCATTCGGCTGCACATCAACGTTGAGATCAAGGGAGAGGAGAAAGTGGCACCGTATCATGTCCAGGTTTGTCCAAATTCTCAACAGATTTTTGTGAGGTTGAGAAATGTAAAGAGACTTCGACGGTCTGTGTTAGTTTTGTAGATAATAATCAAAATATTTACGATATCATTGTCGAAAGGGAACAAAATATGCGAATAATTTACGAAATAAATTACTGTATCGGTGGTTTTCGCTAGAATTTAGCGCTAACTTTTAACAACCATCTTCAAAAATGTTAGGAATTTATCAATATTAAATTAGTCATTATATGTTCGCTATTACCAAGACACGGGTTAACCTTATTCCTAATAAGAACACAACAGCAACAGGTAGCTAAGGACGTTGGCGTATCGCCCCTTGGCCCTCCGCCAAGCAGTAATCACGTGTCAGCAATTACTAACTGACTGATGAAGATAGTGAAACAGTTAAATATCCGTTCTGGTTAGTTTAGCGGCTGTGGATTCACTTAATACTAGGGCATGGTAGGCCGAGCAGTTTATAAACGCTTTATCAATGATAGAGTTGAACTAATGGTATGGTTTTGAGCGGTGATCTTACAGTGTTAAATTGTTCGAAGGTTTAAAGTAAGTCAACAGTTTTTATTGGGGTTCAAAGTCGTATATGTAAGTGTCATTGGTTGGCTGTTGTCACTATTTCACTGCAACGAAGATACCTACATAAAAGAAACGGAATAAAAACACACTCACCTAAGTGCTTAACGAATAATTTTGAGACAGTATTGACGTGTAAGCAATATCGTTACGTCCTAATCTTGTAAAAATGTTCTTACTCAATTAACACAATAAGTCGATATTGTAAAGCCCCATCTAATTCCAATTCGTAAAACCAAAATCTTTCATCAGGCCCCTTCAAGTTCAATCCCGTCTAACAAACAATCGCGCTCGGACCAGATCGTTTATAAGTAAATCCTCTCGTACCGCATTTCAATGGGCCAACTTCCCGAGATAAATGTGAAAAGTTCGCAAACTAACTAAGCGAAGCTGCTAGCTAATGCAAAAGTATAATTCCTTCCAGGGATTCCTTTACAGGGGATCGTTTGAGTAAATTTACATGTTATTTGGTTTATGAATTTGTTAGGATTTGAAAAATTTAAAACGTTATTGCAATGATCGATTCGATTTTGTAAACGGTGCGGTAGCACCGTTGCGAGTTGCTTGATGCATTAAACACTTTTATTTGTATGCGTTTTAGAGCATTCATTCGTTGAAAATGCACCATTGCATTTGTTAAATAATTTCTAGCAATTAGTGTTCCCAATTTGGAACTGAGTTTGCAAACTTTACATTTCCCTAAATTCAATGTATAATTTGTACCTGACTGAGCGAAGCCAAAAGAAGGTTAATGGCTTTAACAGTTCATATTGGTATGTATGTATGTAGGTAATAAAAAAAATCCAATCTAGCTCTTAATTTGCTGTATAAAACGTATAATAACTACGGGTTTGCAAATTTTGAATTTTATTAATTTATATCTGCATAGTACGTAGCTACTAATATTTACGTTTAGGTAGGTAAATTTAATGCTAAAAGTTTCTACTGTTCTGAACTGCTAGCTTCAGGTGATGAGCAAGTATAATTCTGTGCAAGTACGTCCGGCACTATAAAACTTATAAATGTTTATGTTAACTTGAATATTTTAAAAGTTTTACCTCTACAGTGCTGGTAACTTGAATTTAGAGCGACGTTCTAGAGTTTTAATATTATATCAAACTTTTCTCATAACCCTTAAGTTTTTCTACGCTGGTTTAATGCATCTAGGAACGTTAAAGCGAGTTTGTTCAGGTTGCTTTTATGTTGCCTTTAAGCGATATGAACCTTATAAGATTTTATTAAAAATACATAATACTTTGCCTCGAAATCAAATAAAATTGTACCTATACCAAAATTCTAGTTATTTTCGCATAACTTATCATCAGTGCTTGGGTATCCTAAGTCAACGGGCAAAATGCGCAATGTACGAATGTATATTTTATTGTACTTTATAACCTTGTTTTTTTCTCATCATTTTACATTTCGCCGGGGATACTGCGATAACGGCGTAACTATTTAACAAATTCAGTAGGTTGAAAAATACACCTTACAAGCTTACTTTGTAAGGTGCATTTTGCTCTTTCTTGACTTTGTTAGTTACGCGGTATTGCAGTATCACCGACGATTTGACCTTTTAAATATTCACTAAATATTATGTAATATTGAAAAATGTTTCTGTGTTTTCATTTATTGACTAAACAAATCCGTCGCTGCACAGAATAAAAAACCTGACATTGCCGCTTTGTATATTGATAAGTCATATCAAAATTCAATGATTGTTATATTTTAAAGAGCTAGCCGGGTAACATTATTAATTCAGTATCAAAATGGAACGCGCTGTGTAAATAACTCCGGGATTTGCGAGGGAAATTATTTTTTTATAAAATATGTTGTTTATTTCGATCTCTGATAAGTGAGTTTCCACTTCAGCGGCTTGTATATCCATTACATGTTCTGTTTTAAGTTAAGAATGATATGTATTTATTTCATTTACAACTTGACAGGGCCTACAAAGAGCCTCGTATATTCAACATTGACAGTCGTTAGATAAACAGACATGATCTAGTAATATCCCAAAAATCCAAACATGTATCCATCTTTATCCTAAGAAGCAAATACAAGTACAAAACAAGCCATGTCCTAGTTTTTCAAGAAAAAATACATTCCTCAGCATTTTTTACGGTAACCTCGACGGGTTTTATTCAGAGTAAATCCATGTTATTAAAACTTAGAGAGGCCGCGGCTCTCTTACTTTTCGTATTGTACAGTCACAACACGGGATTGTTGAGCCACTATAGAACCCTCTCACAGAAAGTCGACGGTAAATTTTGACTTAATTTCTTTTGCGTGATTTGACGCTGTCATTGTGACAGGGTTCTATGGTGGCTCAACAATCCCGTGGTGTGACTGTACCCTGTTTGTCATGATGAGACTTCACTGCTGAAAGATGTAGGGAAAATTGTACACTGGCTCTTGTGCCAAAAATAATTGCGGTAATACGATTTTGTACTCTAGTAAGTACGGTTAAAGTGTCTTGACCTTAGTCATATGTACGTCGACGCAGCTTAACCAAGGTCGTAGATACCTACCTAACGTGGCAGTTGATACCTGACGCGTGGGTCAAATTTTTATTTTCGACCGATATTAGAGAAGAAGTGATTGAAGAAGGTTTCTTCGAGATAAACAGCCGATGTTTCAAAGTCCAACCTTACATACAGCAGAGCTGTCACTTTAATCAATTAGTACCTGGAAGTAGCCACATTTTCCCAAAGATGTCTTGACAGAGCGATTTCTTAACGCAAACAAAGGTCTAGAGCAGAGTAAAAATAACAGCTCACCTTGTCAATAAATCTAGAACAAAATGCCCCTGGCTCTATTTTTGCTTGTTTGTATACTACGGAAATGTAGTCGTGTTCTTTATAGAACGAACTTTTTAATGTCTGTTACTTTTAAAAGTATTACTCATTAAAAGTGCTCTTTAACCTAATTGGACGTTTGTTTACTCAAAATTACTCACGCACTAAATGAGTGTGCTAGCCCATTATCGTCCATCTACGTCGGAACAACCTTCGACATTCTACGCTATAATCTCGCTTGCTTCATTGTTTGAAATCCGTACTAACATTATAATACAAAAGAGTGTTTGTTGGTTTGTCGGTTCACTAATGTTCACCCTAGGGCCACACTAACGGGGAAACGCCGTTAAAAATCAACGCCTATCGCCTTAAGCTGCCACGCATTAGGAACATCATGATAATTTAGTGTGACCCCGGCATTACAAATTATCATTTGGCAAACTATTTCGTTTTACAAGTTTTCATTTCACAAATAGGTACTTTCTACTGCAGGATTTTTTTTTTGTGGTCGCAGTTCTAACCTAACCTTTCCTATTTACTTATTACAAGCCTATGTAACCTTTTTGTTTATATTTAGCGGTGCATAAATACGTTTTGCGAAATGAAAGTTTGTAAAATGAAACATTTTCCAAAACATACTTTTGGTAAATAAATGGATACCTGCATGGTTTGCCCTTCGTTCATACGGCAGCAGAGCACCGATTCGATGTTAAGTAGGTACATAGTTTATGGTGATAACAGTCAACGAAAACCTGAAATTGGCAAATAAATGCATACGTGTAGTCTGGGTTAATATTTATGTGGTAGATGTATCCCCAGGAATCAGTCATAGTCACTATAAACCCGTAACCGGAGGCCGCGAGTTTTGGGTAAGGAGAGTGCAATTCTTTTGATTTTTCGTAAATTAAATCGAATATTAATCTCCCAATTTATTTATTTTTTATGTATCTTAAAAACAATTAAATTTTATTTTAAACAGCACCTAATCCACAAAGAGGTTTGTCTCGATGCTATCTCGATAAGCTGATTAAATATACATTAATTTGTTTTTAACAGCAACATGAAAGAAAAAGCAAGAACGTGAAGAAACTTAAAGACTTAAAAACTATGTTTAGTTCGTTTTCTATTGGGTGTTCTTTAAGTGTTACACTTAAACAGTTTTTATCTACTCGTAATAAATACATTCCTGCATTCTTATGCAAGCTAAAAATGTATTATTAAATAAATGCAAAGCCATTTGTAAAGTTCAGGTGAATCTATCGTGCGGCACTGCCACACGATTTGTGGCACGACAATGTAGATAAATGGTTTCGCGACCGTCGCACGTTAATTGATGATCCCTTGGTTATTAGTGTTCAAAACGGCTTAAACGGCTTCCAGTGTGAGTTGGAAACTTCATAATTACCTCGTTACCGATAACAAGTAGGAAGCTCCTTTGTTATTAAGTTAGTCATTTTTTCATTCAAGGACCAGTTTAATTTAATTTATCGTTGTAGCGACATAATAAGAAACCACCTTATAACGCGAGGCGCGCGGGCTCGAATACTTTTTCGCTCGCACTATCTACCGATCCCGCTCACTGGTCCGATCTACCCGAGCGCGTACGAAGGCTGCGCCCGGAGGGTATATAAACAGCGCGCGGCCCTCCGATCATTGCATTCATTAGCTAGCGGTCTAGCTTGAGAGACGGCCTCTGCTATCCTCAAGTGACACCGACAAATGGGTACAGGGAGAGATTGCCACTGCGTCCTCCCTTAAGCTCATATTTGTATGCCTATACTTAGCTAGGATAATCGACTAGACTAAAGTCCTATCTCTGTTTCGTAAGTTACAGAATAAACCTTCTGAATTACCTTCTTGGCGTCTCATTCACCTTACATCGTTAATTTTAGCTTAGATTTGGTTTTTTTTATGGCAGGGGAAAGTAAAATTATCATAAAATGGCCGCGTGGTGGTAAACTCTGTGACCGTGTAACGGTAAAGTTACAGATGTTTTGACTAACATGATGATATTTTAATCTAAGCTTCGGCTGAGAAACAGATTTAAAGTTATATTCAATAAGAATACTCAACTATTTAAAAAAAAAAAATAGAAGCATTACGTCATGAGTACAAGTTTTCAAGTTTTTGGATTGATATTGGTTCACACGTTTGGGTTCCAAGTGATGACAGAAAGACGAATTAATTCACAGGCTTCAAAAATATATTCTGTTTTAGGTTGGAGGTTAAAGTTTTACTAAGCTAATCTAACCATGCCAATCGCCTCACAGAGCTATTTCTGGTACTGTGTTAAGACAATTAATTGTCATGAAACGATTTATTGCAATGTCATTTCAAGCCTTTACAAAACGTTTATAGATCTTTTCACATTTCCCATTTCTTGCGCTTTTCTTTTACCGTAACATCTACGCAGTGTTTTCTTTGATCTGTCATAAGCAGGCAACCGCCTCTTTTGTTGTTCGGAAGGATGGCAACATAAAGATTTAACAGAAATAGCTTCTGGACTGAGACTGAGCTGAAGCTAATTAAATTACCTAACGGCCTGGCCACGATTTTGGGTGACCACCGGCGTGGCAAGCGATCTTCTATTCAGCCCTGCTAAGCTAAAATGCAATATCTCAGACAAAACTGATGTAGCAATTGCTACCTCATTACTAACAGGAGAGGACTAAATCTGCTTTGGCTATTGAATTTGAGATATTGCCTTTTAGCTTAGGACGGCAGTATTATATTTCGTGTATTGCTAATAGACCGCTGGACGGTGAGCGTTCGGACCGTGCACTGACGCCGGTAGCACATTTCCGCCGCGAAACTGTAGTAGCGAAACTCTGGCAACGAAATAAAGTTCAATTTCGTATTTAATATCACGATTCCGCCACAGTTTCGCGGTTTCGCGGCGGGGGTGTGCTACCGGCATGAAGAGAGAATTTGCTCGCCGGCTCCGCATCCGCTGAAAGTCGTGGATGGGCCGTAATAGTGTAAAAGGTCTCTCAAATGTAAGCTTCAGACGTTGCCTTTCTAATGACTAGAAGGCTCACTATTGGTCTATTTTCGGAAAAAATAACAGTCACAGACCGAATAGTTTTGGTACAAGCGCAGATTTTAGTCAAAAATCAGGTGTTTTCTGATATTTCACACAATTCCTAGTAATTCTAAGACAAAAAAAATCACTGAATAAACATGGGCGTCAAAATAATAGGTCTTGGTGTCATCTATGTTCCAATTCCCATTTGGTTTGATTCGGACATCCCGGAACACACGGTACTCGTATAAAAGAAACATAGATATATTAAAAATTAACGTCTATGACTCTGTTTCAAACATATACCGCGCTTATCACTCAGGCCTGCCTCCAGCAGAATTTCAATCCATGATCTCACTAGGTACCTACCTACAGTTCCTGTATATTTATTTATCACCTAACCACTGCGTCGGCCAGTGATTCCACAAGCACAAAGCAGTGGTAACATTGTTGTAATAGCTGTTTATTTTCTTGTTACTTTACTACAAGTTTTATAAGTCCTACTTTCAGCAAAACTGAATAGGCACGTACACAAAGAACTCCCTTTAAAAACTTTGCTAGTTTCCGAGTTGAATATATTGTATTTTCTTGTCTAAGGTATTGTTGTTCTTTTAATGTTATTAATAAGGAAGTACAGGTTCCATCAGCTGCCAAACATTTTTGTAAATAAAACATTTATAATATTTCTTACTACCTTATCATTCGCTTACTCTGAATATGAGTAATACAACAATAATGTACTTATTACGACGACGGGTCAAATGAGCGTAAGTTCATCCGAAGCACGTACACACTCAAAATTAAACCCACGGACCCGTGAAATTACATATCATAAAAAAATATTACGTTAATTTAGACAAATAAAGGACTTTCAGGTCACGACATTTTGGCGGACAAAATAATCCTTACCTGGCTGGGTCGTAAAGGGGTTCATTACACATAACAGCCGAAATACTACTTAGTAAATAAGTTAACTCGTACATAACTCCTTTGTGTTAATTTTCTGAAAATACGTGGGTATAATGCGTGGGTCATCCTTGGACATTTCACATGTGGAAATTCCCGAGGCATTCATTTATCGCTAGAGGCAATTAAATTTTAGTATGAGCTCTCAATTAACTCTGAATTCGTTAAAAATGAAATGGGTTTTGCTATGACGTCGTTAAACTTACCTACCATTTGAAATTCTATTCAGTATAGTATTGCTAAAGTTTAAACTAATGACAAACAAGTTAAGGAACCTAGGCTATATGACGTTAACTTGTCGCTTGTGCTCGTGGGATATGGACAAAGTATAAATATGTATCTTCAGAAATTCTACTTTTCAGGAAAGACGTGCAAGGTTTCAAAAGTTTGTATTCCAAATACTTCAATAAGTGAGCATTTCAAAATTAAGAAAGTTAAACATACAGGGTCTTACCGCCAAGTTCTTGATGCAAAAAAAAAGAAAATCAATGTTCCACGGTTTTCATACACAATTAACTTGGTATCAAATTCTTGGCACTAAGTGTGTTAAATGTGCCTTTAACGAGCTAATCCGCTCGGCAAACCGAACATTACTTAACTCACATCAGTCGGAAGGAGGTCGCCAGCGTTCACACGCAAGCAACTTATAATTGAATTACTTGCCTCAAGCGGGGAAGAGGAATTTTATACGCTCTGCAGTCGAGGACAGAGAGAAGAATTTAATTGCGTTTGGAGATGAAAGGTCTGTTATTTTTATTGATGGTCTAACTAGCTTTATATCAGTTGCTATAGTTGTTTTATCGCTGTTGGTTGTAACAAACGTTGTAAGTAAATTGTGATTGTTGCACTAATGTGCAATTCGATTTCATTTATTTTGACAATCTTGTTCGAACCTGATCATTTTGTTAATGGGGAGTGTTCCGAGAAACTGTTTGGGTACTGCCTGTAGCTAGGTTCCTTTATCGTACCACTTGCATCCTCACTATCTGCTGTCTTTTCATCCTCACTGTCTGCTCTTTTCATCCTCACTATCACGGTGGATGCTAATCTACTAATGCGAGTTTTAACGGAACATTTTATTCTTAGTTTCACGGATTCAGCATATTGCGGTGGTATTTCCAGGCAGATAAGACGCCGTAAATTTTTTCAAATTTACATTCTGATCCTCTATTCCTATTTGCTGAATCCACCTAGTTCTCGAAACGAAATTGTTTTCTTTACGTTGCGGCGACATGCTTTTGCGGCGACATTAACTGTCAAGTGATTAAGACCTACAAACAACAATGTTTGAGTGGAACAGCGGCTTTCAGAACCTTTGTTTTAATATTTAGCCGAAAGTTATGGCTTACTCATCCTTTGCGTAATTAGTTAAACAATTGAATTCGCTGTATAATTGTATTTGTTAGCCACAAACCCAGAAGACACACAAATATAGTCAACACCTCTTCATTCATGCTTATGTCAGAGGTCAAGTGTAATCCGAGAAAGGTGACAAAATATCCACTTATCTCCATCCGTGGAGAAACAGCACCCTACCTTGACTTGCTCGGTCAATTGCCCATAATACTAACCTACTCATTTCGGGAGTAGGTACACTCGACGTTTTGTTTAAGTAAAACTGTATAAATTCGTAAGTTACAGGGTGACTCTTAAACTTCACTAATAGATTTTAAGCTGACATGATTTGTGATGTAACGAAGGTCGAATATCCTGACTACCTATATTACGTTCGGTGTTAACTTTAAATTCTCAATACGAGGATCAATAATTTCCGTAAAACTACCCTTAAAAGTATCAATCAGTCAATAATAATGAATAAGAACTTTCATGTTAATCAAGCGTAAGTATTAATTAAACCCTGACTGAAAACTTCGTCGTAACACACTTAAATCTTGTCGTTTTATTAAATTAACTCGGCTTAAAATAATGATAGCAAATATTATTTTTTCACTTGATTACACATTTTAGTCACTTGACACAGATTAAAATAAATAAAAACAATATAAATTTCATGATTTAAAAAAAATATATTTATGACGCGTTCATGTTAGGCTCACGTTTGCAGCTCACTGATTTATCGTTCTATGGGCTGAATTGACAAACTGGACCGTAATTATGAGCTGAAAACCTTTAAAGTTACATGCAGAGGATAGGACAGGGATATATGATTTCTATAGCTCTATCCCTTTCACTGACTGGAACTTGGCAGGTTTTAATAGATCATGATACGGTCTCTGATCTTGAGTAAGATCCCCGGCTCAAGATGCGTCACAGATTACGTTTTCTATGACTTTACAATGGCCCTTTGAGCCTAATCTGACTTTACCATTCAGAATCTTTCTGACCAACCAATCTATACTTACTTATCTTCTTTATTAATCTATACGTATATACTTGTAATATTTTATTATATATTATTATTATTTTATAAAAAGGTAAAGTTTGTCTTTTTTTGTTTGTATGTAAGGGATAATCTCCAAAACTACACATCAGATTTCAAAAATTCTTTCACCAACATTTAGATTGGATTCTCAGGATGGACATATTTACGAAAGAACTGACTCTCCGCAGACAAAGTCGCGGGCGGTAAGCTAGTAATAATATAAAAAAGGAAAGTTTTGTTTGTGTGTAATCGGTAAACTCTGGAACCATTGAACCGATTTTAATAATTATTTCACCATTAGAAAGCTACATTATCCAGAAGTAATAAAAGCTATATTTTAACTTATTATATCGAAGCAAGTCGCTAGTTTAAAACGTTCTTCACATTTAAAGAGTTATTTTAAATTTTCTAAGCAACTAAACTACCGCAATTGAGCTCGTGGACTCTAGATTCGAAACACTTGGACATCTTCACTTGAATTTCACGCTCCGAAGACTCAGAAAACCTTTTGTGACAAATTGCAATCGTCCCAAAGTTTGAGTGGGAAATACAATAACTGACTGCGCCGCGGAATTTCAATTGCTTGAGCTGTTTGAAATATTTGAACGTTTTGATTTGACTTTATTGTCCAAAAGAAAAAGGTATTGATTTACGTACGATAGTCGTTTATAAAATCTAGTCAATAATAAAATGAATACTTCAAACGTCTCCGGATAATGTTTTTAAAATATAATTTCGTGATTAGATGTAATAAGAAATATAGAAACATGACGGTAGGTCAAATGTCTATAAAATTCTTTGTTCATATTTTGCACTGTTATTTTAACATAAACTCAATAGCGATCAAGCATTATTGAATTAAAATATTATATACAAATAATTAAGGCCAGGTGGGATGACGATCTGCGAAAGACTGCAGGCAGATGCTGGATGCGGCAAGCTGAATACAAGGCGCTATGGCGCTCATTAGGGGAGGCGTATGTCCAGCGGTGGACTAGTGTAGGCTGATGATGATGATGATACAAATAAAGTCCCAAGTACACTACACACACACCGAAAATAAATCCTTACTTTTACCTTATTAGTTCAACAGAAAAAACGTACGACAGTACGTATATATATTGTTCAACAATCAATTCTGACAATCAAACTTCGACACCATTATCGCAAATATCGTCTTAAAATACGTTTTACCAGCCTGTTCGTTTCATTATTCGCCATCTTTAACCACTATGGAGTAGGCCTCTATCATTATGATGTCAGCTCTTTCTATCCTGGGAAAATAACTAAAAGTAAGACGATACAAATTGTGCTCGCTGCAATTTTCTACTTAATTTTAACAATAGTTTATCCCGAAAAAAAATATGGTAAACTGATTTCTAATAAATAAAGTTGAAAAGATGCTATGTAAAAATGGTTATGACAGACTAATATGGCTTTATTTAAATAATCTATCTAAACTACGGCACATAGAAAGCTGAACAATAATGCTGCCTTGATAGGCTTTTTTATGGACGAAATTGTCCCATTCTTGAAATAACAATGATGGCTGTAATTAACATTTTCCTATTACACCAGAAAACGGACTGCCATAATTCACCCTCGGTTCGGGTGACCAACCACCGGCGACGGTACATCCAAAATTTTAATTCGACAATACGTTAGCGCTGTCCTCTTTTCTCGATTCTATTACAAATAAAGACTAAAAGACGAGCATCCGAATTCTCGAATATGGTGTTTTACAAAGACACGAAAATGAAGTAGTGTTAAGTGTACTTTTGGTTATAAATATCTTATGATATAATAAAGCACTTGGGCAATGTGATTCCACGCCATCTACATTATTGGCCAAGTCTTCGATCTCCAAAATACTTTTCTGGTTTTCTTCCATTATTCCACAAAGGCCCCAGTTCATAACGTTACGGCTCAAAGGAGTTCTGTTTTTTTTTAATCATTGATTGTACTCGTGGAGAGATAATTTGTCTATTTTGTTTTTCAAAACATCTTTTTTGTAATTAAATAGCCTGTTTTCTTCTCAAATTCCTTTCTTCAACAAGTGGGTCTGTAAACAAAAAATATTGCACTGAAATTAATTAAAGTATTCAGAAGCAAGACTTAAAAACATTACAAGTAGTACTTAGCTTTACCCGTAGCAACGGTCAATTCATTATTTTTCAAATTACTTACAACAGTTAAACGACATTAAATTAAAAAGGGCGCCTAATAAATCTCAAAAAGGTTTATTTGAACAGTCATAAAATAACTTAGCTTAGAAAATGGTTGTCGTATAAAAAACAGAAGTACGTTTTACTTAATTAACTTTTAAATTAATTGCAATTATTAGTCGTTAAAAATGTTATTAGGTAATTTATTGTTATAAAGGGAATAACCAGCTGCTGTAGGTATACAGTTTGAGACGAATATAATGAAGGTAAAACCCAGTAGTATCAATGTCGGCCGCACTCAGAGACGTCAATTGTTTTTTTAAGTTTGATTATAGTTACTGCTGTCACTTTCTTTGCTATAGCAATGGAATAAGACGCAGCCACTTTAGTCAAACCAAACTTAAAAAACAATTGACGTCTCTGAGTGCGGCAGTGTAGTACATAACTCAAGGCTAGGAGTTACCTAATACATTAAACGCAAGGGAAATTATCGGGCTTTTGGAGCTATTATGAAACTATTAAATTGCCTTTTGCTATGCCGTGACAAAATCAGTACGTCATGATGACAAACCAGTTAGTGTTGCATGCATAGTATTACACGACGGCCTTCTTACGTATGTACTGTATTTGCCGCTTCGATGTTATGGTTCTTAAGATACAGGCCAGAAGAGATCAATAACTCAAGTATAAGATAATTTTCATTTAAAGTGGTTTGGTACTTAACTACTAGTGTAAACATTTTAATCGCCTCTTACTCAAGAACCAATGAAGTGTACAAAATCGTGATTGCAATGTTTCCCTTTGAAATTCGTAACATGTCGCATATTTTAATTTAGGATAGTATTCAGGTTTTATTGTAGCGGTTACATTACACGTAACACTAGCAAAAGTGCCACTTTTGGAGTTTAATGTCCCAAACGGCCCCCAGATCTAAAAATAGATTTTTGAAGATGATTTAAATATCTGTGTTGTAAAATAAAATAATACAGGTTACCCAACCCCAAACTTAGTCTTGTATATTCAAAATTTCAAAAGTAACCGACCATTTTAAATACATCAGTATGATGGGCATTGTTTTATTCCCGTAATTGTCCCAAATTCCACGTCGGCAGAGTCCCGCTGACATTTTCAAATAATGCCCGCTCAGGCTAAACTTTTCACCATAATGAGTGAGAGGGAGGTCCGACTCAATCCCGCTAAAACACTACTTACTCACTCAGCGCTCTGGGTCCGCCTAAATGTGACGTTCTCAATATAAAGGGACCTTATGGAGGATGGCAGTTACGCTCTTCTTGTTCTTGTAACTATACGAATACTATGGCAACAGTTCTAAAAACGGCGTAACCGCCTGCCTCCATAAGGTCCTTTTATGTAGAGAACGTCACAAATGTTCCACGCTGACGCTTTGCTGAGGTATTATTGAGGTAGAAATTTTGCAACTTATTTTAGTAACGCGTTTCAGTTTTATTTCATGAATAATTTACGCTAGCTGTTGAGATTTGGCTTTGAGATAAAGAAATTGTCATAAACATTTTTAACGTATTTCTTAAAACGCTTGATTATTGAATAATTATGTTTCTTATTTAAAAAAAATACTTCAACCATGTCTTAGATTTACCACCTGTTTCACAATCGTCAAGTAAAGCATATCTGTCAAATAAATTTAGCCCTTTCCCTTTCTTACACTTGAAAATAGACAGGGAGAGGGCTATCTTTAACTGACAGATTAATTTACGTGTTGATTGTGAAATAGGCGCTTAAACTATTAAAAAATATTATATTTAAATAATACAATATACTGTTTTCAATCTATTTGTTATAATTCTTGTGCAAATAAGCATAAAGTATTTCAAGTAAACTTCGAAAAGTAAGCGTAAAAAATAGGCTGCTACAAAACTTATTGCATTTTCTTACTTGTTTTTCAAAACTGGAAACATCCTGCATGTGCAAAATTAGCTCTAAATAATTGCATTTCATTTCCTTTTGTAATCTCATTTATAGAGATAAATGGCTGGTATTAACTTAAATTGACCTGAATTTACTGTTAAATGTTGTCTGACAATGTAACGAGAGGCTCCGGCATTAAGATTAATTAAAGCCCCAAGGCGCCCACTCGATGACTCCTCGTTTATAAATTATTAATTAATTTTGCAGGCGCATAATTAATTTTGTTGAATATTTTTGCTCATTTATGCTATCTTGTGGCATTTTGAAGAGCGCCTTGACCTACATTTTATACGGATAGATATTGTTAATTTAAGGAACCGACGTTACCTGATATATCAGTTTCAACACTTTCAACATTAGCTGGGCGGATTTCAGAAATATTGTCGCAGTTAAGAACCTAATTAAAAAGGGCTCACTTTATTCCATTACGTAACGAAATTTAGTCATACACTTATATGGTTAATTTTCGTGACGTAATGGAAAAAGTTAGCGTTTTTTTAATCGGGTTTTTAACTGTGACATTCTTTCTGAAATCCGCCCAGCTTACTCGCTACATATTCTAGCAATAATTATTATTTATATAACTTATAATTATATTGGGATTGTACTGACCATGTAAAAAATCATTTTTTTAATTAAAACATGCGTACAAAGTTATTTACTGTGATATTCAAACAATTTGTACAGCTTAAATCTTTTAAGAATTTCGGTGATACTTTAGTAGAATTTATTTCCCGTAAATCAATCTGTGATCGTTTCATTCGTGCATACGAGTATGGAAAATCATGGTTGCCACAATTATTTTCTTTAAGACAATAAAAGCAAAAAACAAACATGTTGTCATCTAAATAAGTCTACCTAAAACCTATTTCATCGAGTACACAATTAATTATCTCTAATGTTATCCTTCGTAGTACAGTCGAGGACAAATATGTATACACTTTTGGACCTTATTACAATGGAACAAGGTGAAAAAGTGTAAACATCTTTCTGTCTCGACTGTACAAATTTGGTCGATATTATCCTGAGTAAGCGTATAACCAAAACCCTCGAGTACGTTGTCGTGTAAAAAAAGGTTACAAGAATCGTCGCTAGATAGTTTTTCTGGTCTGGAATAACGAGCGTTGTGTTCAAAGAATTGACATCGTTTCTAATAAATTAGATAGTTCACTAGTTTTGTACAATAATTATGTCACATAAGCTTTGAATACGCATTTAAATGAATTCACCGGTTGTATAAAACTTGAAAAACATCATGCTGTATATTCAGCTGCACGATTGATTACATTTATAAATTGAATATTTAATAGGTAACTTCAATCGCGACCCATTACACTAATTTGGCAATATCTGTCGTCAAAATGGAGTCACGTAATAACTCAATTTCACGGTCGGATACCTGATGATGATGACACTAGCGTGGTTCCAGACTATTTATACTGTTAGTCTAGACATCCATGCCACCCTTTTACGTGATATAGAGGTACTTTGTCTCATATATCAATACTTCACGTTCTGATGGATAACGCTTGCGGTGATAAATCTTTCTCGAGAGGCAATGTTAGCTGCTTTTTTATAGGGTTCGTACCCGACGGGTGCCTAACGGGAACCTATTCGTATTACTGAGCCTACGCTGTCCGTCCTTCCGTCTGTCATAGCTTTAAAGAGTATCTTTTGTACCGTAAAATATAGCCCCTTGATATTTTGCATAATATGTGATATAACGACTTGGACGCATTCCTTAGCAACTGGCCGGAAGAAGCACCAAATAGGGACTCGTGGAGATCAAGGGGAGAGGCCTTTGCCCAGCAGTGGGACACTCAAATAGGCTAATAAAAAAACGGCATTTCCTAAGAAATAATAAAAAAGTTTTATTTTCAACTTTTTTTTTGTATTTGTTCTATCGTAAAAACAGTAATACATACAAGCATCTGAATCATTCTGAATCTGAATCTGAATCAAGCATCAAATTTGGTACAATTATAGAAAAAACCCTATAAAAAAACCACAAATACTAAAAACCGGCCAAATGTGTATGGAACCCTTTAGTGAGCGAGTCCAACTCGCACTTGACCGGTTTTTTAAACCACGTACTGGTTGATATGTTTGTGATGAATGTGCTTCTGGTGTCGGGATCGATGTGTTCCTGTTACGATTTAGGTAAATACTACTGTTTACCTATTTGATCTGTGACAGGAATATATCTCATCCCCACATAGAGCGTCTTCCTGTGGGTCTATTAGGGTTTTGTTTATCGATGTGGATAAACATGTGTAAAACATGTCACTTTCAGACCAGTATCCTGTCCTCTCACCTCTCTTATGTTTTACCATGTTGATTTTTTAAACGTCTTAAAAAATAGCAAACTTTTTTCGAATTAATAAACTGTCTTGGTTAAAATACCTATAGTAAATAATATTTTTCTCATGAAATTATTTATTGTATCAATAAGTTACAAATATATAAACATTGAGTTTATTATAACTATTTTTAATAATTGATTCTTTGGTAAATTCGTTAGAAGTGCCTCTATTTCCACCTGCGCGCGCATAATCTTACTAAGGCGAGTGAAAAAACAAAATATCCGCCGCCATTTTCACGGATAAGTATGGGATTTTATTATATTTTCCTCGCAATTGTGTTGAAAAACTTCGTATGAAACGCTCAGCTCCATTACGCCCGCCTCGCTTTCAGTTCAGGCTGCAATCCTACTATGTAATGACCAACTTAACACACTCGTTTCATAATGTACTATTGTAAAACGGTTCGAATACAATGTCAAGTGTACATAGACTCAAGATAGTAAACAGACTATCATCGGTTTTGCCGAACTGTGTTGCAGATGCAGTTTAAACTACGGTTTAAAACAGGTGGAACTAAATTTTAGTTTGGATCGAAACCCGTTTAGATTTCCCACGCGATTCCATTTTCATTAAAAGAGTAAATTGAAAATAAATCGGAACGCTGCGTTTGTATTAACTTAACAAACTAATTTCAAACACGGTTATTGTTGTTCGTATGTTTTAATATACTCAGATATACCTAGTTAACGGATTTGTTAAGGTCTACAAAAATAAAGAAGGCGATAATCTTTCAGAATAACACATAAATAAAAAATCGTACACAGCAAAAAATACGCTTCTTTGGATAAATAAAACTAGATTAAAACTTAGTTAGGCATTACACTAAAAGGTTCAATAATCCCATTCGTCAATAGGTTATAAAGACAAAGATACAATTTAAAATAGCATGTCTTGCGAAAATGAGCTCGAGATAACAAAATGTCGCACAGCGACGAGCATTGTGACTGAATGAGATGCATAAAATAGTTGAAAGCTAGCGACTTATTTCATTCAGCATGTCGTATAACAAATATTACAGTCCGTTAGCACTTAGAATAGGGTTCGGGTTAGTACTTCGCTCTCATAAGCTCTTATGCAAGTTTAGCCGACATTACCAGACGCCTAATCCTATTCTAAGTGCTAACGGACTGTTCAATACATAAGTTAATATTGAACATGTGTTGTTTGACCGTGAATGTTCAACTTTATTTTTATAACCAGGTACGGTCACCTGGCAACATAAGTAACTTGCTATGTTTGGTAATAAAACAAAGCAGACTTGAAATTACTTTTCTTTTAATTTAAATATTTTTTATACCAAAAGAGTTGTGCTCGCCTCGTGAGCTTGGAAGAAGAGAGCGGTGTTGCCAGGTGACCGTACCTGGTTATAAAAATAAAGTTGAACATTCACGGTCAAACAACACATGTTCAATATTAACTTATGTATTGAACATGGACTGTAAGTTAGGTTAGGTTAGATTAGACACAAATGCATAAAACAAGCTATTTTATCCTTGACGTAAATATCTGCTGAAGACAAAGCAAAAAAAGAAATTGAAAAGCTGAGTACATAATCCTAACTTTTCAAAATTTCTATTAAAGTTTGTTTATACAGAACACAGAAGTCAAATAATCAATGAAAATGAGACAAAATTAAATGGTTGACTGGTATATTTTATCTCCTACAGCACTAGTGCACAAAAAGTTTTCGGTCGAGGCCGTTTTAATTCGCTTATACCTAGCATAAACAACAACACAACCATAAACTGTACCTGCCGACGATACTGAGAAAATGTATTGTCAAAGATACTCTGAGACACGAGAGCAGCTTTAAAGTTGGCACCGTAAATTAGTTTTATCACAGTGCAACTGCCAACATAACCCTATTTAACACAATAAACAGTGATCGGAATTAGTAGTGCATTTTGGGGTTAACGACCTTAAACGCTATACTTAATATGGATATACTCCGGAACTCATGTCGTTGTTGGAGGATAATATTTTTTTATGGACAAGAAATCAATTGAAGTTTAAGGTAATCATTTTAAATAAAGTAGAAATGTTACGTTGCGTTTACTTTTTATGTTTAATTTATTCTATAATTTACGCTATTATTGAATAGTTACTTACCTTTTTATGCAATTATTACACTTCTAAAGCGACACGCACACTTTTAAATCGTTTGCGGGCGGAATCGCGGGGTATAATCCCGTATTAGAAGTCATATCCATATTACGATTACGAACCGATATCCCGAGAAATTGCACTATCTATTCCGAGCACTGATTATTTAAGCAATATAAGACCTACCAGTGTGATAGCTCTTAAAACGACCTTCGGGTTCGTACTGCTCTCTCACTCACTCTGTTACGTTTTTATGCGAGTCTAACCGATTTTACTCGAACGACTTTGTAATTTCTTGCACTGTACGTACAATGTCTAAAATTTTAAGTTCCCATTCGAACTTTCACCGTGCTTATTATCATTAAGTAACTAATTATTATTTTCTTCCAACAGTACACCTGCCTTCATGAGAACCTGTTCCACTACCTGTGTGAAGAAAACAGCGGAGCAGTGACGTTACCAACGGCAAAGGGTGATGACGCATGGAAGGTCTACTTCAATGAAAACCCTGAAGAGATTGTCGACGAGTTCGCGATGAGATACGGAATCGAAGCCATCTATCAAGCTATGACGTGAGTATTTTAGAGCTTATTAGTATTTTTATAGCATAGAGACTGCGAATGAACACAGGCCATGTAATGGTAAGACTGTATGGACACATACAATCTTAAGTTTGAAATTCCCAACACTTAGGACTAAAATGAACGTCTCTATCCGCTTGACAGTCCAGGTAAACTTATTGCTATCAATAAGGGCATAGGTTAAAACACGCGCGGGTGCACGCTTGGCGTGTCTGTATTGAAATATGGTATGAGCAGCACTAACTGGCCCGCGCACGTGCGACGGGTTTTAATTTTGTATGTAACCGTCCGAACGGAGCGGGCTCCGTACACCCACGCGAGTTTTAGGCGTTTTAACGTACGCTCTTAAACACTGTTGTTATCTTACCAACCGCATTACTTTGGATACAATACGATAGCTCCTAAAACGGTCTTCGGGTTGTACTTCTCTCACTCGCACTCATACGCTTTCTTGCTATTTCTTACTTTCACGAAATACATAAAACCACCACCAATTTCGCAAAAAAATAGTCCAAAATGATGACTAACTGCTCCTTTCATCCCCCCTCACGTAAAAGGGAGGACAGGCCTTAATGACGCCTCAACTTAAGACGTTGCTTTAGCCATCAATTTTATCATTTTCCCCGCACATCGTAAATTACACGGAAACATCGCCGACACGATACAGCGCACCTTCTGAACTACTTTGAATAATTATGAATAATACATGCGCAAATAATACCGACAAGCAATAAAATTTGACGGGCACTCCAGGAAATATTATGTTTCTTTTATTGAGTAACGAATTGAGTTGCAAAATTCACACCGTTTTTGAAATAGGCTTCTGGCGCAAGAGGCTAATGGATCTCTTCGCAGGTTTTCAGATAGTACAACAGGACATGATGCAAATAAATTATATTATTAGGCCGCTATTCCTCTAAAATTTATAAATATTCCTACTTCTATTATTGTAAATGAAAAATGTGTGGCAGTGTAATAGTATAATTTGATCCTTATTTTCTGTAGTCACATTTATAAGATCCTTTTAAACACTAATGCCCTTACTAATAAACGTTGAGTAACCGCTGAGTAGTTATACCATGCTTTGTCCTTATCTGTCGAATTCAAATGTCACTATGACAGATAAGGACAAAGCATGGTATAACTACTCAGCGGTTACTCAACGTTTATTAGTAAGGGCATAAGTCGTGACTTAGAATCATGATACAATACATAATGAAAACTATGTAATGATGACAATATTTAATTTCCGAAGATAATGATAATTTATATACTTATGACTTTAACCGCCGCACTCAGAGACGTCAATTAAATGTAATGTAATGTGACGTGTTGTCTTATTCTATTGATACAGCAAGTAAAGTGACAGCAACTTTAATAAAACTTAAAAAATAATTGATGTCTCTGAGTGCAGCCGTAAGGCGCTTAGTTTAACTAATGAGAAGTACGCAGAAAACGCTGACATTGAAACCTTGTCCTAATAGGTATACGTAGGTACCGCTGAGACAGAATTGATGTCGGGTAACATCAATAATGGCTCGTCGAATATCTTTTGTTTTAAGCGAAGGATGGAATTTCATCCCGCGTCGGCAAACACTGATAATAAAGAAGGAAGGCGTGATCTAGATAGACCTCGAAGAAACTTATATTCAGACGATCATAATGATAAATGGTGCCTTTTGTTAGCTCCCAACTAAGTCAATAAATTTCAGAGGCATTGTAGACTTATTTTTAAGGTATTTACAGTGACATTACAAACGTTAGTATTATGGTTAGTTGTTTTGAACCTTACTTGATTTTAATACGAACTTAAATCATTGAGCGGCACTTAATCACGGAATGTGTTTCAAATGGAACAAACATCGTATTCTAAAATGTTACAACAGCGGTTGTTATGTCTTTTTGAGCTAGCTCAGATAAGTTCTTTAATTTCAAAAACATTAGATGGAGTGGGGTCATACTGAGTGCTTAAAATTTAGTTGTTGCAATACTTAAATAAAATAAATAAATATCAGGGAACAATTTCACACAAATAGACCTAGTCCCAAACTAAGCTCCAGGCTTGGACAATAACCATACTTAGGTATATAGAGAAATACATACTTGAATACATCGAAAACATCCATGACTCGGGAACAAATACTCGCCCTCATCACACAAATATTTGCTCATAATCCCATATGAGCGAACCCGGGACCGCTAGCTTCGTAGGTAGGGTCACTACCAACTAGGCCAACCGCCTCGTCAAAGCTAATGTTATACAAAGGTTATCATAGGATAAATACTGGTCGGTATATTTAATATATTTATTATTTTGTGTTTCAGGCACTTTCACTGTCTGTCGACGAAGTACCTTTGCGCAGGAGTGCCTGCCGTCATGTCTACGCTTCTGGCAAACATCAACGCATACTACGCTCACACCACTGCGTCGTCTGCCGTATCTGCTTCAGATCGCTTCGCTGCTTCTAATTTCGGGGTGAGCTTGTATTCTATTTTACTAAGTGTACAATCGCCATCAAATATATCGGAGCGGGAAACCATCGTTTGTCTGAATTATAACTTTCCTAAACTGTTTTTTAGCTGAGTCATACCGGTATGTATGTTCATCTGTTCCCTCATAACTTCTAACCTACTAAATCATAATCTGACAAATGGGGTATCGTTGGAAGCGTTTTGATGGTACGCTGGCTATGTGACGTCACATTAAATTGAATATAGCGCCATGTAGAGGACATAAAGTCATGAACCAAATATTTTTTTAAATCACGCCGTGTGGGGTGTCAAATGAAAGGGCTTAGTTAGCACATTTTTAAGCTTTCCAGAAATGCCTGCTAGATAAGGTTAGAGTTGTATAATGACAACACTACAAAGTGTTTTATAATTCAGCCGGAAATGGTTTTAGGATATACGACAGTTCGCATTAGGACAAATGACAATTAGGATTTCCAATATAGACCCCTCGATATAATTTTATATCGTATTATACTCTTGTGTTGCTACAGTTATCCAATTTGATTTCCAGAGCAACTATGCCTGTGAGACTAAGTGAAATCGTTTGAATTTCCTTGACTTTTTGAACAATCTGTCAACAATTTGTCAACAGAATCAATTTGACACAATTTCGTAACCAACCGAATTCTTAACAACGTAAACCCAAATTGCAGAAGGAGAAGTTCGTCAAGCTCCTGGATCAGTTACACAATTCGCTCCGGATTGACCTCTCCATGTATCGCAACAACTTCCCTGCCTCCAGCCCTGAGAAGACCCAGGACCTCAAGTCTACCGTCGACCTGCTTACCAGCATTACGTTCTTTAGGATGAAGGTAACTATTAACTTTATATTTAAAGATTAAGATTTTCATAGAAAATATGAGAGCCAATACAGAGCCAATTTTCTCCATGCGACCTACCACATTTGAAATGAGCTTTTTGTGGAATTTCATCAATAAACCAACAAACGTCGATTTTTGATTTAATAAAAAAAAATTCTCTCGCTTCGACTGCATTTCGAAAAATGTAATAATTTTCATATTCTTATTATTGTGCAATTAAAATTATTAAAGAAAGGGTTAACTCATTGTGTTAAATAGGCAGTTTTTTTAAGAGCGTATTTTGTTCAAAAATTACGTCTTAATATTCATAGAGTTTTGGTATTTAAAATACATCGTAGTATCTTATTTACAATGTATTTATATTTCTAGGTCCAAGAGCTAAGTAGTCCTCCGCGAGCTAGCACAGTTGTTAAAGATTGCGTCAAGGCGTGCCTTAGATCGACGTACCAGTTCCTCTTCGAGAATTGCTACGAGCTCTACACGAGGGAGTATAAGGTGTGATAATTATATTTCTTAACTATTTTATTGGAACAACATAGTACTGATAGGCAAAGGCCTCGTTACCTATACAAGTCAGTTTTTGAGAAGTTTGATACCTACCGAAGAGTTGTGCCAAATGTCAACTAATTTATATTTACTGTGTTACCCCTAATGTACCCTATTGTTTTGAGTCGGTAAATAAAATGTTGCATTTATTTATGGCTGGTACCCGGCGCGATGCCGCTCATAATAAATAAAATTGTTCATCCGATCAGCACCAAACTTCACAGGATCACCCGCTGGGCTAATCTGAAGATTGTCTGAAATTTTTATCATAATCGGTCTAGCCGTTTTGGAGTCCATAGGGATCATACATACATCGATTTTTTATATAATTAACCTCACGAAAGTAGCTGTAACTTCAAATTCAAAAATAGGTTATTAAGTAGATCCGTACAAAGATCATCGGCAGCTACAAGACAGTTATCGAACATGTTAATATTTTCAGGTGGATCCAAAGGAAGAAGCGAAACGTGACCCATCAGACCATGGTCCCAATTTGGAAACTGTGGAATTCTGGACTTATCTCATCACTCTCATCGCGTCCGTGATAGAAGAAGACAAAAACAGTTACGCGCCAGTTCTCAACCAATTTCCTCAGGAGCTCAATATTGGACAGGTATTTCACTTTAGTACAAATTTATTACACTAATTTATTAGACTACTCTCAAAAAGTACCTATGCCTATTTTCTGATAAAAAAAATCTGTGATAAAGTGTAATGAACTGATGAACTATGAACTAAAGCTGTCGTAATAAAAAAATAAAAAATTGAATCTCTTACAAAGCCCTCCAAGCTTTTCATGTTAGCCTTAGAGGTTAGACTGTAAGCTTATTACGGTTTACGATTTAAAAAGGCGAATTTTCAACAGACATAATACCGTTACACCAGTTTCTTATGATGAATAGGCCTCCTTCTCTACTAATACTAAAGATACCTAATACTCTCATTTATAATACCCTACAAATTGTAATCCACTTTGTTTGTTTGATATCAGCTGTCAGCGGCGACGATGTGGTCACTGTTCGCAGTGGACATGAAATACGCGCTTGAAGAGCACGAACAACACCGACTCTGCCATTGTTCCGCTTACATGAATCTACATTTTAAGGTACGTATTGTAAACGGTCATTGTCAAGCGACCTTGACCTTAGAAACAAATCAGGGATTTCCGAATTAAGGACGCCCAATTAGTGGGGTTACCATACGGGATTTGTAAGGTTGAGCTATACAGGTCAGTTTACAGTAAAGGCGAGTGGTGCAATTAATTTTCAATTAGTTAAGGGAGTCATTCCGAAAGAAACTTTGAGAACACCAAACATTTGAAGTTATGTATAGTAACCGGTGCAAACTGGACTTGTACCTGTTACCTGTGACCTGTCTATGAGATGACTATTTTTTTCTCAGTTGCACTAGTTATATCGCGAGTTAGAGTGTCAGAAAATGCACTGTGTAGAAATGTTAAATTAACGTCATTATTCCAGGTGAAATGGCTGCATACAGAATACGTGAGAGACGTCCCTCCCTATTGCGGTGCTGTACCTGAATACCCTGCTTGGTTTGAACCGTTCGTGATGCAGTGGTTGAACCAAAACGACGACGTGTCGTTAGAGTACCTGAACGGGGCGTTCAGTAGAGATAAAAAAGATATGGTGAGATCTAAATTCAGTAGTATTGACTTTAGTGTGTAGTTATTTTATGAGAAGATCCTGTTTTCCAAACCAAAAAAAAATGAACAAAAGGATGTGTAACTAAAGCCAACATGTCACTCTGTGCATCTGTTTCTGTCCCTTTACTGCCTGATAGGGTAACTAATACCATTTTTTCCAGTTCCAAAAATCGAGCGAGCATGCGCTGTTTAGTAATTCTGTGGTGGACGTCTTCACTCAACTGACGCAGTGCTTTGGCGTCGTCTCCAAACTCGAGTGCCCGGATCCAGAGATCACCAAGCGCTATATGAAAAGATTTGCTAAGACCATGGCCAAAGTTTTAGAAGCGTATGCTGAAACTGTCAAGAAGGAGTTCCCTGAACACCTGAAGGAAGAACGAGTGGTATGTAAAACTAGATAATTTTTTAATAACTTGACGTGTGGCTATATCACAAGACTAACGAAGAAAGTCAAGTGAAGGTAAGAATCAGTAGCTTAATGCAGGAAGCACAGGACGTGTACCTATTACAATATTTAACGAGCCACATATCTATACTTTGATTTAAATGCAAATTTTCGAATATTTTGTTCAAATGGTTAATATCAATTTACTTACAGGCATGTATTCTTATGAACAACATCCAGCAACTTAGAGTTCAGCTTGAGAAGATGTTCGAAGCCATGGGTGGGACGAAGTTGGAGCAGGATGCGGCAGACATTCTTAACGACCTGCAGCAAAGCCTTAACAGCACTCTGGATGACCTGGCTTCTACTTTCGCTATCAGGTATGATCTTCAACTTATCATTTACAAGAGATTTATTAAAATTTTAGTTTTCAATTTATTCTTTACTCATGTGATAGTCATGACATATAGGTATATGTAAATTACCATCGCCATTATTATTATTATTTATTTACAATACTTATACTATTCATTCAATTTATAATATTAAGCGAGTATTGTGTACGTATGCCTTGCAATTTGACACTTTTATGTACCTAATTAAAACAAGGCGATTATACCTAAATCGAAAATGGACCGACATGATAATAATATGTTTCTAACTTAATATGAGTCCTTCTTGACGCTTCTTTACTAATGTTAGCATGATGTATCCATAGCATATTGATATAGAATATGTCTTCAACAGTCTGGAGCCCCGTATAACAGTGAGCGTGAAGGAGCTAGGTGAGTTGCTGCAGAAAGTGGGAGGCGGAGGCGTGCCAGGACAGCCGCAGCCGCCTGCGCATCACGAAGCTGACGAAGTACTGAGGCCTCTTATGGATATATTGGTATGTTACATGTTATTACAGGCAGGCAGATGCTGATTATATAGTGATTACCGACTTGAAAAGCGTAGCTATAAATTCATGAATTAGTTTATTTAAACATTTAAGTTAATATGTAGGAGAAAAAATCTGTTAAAATATTTTTTTTATTTTTAAAATAATATATTACGTATTACCTATATTATATATTCTTACAGGATGGTTCATTGACAATGTACGCTGAGTCCTGCGAAAAGACTGTTCTCAAACGACTGCTTAAGGAATTGTGGAAGATTGTAATGAAAATCCTCGAAAAAACTGTTGTGCTTCCGCCTATGACTGATAAAACGGTAAGATTTCCACATTTTTCCATTTTCTCTCCTTTAATTGCTGTAAAAATAGGAAGAATAAATATACTTTGTTTGTTTTTAGATGATGCTGAAGAACTTGACAAACAATGCTAAGAACCTCGCAGCTAATGCAAAGATTGAAGACATGACACAACTATTCAAGAGCACTGTTGGCAAGCAAGACGTCAAGCATGCACTATCAGGAGTCATGGATATGTCTAAAGAGGTCAGTTAAGATCAAGTTAATAAATGTTGATTGATAAAAATAAGCCAAGTGTTTCACAGAAACCGCATAACATACATAATAATCTACTACGTAATGGCATTATTCGTATGTTGTAATATAATACAATTGGCCTCAATTTATAAAACATAAAGTACTTTGTATTTTTATCGTTTTTTAGGGTTCCGTACCTCAAATTTAAAAAAAACGGAACCCTTATAAGATCACTTTGTTGTCCGTCTATCTGTCTGTCTGTCTGTCTGTCTGTGTGTCTGTTAAGACCCTTTTTCTCAGGAACGCGTGGAAGTATCAAGTTGAAATTCATATCAAATACTTAGGTCTGCAATCCCTTGGATCAGTGAAAAAATCAAACATCTAAGTCAACGCAATCAAAAGATACGGCCGTTTATGCCGCATATTGAAGGGAATCTTAAGGGAATCAAAACCTATAGGGTACTTCCCGTTGACTTAGAACCGTAATATTTGGCAAGAAGCAATGTCTTATAGCACAAGTTAAGGAAAAAATCCGAAAACCGTTAATTTGCAGTTACATCAGATAAAAAATAAGACCAGTATAAACTGACACTCCCTAAGTACGAAAGTAAGACTTTGTTTATATAGTATTCCCGTGATTTACGTTTGTGCGGAACCCTCGGTGCTTGAGTCTGACTCGCACTTGACCGGCTTTTTAATTGGTTATTGTTTCCGCAGCATTTGTCAGCCGAGAAGAGTTTGACTCCGAAGCAATGCGCAGTCTTAGATGCCGCGTTGGACACCATAAAGCAATACTTCCACGCCGGTGGCAATGGGCTGAAGAAGACGTTCTTAGAAAAGAGTCCGGAGCTGCAGTCACTGAGATACGCGTTGAGTCTTTACACTCAGACTACGGACACGCTGATTAGGACGTTCGTGACGAGTCAACAGAATCAAGGTTAGTTTTAATTGATCGATAAACTTATCTAACACTTTCCTTGGGTTCAATTTGTGTGATCTGCTTAAACATTAAAATATTGAATTCGATCCAGATGCGGCAGTAGCTGAGGAAGGCAGCGTTGGGGAGGTTTCGGTTCAAGTGGATCTATTCACGCATCCGGGAACCGGTGAACAGAAGATTACAGTCAAAGGTAATGAGCACATTATATCTTAACGTCCACGATTAATACACAGTAATGTTGAAGAAAATATTTAAGAGATCATCGATATAAATAACCATCATTTTGTAAAATATAGATTTGAATGGTCACGCCGTAAATAAATAAACAAATAAATCAAATCAATAGATCGACGATCTAACTTCACCTCTTTATCCCTCACCCTTCCAGTGGTAGCCGCGAATGACCTGAAGTGGGTGATCCAAAGCGGCATGTTCCGTCCGTTCATCGAGGTGAACCTCATCGGGCCGCATCTCGCCGACAAGAAGCGCAAGTTCGCCACCAAGTCCAAGAGCAACAACTGGAGTCCTAAGTTCAATGAGACCTTCCATTTGTAAGTAATTCCATACACGAATGAAACATATTCTGTCTGTCATAGCAGCAGCAACCCTATAAGTAACAATATTTCCATTAGCTATTATTGCAGGGCTATAAATAATTTGGTTAACTTTATTAATGTTTATTCTCTTTTGTCAGATTGTTAAATTATCCTTTAACTAAGTGTTATTATTATTTGTAATCTTAGTTTTTGGTGTCATTGAGTTCCATTCCCTTCTAGTATCAATGCATAACTTCATCATTTTCAAACTTAAAGTGCCCCAGTATTTAATCATATTACTTTTACGTTTTTCAGCACTTAGACACTAGGAACATCTCATAATTTTTACATTGGCATAAGTAAAACTTTTCTCGTCAGTTTCTTTACGTCACTTGTGAAAAGCCAAATCCCTGAATGGAGTTTTTTACAGTTCTGCGTCTATTTTACACATCTATCTACTTTTTCCACAGCATGATCAGTTCTAACGAGCAGTTGGCGCTATTCGAGTTGCACATCTGCGTGCGCGACTACTGCTTCGCCCGGGAGGACCGCCTGGTTGGCGTAGCGGTCATGCGTCTAGCTGATAATATTGACCAGGTGAAATAGACCATGATTCTATTACCTTTACAATCAAAACACAAAATACAATAGGTACTAAAGGATGGCAGTGGTAAGTAATAATAGCAAAGCCATATATTTTTAATTGGTATGCATTTGGTTACGAGTAGGTAATTAACGTTGTTGGATCTTTTGTGCACTTGATAGATCCACGACAAAAATAGTTCTATATTAAGTCATTATAAGTATGACTTACTAACTAAAGTGTATTTGACTTCATTTTCAGAGCGTATGCGCCGCGTGGCTTCCGCTCGGCACTCGGGTCAAAATGGACGAAACGGGATGGACAATCCTCAGGATCCTCTCTCAACGGCACAGCGATGAGGTGGCCAAGGAATTTGTCAAGCTCAAGTCAGAGATGCGGTCGGAAGCGCCAGCTGGAGCCAGCGGCCCGGGCCAGGGACCCTCGTGAAACTAGTACCCGAACACCCACGAGCCACAGTTCTTCTAAAAGCAACGTCCGAATGAATGCCACCGAGGATCCTCAGCCAAAAAAACCGCGTTGAAACCGGAACTTGATCCTCGAATACGCCTTCGTCTTCGATGTGTTGCTTTTCCCTCTCGAGTTGTGAGACACGGTCTCGGAGAGACTCCGCCGAAGCAGACGTGACTAGGCGCTCCGGCGGCTCCCGGTCAGTGCTCGTTTCTTTAATTTCGTATGGCCTCGTCGGCGAGAGTTTTGTAAATATTATACTTAACAGTATTAAGTTACGCGACTAGTAGAAATATTTTGCACAAATTTGTAAAAGTTAGCAGAAAAGACTGACCGTAGGCGGCCGCGGGCGCCGCGACGTCCACGGCTATTAGATATTCGGCAAATCAACGTATTTTGCACTTTTCTTGCCTCTGGATTGGCGTTTAGTTCGTTCACGACGGCCGGTTGTTCATTTTATTCTTACAGTGCATCCAAACGGTTTTGATGCTCTTATTTTTGATACACCTAATTTTTTTTTTATTGAGTGCTGCACATTTTGCTGGATAGCTAAGGTGGTGGACGCGTACACACGATTTATGTAATAATACTTATATGGACCAATCTGTCGCAAATACGGATGCATTTATCCTAATCCATTAATGTTAAATCGACATTATTTATCTAACTAATCATCTACTCGTTATACGTGTACATTAAAATAATATATGGCCTTATGTAAATTATTTTCTGGTTTGTTGAGAATACTTTGCTTGTGTCGGTAGCGGGTACTAAGTGTTAACGGTGCACTGGGTGCCGGGCACGTGTCGGGTGCGGCGGGGTGTGCGTGTTCTACTGTGTAATAATGTCATGGTGTTCCCGCGTGAGACTCATATTTGTTGCGCGAAGCATGATTGTATGGGAGGTGAGTGTTCTAATGGAATGAAGAGTCTTGTCAAGTTTTAAACATTCCGTTCTTGTCCCATTTTGAGAGATCTACGTTGTAATTGGTGGTCCATGTTGTTGCAGTATATTACTGATATGTAAATACCAACTTAAGTATAACATTACTAACATATTTTCTCTTACTTTTAATATGCTTGGCCTGTCTAACGTGTAATTTGAAATCTCCTATAACATTGTGTATAAATTATTAAAAATTGTGATATTGTTATAAAATGATACATCTCATGGATATTTTATGTACCTATACCTGTTTTAGCTAATATATTCATTATTGAAGTGTTGGTTGTTATTGGTCACTTTGTTTTGGTCATTCGTTTATAATTAGGGCACTGATGAAATTGTTTCCAATTTACTCATTAATTTCATTCATCTTTTTTGTTAAAATTTTCATTAAAATTTTTATCATTGCATGGGTGACTAGGATTTAAATTGGTCAGTGCTCAAAAATAATTTGTTAAGGCTATTAATTATTACGGCAAAAATCAATAACGAATCGTTGATTTAACAAGATAATTATTATTATGAGAAATACAATAAATATTGATCACAGTCCAAAATCAAAACACAAAGTTTGAACATCACGTTAATAATATATTAGTGTGTGTGTATATTTTCAATACCACTAAGACTTCTACTGTATTACAATACGGAAAAACAATGTGTTCCTTCGTGTTTATAAAAGTTTGGTTTAAGCGAATGCTACATAAATACAAGATTACAAAATATAACTTGTTTCAGACACTTAATGAAAATGAAATCTACTCACAATCTCACATCGTCTTAGCACGAACTTATACGCGTATAGATTCAAAACATACAGGTTTTTTATCAAACAACTATCAACACTCCACCTTTAAGTAACTTTCTAATATCTCCTAATTGTACTTTTACTATTTAATGGGCTTCCTTCTACATAACACACTTATAGGAATTTAGATTCGATATTAGATACTACCCAGTATTCAAAATTAACTTAAAAAGATAGATGTCATGACATTCAGATTCAGAAATGTTTTCATGTTCTTTAAAGGTGTGAAAACCGTCTGGAGGAAAACAGCAGAACGATTGAAAATGTTCAATGATTATAATTTTAAATAAATTGCAGGTTTGAAATAACTTCAAAATGCTGTAGCTTACCCTCCCCAAATATTGTCATGCGTTGTGAATTTAACAAAAGAATACTTCTCTCTGAATGTTTTTTATTCCTGTAGGTTGATAAGATTTAAATTTAGTCCTAATTTACAATTTTGATCGTTGGAGTAGTCGCTCCCGTCTTGATACCCGTCATTTTTAGGGTTCCGTAGTCAACAACCCTTATAGTTTCGCCATGTCCGTCTGTCCGTCCGTCTGTCTGTCCGTCCGTCCGTCCGTCTGTTTCTTTTATGTTATTACATTGAGTGAGGTATAGGGTTTGCAATTCGAATATTCATATTATTCGAATATCCGCCAAAAATAAAATCTGAATTCGACAATATTACTTATTCGAATAAATCGGATACTTTGAATAGTACAAAAATAGGATTTAAATAGGATTAGTAAAACGCTAAAATAGCATTTCTTCATACCTACTGACATGACATGAGGCTTAAAAACTAATTTCCTGTTTATTATAATCCCTGGCAAAAAAAAACAAGTTTAGATCCCTAAAACTTATAATCGAGCAAGCCAGTGACAAAACGGGGTCGCTCGGTACCTGATGCCTGCTACTTACCTAATTATTGTTAATTACAATAAATTGTGTTTTTTTTATATTATATTTAGGGTAATATCTGCATTTTTAAACATAATATCTTTGATTATACATCTTGAAATAATTATTTAATTTTATTTCATAAAATATTCAAATTATCCGAAAAATCCGAATATTCGAATACAAGAAATCGAAATATTCATATTATTCGAATGTAAAAAGTGAACGGATATTGCAAACCTTAGTGAGGTATCATTGAATAGCTCTTTAAAAACTATTATGTTATTATAATTTTTAGATTTCGGGGACCGTTTAGGAAATATTTAACTCGAAAAGTGTCATTTTCGCTAAGTTGCGCGTAAAAAAATGTCTTTAATTAAAACACATATAACGAATTTAAAAGGAAAACTATCACGACTAAGTATACTTTATTGGTTCTTGAGTTAAAGACGATTAAAATGTTTATTCCTACCGAAAATCAGCTAAGATAACATTGACTAGAAAATTTGCTAATATTCATGTTTTTTTTGGAGATTGTTATTTGTGTTTGTAAGAACGGCGACGGAACCCTTCACCGAGCGTGGTCCGACATGCTCTTGCCCGGTTGTATAAATTCTGGATTTTAGTGTTTTGATCATCTACCTCTGCATAATATCGGTTATAGAATAGTATGTGTGTTAGTGTACCTAACTGAACAGTGTCTCAGTGTTAGATGAGTGTTTTGTAATAAATTTAAAATAATAATGTCGAATTTCAGTTTTTGATGTTTATGAAGCGTTAAAATTTATATTATTTTTATTTCTGCCAAAGATTGGAATAACTATTAAAATTAAATGGTTGTTGAATATAAAATCCCTTAAAATTCGGTGTTTACCGCGAATTGTGATTAAAGCCAGCAATAGATGTTAATGTAGTCCGTTCGATGAATTTATTGTTATGTCACTTGTACGACTATGAAGTCAAGGTGGCTTTGAAAATGTATACGATGTGTAGAAGCACATCTACCACCGTGAAAGTTAGATTTTCTAAATATTAGCGTTTATCATGGATTACATATCTATAGATAGAAAATGTGGTTTGTATAGTCCAAATCTCAATAAATAATAATATATATTTACTCGTCTTATAATATAATGATAACACTTTTGTTAATGAATTTGTATTTCCGAGTCGACTGAATATGTGTTTCTATTTCTATAGTTATAAAGCAAAATAACGTCGAATTGAAATTTAAATCCTTTTGTTTAGCGTTCAGTCTATTCAAGGTAATAATGTTCTTAAATAAGTAAAACTCAAAATTAAACGTTTAATATACATAGATAAATATTTCTTGTCCATCGCAAAAGTTTAATACGAACCTAATGATAAAGTAGATAACTTTGAAATTCTAAACATTTTAAACCGTCACGTTACTGCGTTGAATAGAGTGATACAGTTGATTGGAATCATGTGAAATCGCTTATTCATTACATCGTAAGGTCTTGTTTGGAGGCAACTTTGTTACTTCATTATGGCATCATCCATTTGTAAATAATCGACTCGCGCGTCCTGCGTACTATGGACGACTACAATACAGAGCGTGTGATAATACATAATTTACAAGTAACAGTATTATGTACATTGTATAGTGACGTGTACGACTTACGACTATTAGTTACCCCATATCACGGCTTGCGGTGACGTCGCGGAGCTAGATTAAAGAAAAGCGCACAGTCCATTAACCTCATCAAATCAAACATTGTAATTGACGTAACCTTTACCATTTGACAATACTTGGTAATTATAATTTTTAAGTGTAAAATGTGATCGTCACATGCATCGGCATCATTGTAAGTCTGTTACGCTCCAATTTTAGTATTAAAATCACTAAACATTGCATATATCTTTGTATAAATGCATATATGTAAATGTTACATGTTTAAAACACATTATTGAATTTAGAATTTTTATGAAAAATAAATAAATATCCGTATTTCAAATATATTTTGTTTTGTTTCATTCTCTTCTACATTTAAAACACTTACAATAGGTACAATTTTTATGTAGGTAATAGGCGAGCAACTTTTATTTATTACCTATCTACTATCCGTTTAGAGAAGCCTTCATTTCAGTTTTGGTAATTGAGCATATTTTATAAAATGTGTGGTACGAAAATTAGTCATACATTTATATACTGTCCTTATACGCCAAAATAACCTTATACGTCAAATTCAATAACCGAAGCAGATTAAATCCTCACCCGTCAGTAATATTATGGTTGCACTTGCTACAGGAGTTTTGCCTGAGATACCGCCATTTATCGTATAGCATTATAGTTAATTTTCGTAACGTAATGGAAAACTTACCGTTTCCTAATTTTAGTCCTTAACTGTGTACACTTTTTTTAAAAATATGCCCAACTAACCAATATACAAATGAAATGTCAGTTGTGATTGTCATCTACGTAAATACTGGTCACATCCATAGCAAAGTTGCTTTCTATTTAAAATAAGAATACCTAGCAGATTCACTTTTTTACAAAGTCGCGTTCCCGTCATTTTGTTTTGTAATCTAAGTCACTGCCATAGACGACATACCCAGAGCCCTTAAAAACCGCTATGAACAATTTTGTACCAGTTTCGTGATTATTATAGAAACTAGCGACATCTGGCAGTCACCGTTAAAACTATTTAGTACTTTAACAAACGTTCGAAGTGTTTGCTCAGTGAACTAAATAACTTAGGACAGCGGCGTGCAAGTAAAATTACACTTAACACTAATACGTACGTGTAGGTGGCACCACTTCTTGTGTAAACCACCCACAGATGCCGTATTTGTGGCCGTCCAAATCGACATTTTGCTGTCCTTTACTACTCCTACTAGGTTTATATGTTTCCCTTACATACCTACTTTTCCTACCTGTTCCGTTCCAAAAAATATTTTTTGGAAAGGAAAACTTACAGACCTAGTTTTTCATAATACCAACGACATATTCAAAAATTGTAAAAATCGAACTAGGTTTAAGGGGAACAAAACGTCGCGTTTTGTATGAACATTTTCAGACACATAATCCTTGGATTAAAATTAACAACGGTTTATTTTCCTTTACGTCACGAAAATTAGTCATCGCATCACTACATAGTATAAAACATAGTCGCTTCCCGCCGTCTGTCCTTCTGTATGTACGCTTAGATCTTTCAAACTACGCAACAGATTTTAATGCGGTTTACACCATCAGTAAACGGAGCAAAGCGAGGGCGGGTCGCTATTACTGTACATTTATATACTACCCTGATACGCCAATAGGGGGTATCTCAAATTCAACAACTGAAGCAGATTCAATCCTCACCCGTTAAGTAAGTCATTTGGTTGCACTTGCTACAGGAGTTTTGCCTGGGATACCACTATTAAATTTGACTTATACCAATATAATTAATTTTCGTGACGTAATGGAAAAGTTACCGTTTGAGAATTTTAGCCCCTATGTACACTTTTTTGAAAACCGCCCGATTACGATCAATATGGTTTAGCTCATATTGTTTCAATAAACATATTTTCTGTACATATTTGGCCAGTCTTTAGTATTTTTTGTTTTTCTATAGGGTTTGTTCTATAATCATACCAAATTTGACGCTTGTATGAATTACCGTTTTTTCGGTGGGACAAATAAATCATTTTATGTATACGGACTCCCCTTATTATTTTATTTTTTGACTTTTTTTATTATTTGTTGGGAAATCCGCTGTTATATCACATATTCTGCAAAAAAATCAACGAGCTATCTTTTACGGTTCAAAAGATACAGATCTTTAAAGTTAGAACAGACGGACTGACGGACGGCCAGCGGTAGGCTTAGTAATAGGGTCCCGTTAGGCACCCTCCGGGTACGGAACCCTAAAAATGAAGTAGGTAGTTCGACGTCGTGGTTTAAAAGCACTCACATACAACACATTGTCCCGTTTTCATATATCTCTAGTGTTCTTTCACGATAATGCTTTCTTCAATAAATAAATATAATAAAGGAAGCACTTCAACAACTACGTCAGAGAACCGGGGAAAATGTCGTGAATTTTTATTTCAATAAAAGCTGGAAAAATTGTAAGGTGGGACGATTCTAAAGCCCCACTCGCCCCAATGCAGTGTCGGGTTCCTTAATATCGAGTTCCGGGGAAACCTGAGAACTGTTCAACCAATTCAGCGTCCAGTCTTTTTTTTTTCATACAAATCTGACGCCTTATGGAGTCTTTACATTTTATCCCTTTTAACCACTAAAATTTGAGAGCTTTTTACTAGCATACCTACTTATTTTTACCAGTATGGTCGGGTCAGAAACTCAATGAAATCTGATTTGATTGTTAAGAGAATATAGTTGAATTTAAAATCTCGTATTTGCAGCACTTAAAAATATACATCGAAATTGTACCTATAAATATTAAAAGGGTTGAGGTAAGGGAAGAAGCTTATAAACGTTGGGAATGTGGTCGGATTCTTCCTAAAGTTGGGCACTTCTGTTGCAAAGATCCTTTGGATTTTATAAATATTTAAGTGGCCCTATAGGTTTTCGTCTAGTTTGACTGTTAAAATTGTTTTGTATGAATGGACAGGTTACTTTTGACATAATATCAACGGGATATAGACCGCGCGATTACTTTGTTATAAGCTCCCTATACTTTAGTGCGCGCAGTCGACGAGCAAAAATGAGAGTAGAGAGAGCGTTGTCTACGCCCACCCGCAACTTCTTCAGTCTAACAAAGAGAATATACCACTCCGTTCAGTTTGCACTGAGCTCCCCTCAGGAGCTCGCCTTTTCTCCGGTGAATTACTATTCTACGTAGGACCCTTAAAAAAAAAAAAATACTGGTAATTCTCCGAGCTTTTCAACCGCCGTCACTCCCCTGGTCGCATTAATGTCGAAATGATGTTATTTTCGGTTATCTTGTAGAGTGTTTTCACAAAATAACTGAAAGTCTTATCCTAATCTACAGGAAATTCGACATTAATGCGACTAAGGGAATGAGGACGGTTGAAACGCTCGTAGAATTGCGTTGAAATATCGAGAGCGCATTAAATAACAAGGTAATCGCTGTCTATTTATAATTATCTTGTTGATATTACATAATTATGTCGAATGTAACTGCAAATCATTACAACCTGGACAGATTAGTTTTTGGCCTGTTCCACTTTGTTTTTAACCACCCACTTTATTTTTATAATCATATTGCAGTTTTACGGTAGTACGGTCATTTTTACTGTCAAGTTAAAAGTTAAACATAATGTTTTAAGATACATTGGAATACCGTCTACTTTAAAAATATTCGCCTATTACCCGTTTGTTTGACTTACCTACATATCTATTATTTTTATCTTTAGATTAAATATAAAAAACGAACACCAAATTTAATAAATCGCAGGAGCTATTAAAAAAATTGTGTGTGGCAGTGGAAATACTTACCAAAGCATTTTTTTTATTTATATATTTTTCCACAAAGGGAAAGGCAAAGGCAGTCTCGGAGCCATGCGGCCATAGTCCGATTTTGTATATTCGTTATATAGATTCAAACGTAATGTAAGGCCGAGGCCACTTCTTACGTTTAATTCTTAGTCCATTACCAACGCATGCTGGTACTGTAATAATCGATTGCTTCCTTTTTCGTCGTATTCCTGATACGTCATATTCTTGTTTTTACACATTCTTGTTTCGTCGCTTACCGTTTTCGACATATTTCTTGTTTGGACACATTCCGTTTGCGACATAAATGATACATATAACAAAGTCAGTCTGTCACTAATATAATATTTTTATCAGTTAAGTAGTTAAGCAAAGTCACAGGCATTGTATAGTATAACTTGATAGTTCCACTGTGTCTAAACAAGAATATGTCGAAAACGGAAAGCGACGAACTAAGAATGTGTCAAAACAAGAATATGTCTAATGAGGAATACGACGAAAAAGGAAGCAATCTAATAATCATAATCTTTTCTTAGATTTACTTCAGCTTGTTTCTAAGTCTATTTTTAGACGTATCAATATGGGTCCGGTCATCCTGTCAATATATATGTATTCAGAGCACGTTTGGCTGAGCTGTCCTTTTTAACCCTCTTCACATCAATAACGTTCAGCACGAAGTGATTTTTATAGCCTTATTTTTTTTGTCAGACAGAAGACAGAAAAAAACAAAGAAAGGGCAAAGCAATAATGGACGAGTCTTAAAATTGCCCCCGATGTTGTATAAACGGTCAAACCAATTTTACTTTAAAATTATATCTAACGGCAAATTAGACCTGTTTAATGTCATATAATGTAACTTTTTTCAGTGTTTGATAGTAAATAGACATTACTATATGGAGTTGTTATTGCTTTATTACATTCACTAGCTTTGGTTTGCGGCTACGTCCGCGTAGTAGTCGTTTATCGCTATTTCTTCGGGTATTGTCCGAATCCCCGGAATGAAAAGTACCTTTTATCTGTCTCCGGGCCATAAACTTTGTATAAAATTTCATGTCGATCGATTGAGACATTAAACCGTTTAAATAAAATGCAAACAAACAAGGAAGTAATATATTAACAAATTATAATTACTCTTATTTTAATATTTTTTCATTTAGTTATGCAAAAATATTTTTATAATGTATCCTATAATTTATTATTTAATTAGTGGTTTTTTTAAGTCTTAAGTTTCAGTTTAAAAAGATAAAAGATATTTATTCAGTAAGTAGGCCGCACGGGCACTTTTACACGTCAAAATCTACCAGCGCTTCCCAAGAGGAGACCACTGCTGAGAAGAAGCGCCGCAAGAAACTCAACAGTTAGTCTTTTTTTAAATGAAAATATAACAATGTCACTACTTATTCTAACATTATATAAAACTGTAAAAATAATATTAAATATCTGCGTAGTTTTGCAGGAAAACATTATTTATTTATTTATTATTATTTATTTTCTTTTTCCTATCTACATTTTTGTGGACGGTTTAATGTAGTTATGAAAGCTAGATGATACGTGGTATTTTATATTATAACAGTGCTAGAAGATTTAATGAGCTTACTAATACTAAAATTAAAAACTCTATATAAATGCACACGATGGCATTGGCATTGACACTGCTACTGTATCTTATTCTTATTGATTTGAACTCAATTAAAACTTAATACCTCTAATGTTTAACTTGACAATGCTACGAATAGATTTTTTATAAAAACGGCGATGGGAAGCGATAGTAAGGTTCTTTATATTGACTAGATGTCAATTTAGTGTATTACGATATTTTCCAAGTCGACATAACATATCATGTCTAAGTTTGTTTGAAATAAAATCCAACTTCGTTTATTTTAACTTAGTTAATGTTTGGGGACGAAGACTCCAAAGTAATAAGAGAAAAATGTTGGCAAGTAGTTTCTTTAAAGTTCTAAGTAACCCACAAGCTTGTGTAGAAACTAAAAAACTTTGTGAGAGAGACGACAACTAAAGTGAGTTAAAGTATTGTGACGTGGTCTTTCACAATGGGCCTCATAAGAAGGCTCAAAGTCACCCAAAGTTTATCTGCGAGATTGAATCACATATGAGGTGAATCGCAGAAAAACTAAAATTACCGACATAGCTCTACGAGTTGCATACCTCCTCGTAGAACCTATGGCCGTAGGGGCGGTAAAGTTCTAGAGTGGCGATCAAATACCGGGAAACGCAATGTTGGCAGGCCTCCCATAGGGTGGCAATGATCTGATGAGGGGCGCAGGAAACATCTGGATGCAAGAAGCACAGGAACGATCACCAGATCTTTGGGGAAGGCCTCCGTCCAACAGTGGACGTGTTTCGGCTGATTATCATGATGATGATAAGGTAAAAGTGTCAAGTTAAAATGTTACGTACATGAGAGAGAGAAAACCTATTTTTGCTAAGTAATTCACAATTCTCGTGCGGAAAATAAGAGAGATTTTAATCGAGTGAGAAAAATAAAAAACGACAGCCGCATCTTTTTTAACGTAACGATATACTCGTACTCTCCAATTCTTTATACGGAAAATTGTCTTTTTACTATCTACTTGTGTTTTAGTGACATTACATTTATTGACTTTGACTTAAATTAGTCTCCCGTAATTCTTTATACGGAAAATTGTCTTTTTCATCTCTCTACGTGTGTTTTTGTAAATTATTGCCTTTGACTTTGACTTTATGTTTGGAGCTATGAAAAATACCTATAGGTGAAAATATATCGTGGGTAATTCTTTGAGTGTTTTAAAAGAAAATCGATAATAACATTTTTTTAGAGATACACACGACCGTAAGTGAGTTCAAATGGAAGTACCCGAAGTAAGTACTTCTTCACAAAAAATTGGTGTAATTTTTTCCTCGATACGGTTTACGGACTCCTGCGCAGAAAATTGCCGTCAAATACAACTTATAATTATAATTATAATGTACCCATTATAAGGGGGTCTGACGCCCGCGCGGGTTCGTACCTGATTCAAAGGTAGTCCATCGCCATTCAACGTGACGCGGCCAGTGTGATGGGTACCTTTGTGCCAGGGACACCTCGAGGGGGTCTTTTTGACTAGGCTTTTGGACTAGGCTAGGCTAGGCTTTTTGACTAGGCTTAAGCTAGTCTTAAGTGAAGAGGTTTATTGTTAATGACATGTATTGTTTATTATTATTATATTGACGTTTGTGAAATAATAAAATAAAACCTTTACAAGTAAATTGTATTTTTTTTAAGAATTCTTAAAATGAAATAAATAATAAAACATTGAATTTTTTGAATTGCAGCTGATTGTGTACGCTATTTAGGGATCAACAGACAAACAGATTGGAACGCAGACGCCCGCGCTTACGTCGTGGGGTGACGTCGCACTACCGGAGTATTTAACACACGTCATTCATTCATGAAGCTCTAGTCTGAAACATTTCATGACCAAGAGACGACGCGTACGCACGTCCCGTTCCAAGTGTCGCGCGCTATTTATATCCTGTTTTTTTTGAGAACAAAGGGATTCTTGTACCGGTTGTGTTAATCAGTGAAGATGAGTGGAAACTTCCTTACTATCCCTGGAGATGATCCTATACAGAGGCGGTCACGGGTAAGGCTTCTTTGTTGTTATTATGCCTTAAAGCCGTTTAAAGGCTTGAAGAGTTTGAAGGTTAACGTAAAAAATTTCATGCGTTTTTTTATCATATTTGCTAGCATTTTAAAATAAACATCCGGTTTATGATATTTGTTGGCAAAAACGTCGTGGTATAATTAGATTTTAATGCTTCTCTTCCCGACCAGCCAAGGAACCGGTGCACGTGTTTCAGGGACCTTGTGTGCTATCTTCTTTATGATTATTGGTTGCTGTTCTGAATCTGTAAATCATACTACTATTACTGTCAATGTCATGTTTATTTATGTGCTTAAATGTGTTCGGTTTTAATGCAGTTAGCTGTTTGATGTTCTGTTTATTAATGTGAAAACATGTTTTCATCGCAAGCTTCTACTCTACTAAACAGAGTGTAACAATGTATCCACTATGAAGCATCAAATCTTTTATATCACTGATGTTTTATTAATTTTATCGTTAAATATTAGCACATTTTGAGAATCTACTCATTTTAACGATAACCTTCATTGTTAGCTCTACTTTCGAATGCGTTGAATAACCAATCACCCTGTAAGCAGAACTTGGGAAATACGGTCTTTGCATTTAGTGGTAAAGACAACAGAATAAGAATATAGAATGGAATTGATATACCTACACTATCGTCGGCACCGAATATACGCGACGTTATCTCATGCACCAAGACTTTAATTTATTCTTGATACAATTTATTTATTACATATTATTATTCCCAATGGTTCAATCTTTTGGCAAATTCAGACAACTTTTTAATTACTCGTCAATAATTTTATTAATCACCATTATTTTCAATGTCGCTTTCTTTTGTTTAATTTTTATATTGCGATGCCAGTTGAAAAGCAACAAAGTGCAAAAGTACGTATTTATGTATTTAAGTAGTTCTAATGTGTGTAGTCTTGAAGTTTTTTGCGTCCTAAATGCGCCTGGGGCTTTTTTATTAAAATGACCATAGGTATTTGGTAAATTTTCATGATCTGAATTTATTATTGTGGAGAAATATTAGGCTTCGGAGAGATTTCTCATCAACAAATTCCATGCTGACGAAATCACGGGAATTTCTATCGATCTTTAAAAACAGAATAATATTATATAAAACGGATAAACTCTCCATCTCGTTAAGCTAAAGATTGCATTGAAATTCCAATAAAACGACTACAATGAACATCCAGACCAGGTATCGAAAAATATGATGGAAGTCATATAATATAGTATGTAACATGTAATATCGTGTCTCCTTGATTTGCAGACACTCATTTCATCGAATGTGTCGTTTCTCCGAATTTCATTTCATCGAAAGCTAATTTCTGCTGAAACCTTATAATTTTTAGGTTAACTTAAGCATGGTTACGTACGTAGGTTAGGTTAGACCACCAAAAAATTATAACTCGTGCACGTGGAAATGCCTGAAATGAAAATTCGGCGAAGTAAAACATTCTATGTAATGAGTGTCGATGATTCAAGGGTAAACCATGTAACATACTTATGATTCTTTTTTTATGCCTAGGAAGAAGCAAACAAGCTCACAAGTCACCTGATGGTAAGTGGGCTCTTGGCTCATGAACACTTGCATGGTCATGGTTGCAAATGCGTAGCCAATCCTCTGGTTGGCGTGACAGTTCTCGGTCATAGACAGTTGCCACTTACGCGGGATGCACTACATTCATAACATTGTTTTCTTGATGATTCCTTAATTCAAAACCTGTTGTTCATTACACCGTCTATATTCCACAAAAAATCCCAAAAATGAACGGAAATGATTCTAACAGTTCTTTAGCTGATAGAAAGGGGATGCACTTCATTCATAACATTGTTTTCGCGATGATTCCTTCATTTAAAACCTGTTGTACATTACAACGTCTATATCCCACTAAATTCGCAAAAATGAATGGAAATGATTCTAACAGTTCTTTAGCTGATTGAAAGCCATCTTGAAATATGCGGAGTCAAAGTTATATATACCTACTCTAAACCTCAACTTGTTGGAAGACAACTAGAGTTTTCATTACCTTTACATATAATTTATTATAGTTATTATGTATATTGATCGACTATATGCTACGTAAAGTAGGTTAATAGGTTAATTACACGAACACGTCGATAAGGTTAATAGGTACACTTAATTCCAGGATCCGTCGCCGAGGTATTTTCGTATTACTGGAACATTCTGTGGCACGTAGTTCAAACACGAAAGTTTGCAAACAACCCTCGCTGAACTTGTTGACTATTACAGTGAAATTCAATTTAACATCAACAAGCTGAGCCTTCCACTAAAATCATTAAAACGAAATGTTGCTATATTCAGCTATTATAGTAAACTCGTTGAATTCCGTGACTCGCTCAATTCCGTGGTAGCAGTTCTATAATCTGCCATAGAACTCTGCAGGTCGAATCTGGGACCTAAAATACTTACACCCTTTATTTCTTTTAATTAGCCTATTTAAAAGTCTAACGTCAAATTTCAGTAGATTCTATAAGCAGCGTTCTATGGTGGATTTTAAGAACTGCTACCACGGAATTGAGCGAGTCACGGAATTCGATAAGTTTACCTAATAGAATTTATTGAAGCGGTACGAAACGTAACATGTAGTCACGCAATATCATTATGTTAAATAAAATGTTGAAGCGGCCTTTTCATAGGTGTTTGTAAAAAGTATTTGAAAAATGTTGATTGGTTTTTGATGACCGTGTAGTGTTGTGTTGAATTAACGAATAAGTACGAATTTCTAATATAAATATTAAAACACGTATCACTAAATGGTCACAAAACACGGTTCCATCTTTTTCTTACTTTTTAAATAAATAGAATGTCGTCTTATCTTAAATTTGTATTGCATTTTAAGTAGGTATTTAATTTAAACGTCAATTTAGAATAGAGAAAAGAAAATATGTTTACAAATAAGAAGATTCTTTATTTTGCAATAGCTTTTCTTTTTTGTTTGTTTCTCCAATTAATATATATAAATTCATTCAAAATCAAAATGAATTTCTAATTCATGTCAATAAATAGTTCACTTAATTAAAATACACATACTAAGTCCCGCAAAGCGCAGCTACATATGGTGAAACACTTTTGGAACTCGAAATACTTCCGCAAAAATACGAACAATCCTGTATAATAAAAATTACTTTGAATTATTTATTACTTTATCAGCTACGTAAGCTATAATAAGAACTTTTGTTAATAAATACCACAATCTCACAATAAATGATTTCTGATTTCTGAATTCTGATTTCATATTAAATGGTTTTCATTGTTTAAAATGGGTGTGTAATGATCGGTATAACTACTTTTGATATATTTTCACTATATATATAACAACGTTTGATATAATTTCATGGAATATAAACACTCAATATAAACTTTTGATATAACAACAAAGGAGATATTTTCTTGGTGTATAATGTTCAATAATATTTACCTAATATAATGAACGTATGATATAAATAAGGGAAGGGAAATAACCGACTAAATAAGGCCAGTACGTTTTTTAAGGGATGCAAAAAAAAATACCTCGAGGACTAAGGCTTCTAACCTGACCTATCCGAGTCGCTTCTGCCCTGGAACTATCTTGCTCGCTCGCTTCGATCGCTCGCCGCAACATGTTATTATTCCCAAAATTCCTACTTCATTATACCCACTGAACGTTATATAGAACACAGTTATATCAAATATACGTTATACCATATGACTGTTAGATAAATAGTTGTTATATTATACCTGATGATAGTTAGATAATATCAGAATATGCCAAATATTGTTATACCAAAAGTGCATTATATCCCTTAATCGTTATGTCGACCAATAATAACATATTATATCAAAAGTTGTTATAGCGACCGTTACGCACCCGTTTGAAATCCATTGAAAACTTAATTTGACTTGGGCGGTTATCGTGTTTAGTCAAGCGTTAAACGTATTATGCAAGGCTTGGACCGAATTATGTATATACCTTCAGTGTTTATTACCATAGCTATCGAAAAAAAAAACGAAGTAAGCCAGGGGGGCGATTTTTGACTTTCGAGTGCTCGAAATCAAAGACGAGTTATAGAAAATAATAGCACACGAAAATATGTCACGAGTATTTTTGCACGAACCCATTATCCATTAGCTAATGATTGACTTAATATAATCACGTGATTCGTTGTACGCAGAAAATCGATGATTACCGGTTTTTTTAATCACATTTTAAATATAAATGAACATACGACATAATAATTAGAAGTTGTAATTGTGGCGAGAATATTATTATTTATATGCATTTGCCAAAGACTTTTACTATAAAAACTAATAAACGAAACGTTTAGATGCTTCTTTATCTATGATATTTGAGGTTTGTTCCGTCAACATCCGTCCAAAGAGAATAAAATAAAGACGTTTTGATTGATTTGACGGACATACGTCAAAACAAATTTCTAATGATAGAAATGAAAACGAATGGTGTAGAGGAGTTCTGTGACAAGAGTGTTGGTTGCTGCACGTGTCGATTATTTTGTCGCGTTTTTTAGTGCCTCAGTGGTGTTGAAGAGCTCGGTGGAGTGGTCAGCGCGAGCGGCGGCCGACACTCTTGCCTCTGATCTCGGAGAATATAACACTCTAAATGTTTGAATAACATTTTCAAGAACCGATCACATGTAATCTCAAACTTTGACATTGGCAGAATTGTCCTCATGGACAGACGCCATTTTAACAAAAAATTGAATTGAATGGTGTAGACTTTTTTAAATTTTCTAATATATTAAGGTGTGTAATTACAGTTTAAGGAACCGATGACTAATTTTGAAGCTATGTAGTAATGGTACGAGCGCTAACTCCAGATTAATGAACTAAGCGTTGGCTAAACTTATTTGTAATTGTCCGTTAAATTGCACTCGAAAAAATGCGAGTCAATCAAGAAAGATTTTCCCTAAGTTGACATAAATTGAATATAATATACATAATATAATACATTGTGGTACGTGGTACGGAGTGTTGTACGATTCCATTCTACCGCATGACCCATGATTTTCCATTTTACGCTTCAGTTTACCGGTAGCAAATCGCTCAAATATTGGCTGCGTTGAAAATATTTCCCACCGGTATTAAAACATAAAAGCGGGAAAACGAGCCAAAATAATTGCTGGCACGAGTCAATAAGCATCAGTGAGAAAAATTTTGTTTAGTTTTTATACATGAATTCGGCTTTTATAAATAAATAAATATCAGGGGACAATCTCACACAAATTGACCTAGCCCCAAACTAAGCTTAGGCTTGTACTATGGGTACTAGACAACGATAACTTATATAGAGAAATACCCACTTAAATACATAGAAAACATCCATGACTCAGGAACAAATATTCGCGCTCATCAAGCAAATTTCTGCCCTTACCGGGATTCGAACCCGGGACCGCTAGCTTCGTAGGCAGGGTCACTACCAACTAGGCTAAACGCAATACAATAAAAATATTTTGTGAGAACTTAACGGTATTGTTATGGAAGATAAAAGCGGTCACAGAAAATTTTGTAACAGCGCATTTAGCCTTGTTGCTTGGTAGTGACCCTGCCTACGAAGCAAACGGTCACGGGTTCGATTCTGGTAACGTCAAATGTTTGTGAGATGAGCACGAACATTTTATCTTCTGATTTCTATATTTTTAAGCATATATTTTTTATATAAACGTATGTAGGTATATTGTTGTCTGGTACCCTTAATACAAACCTAAGGTTTTGTTTGTTACTAGGCCTATTTGTGCTACTATGGCCCTATTTATTTATTTTTTTACTCTGTACCACATGTGTGTCACAAACTGCGTGAGTTAATAACTTCTACCAAACTTTTAGCCAATATTTTATTGTGCATTGCAGTAAGCGCGTCATAACACGAGTATTGAAATTCCAGTATTCGGATACAATAGCACGTATGTGAGGTTACTTATAAGCGTATCTATATTCAGTAAATATGAACACTATAAATAGATATGGTGATCGGTGACACGTGTCGCGGGCGTGCAACTACCAGCGCAAAAACAAGCGAATACGTACTGAAAATGCGTTCAATCTCTAAACTCTTCAAAAATTGTTTCAATTGGACATACACTCTGCAAATAGTAGGTAATTAATTAAAAAATAAAGTTTAAAAAAGGCGATTTTGTATAAAATACTTATCTTAGAAACCTTATTCAATAATCATCTGAAGCTTGGTTTTAGGATTGATAATGGCTTTTCAACTGCAACTAGGTACTTATTTTTTATTCTGGCCTTTGCACTATTAGTGCTTTTAGCCCGGAAAATCAACTACTTTGTAATATCACGACCTTGAGGTTAAAAATATATTAAATGCCGTGAAGAAATCATTCATATCATTCATCATTCATCATAATCATTCTAATTTGAGGCTACTTGGATTTAATTTCCCTCTACGATACTTTTTTAATAATCTATACGTACATATTATAATTAAGTATACAAATTAATTGTTATGATAACTTTTTAAGTAGCAATTAGGGCCTATACACGGCGTATGTTACACGCGCCAAGTACGCTCGTTTCACCAACGCGTGTTTGCAGTGTCGATAGATGCCCATAATAAAATTAAATATACGTATGTTTCGTTTGAAGCGCGTTTACGCTCGTCATCTGCGCGTATCGGCACGTATAAAATACGTGTGCATAAGGCTCTTATTGGGCAATTTCCAAGCAGTGAAAGGGACAGAGATATATGGCGCCTATAGCTCTATCCCTGTCACTGACTGGATCCAGGCAGGTTTGAACAGCTCGCATAGTACGGCCCGAGCATGGCCCTAGCACGTAAAAATCCTCAATGGAAATAAAAACCACAATGAGGTTTAAAATTGCGCGAATAAAACACCACGCTCACAGGCGCATTTCCTCACTTCATTTGTTTACACAACAATCCGATTCAACGCGGAATTCGTAGGAAAGTAAATTATTCTGAGCATAGCGACGTTCTTGTAGTACCCTTTACAACGGGTAAGTAGTGATCTAGATTTGTTAATTGCAAAATACTTAAGGCAAACGATTAAAACGGATTTCAAGTTAAAATTAATGGCTGTAAGATTTATTCACTCGCACATTTAGAACAAGGATACCTCGTCCTTTGTTTGCTCGTTAAGTCTTGACATATTAAACCCCCGTATTTTAAATATTCATTAGTAGCTTTTGCGCACGACTTTGTCGTTCATAGAAGTCGTTTATTGCTGCTCCCTCAGGTATTATCCAATTTTCCAGGATAAAAACTATCCTATGTCCTTTAGCCGAAACAAACTCACTTTCGCATTTATAATATTAGTAAGGACTACATGATAAACTCCATATAAACGTTGAAATTACGAAATTAGTCCCGTTGTGGTCAGACGAGATCACAGTCCCCAACTCTAACTTGGTCGTGTAAATAAACTACGAACTTTTCATGGACCAGCTTTATTGAAACTTTCAGTGCCTAAGGACACGATGTTGGGTCAGTTTTGTATTATTTATTGGCGGCGGGCCTAAACTGGATAATGGTAGCCCAGAATAGAAAGAAGTGGAAGGAGTTGGAGGCATTATCCGATGACAGACAAGTGATCATGATCTTGATCTAATTAATCGTAAGTCATTTAAGAAGGATACGACAACATATCCCAACCTGTACCAAGAGCTGGTAGGCAGTAAGGATAATAAGGACAGTAAGAAGTTAATATTTTTTAATAGTAATAATAAATTGAAGAAATATATTAAGGTAAATAATTATATTAGGCGTACACAGAAATTAATTAAAAGCCAAAATTGTATTAAAAATTACTTTAAAATTAAATTAGAATTGTCAGTAATGAAAGATAGGGTGCGGCATTACAATGAGAAATTAGATTCTAACAAGACTACATATGATTTAAATGTTCAGAAATTAAATGCTGAAATAAGTAGATTAAAGGATAAGCTTGAGGCAACTGCTATTAAATACTCAAGCACCCAAAAGGAAGTCAAGGAGCATGTCCTGGCTTTCTCACGGCTGTTGGAGGAAAGTAAAAATAATGAGCAGCGTTTTAACTCATTAATTAACAGCAGTTTTTGTAATTGTAATTGTTCAGGAGCTCCACATACTGCCGTGGTTCAGCCAGAGGTGGCCCTTGAACCTTTAGAGCCAAGTGCCTTAAAAGTAGTCATAAGTGAGTCCCCTAGACAAATTATAAATGAGAAAACTGTTATTTACTCTGACCAGATTGGGTCTGGAATAGGTTCCAAGTTAAATAATAAATTAATACAAAATGTTACAAATGATTGTTTTCATAATACAAGTCTTATGCATTTGTGTGACTCACTCCTAAAGGGAAACTTTGACAGCACTACTACTTTAGTCATTTTAGTTGGAAATAGTTTCAGTGTAGATAGGTCTAGTGTAGATAAATTAATGTCAACTTTAAGAATTATTGAAGAGTCCGGTATAGGTAAAATTATACTTTGTGCACTCCCATACTCACAAAGCATGCCATATGATTATAACAATAAAATAGCACGCTTTAATTCTTTAATGTATAATGCCATAGCTTGTAATAATAAATATCATTTCCTTGATTTGAATAAATGTATTAAACGCCTCACATTAACATCAGATAAACTTCATTTGCCTAAAAAATATATTTTGACTTTGGTAGATCTTTTGGCTTATAATATAGAACCAAATAATAACATGATAAGTAGGCCCCAACACACCAATAGTGGCAATAATGCCTTACCTCTTTTAAACTAAATTATAAGACAGCGGAAACACCTCTGAGTATAACTATAGTTCACCAAAATATTCAGGGTTTTTCCAGCAAAGAATTAGAAGTAGGGTTATTTTTAGATAATGAAAATGTACAAATTATGTGCATCACTGAACATTGGCTTAGACAAGACCAGTTGATTTTTGATTTTGTTAATTTTAAATTAGTTAGTTTTTATGCCAGAAAATCCGCTATTCATGGTGGCTCCTTTATCATTGTTAAAAGTACTCTTAAATCTAAAGATAGGAAGGACATTGTAAAGCTGTCAATAAAAAGGATTGTAGAAATCTCCTGCGCAGAATTAGAAAACTATATAATAATATGTATTTACAGACCACCATTGGCTGATTTCTGCACATTTGAATCTACTATGGAAAATGTGTTGAAATTAGCATGTAATAGTCAAAAGCCTGTTATAGTATGTGGAGATTTTAATGTTAACTTACTGGAATCGTCAAATAATACTATTAAGTTACTTAGTTTATTTCAATCTTTTAACTTAGTTAATTTGTTTTTTGAACCCACACGGGTAGGTGTTAGTAGTGCAACTTGCTTAGATAATATTTTTTGTAATTGCGAATGTTTGGATAAGCAAATATTTAATTGCTTTCATTCCGACCACAGTGGTCAAAAGGCTTCATTCCTTAATTATTTTAATCAAATTCCACAGACTATAAAATACAGACCCATAACTAGTAATCGTTTGGAATTATTCAAAAATAAAGTTCAGAGGGATCTCTGTGCGATACCGTTCTCACAGAATGATTCTAATAGTATTTATAAAGAACTGTTTGGCGTAATTCTTCATCAATTTAATACCAATTTCAAAATGAAAACTATTTCTGGGTCGAAAACCAAGTTTAGTGAATGGGCTACTTTAGGCATTCATAGGAGTAGGAATAGACTTTATGAGCTGTATAGAGAGAGGGAGGAGAACAAGAACGCTGATTTCCTAGATTACGTTAAGAAATATTCGAGTACCTTCAAGCAAGTTTGCTTAACTGCTAAGGCAAATTTCCTTAGTTTAAAACTCAAAGCTTCTGACGATAAGGTAAAAACTGTATGGAATATCATAAATCGGGAAACGGGTAAATCTAAAACTCGTGATAATCAAATCATACTAAACACGGGAGACAAACAAATCACGTCAAATACAGACGTAGCCTTAGCTTTCGAAGATTTTTTTTCTAACATAGCAATTAATACAACTAAATGTCTTCAATCATCCGCGATTGACGCTCAATCTTTACTTTGTAATAATGTCAGTAAATGTAATATAAACTTTGAATTTAGTCAAGTAGATTCTGTTGCTATTGTAAAGGCATTTAAATCTCTGAGTTTAAAAAAAACCGAGGATTTATGGGGAACGTCAGTTAAAGTTATCCATCATATCATAGAGGTAATTGCACCCCACTTAGCATTAATTTACAATAATTGCATATCTGAGGGGGTCTTTCCAAATCTAATGAGATATAGTAAAGTCATACCCCTTTTTAAGTCGGGCGAGAAGAGTGATTTAACGAATTTCCGCCCCATTTCTATACTACCAGTTCTAAGTAAAGTCTTTGAGAAGTTAATGTTGAATGATATGTTAGGTCACTTCAATAGAAATAAACTGCTTAACAGTAATCAGTTCGGCTTCACCAAGGGACGATCCACTACTGATGCAGCATCTGTTCTTATTAAATATATATATAATATCTGGGAGACATCTTGTGATGCAGTAGGAATATTTTGTGACCTTTCGAAAGCTTTTGATTGCGTTGATCATGCGACCCTTATTTTAAAATTGGAACATTATGGTCTATCAAATAATGCTCTAAGACTTATGTCTTCTTACCTCAGTGATAGAACACAAACGGTTGTTGTAAACAATACGCAGTCTGCTGGCGCTGCAGTTAAATTAGGTGTGCCCCAGGGCTCTATATTAGGTCCTTTCTTATTTTTGGTTTACATAAATGACTTACCACCCATAGTAGATACACTTTTTGATATTGTACTATTTGCTGATGATACATCACTCATTTTCAAGGTAGACCGAAAATCCGTCGACTACAGTAGGATAAACGCCGCGCTTGTTAAAGTACTTAATTGGTTTACGAGTAACAACTTACTACTCAATGCTAAGAAAACTAAATGTGTTAGGTTCGTTTTGCCTAATGTTAAACCGGTAAATTCTAGTATTTTTCTTAATGGCGAGTGTTTAGAAATGGTAGATAAGGCACTTTTCTTAGGCATAACTATAGACAATAATTTGCAATGGAGTCCCCATATAGCAGTTCTAGCAGGCAAATTAAGTAAGGCCGCTTACGCCGTTAGGAAAATTAGACAACTTACCAATGTTGAGACAGCTCGCTTAGTTTATCATAGTTATTTTCATAGTGTTATGTCATACGGTATTCTGGTTTGGGGAAAAGCAGCTGACATACAAACTATATTTGTATTACAAAAAAGGGCCATTCGCTCTATATATAACTTAAATTCCCGTGATTCATTAAGAGAACTTTTTAAACAAATTAATATTTTAACAGTAGCATCCCAATATATTTATGAAAATATTATGTATGTTATTAAGAACCTAGACTCTTTCGTTAAAAATTCTGATATACATAATATAAATACTAGGAATAAAAATAAAATTGCCATAAAAAAGTTTCGTGTCCGTAAAGTATATAAATCATTTGTAGGTCAATGCATTCATTTTTATAATAAATTACCCGACGTAGTTTTAGAGTTACCCCTTCCAGCACTTAAAAATTACTTGAAAAAGTCGTTGATGTCAAAGGCGTACTATAGGGTCGAGGACTATCTAACGGACAAAAATGCTTGGCCTAAACCAGAAAATTAACTAATGTTTAATGGTCAATAGCTTACCTACTACTCGTACATACCTCATAAAAATCATGTAAACGCTGTATCTTGTCTAGGGGACACGGTTTATGTAGGAAGACATGTCAAAACTGTTTTGTGTGATATACCTTCAGTCAACAAAGTATCGGGAATGGATGATTTGTTTATGGTTCCAAATTCAAATTTTTGTTTTTTTTGTTGTTGTTAGATTGGCACAACTGTTTTCTATTTTGGCGCGGAGTTTGAGTTGCATCTGTTATTTATATTAAATACAGTGCTGTTTTTAGTTATATCATATCTAGTGTGTATTGCGAATTTCATAATGGACAAAAACATTGAACAAAGAGTTTGTCTTAAATTTTGCATCGCCAATGGAATTTCGTGTTCGGAGTCACTGAAAATGTTACAGAAGGCTTACGGTGATTCGACTTTATCAAAAACACGTGTTTATGAGTGGTACAAAGCGTTCAAAAGCGGTCGAGATGTGATGGAAGATTTGCCTCGCTCTGGTAGGCCATCAACGTCTGCAACTGAAGTTAACATCGCAAAAGTGAAGGAAATAGTGACTGAAAATCCTCATTCAACTTTGAGAGAGATAGCCGCCGAACTTTCTGTATCTCACGAGTCGATCCGTACTATTTTAACTAATCATTTGGGTATGAAACATGTTACCGCTCGGCTAGTCCCAAAAGACCTGAATTTTCTCCAAAAACTCAATCGCATGAGAGTCGCTGAGGACATGCTAGAACGAGTCAATTCCGACCCAACATTCATGAAACGCATTGTTACTGGTGACGAGACGTGGGTTTACGAGTTTGACATGCAAACTAGTCAACAAGCTTCGGAGTGGCGCCTTTCAACTGAACCGAAACCGAAGAAACCACGCCAAAGTCGATCAAAAGTCAAAGTCATGTTGACTGTTTTCTTTGACTTTCGCGGTGTTGTGCACTCGGAATTCTTGCCGGAAGGTCAAACGGTAAATAAAGAATATTATTTGAGCGTTATGCGGCATTTAAGAGAGCAAATTCGACGAAAAAGGCCAGATTTGTGGAATGAAAATTCTTGGATTTTGCACCACGATAATGCGCCTTCGCACAAGGCCATCATTGTGAAAGAATTTTTGACCAAACACTCAACAAATACCATCGAGCAACCACCATATTCACCAGATATGGCTCCTGCCGACTTCTTTCTATTTCCTAAACTCAAATTACCACTTCGTGGCACCCGTTTTCAATCGGTAGAAGACATAAAGGAGAATTCGCGCCGAGAACTGAATTCAATTCCGGAAACAGCGTTTAAAAAATGTTTTGATGATTGGATTATTCGTTGGCGTAAGTGTATCGTTTCTGAAGGAGCATACTTTGAAGGTGATAAAATAAATTTGGATGATTAACAAACAGTTTGTGTATTATTGATCTTTTCCCGGTACTTTCTTGACAGAGTAGTATATATATAAATTTTCTCGTAGTCATTCTGACATGTTTTCCTGCAAAACTACGCAGATATTTAATATTATTTTTACAGTTTTATATAATGCTAGAATAAGTAGTGACATTGTTATATTTTCATTTAAAAAATGACTAACTGTTGAGTTTCTTGCGGCGCTTCTTCTCAGCAGTGGTCTCCTCTTGGGAAGCGCTGGTAGATTTTGACGTGTAAAAGTGCCCGTGCGGCCTACTTACTGAATAAATATCTTTTATCTTTTTTAACCAACCAGTAATGACCAAACATTGAAAGCCTCTTTTAATATCACATATTTAACCCCCGATACAAAAATAAGGGGTATTATAAGTTTGACGTGTGTATCTGTATACCTGTATGTGGCATCGTAACTCCTAAATGGATAGACCGATTTTGATTTAATTTTTTTATTAGAAAGGTGACTTAATCGAGAGTGTTCTTAGCTTATTTTGATGAAAATCGTTATAAATGTAGTGTTACTATGACAGCCTAGCGCGTCTAGCTACTTTTCATGACAGCGTCTACGGCGGCAAGCGACGGGCAGCGGATAGAAATGCATAGAAATTGCTTGAACGCTACGACTCGTGCCACGCTTCAAACATCTCTATACATTGATTGGTGCCGTATCATCGCCGCCGCGTAAACACGTGGCCGAAGTCCATGTTATCAGCTCTTAAAACCTGCAATATTCTAGTTAGTGACAGGGATATATCTATATGACTCATATAACTCTGTCTCTTTTTCTGCCTGAAACTTGTCAATTTGATAGCTCATAATACAGCCCCAGGCCGTTAATATTTGTGGTATGCTTATGTCGTCTTTATTGGTTAGTAGGAACGTGTACGTTTCTGCCCATCACCCCCTCAATTAACAATTTTGTATGTAAATCAGTGTGGCACTGTATATTTAACACAGTATTAAGGAGTATGAGCAAATTGGGAAAATTTCATTAAAGAGGTAGACCTTGTAGGTACCCAGTAGTGGATGTATATTAACGAACTGAGTATGTTGATTTTCATCTTGAGGTGAATTGTAATGTAAAATGTAAGTAAAATGTAGTAAAATGTAAAATGAGTTTTATTGTTTATGATCGTTTTTATATTGTTTTTCGTAATTTCTGCCTTTACTTTTATTTTGAAAGCAGGAAATTGCAACTACAACTTAATGATACAGAAATCGGTCTTTTAACATTGATATGTCAAATACGACAATAACGATCAGAATATTCCGCGCAAGCGGCAGCAAATGTCACCATTTACGAGTACGATAGTCAAATTGTAGCTTTATAATAATTTCATTGTTAATATGGAAAGTCAACTTTTCTGCGCAACATCTGGAAGGAAGTACGGGAAAGTTACAATTGACGGAGTATTTCAGTCAAGTTCGTATAATTATAATGAAAAGTCTTTAACTGTTTCTCACAAATCGGTAGAGACTATATCCGTTAATGATGTGCTCAGTTATTTATCCTATCAAACTCATTGTTAAATGCTTTAAACGCTTTAATTTATGAAAATAAAAAGTTTTTATACTTATTTCATTTATAATATTGAGCAGACAGAATCTAAAGTTAGCTATATTTCGTGTTCTCATATTGAACCCATACCGTACGTGCCTGTTCGGGTTAATATTTCATGTACATACGTATTTCTATGACTACAGCTAAGCCGACTACATGAAATTTGAAGAGACGGCACGTCGAGGTATACATATTATATTACTAGGTAAACTGACAAGCACGTTTGCGAGAAAAAACTCACAGATTTTATTAATATTTTACCTAACCTTGCCTTACGAAAAAATAAACCTTTGCAGCTCGGTATTTGGTCAAAAACGAGTATATTTAAGCTAACTCCGAATAATTTTAGATAACTCCGATAGGCAACCTACCACTGACTACTACTTTCGGATCGGTTGATTGAAATTGGAATGCAACCATTTCCAGTAAACTATGTACCTAATCGCAAAAAAAATACGGAATTGGAACATTGCACGAACGCAGCTGTATAATAATTTTAGTAAGCTTTTACTTAAACGTGTTTCATTTTATAGTCCCGGAACATATAGTTAGTATTAAAAAAAAATGCGGTTGGTAAATAATAAAAGTAAAAAAAAACTTATTACCCTTCTGTGCTTCTTTGGGAGCTAACTGTCAAGTGGAAAGCAGCATGAACAAATGATGACACCTAAGCTGCGTCTGAAATTCCATCTCATGTAATGTGCGTGCATCGAATTTATTCAGTCAACAAATGGCCTAACGGGGTATAGCGTGCGTGAGCAGGGACCTAAGCAATTCCTTCAGAAATTAGTTCAGGATGCTTAGGGAGTGAACATACTAAAAGCCCTGACTTCACCTATATTTCGAGAATGTATCTCGTAGGGAAAAAATCCAAAGCGTAAAGGAAACCTTATAAAAAATTACCTGCTACCTGGAACCAATTATTAAGAGATTATAAAGTTAAACAATGAAACAATAACAAACAAAAGTGCCTACAGAAGACAAATGGTTATTATTGTAACAAGGGGATCCCTTAATGCGCAGACTTCTACACAAAATGTACCTTTGCCTTATTTCCCCTGAGGCTGAAGTTATCCAAATATTTTATTGAATCGTGTATCACTTGAAATAACGCGTAGACTGGGTCAGCCAATATTTTGTACCACTATTGGACTTTAGCGTCTTATAAATAGAGTCGATAGAGTTTTATAAATAGTTATTTTGCACAGTTATCTAGACGATATTCCTGAAATGTATTCCTGACGGATTGGTTGCCGCCAAGGTTCGCATTGCAGTGTTTTGTTATCGGGGTAAGACAACCGGTACACTGACTAGAAAAGAGGCAATAAATCTCAGTCCTTTAGCTGATTTCACACGGGGGCAGGGCAGTGAGGCAGTCCAGTAGATTTCCATGGGAGAAATGAGGAAAGCAAAACAGTCGTTACTCTACCAACCCATGGAAATGTACTGTCCTACCTCACTACCCTGACCATGTGTGAAGATGCTATTTCCGTGGGAGAGATGAGGAAATCAACACAGTCGTAAAGGTAGCATTCCGTGCCTCTTGGCAGACGGCAACGGCATGCGCCACGCGGCATGTGCCGCGACGGCAGACGGCACCTCTGCCATCTGCCGCGAGGCACGGGATGCTACCTTTACTCTACCATCCCATGGAAATCTACTGTCCTGCCTCAATGTGCATTTGCCGCATTTGTAGTCTTCAGACACACTCACCAGCCCTGCTAAGGTAAAAGGCAGTATTTTACACAAAACTACTGTAATAATCGTAATCTCATTACTGGGTAATAAGGTTACAATTGAACAGTAGTTTTGTGTACAATACTGCCTTTTACCTTAGCAGGGGCAGATTAGTTGGGCTGAGCTCGTTTTCCTTATCTATGCAATATATAAAGTTTTCACTCTTATTATAACTAATTACTTACAAAAATCAATGTTGGCTTGTTGGTATTTCTTGCACATACCGTTCATCGGATTGCGATAAAACCTTGTCAACTTATTGCTTGCACATGCGCAAAGTATACGCAGCAACGAGCCGGGTACGAGCTAGTTGTTTTATAAAATATGTTGTATTCTTCTTTTCACCAAGTAGTTGATTGGATTGGAATTTGAAAGTTAATTGAATCCAAGAGAAGCCAATGGTTTTGACAAGCCGGTGCATAAGAGGTAAGTCTTGCCAAAATGTGCCTAAACCTAACCTAACCTAATATAACCAACTAAGTAGGTATGTATTTGTGTAATTTTGACACGCCAGCGGGCTTAACATGCATGGACGAGATAAAATTTGACAGGTGCTAGGGAAATGAATATATCTATTCCATATTCTAACGTTAAAAAAAGTAAATAAGTAAGGTTTAAAATAAAAGTATCTCGTGACTTTTATTACCTTTTATTACTAAACGACTATAGCGAATTTAACTTTTTTATAGTGATTTTACCAAGATGGGACACTTTTATTTTAAACCTTAAGCGTTAAGTCTTACGTTAGAATATGGAATAGGTGTATTCATTTATCTAGCACCTGTCAAATTGTATCTCGTCCATGCATGTTAAGACCGCAGGGTGAGTATCGATACCATATGTGTTTTACACCGTGGCAACTGTAATAGAAGAAAAATTAAAAAGAACGTTTATTTGAAAAAGTTTTTCCGATCCAGTACACGAGAAGCAAATATCAAATAAAACTTTTTATCCTCATGAATATTTCAGTTCATGTCTCTCGTGAAATCGTTACCTCGAAATTCCATTTCATGGCATTAAATAAACAAATAAAAAATAGTCCACCAAAACGTCCGCATTCTCAAAAAGATCCCGTTATGATGCGCAGTATAAAACGGAAATATTTTATACAGAAAATAAACGTTGAAATTTAAATGAACAATTTACAATGAAACTGCGATCATAATGAAAACGTAAAACTACTGACAGTAGCACAGACAAGGCGCGAGTAAAATTTAGTTTTTTTTATGACAGCATTAACACTACTTACCGTTTTATACGAGGGAATTCGGGCACCTAGCCAAGCCTTATCGCGCGTCGAGCGCCAATCAGTTTCATTGTCAAGAAAATTAAAAGAAGATTTTAATCGTCTTAGACAATCTTGTCACCGTAACTCACAGAATCGCACATGTTCCGTCACGACAAGAATGTGAAAAGAAACAATGGCGGTAACATATGCAGTTCAATCGCTCTGACTTTGCATTTGCGAGTGTATGGGTGCAACTATAAAGAGATCCAGTCGCACTTCACATTCAATCATTCTCAAGCACGATTGTGTTAGCTTTACAACTTTCAAAGACTCCAAGTTTACTGTAGTTATTTCCTGTGGTGTATTTATTACTTTTCTTAACGGAATAAGGCTGGGTCGTGAGTTGTTAAATCCTGTTAAATTCCAGTAAGTTAAAATAGAGCTGCAGGAGTCGTATTATGTCCCTTTCACTGGCTGGAACTTGTGAGGATTTGATAACTCATATTACGGCCCGAATGTTTAAATAACTAGCTTTGGCCACAATTCCCTCCGCCTGGAAGTCGTTTATCGCTTTTCCCTCGTAAACCGTCAAATTTTCTGGAATAAAAAGTATTGTATGTGTCAATGTAGAAAAAGGACTATGTGTGTGCCAAATTATATCCAAATCCGTTCAGCCGTTTAGACGTTTAAACATAAACATTAATTTCTTAATTTTATGATACTAGTACGAGGAGAACATTTATAAACCTATTTATTGAGGTTTATATAGTACTATCTGAACTTTTAGGTTTTTTAGCTAGTAGGTCGGACAACGAAATTGTCAAAGCGTTTTTTCAACCGGAAGCGGAACAGCCAGTGCTTGAAAATAAGAGGAAGAGGTTCCAAATTCGACTGTATTTTTTTGGAGGTTTGTTCCCCTTTTTCCAATTGTAGACCGATTTTGATATTTCTTTTTTATTTGACAGTTTATATTTCAAGGGTGGTGACATTTAAACGTCAAGATCTGATCAAGGGATTTACAGAAAATCAACGGAACTCCTTAAAAAAGCCAAGATTCTAAGCATGCCTCCTAATATCATTAATGAGCCTGCCTCTAACGCTTTCACGGCTAAACTGTACATAAATCAACTTAATTCTGACAGTAATGGGAAAGTATCACTGAGACCCGTGTCCAGGATGACGATGATGTAGGTGATGAAGTAAATAAAATAAATAAATCTTTTAACTTTTACTTTAATTTTTAATTATTTTTTTTATTACAATAGGTTAATAATACCCCGATACACCAATCCCGATCTCATAAAATATAATATTAAATTAAAATTAATTTATTTACATAAATTCTAGATTTTTGTAGTATTTAATTCAAGGTTGCAAGGTTGAATCGATCATAATAATTTTGAATTTTGAAGGATTTAGATCAATAATAGAAACATAAGAATGGCCAGAAACAAAATCAATAAATAAAGGAGTTTGTAACCACCTTGTTACAAAACGACATTCGGTTTAAAAATAACCTTAGCTGTGGAAATCGGCAAAGAATCATCTCAAAATTGTATGCGTAACTAAAGTCCTGAAAAGACTTTTATAAGCTCGCTATACTAACCGACCTTCTCTTCTTAATTAAACATTGCCGCAGCTTCCACGGCAAACAGGCAAACAGCCACATCCTGGAGCACATTTGCGGAATTACTCACGTCACTCATCAAACGCGCGCGCAAAGAGCGCTCCAATCAAAACAGTTCACTGTTTATTTGAACCCGTCAAAACGTTTAATTTTATCTCAGAATGCTACAAACATAAGTTCTGGAATGCAGGAAGTGAGTCAGGACGTCAAGGCGGCGATCATTCAGAGCTAACGAGTGTTTAGAGCAAGGCCGGCGCGCGCAGCCAGCTGACTCACGCGTCGCTCGCCGCGACACATGCACGGGTGTTTCAGAGATATGCAAGCTTTCGAGGCGATTTCATGTTTGTTTCATTTGATTTGGGGTATGGTGTTGACAGTAACCACGATATAAATTCCCCAAAATATCGAGACAGGATTTACTTTTAAGGTATAATTTATAAACTATTGGAATTCCTAAATAATGTGGTTTTTGACAAATGAGACTTATGTAACATGCATGCACGAGATAAAATTTGAGAGGTGCTAGGGAAATGAATACATATATTTTATATTCTAACGGAAGACTTAACGCTTAAGGTTTAAAATAAAAGTTACACGTCCCTATATAGTGTTTCCAATCAATCAACGGATTTACGTATTGACGCAACCGTATATACCGGAACGCGCCTCTGTGGATTAATCCATCCCCGGGAAAAAAACACGTTTTGCCTTTCTCGTTAAAATTGCATTTGGTTAAAAAAAATACCGATACGTTTTTTAGAAATGAAAGTTTTTAAATATGATGCGTTTACCAAACGTACTTTTAGTCAAATGAACGGATAGCCTTGTTAGCATATTACTTACATTCGTAGTGGATCGAAACTTAACGCTGAATTACATAGAGAAGTGGAATCGCAGGATTGTCAAACATATTACAAAATAACACAAATAAAATCGTATTTATCCACCCTCAGATAACGGTATCTAACAGATAAATTTTCAATGGCAGAGAATAGAAGAGTGATACCTTAAATGGAATACTTTTTTCTAGGGATTGGATAATTCTGACATTAGTCTTTAAAATACCATAAAATATATACGGAACTCTTGCAGCTGTGTTGTTTTTAAATTCCAGTTACAATTAAACATTATTTCGTTGTTTCATAATACGAGTACCTACTAACTTTTTGCCAAGATTCCTATTGAAAGCGACAAACATTACATAATATTTGTGGTTCTGCCAATGCCGTGACTAATAATCACGCTGTTTTATTCATGAAAAGAACAAAACTTTACGGTTTTAAAGTTAAACTTAGTCATAATTGAAATGGACCGAAATATATTTTATTTCAATGCCTGTTTTCATGACGCTTAAATTTGAATAGAGTTAGTTGCCACTGTAGGTACTGTAGGTACACCTCTTTTGTAAGAGCAAAATTAATTAAACGTGAAGTAAATTTAATTTAAATATGGTGTGTAACTGTTTACATTAGATGAGGTTTTTGCAGAATTGCTTTTATAGTTAATACTTTATTATGAAATAATTTACATCATTTTTCAATAATTACGAAAAAAAGATATTTAAATCAATAGTGGAATATACAGGGTGAAATGGGAGACATGATCAGAATTAACTTAATCTAGCTCTTTTAATGATTACCTGTCAATCCGATTTGTTAATAATGTAAACAAACGTTTTATCAACGCGACCGTCGACTGATTGATGATGACAAATTCAAGAGTTAATTATAAATCATTATTTTTTATTACTTGATTCATTAAATTTTATTATTCATTCGTCTTTCTTTAAACAAAATAACCTCACTTTCCAACTTTTTTATCTTTTTTAAAATGCTAATCAAACGGATACTGCTGGAAAAAGTGACGAGATATAAGTTGAAACACTCAAAATACATGTGTATATGTTTCTAATTGAATTATTAAGTGAATGATTGTGTTGGAATACTAACAAAATAGGTTTGTTTACTTACATTTTTAACAAATTGAATTGACACTGACTCTAAGTAAATTTTCTAAGGAAGTTTGGTACTCAATGTGTTACCCGACCTACCTCACCTTAATTGCTTACTCGTGTCAAGCCCTTCAAAATGTTAACAACCTGAAGTTGTACTTGTACCAATTCAAATCTCTTTAACGTTGATCTCAGTATTATACACTAACCACATTTGTATTAACATCCATGAGAAGCGGTATATTGTGTCGTTATCCTTACAACGTAATGTTACAAAGGTAAAGCTAAACTTTTTAGTGTGTAAAGCCTAGAGCTAAACTAAGTTCTAGGCTTGCACGCACAAAACTCATCAAATATTCTTGCTCATCACACAGATTTAAACTTACCAAAGATCGAACACTTGACCGCTAAATGTGGCAGATGGGCCTTTCGGATCGCCTCATATTATTGTGTCAAATGATCGCTCGGTCTAAAATATTTTTGCCTAACACCTTTTTAGGCTGAAATTAAATGATTTAATAAATGTTGAGTAGATTAGTTAAGTTAGGTTAATTCATAATAATTCAAAAAAAAAAAACCTTTTCAAATGAAAAAAATATTTTCGATCAAACGATACATTAGGTCAAACAATGCCACTTATAGACTTGTGGCAGATATAATTTTTGGCACGTCAATTCGCTCTATGCGGGTTCGTGCCGAACTAGCGTTGATAAACCAAATTGCCACGAAACGAGCGATAAAACCAGTTCAGTCGAACTTGCCTTTGTACAATATAAGAGTTAAGCAGTCAGGGTGACCACCACCACTCCCAGTTGCAATGTGTTACCCGCCCTGCGTAACTGTCTGGTGTAACGGGATGCGGCAAGCGACGTGGAGTGTGGCGTGCTTCATACACTCTTATACATCTGATTTGACCGCTCGCCACGCCGCGTGCTAAGCTTCGCTGAAAGTGTCAATATCGTAACCTTGACACCTAGATTTTCGTAGCCGGATGGTTTGTACAAAGCAATAGATTTTAAATTTCTTGTCATCCCCATCACGTATCCTATACTATTAAACGAGAAACATATATATATATATTTGTGCTCACGTTCTCGAAAACGGCTCTAACGATTTCCATGAAAATTGCGACACGGGGGTTTACGGGGGCGAAAATTCGATCTAGCTAGGTCTCATATCTGGGAAAATTCGTTTTCCTCGTATTTTCACGAAAAAAGATTTCCCGCGGTATATGGTTCGTAAATTCGCTGGCGCTGTCAACGTCTCTGCCTAGCGCAATGGTAAAGCGTTGTACTCCCACGCGGAATCCCGCGGGATAAAACCCCTAGCTAGCTAGCAATGGGGACCGGTTTTTTTGTTTTCTTTTTGTTTTTATTTTTGGAGTAAATCTTTTATATTAGTTTTTTTTATTTTTTTTTGACGTGGGTACCTATTGTACCTATGTTTTCTTTTTAAATAAGGGGGAAATTTCGTGAACAGTAATTAAGCGCTGCCAGCGCCACCTGTTTCGCGGATCTAACGCTATCGGTCTTAACGAGCATCACACTGAAACACAACTCCGCTGGAATAACGAAGCGCCACGGTATATATAATAAGTGTTTTAAAAACTTCGATAGCGCGAGGCAGAACATTTGTGTACTTTTGTATGAAAAAGTAACAAAATTTGAACAGATTTCGTTAAATATCATTGAATGTATTATCAACAATACATTTAGGTATTTGAAAATTATATTACATGAAATTTTGGGATAAATTTCGAAATATCGGTAGAAAACTACGTGCGCACGGGTATGCACGCCATCTATCGGCAAGGAGCAGACCTATCTTTGCTGTCATGGAAAAAACTGTACTCCAGCGCCTTCTATTGATGCATGAGAGAACTAAGTCAGTAAGTATGAGACCTTATTACCTTTGCTGTCATGTGTTTTGTTCTTCCAATTAAAATTAAAACTTACGGCCGTACAGCGAACTTTTTTACAGAAATCGATGAAAATTCGGTTTGGCCCCGAGCGACGCTCGGTCATCCAGGTACTAAGAGGCTAAAGGGAGGGATGGAGAAAACGAAACTTGAAACTTTGATTTTCAAAGTACGCCCATGAGTTTGTCGCATGAAAGTTAAATTTAGTCTGTTTAAGACAACAATAAACTTTTGTCAAATTAAATTACCTAATGCTGTTAAGACTCTCCTTAACAAAATCAATGTGGGAAGAATTTAATGGAAGTACATAATTTTAATACATCTTGTATCGATCTGTACTGCTGTGTTTCCTTCGGTCTGTACACGTCTGTTTGTAATTGCCTAGGGTATAACTGAATATTTTTAAAGCAGTTAATTTCACTTCAAAGAAAAAATATAAGAAAATACCTTTATTACCATAGATTTACAAGGAAACTGACAAATTAAAAAAAAAACTCTTAATAGTTACCTGCTCTCTTACCTTGCTCTTAACAACTGTGGCAAAAGATCAGCATTTCAGAGTTTGCGAAACCGCGCTTAAAATCCCTTAGGGCTTTTGAGAGTTTGTATCCTAGAGAGTTCTTCAGCAAACTTCCATGAAATTCGGTCAGGTCAGCCAAGAGTTATCTGTTTTGAAACTAACTCGAGAGGAAACCTCCGTTCTACTTCAGGAATTTATGGGTTATTCAACTATTAAGCTACCTACTCCTTTTCTTTTGTGATACCTACTATAACTTACCTGGTGACCGATGGTTTTTTGATAATTTATTAACATCATAATAAAATTGAAACATTGTAAAGTAAGGGAAAACACACGTTTTTCATACAAAACCTCGAGACAACATCGGTATGCGTTAAGCAATTTATATAAAAATTAATAAGAAGAGTGTAGGTACTATTTTTCATATTTTTTAAATGATAGCGTTATTTTATTTGTCTTATTAAAATATTGTTTCGTTTGTTTTATTTTAATTATAATTTGTGAAATGTGTCAAAAAATGGGGAGTAACTTAAAACAATAACTTTCTGTTAAAAAAGCAAGCAAGTTTGGCGAACTACATATCTAATGGGCATATTTTACGCGCTAGTGATATACATGACACCTAATATGACGGCTAGATTTGCACGAGACAGACTGCCAACACCTGTCGGTCCGTCGGCCGCGGCTGCCAAAGCTGGCTCGATTAGGTTTGCACCTGATCCCCTGTTTATAATTATATACTGAAGGGTACTTTAAATAGTCTGGCTTGCTCACTCACATTTTGTTATACTTTGTTATACGATTTTATTTTATTAATATAAACAATAAACATACATTTAATTTTTACGCAAAATAAGCGCTAAGTCGTCCAGTTGCGCGTCATATTAACCTATAACATACATTTTACCTAGTACCAAATTAAGCTCTAGGCTTCTACTATGGGGACTAAAAAACGATTTACATACTTACTTAGAGAAAAACACTTAAATATTGCATGAAAAAGGTCCATGACTCAGAAAAAAATATTCGGGCTCATCACATCACGCACATACTTGCCCATAGGTACTGGAAATCGAGTCTGGGACCGCTAGCTTCACAGGCAAAGTCACCACAGACTAACTATTTACTGTGACTAGTAATAAACTTATTGATTTATTAATAAACTTTATTGCAACGAGTAGTACTAACATTTTGAATTGTTAATAAAACCATTAAAAAGAAACATAATGGTGACGTCAATATTGTTCAACAGAATTATTGCCCGTTTGTGAACCATAAGGAAAAAGCTAATATCAAATAACGTGCGTTAAAACAGACAAACAACGTTCGTAACAGTTATATGTGAAGAATAATGTAAACATCAAGTAAACATTGGAAACATTGCCATTTTGGATACCCATATCAATTGCCCGATTGATTTTGTTTGCTTCCTCTATCACAAGGCTGACGGGGGGCAGATGGCATTCGCTTTTGATCCTTCGATCAACAATACTCAAGTCGAGGTCAATAGAATTGGCCAAAGATGTAAACAAAATGAAACCAACCAATTTACCATTATTACTCCGTAACCATGTACTTTTCAAGATCGAGAAAGTTCTTTACAATGATGTATACGCTTGATTATATTACTTTCGTATTCATTTTTAGATGAAATAACTGTTAATGACTCGTTTTATTAAAAAACGCTTGATAAAGTTTTGAGGTTATATGTGAAACGGTACCAATTTGTTTATTTATTTATTTATTAATCCATGGAAAACCAACACCTTAATACAAATTTAGAAAACTTAGCTAACCACAAATAGCCAATTACAGGTTCTCACAATTAGCAACTAAGTAAATAAAAATAAAAAACCTAACTTAAAACGATTAGGCTGCCTTTCCATAGAAGCGGAGACTAACGGTGCGGAGAGAAGCTGTGTAGGAATCGACCAATCTCATTGGTTGTAATCCACATCTCGTCTCCGCTTGACTGTTTCCATTGAAGCGGAGCGGAGACGAGATGTGGATTACAACCAATGTGATTGGTCGATTCCTACACAGCTCCTCTCCGCACCGCTCGTCTCCGCTTCTATGGAAAGGCAGCCTTACACAGTGCCAGTAATTAACAATAAATAGGCCACCAAATAATACTATACATTAAATACTGAGTCCACCCAGCACCCAAACCCGCCCGCATCCGAAAGAACTCATCTTACATTAGATTGCTCAAAAAGTATTTAACTATTTTATCTAATCGAATTAATACTACTTGCAAATATGTCAGTCTAAATTGTTGTTGACATCTTTGGCCATTTCTATTGATCCCAATTTTAGATAACCGGTCACGGAACAAAAAACGATCGAGCGAATCCTCATTTCAAAATGGGATCTTATTATAATTAAGTAAAATTATTGTGTTTATCTTATTGTAATTAAGTAAAATTATTGTGTTTATGAGATACGATTTAAATTAAAATGTTTGAGTTTGACAATGACTCTGACAGTATCTAAGTTTGTATAGGTTGTCTTGGGACACTTTTCTAAGAGAATTGTGTATCGAACCCGGCGTCTATTGGTTGTACAGTCACGGACAGAAAGATGTATACACTTTTGGACCTTATTACAATGGAACAAGGTGAAAAAGTGTCTACATCTTTCTCTCCTCGACTATACCGCAATGCTTTGATCATAATGACTTCTTTTTTGTATTGTTAAACCAAACCTAATCAGACCTAGTCAAAACGTACCTACACTGAAAATAGTGAACACCCTCCAACAGGATTATTGGTCCAGTCAATGAATTCTCAACTGTATTTATAAATATTAAGAATCCAAGATATGGACGTGGGTGTGTGCCGATTATTCTCCAAATCTGCTCAAATGTGCACGAATGAATGACAAACACCTTAACATGCTCAATATGATTTACCTAAGAGACCGAGCGTCTCTAAATATTTCTAGAAAGTAATACACGTTCAGCTCACTAAACCATAGACTAAACTGTTGAATTATTATTAAAATTGTTAGATCAAAATTACTGCTGAAAAACTTCACCGCATATGACAACTGCACCTAATATAATTATTATCTGCTTTAGGTACTATTAACACATCTGTCGACTGCCAAAGAGTAATGCTTTTGGGTGTTCCTTTGTTATCTCCTGTAGCCTGTAGGCCAAACAACTAGACGGATTTAGAAGCGCGAGGTATCTTTGAATAAGTATTTAAATCCCATCTGTGTCATAAATTAATAGTTTATAAAGTTAAAATAACAATTGACAAATTACAGTTGGGTTTTAAATAATAATGTACTTATACTTATTTCCCTTTGATAGACTTGTATATTAAAATAACATTGCTCGTACCACGTGTATTGTGGTCCTAAGCAAAGGTTTACAATGTAACATTATTGTAAGCAAACAAATGGGTCCCTTTAGCTTCTGTGTGCAGGACCATTGTTTCTATTCAGCTTCAAACCGGGACACATAATTTCAATTCAATTTATGGTAATTCGAAATCAATATTAATTACTGGATCCTTTCATTCTTCAAATGGAATGGTATTAAGCACTATAGTGCTTTATAATACCGCTCCATTTAAATCTGCTGTGTGTGATCATCTAAGTATTAGGTCGACCAAGTCTCTACAAAATGTCTTATTCTTTCGATAAAAATTAAAAAAGTAAAAGTATTTTTTAAATTACGCTTGTCGCTCACACCATCCCGTTGTTACTAGAAAGAAAGTAAAGAAAAAAAGAGAAGACACGGGTTGTGTTAGATGCTAGCGACCTAGGAATGATGCTCAGACGCCAGCTGCGCCGGAACTGTTATGCGAAATGAGAAAAACGCTGAAAATAATAAAGCTGCGAACATGAAAGAAGATATTTTAATCGCCCTGTTATCTCGGGCAGCCGAGTTTAATAATTGTTTCTTCCTTTGATATGTGTTTTTATTTTTGCAATTTATAAACTATTTGAAGGACGAGAAACTGAGAGCAAACAAGTCGTTGTTTACAAAGAGATACAACTGCTATAGGATTGCACCCGTATTGTGGTCTTCGTCGCGGTGGATGTGTGGGTAATGCTTCCGTCACTTTCGCACGTACAGTCACACCAAGGGATTGTTGAGCCACTTGCTCAACAATCCCGTGGTGTGACTGTACATACTGGTCAGAAAGTGACAGATGTTTTATCCACTTTCATCCACATGATAAACACGACCGTAATAGGCCGTAGTTAACATGCAAGCACAAGATAAAATTGGACAGCTGCTAGGGAAATGAATACATCTATTACATATTCTAACGTAAGACAACGCTTAAGGTGTAAAATAAAAGTGTCTCGTCCTGACTTTTGTTACCTTTTATTACTAAGCGACTATTGCGATTTTCACATTTTTATAACGATTTTATCAAGACGGGGCACTTTGACATTAAAACTTAAGCTTTAAGTCTTCGTTAGAATATGGAATGGATATATTTATTGTAACACCTGTCAAATTTTATCTCTAGCATGCATGCTAAGGGGCCAGGACGCAAACTTTACTAGCCAAACCAGTATTTATAGTCTTATTTTGTTCAAAATTATTTATTTTCTTTACTTTTTCTTTTAAATACATTTCTGGATTTTTGTAGGGATTATTCTAAACTGTCGATGAAAGTTCGGTTGAAATGGGTGGCATGCCCACTCAATTATGCGAGCCTTTGTCAGAAATCCAGCCAGAAAAATGGTAGTGTTGGAAATAAGCCTTGTGTACTTTTACAACGAAACTAAAACAGAATTTTCACTCGACTGACACTAAAATGAGGATGTTAACTATTCAGGTGTACGTAAGTTAAAGTATATAATATGATAACTCGAGCATTCACGTCAGCGTCAAAATGGAAATAATTAGTAATAACATTAGTATTGTTTTAGCATGTTATTTTTACATTATTATTTATACATATCGTTTTAAATTTTACAAGTGTTGCCATAGCTAGTAAAATTAATTCAAAAAAATTATAACCAAAAAAAACCTAAAAAAACAATTTTATACTTTTTATTCCGCTTACAAACGTGGTGAAGGAATCTATCATCATATATTTCAAGAATGATATAACTTTCAATTTGATTTCTTACTCTCTTGAGTGCCTATTAGTAATTGTTTGAAATTCTGGGAACAATGATATTACATCCACAGAATAAAATGATTGTTACTGAATACAATAGTTTCTACAATCATTCGTTATTTTACTCAACAAGCGCTAAGGTAGTATTATGTGCTCTTATAAGTTCGAGTTTGAGTTTCGAGGGAATTTCATTATCAGATTTCTGCTAAAGAAAATTTAATAAGGACTAACTGTTGCACTCAGAAAAGTCAATTAATTTTTAAGTTTGGTTAAACTTGCTGAGTCTTATTCTATTGCTATTATATAGCAAAGAAAGTGACAACAGCAACCTTTAATCAAACCTAAAACTTAATTGACGTCTCTGAGTGCGGCCGTAAGTGATTAATTCAGCATTTACGTTATTTGCATCATAAAATGGCCTCAAATTAAAATATCCGTCAATTTACAGTAGTGGCAAAATTACGAAAATTTCCCAAACTGAGCAATCTAGTTAAGTCAGATGAAACTGAAAATTTTTTGCTTCTCGCTGCAATCAACAAAATTCACAAAGAAAAATATGAGATTTATTGTATAGTACTATATATAAAATAAAATAAAAAAACATATTTTTTTAACAAGATTTTATTTAACTATTTTAAGGTGTTAATATTATTTGTTTCATGTAATAGTTTTTATTGTTATATTTATCACATATGAGTAAAAAAAAAAGTGTACAATCTCAGTCCCAGTTACTAATAAATAACTGAAGCACCAAAATTGAGTAATTTACGAGAGTTCGTATACTTCAAAGTTAACAACTCAACTCCCAACACAAAGTTTTATACGTCCTTAAAAAATTCCAAAGTGAAGCATGAGCCGCGTAAATTATTTCGTCAATGATTCCGAGACGACATTTTTCGTCTATTATTCTAAGTCATTCGGCGGATCTATTCTCGGTGCGCGCGCGCTGCCAACTCGTATTGATTTGCGATGGAAATTACCGAGACAGTGTTAGTGGCTAATAAATGTTTTCAATGAAACAAGAAGAATTAAGAAAGTGAGATTTACAAGGAATTTACGGGCTTGTAAACACGAAGAGGGCTGCAATGAAGATTCTTTTAAGATTTTTTCATGAACATTTTTAAAAAATATAAAAATTTTACATCCCGTTCGCGTAGCTCTTTTTCTTGACGATAAATAGTTATCCGAGAAAAATTACGTCTTTTTGTCATAATACCTGATATCATCTCGGAAGTCAACCTCTACGCATGCGTCAAAACAATACGTATCTTTAATATATGAATAACCTTTTAGGCTTCTATATCACGATGAGTATACCCTCCGAAAGAAACTAAAAAGCTAAATTAAAAGCATCTAGACAAACAGCATTTATGATTTTCCCACCGTTCCACCCGAGCTCATTGCGGTTTGCGGTGGCTGATGGACGGATTTCAAAATAATTGTACGTACCTAGTTAAGAACTCAATACCACGTGCCATATGATTTTGTAGAACTAATATTATTTTACCACACATAACGAAAAATATTGAGCTTTCCTTAGGTCTTTACCCTCGAAATGCACCCAATTATGTTTAATTTCTTTTCTATACTCGTTAACGGTGCTTGTGTTTTATTTCATCAAACCGTGAACGACCTTTTTATCGTTAATGTTATCCGCCATCCAATTCGAAGCAATTAAAACGCAATTTATCCTCAAACAGTTTTTTGTTCTTTATTTAAATAAAAATAAAACAGCTTTTCTTTTCACATTTTTCTCTTTTTAATGTTCCGCATTCTTTCGTTGCAGAGTTCGTCTTTGACAGACCTGATCTCGGCGTTCGATACGAAGGCGAATTCCCACACACAGCTCCAAAAGGTCACAGCGTTTAGCGGCCAGTTCGACAAGAGCATCAAACCCACATTCTCGAAGGAGGAGTATGGCAAGTAAGTCATCCTTAATTCTCATAAAAATCATGTAAACGCTGTATCTTGTCTAGGAGACACGGTTTGTGGGATGATATGTCGAAACTGTTTTGTGTGGTGTATATATTCATTCTGACATGTTTTCCTGCAAAACAACACAGATAATTAATATTATTTTTACAGTTTTATATTATGCTAGAATAAGTAGTATCATTGTAATATTTTATTTAAAAATGACTAACTGTTGAGTTTCTTGCGGCGCTTCTTCTCAGCAGTCACCTCTTGGGAAGCGCTGGTAGATTTTGACGTGTAAAAGTGCCCGCGCGGCGCGGGGTACTGAATAAATATATTTTATCTTTATCTTTTTATCTTGTTATTAATTAATCAGGAATCAAAAAGTTAGTAAATTAAAAAACTGGTTGGAAACTAAAGTCAATTTTTACCCGACTGCCCGAAGTATGTATGTACGTATAAACGGCTTGGCGGATTTCAACATATGAGACATAATTGGATTGGTCTTAACTGTCGGAGTGACATAGGGTATATAATATTTCAATATGGCGTCCGCGAATAAAACAAATGGAGAGGGAATAAAAAAAGTATTTTTTATTATAACAATATGGGTATCAAATGAAAGCTAATAAATAGCTCATTCCAAATGTAAATATATACATTATAACACTTTGATGAAACCGTTTTAATAAAAACTAAAAGAGTATGAAATACAAATAAATTAATTTTAAAAATCATAATACCCGACTGCTTTAAAAATATCAACTGAAAAGCTAAAAACAAGACCTATAATCTAAAGAATATAACTTAAATGTTGGAAAAGGTATCGCAGCCGGGGGGGACAAGAGAATTTAATTTGCACAAATTTTAATACTTTCACTTATAGAGCACCACTTGGTCTATTTGCTTATAATATTAAGTTATATTATTTAGATTATAGGGCTTGTTTTTAGCTTTTCAGTTGATATTTTTATGTTTGACAACAAAAAGACAAATGTACATATTCACATTGCACATTGTCTAACTTTTCTGTAGAAAATTTTTATCCTTTCTTTGTCTATATTTTCACGGTCCTTTCTAAGCAAAGACATATTAACATAGCAATAACCAACCGGATATAATATCCCTCAGGTAATTTCCAATACAAGCCCTGAATATAACTTCTCCATCGAGAGCGAAGCTTTTAAGTAATTATGGATGGAATCCGAATTGGATTTGGACCTTTTAGTCAGAGGGCAGTTTTATTGACTGAATAGGGAATATGCATGAAATTTTTAATTATCGCATTTCTTAACAAAATATGAAAATACCGTAAAATAGATGGCAAAAATTTAAATTAAAATTAAAATCGGCCAAAAGAACGATATTTAAAAACTAAAAAAATAAGCATTTAAAAACAACTAATCGGACAGAGAGATCCGACATGAAGTGTGACGTCAGAGTGCACTACGACCAATATAAACTCCATGTTAAATTCTGTATTGCTAGACAGAGATAGAAACAAATATTTAATGGCTTATATCTTGGTTATTTTTATAGTTATCCGAAAAATATTTTTTCTCTAATGTTTGTTATATGAACGACTTTATATTAGGTATATTATATTTATATTATTATATTTTATTTATATTTATATTAGGTAAATCCGGAAAAAAGCGCAGCCGTGCTTTTCTCCCGGAAAGTTAGTTTAGATTGGCTAGGTCCCTACTTCAACACCTTTCGACTCTACGATAGTCCCATTCCCTGGGCTAACGAAGTCAAATATCTAGGGGTCACTCTTGACCGAAAACTGCTTTTCCGGAAGCACATTCAGTGTGTCCGGAATCGCGCAGCCTTCATTCTAGGCCGCCTCTATCCATTGTTGAACAAACGTAGTAAATTGTCGCTTAGAAATAAGCTAACAATTTACAAAACGTGCGTTCGTCCCATACTAACGTATGCTAGTGTGGTTTTCGCTCATGCGAATTCGACGGCTCTGTACCAGTTCCAGGTACTGCAAAATCGATTCTTACGCAGAGCCGTGGGAGCTCCCTGGTTCATGCGTAATGTCGATCTACACGACGACCTCGGTCTTCAAACCGTGGCAAAGTTTATGAAGGACGCCTCTCGGCGGTTCTTCAACAACGCTCCTCATCATCCGAACCCGTTACTACGTTCTGCCGTAGATTACGTCCCGTTCGTGGGCGTATCCTCTCGGAATAGGCGTCCCCGACACGTACTGACTGACACCGATGACACAATCACGGTCGCCCTCGCGGCCAGAAAAGAACTTCGAAGCCCACCTGTCTCGCAGGGCAACACTAGCTTCGCTCCTTACTCACCACAGCGTCTCCTCCGGAGGAGGCGTCGGCGTCCCCCCACTCGCACTACACGTGGGCGATCCCACATTGCTCCGGTACCGGTACCGGATAGTATACAAACTCGACAAGCAGACTGAGTTTCTTGCGACGCTTCTTCTCAGTTTGCTTAACGTAATTTTCCGAAGCGTTGGTAGCATAAAACCGATTGTTTTTTTTTTTAAACTATCTCCCCTAGCGTCCTAAGTCCGAGGTCGGCTCAATAGGAGCGCCCTTAGGCATGCTAGTGAAAACCCCATTTCTGCGCTGATCTCCCCTCACGAGCTCGCCCTCCCTCCGGTAAAGTAGTCAAAGCCGTCAGAGGCTAACTACGTAGGTCCCATCAAAAAAAAAAAAAAAAAAAAAAAAAGACTTTATATTAAAGCAAAAAAAAAAATGCATCCCTTTTGACTGGGGTTGTCAAAATGTGTAGCCAGACTACAATACTTTCTAAAAATCGCAGATTTGAATTTAAATGTTAAAAGGGGAAAAACTTTGTGTGAAAACTTTATGTACTCTACATAGGGAAATTCTACTATGAGTATAATACGTATTACACCACGTCAGTAACGTCGTCAGTAAGGTATTTATCTATGGGCCTTGTAGCCTGAAAATAAATAAATAAATAAATAAAATAAATAAATAAATTACTAATAGTTTTTGTGAGGATGTGTGTCTCTCAATTCCTGAATTGAATCTATGTTACCACGTGTAACGAATTTATTTATTTCAATACTAAAAACTACTATTTATGTATTGCCTGTCACTTCATTCGTGTAAAGTTCGTTTACGATAATCAGATTTAATTCAAATCAGTTCACCCATTCAGACGTGATTAAAAGACAAGCATCCAAACATCCGCACAAACATTCCCATTGATAATATTTTTAGGACAAGTTCCTTAAGATAGGTTAAATAGATGATGTTAAACGTTTATTATAGCACTTTACATTGTTTACATACCTTTTCCTCGTTCAACAGTACCAAAATGCACAATTAAAAAAATATACTTTATTCAGCTTACTACTTACTAATATCTAATACAGAGTGTAGGTACATAAGTGGTTAATATTACGATTCGCGAGTAACAATCAGTAGGCTGCCCTCCGTACCTACTTAGGTACTTGAAAGTATTACTTACGACAAACGCGGCCCTTTCTTCTCAGCATCTAAACTACTTAGAAATACTTATTAATACTTAGGTTGACCGCCTGTTTGTATTTCGTAAGTTATTGTATTGTATTAAGTCTTAGGTAGCGTAATTTTGTTCCATTAAAAACGTACTCATAGTAACTCTGTTATTAAGCTCAAGCAACAGCTTTTCTCATTAAATTCCTGATACAACGGGCGTGTCTCCGAGGCATCTCAGCATCTTATTTGTTCACTGTAACAAATTTGTATGAGCTTCTAGCAAAATATATTTAGTACGGAATTGCCTGGGAAATTAGCATGCATAGCATACTTGTTTAGTAATATTGTTCGTTTGGATAAAATTTAAAATAAAGCTAGATTTAGTAATAAATAATTGTATTGTAAGAATAAGGACCCGGCCACGGTTTCGAGCGGGGGCGCGAACGAACTTTCTCTTCATTTGTACGATTATGCTCACCGCGCAGCCACAGTATAAATATAGCAAAAGCAGTAAAGAAACTACGAACAAACGTTGGAAGCGTCGCATTAACACAGACGTACGTCTCAACGAGACCCCTAAGCGGACATAGCAGTGCTGTCAGTGATGATTGTCACGTGGAGACGACTGGTTTCGATGTGTATTTTATTCTTCTCCACGAAACCATTGAGACGTGCGTCTGTGTGAGTGCGACGTTTCGAATGTGTGTTCGTAGTTTCTTTACTGCTTTAGCTATATTTATACTGTGGCACAGCGGTTAATTTGGCATTTCACGCAATGTATTATGAAGACTTTTGTAGTCATTTATCTGCCTTTAAGATGGAACTTTCGCTGAAGCGTGAAGTATTTCGAAGATGGCTCGTTGCACTAGTCATAAAAAAGGGCAACTGCGAGTCAGACTCGCACACGAAGGGTTCCGTACCACCGTAGAATATAAACTATAAACTGACACTCACTGTATGACATTAAAATATACACTCTGAGATATATCCTCGTGAAACCTAATTTCAAACTGTTTCTAGTCGAATTTAGTTCATTTAACAGGTAGGTATTCGAAAATAGTTAATATTTGAATTCCTAATTAGTCCAAAGAAAGGAAAAACGCGTTTATTTTGCTTTCAAAATCTATTTAATTTTCCGGATAAAAATATTCTTTGAGCTAGGTAAGTACAGTGTGTATGCCAAAGTTGATCCAAATCCGTTGCGCGCAAAAGCCCCCATTCAAGGTGAAATTAAAGACGAGCATAATCCCCACAAACTTCCACATATAATGATATTAGTAGAAGCAGTAGCATAGCGATCTTAATGTAGTTTAGGTACCTATATGTATTTATTGAGTTTGCCACGGTTATAAGATAATCTAACCTTGGAAATACGATGTTCATATAACACAATTTTTACGCTGTATATAATCGTTGAAAATGAAATTATAAATGCATTTCAGATTTTATCGAGTGGTTGAGAATTTTTATGGATTTATATAATATAATAATAATACGTCCCACTGCTGGGCACAGGCCTCTACTCACAACGAGACGGTTTGGGCTATAGTTCCCACGCGGGCCCAGTGCGGATTGGGTGGTGGCGGTGTGGGTTTATAAAATGCAATTATTGATAGCGTGTCAGTCAAGGCCTTGTCTCCATTATAATCCCAAAGTGGTTAACTAATTGGTAAACAGTGATAAATGAATTACTATTTTTGAAAAACACTAGCTATATTATTAATACACTTTTAGTACCTAACCTGCCAGCGAGCATGACTTCGAACGCTGCGATTCAACAGAGCCACGCTGTTTTGTCGCCAAAATAGTTTAAGATATTGTTATAAATATATATGTATTTTAGTCAGTAAGGTCTCTAATCTCTAATCTATGGGCCTTGTAGCCTGAAAATAAATAAATATAATAATAATAAATAATAATAATCCAGCCTATATACGTCCCACTGCTGGGCACAGGCCTCCACTCACAATGAGAGGGTTTGGGCTATAGTTCCCACGCGGGCCCAGTGCGGATTGGGAACTTCGCACACACCGTCAAATTTCTTTGCAGGTGTGTGCAGGTTTCCTCACGATGTTTTCCTTCACCGAAAAGCTCATGGTAAATTTACAAATTGTATTTCGCACATAAATTCCGAAAAACTTAGAGGTGCGAGCCCGGGTTCGAACCCACGACCCTCTGCTTAAGAGTCGACAGGTCAAACCATTAGGCTACCACGGCTACGGAAAATAAATAAATAAATAAATAAATACTACTGATACTGGTTTTGAGATTGTTTCCATAATGCAGTTTGAATATTGAAACAATATTTGCTTTTTCTGCAGGTTTTTCTTGTCAAAATCTTTTCATTAATTTATCATTTTGAAATAAATGACGCGTGGCATGAGGTATAGACATTTTAATAATGGGCTTTTGATACATCTATGAATACGCATCTGTCGCACTGTCCCCGAACCTTTTGAATTGATTGAAGAAACGAAACTTGAAACGTGGATTTGTTGTTTCAGACCAATTCCTGGTTCCATGACGGAGTTCAGAGGTGCCGAAGCGCAGGCAAGAGTGTGTACCGAAATGAAAGAACTCTGCGAGATCATCAACGAATACGGAAAGAGCCCATGCAAAAGTCTACTACCCCCTGAACTGCAAAACGCCACAAAAGTGATCTCATTCGGAGAATTATTTACAGTGAGTTTCGCGGTCATATATCAAAACATTTTTCTGTACTAAGGGCTAAAACACATTTACACGATACGAGGCACAATGCGACGATGTCTTGGAAATCTACGACGTACATTGTAAAAGTTCACGACACGACGTCGTATCGTGTAATTGTGTTTTGGGCATAATTTATTTATATATTGCTAATACCACGCCTCAGCTGTCTCAAAGTTAAGATGTCAGTGAACTTGATGTCCCTTTTCCTAAGATCTGTTTGCATTGGAAACCGAAACTGTGTTATTCTAAATCTGAATCGTAAATACAATGTGTTTTAGGAGCATTTTTCTACCACGTTAAAGCCGAATTCGATGTCTTAAAAAAGTCCAAATGATAACTGTACTCTTTGATGTGCTCTTAGAAAACCTTTTTCATTACTAACGAATGTACTTGTACAGTTAAAGTGAAAAATATGTATACATTTTATTACCTTGTCAATTTAATCGCTGTGACATTCATATTTGGCATGACAGTAAAAAGACAAGGTACTAAAATGTATACATATTTATGACCTTGACTGTATTAAACGATTTATTCAATATATTGACACTAATAGGATTATATTGAAACCTATTGACTAATTTATACCCCACGAATAAGTCAAGAATTAATTAATTAGAATATTTAGGGGACACTTGCCTAATTCGTACCCCCTAAGGGAAAATGCGAAATAACTTGAAATATAACAGAGACAGACACATTTTACTTATGTTTTAATAAACCTTATTCTATGAGTAATCAACACCAGTACAATATTGCACTTACAATTAGTAAACTTCACCAGAGTACTAGTTTTTTTTCTAAAGTGGAAAAAGTACGATTTAGGATCATGTACGTCTCAAAATCACAGCAAATGAACTAAAACTACTTCTTCATATTACTAGATTAATAAATTCTTTAATTCTGCATAGCAAATCTAATAGTTTTCTTTAATTCTTTGCAGTTATCACATATATAATTACGAGCATTTTATTAACTCCAGCACAAAGCTCGTGAGCCCAGGTCTCACAGTGGGTGCACTGAATCATATCTTCTTTTCTATTTTCTTCGCACAACTTACAGTACCAGTTTTCTTTATCACTTTCTTTTTTTTTTGTTTTCTTTATATTATTTTTATCTTTGGTAATATTTTTCCTTTTCAAGACGTTTAGCTCTTGGAAGTTCTTGCACACAGACTTCTTTTTTGACTCATTAGGTTTTTTTCTTTTTAGGTCCACTTTTTTCATGTCGGCTGGAGCCCAAGAGCTATATTTGCGCTTAGCCATATTAACCTTAAACAAAAATAAGTCATTAATTCCTAATTCGTACCGGTACGAAATAGGCTTACGCGTTGAGTACGAATAAGGCGCAACGACCAACCAATTCAAATTTACCGCGAAAAAAAATGTTTGCAAGTATGGCGTTAGTACCTACTGAGAATAAACTCGTAAATAAGCCAAGAACCAAATAAAAAAATCCTAGTTGAATCATTCACACTAGCTTAACGGAAAATCCTTATGAAGCAAACAAAAATGTTTGTCGAAATTAGTGAAATTATTTACTTTTTTAACAATTTTAAGCAGAGCAGCGATGCGGTGTTGTCACTTATGTCTGATAGCATGGCAAACTAGTGGTTTCATTTTATGACACTGGTGTCGCTACTGTTGCATTCCGTTCGGAAATAATGCTAGGGTACGATTTAGGCACAGGTACGAATAAGGCAAGTTTCCCCTATTAAATTCTCAATGTTATCTCGATGGATATTCATTGGAATTTTAACGCTTTTTGTCAAGACGTTAACTAAAAATGCACTTGTAGAATAAAGCTTAGCTTTTAACACCTAGCTTGCCGACTCTTTACTGATATTATTAAATATGTTTTCTCTGCAACTATAGTATTCAAGGGCATGGTACGGTAAATTTATACCACCCCATGCTCATCATTTTTATTAGGTGGCTGTACTCCCAAAAATAACAGAGAGAGTTAAAAAGAGGCTTTTATCAAATTACACTCTTGGCTTAAGTTGTCAGTGTGGAATTCCTGGATATACTGAAAGCCAGGAATCGTGTCTTTCACTTTCAAGTACCCAATTATTCCTGCCATCTCCCTGATCCTCCTGATTAAATTGTTTTCGCTCGGTTCTACCAAGAATTATCTCCTTATAATTAAATTTTAGTTTGAGTAGTTAGTCCTTTACTTGTTTATATATAAGGTCGAGAATGATGTAGATTAAAAGCAAATATGCTTCGAGGCGGAAACAGGAATTCGTTGAACAGAAAGTTTAAAAGACAAATAACGGACCTTTATTTAACAGAAGATTGGTTTCGTATTTCCCAGCGCATTCTTGAATTAGTATGTCAAAGGAAAATGACGCTTTTTTAATTGTATGGGGGTCTTATTCGACGTGAAAATGTCGCATTTATGTGATTCCCGAGGCTTTGAGCTTAAGAGTACCGAAAAATGGGGTTACTTTGATTAATTCAAAAATACATTTCCTATACCTTCTGTATTTATTCACATAATAAAATGTATAAATATTGTATTGGCGACTACTGATCTGGAGTAACTTAAAGCAGTTACGAATTACGATGGATGGCTCAGGAGAAAAAAAAAAACATAACGTACCTTAAAATCTCGATTCCTATATAAATTTGACATTGACATGTGTTTATAATACAATATCAAAATCATGACAAAAATTAGGAGTTTTTCGGTTTGAAGTTATTATATCCTATTTTTCTGAAAATATTTAAGCTACTAGTTTGCGCTCGCATATGAAACAAATAAAACTTATGTCGCGAAATATAGCTCATTAATAACTGACTCACACAGAAGCAATGATGAAAAAAAAAATATCAAAGTTGCCCCTTTGTTTGAAAGTTACCCCATTTTACCAGTACCTACCTATTTGTTAAAAAACGATTACCTACAAGTTACTTTTCATTCGAATATATTTTTCATCATCCATCTCAATTTACTCGAAATTGGTTTATTACACGTGTAATTCATTATTTTTTTGCAACGAGAATAAACGAATTCACGAAAAAGAAACTAGACACCGTCGACATATTTGAGATTTTTCTTTTTGGTATAAAACCGTTTTGATTGATAGTATCAATGTTTAATGCTTAAATAATTATTCGAAATAACAAAAGATGGAAAAGCAGGTTGCTTACTCTCCATACATTATTTGAATACCTATCTAAAGAAAGAGACACCCTATAAAACTCGTTTCATTTTTAATTTTAACATTGGATTAAATATTTTCGACGTCTTCAACTGCCATTTAATTATAACTGCAAACCATTTTACTTGAATAAGCAGCAAATAATTCAAAATAAAACCAATAAAAGTTGCACAAAATACAATTAATAATCTTATTGTAAAACCCGACTCTTACTAGCTTCAGTTTTCACACGCCAATAGCTTCGAAATTATTTCTACTTACGATTTGTAAATGTTAAAACACTTATTATATTTTACGTCTTTGTGTATTTTTGACATTGAAAAATAGTACTTTATTTGTAAGTTACAATCTTTACGCTTGTTTAGTGTTCACTCAGTCGGGCAAAAATAAAAACTCCTAAGAATTCAGATTAGAATTTGCTAAACTGGCTACATTAAAGTGTTTTAAATCGGTTTATCGGCAGTGCCCAGCTTAGTGTCTGGTTTCAGAGTAAATAGTGCGTTATAATTTAAGAGGCCCAATGGCTGGTTTAAGTTAAGTCCACAAAAGTCCACTTACGCTAGGAGTTTTGCATTTTAATGTTCTGATTTCCGGGTGCACTATTATAATTCCCATATGTCATAATACCGAGTTGTTCGAAATCAGAACTTTGCATAATATCGAACGTAATTATTGACTTAAGACTGTCTTAATTCAAATTGCTCAGTTTTAATCTAGGTTTGGCAATTAAATTATGCATTTAAATTAAATTAGCTGTACCGTATCATGGGGAGATTAAGATTTTTTTTTCCAGCTTTCCTTGCCTTACCTTACTACGTAGGTTTAATTTATTTATTTAGTTACTTGAGCCTATAATATCCAAATTCTCGGTCTAATATCATGAAGATACGGGTAATTCACTTGAGGATGGCAATCTTTGAGTGAAACTGTAAGCCAAAATAATTATGTTTTAGGGCTGTGTATAGTATTTCTGTTTTTGGTTGTCGGGGTTGAATGAGGGATTCGGCCAACCAAAAACAGAAATACTATATCACTGGCGGTTCCAAGGGGGCAGATTATTATCGAAAAATCGTTCGATAGGAGACATTTATTAAAAGGTTGGGTAAGTATATAGGCACATTAGCTTTATTATTATTATTATTATTAAACCATTTATTCCGACCAACGAGGATCATTGTGTTAGTATTACAAACAGATTTGCTTAAAGACTAATGTTAGTAAACACATGAATATTATTTTATATTATTTTAATTACCGCACGTGAAGCTTCCAACAGTGCTTCACGTACGAACAGTCGAGCCTGTCTGGGAACACACTCAGGATGCTGTTGGCGCTGGTCCGCATCCTGCGCATCAGGGAGGCGCAGCGCCTGCGCATGGTGGCACAAAAGCACTCTACTCGTGCGTCCGCAAACATCCCTGACCCGCTGATTGGGGCTGCCTCGGTATTGACCGAGGCAGCCCCATCAGCATCCTAAACGCGTTGTTATATTGCACGCGCAGAGCGCTGTACTGCTTCTGGGTATAATTTACCCTCAGGCTGCTTGTATAAAATGAAGTGCAGTAAGCTTTAAATAGAGTGATCTTAACTTCCTTAGAGCACTTGGCAAACCTGCGGGCTATCATATTCGCACGTACAGACAACGCTCTACGCTCGCGCTCGATATCGGCGTCGTCCTTGAGGTCAGGTGTCAACAAATGCCCCAGATATTTAAACTGGTCCACTCTTCGAAGTGGTACTCCGTCTAATTTCACCGGTGGAACAGTAAGAGGGCATTTGTTTCTGACCGTAAAGACCATGCACTCGCTTTTCTTTACATTATAGACTAGACCGTGACTGGCTGCATAAGCTTCACAAATGCTTATGAGCTTATTTAGCCCACAAACAGAGGCGCTCAGCAACACCATGTCGTCCGCGTAGCTAATATTGTTCACACACACTCCGCCAATATGGCAGCCGACATGAGTGCTGCTGAGCGTCTCTATTAACGCGTTTACGTACAGATTGAAGAGACTGGGTGAGGTCAGGCCACCCTGCCTCACCCCGCACTCCAATCCATACGGTTCCGAGTAAGAACCCGCCCATCTCACGACATTGACCTGGTTCCGATACCAGAATTGAAATATTCTGTTTATTTCTACAGGCATATTGATATTTTCAAGTTTTTGCCACAAAATATCATAATGCACCAGGTCAGATGCCTTGGATAAGTCAAGGAAACAACTATATACAGGTGTTTGCCGGTCAGTATAGTATCTGACAGTTCGCTTTAACCCCAATATTGCACTTTCCGTAGAAAGGCCCGGTCTGAAACCAAACTGGTTGTCGTGCACTTTTAAGTAATTATCTAATTGGCAGTTAAGCAAACTGTCAAACACTTTAGCGACAATGGTAGCTAGCGAGATAGACCTATAGTTGTGTGCGTCACTGACGTCACCAGTCTTATTTTTCTCAATTGGATCCACCACGGTATTCATCATTTCGGCAGGCAAGTAAGAATGTCTCACACAAAACGTGTAGAACATTGCCAGCACTCTGGCGATGTGAGGGCCGGCTTGATGAAGATGCTCGATGCTGAGCCCATCGTGTCCGGGAGATTTACCTCTAGATATGGACCTAATCGCGGTATTGACATCCTTTGCTATAAATCTGATACCCATCTCCCGCCCAATAGGCCCAGCATCGCTCATGTGTGACCGTGACGGCCCCAATGGCGATTTAACAGCAAAATGATCCTTAAACAACTCAGCTATAAGTTCACTTTTACTCAGGCCGCCAACACTTACAGGGAGGCTTGGCTTACTGTTCAACCTGTTAGTCGATTTCCAAAAATTACGAAAGTCCCGCCCAAAATGATGTTTCGTAATAATATCCATTTTAATTTGCTCACTATGTTTCTGACACCATTTTAAGCGAGACTTAAAGATCCGTTTACTTTCGACCATATCATCATAAATACTCCCTGATGCGGGCTCTCCGTACCAACGCCATACTTTAAATTTATTCCTAGCCTCCCTGTGGGCCCAGGCCACGTGTTTATTCCAACCTACGACTTTCCTTTTTTGATTTCCATTATTTCCGTTATGACTGATAATTGCCGATTCGCTAAGTGCCTGTACAATACTTTTATAAAGGTTATCTATTATAATTTGGTGACTTTTATCATTGCAAATACAGTCGCAACACTTTTGTAATTCCTCTGGAAAGTCAATTTGTTTTAGTTTTTCATGGCATTCCGTAGCAAACAAATCTATCATTTCGGGTTTTTTATCACCCCAAATAACTCTGCTGGCCACGAAATTATTAAGACAGCCTTTCTTAGGTTTAACCACACATAAATCACATTCTATTACTAAAGGAAAATGATCCGACCACATAGCGTCATATTTAACATATACATTAGTAATAGAATAGACCTGCTGGCTGACTCAGTAGTCACACAGTGATCTAACCATCTCTTTGAGCCGTGCGCTTCGCTCACAAATGTATAGCTATGAGACAGCAGTCCTAGTCCTGTCACATCCGCACATATCCATTCTTGATCTTCACAAAAACATATTCAGTTCGTTTCAGTTCATAGTTCGTTATAAAACCGCTCACCCGGGTGCGCGTTGAAATCTCCGAGGATGTAAACAGACTCCGTATCACTATTACTAACAATAGCACTTACCAACGCGAGGCAGTCCGTAAAGTCCGTTAAGTTATCCATCTTGTCAGTGGGCATGTAAACACTCACCACCATAAATGACCTTTGTTCAATATTTATTTTATGGAAGAAAAATTCTAGAGTCGCCACTTCTTTGTAAACAAGCGGGTAAATCATGTTTATTTCAAACGACAATTTTCCGAGTCCGTATTCGGTCTGGCCGCTAATTACGCGGGCTTTGCTAAACTGATTCCAAATTTAAAATGTTGACCGTGACGCGGCCCCGCGTCGCGGAATGCGTGACGTCAGAGGAATGGCGACGGTACGACACGATACTCTCATCTGTGAAGTGATACATTGCGCCCTATTGAAGTATGCGTATGGTTGTTAATTGATTATTACGGTAGATGAAATTGCAACTCACAATACAGTTGATTTTTTCCTGTCAAATTACGCCTACCTACGAAATATATGTAAAGGCAATATTTACCTACGTTACTGACAACAATGAAATAAATACCCTAATTTCACATTTTTTTAAATCCGTTAATCCATCTGGGCCGTATTATGAATAGTCAAAACGTACCTTCGTTGTTTATTTATTATATACAGGGTGTTTGGTAATGAGTGGATAAACTGTGATCTGCTGATAGGGGGCACTTAGGTCGTTCTAATAATGATAAATGAGGTTTAGTAAAAGTGCCACGGTTTTCAAGATATTTGGACTTTTTTAATTTTTTAGGAAATTGACACCCTTACTCCATTTTTTGGTCGTGGTTAGTGTACTAAGATGTTTTTTTTTATTTTTTTTTTAGCTTATTATTGTTAAATAGTTGTGTTATCCGATAAACATTACCATTTTGGCATAACTACCGCGGTTTAATTAAAAAAAAATCGCAAGTTTGCCCCTATCAGCAGATCACGGTTTATCCACTCATTACCTAACACCCTGTATATTGCATAAAACATATTTAAACTATATTTTCCATTACAGCTTACATGATATATTAAAATTACATGAAATATTCTGTATATTCAAAAAAATCCAGATTTCAGAGAGAGAAAATCGTTAGATGTTTTGTTTTATTTGCAAACAAACATTGCAAAAACCATATTAATCATTTAATTTAGGTTGGCAAACAAAATGGTATATTAGATGAAACGTGATGTACAATAATAATACGTCCTGTATTTGGCCAAATCTACATTTTATATTTGTTAATTAAAACGATACTTGGAATAATTTAAAAAATACAGTTACTAAAATGTGGTAAGAGAAATGTTCGGTTTCATCACCATACATAATGTGTTTATACTTAGTCAACCCTTTAGGCCACGCGGCAACCAAGTACCTATTACTACAGTAACAAGTTTTAATTATAAAGAGTGCTACTAATTACCAAGCATTACACATCAAGAGAAAGAATTTCAGACTCCTTTTAACTATCTGTGTATGTGTGTGTGTATGTCTGTGTGTGTATGTGTACTTTTTAGTGTTCCGTACCCGAAGGGCGTCCATCGGAACCCTATTAATATGCCTACGCTGTCCGTCCGTCTGTCTGTCTGTCTGTCTGTCCTAACTATAAAGGTATCTTTTGAACCATAATAGATAGCGGATTGATTTTTTTATTTCAGAGTAAGTATGTGTTATTACGGCGGATTTACTAACAAATAAAAAAAGTGAAATAATAAAGGGAAATAATAACTATTCAACGTATTTTTATTTTTTTTGTATCGTAAAAACGGTAAAACATACAAGCGTCTTTAGTATAAGGTTGGTTCTCTGAAATTTGGTTAACTTTTGGCCTAATTTTGACGGAGGTGTTTTTAGTCATCTAACAGTAAAGTTTTAATACCATATTATGGGTATAACATCTACTTTGTTGTATCCAAAAGGGCCAGTCACTTTACTTTGTATTTTAAATTTTTTTTTTTTTTTTTTTTAAATCAGGGTTCTAGAGACTGACGCAAAACACGGTTATTATGTTTAATCATATTTTTATTGCAAAATCAACTATAAAAAAATCAAATACCTCTCATTTTATTACTAATTATTATCCATAAACAGTCAAATTATAAGTAATTCTGTAAGTAAGTAAGTTTAGTATGTCCATATTTTTAAGACTGGGAGTCTTAAAAATATCCAAAATACTCCTAAATAAAGTAAAAAGTAATAGTGTGACTTTCTTTAATTAACTATCAACTATTAACATTTAAATTTTACTTTGAGTCCAGTACAAACTAATTAAGTAAGTAAAAATAAAATTAACATAAAAAATCAGCTTTCTAAATAACGAAATTGTAATTTGAGCACAGTATTTATTTATATATTCATGTCCTTTACACATTTTCTTTGACCTTTTTCTTTTTTTTGTAGATATTCCAGTAAAGCAGGGTTCTTTTTTGATTTCTTCCAACCGTCTCTTTGCCTGTGCAGAATTTTTTTTGTGATTTTCTCTTTGGACAATATATTTTTCTTTTTAGGCGCCATATTCTACAACAAATACACGGCTTCTAAGTTTAAAATCATGGCTCACACAATATGACCGTCTAGGTACAAAAGGGCGATTTTTATAAATAAAAAATATTGTGATATACATCAAAGTGAGTTGTGAATAATAAATATTGTGATATACATCAAAGTGAGTGACCATATTAAATGGACTTTATAATATCGCTTAGTAATTACAAATATTGGATAAGATTAATATAAATATGTGAAAATTGCTGACAACACCAGGTTAACCAAATTTCGGAGAACCACCCATAATTATAAAACGAACTTTATAGAATAACAACAAATACTCAAAACCAGCCAAATGTGTACGGAACCCTCAGTGCGCGAGTCCGACTCGCACTTGCCCAGTTTTAATAAACTCTTTTAACTTCGACTAGGTAATCTCTCTCTGCACTCTATCAACTATCTTATAACCTTCAGTCAAGTGTAACGGCTAACTGGCTCTTACAAGAAACTTTATACAACTAATAAAGTAAAAATAGGCATTCTATTTCTTGTTGGAACGGCTACTAAGTTAATTCAACGACCATCGACCTTGGCCTGGCCTGTTTAAATATTTTAATAAAGTAGGTATTAAGATGAAGACTAGTTATTTTTGTATTTGACAACTACTTAAGGGCAGGCAGAAAAAATCGTAATGAACTAAGGGTTTATATTCATATTCATATTCATATTCACATTCACATTCACATTCATATTCATATTCATATTCATATTCATATTCATATTCATATTCATATTCATATTCATATTCATATTCATATTCATATTCATATTCATATTCATATTCATATTCATATTCATATTCATATTCATATTCATATTCATATTCATATTCATATTCATATTCATATTCATATTCATATTCATATTCATATTCATATTCATATTCATATTCATATTCATATTCATATTCATATTCATATTCATATTCATATTCATATTCATATTCATATTCATATTCATATTCATATTCATATTCATATTCATATTCATATTCATATTCATATTCATATTCATATTCATATTCATATTCATATTCATATTCATATTCATATTCATATTCATATTCATATTCATATTCATATTCATATTCATATTCATATTCATATTCATATTCATATTCATATTCATATTCATATTCATATTCATATTCATATTCATATTCATATTCATATTCATATTCATATTCATATTCATATTCATATTCATATTCATATTCATATTCATATTCATATTCATATTCATATTCATATTCATATTCATATTCATATTCATATTCATATTCATATTCATATTCATATTCATATTCATATTCATATTCATATTCATATTCATATTCATATTCATATTCATATTCATATTCATATTCATATTCATATTCATATTCATATTCATATTCATATTCATATTCATATTCATATTCATATTCATATTCATATTCATATTCATATTCATATTCATATTCATATTCATATTCATATTCATATTCATATTCATATTCATATTCATATTCTTTTCATATTTATATTATTTATTTATTGCAATAACATGTTACAGCTACACCTTAAATACTATTAAAGAATACAGTGAGAGGTAACACGTAAACCCTGATGGGCATAGCAATATATGGAATTGAGGCAGGCCGAGGTTTAATTTTATTTGTCATCAAAGAATTCTTGTAGGTTGTAATAGGCTTTATTTACTAGAAATTCTTTAAGGCATTTATTAAATTTTTGATCAGATTTTTCAGATTTTATTTTATCCCTAACGTTGTTATAAATTTTCACAGCCATTGCGTTTGGGCTTTTACTGTGTAATTTTGATTTCGATTGTGTGGGTGCTAGATTGTTTTCATATCTTGTTTTATAGCGTCGCCTTTGCTCTGTCAATTTTATGAAAAAATGTGGGTATTTCCTAATAAATTTACATAATTCTAATATATATATCGAGGTCAGTGTTAGAATTTGATACTGTATGAAGTACGGTTTGCAACTTTCTGGGCTTTTTTTATTGGCAAGTATACGTACACATTTCTTTTGGAGAATAAACAGTTCGTTTGCATCTACAGATGCAAACGAACTGTTTATTCTCCACTAAACACGAAACAGTACACTGTTTCCCCATAGTATTATGCCATACTTGAGCCACGAGTATGCATATGCGTAGTAAGCGGTAAGGGCAGATTTTAAGTCAGTGGATTTCTTTAGTTCTCTTACAGCGTATGTGAATTTAAAAAGTTTGCTTCTTATTTCTTTTATGTGTGATTTCCAATTAATGTTTGAGTCAATGTTCAATCCAAGGAGTTTAAATGTGTCTACGCATTCTATTTTATTTCCGCTGTGGGAGAAGTTGATTTGAAGGGGGGTTTTTTGATATGGTCGAAATTGAATGATTTTTGTTTTTGAAAAATTAACTTTTAAATTATGGTCGTTTAGCCAGTGTAATATTTTACTAAATATGTTATCTAAGTCCTGATTTAAATTTTGGTTGTGAGTGCAAGAAGTTAATATTGAAATGTCGTCCGCGAATAACACGCAAGATTCATTGAGGATTTTCGGTAGGTCGTTGATGTAAATCAGAAACAACAGACATCCGATCACACTCCCTTGAGGGATAGAATTTTCCACGCGCTGCACGTCGGATTTCACGTAAGATATTTTTCCCGTTTTTTCGTCTAGGTGTTGTATCTCGACATACTGATCACGGCCCTCTAAGTATGAGGAGAACCATTTGTGCGCTGCACCTCTTATACCTACGCCGAATAGTTTGTCTAGGAGTATATTGTATTGCACCGTATCGTATGCTTTGGACATATCAAGGAGAAGACCGATTGCATATTTTTTACTGTCCAATATGTTTAAAACTTGTTGCATATATTTGTATGTGGCTAGATTAGTGGAGCGGTTCTTTCGAAATCCGTTTTGGCTTTCATCGAAAATGTGAAATTTTTCGCAAAACGAATATATACATCTGTACATGGCTATTTCGAATATTTTTGAGGATGCCGGTAAAAGAGCAATCGGGCGATAGTTGCTCGGGTCTGACTTTGAGCCTTTTTTGTATATAGGTTTTATAATAGAAGTTTTTAAGAGATCTGGGAATTTTCCTTCTGAGAAGGATTGATTTATTAGCAAATAGTACGGTACGGTTAGTTCATCAGCACATTTTCTGATTAGCGAGCAGGGTAATTCGTCGACTCCAAAGCTTTGTTAATTTTTTAGATGCTTTATAATATTGTTTACTTCGCGCGGCTCGACCGGCCGGAGATATAGCGAGTTGGTCGTCGCGCGGAGCACCGGCCGCCCGCGCGGCGGCGCTCCCCCGCTGACGCCTCCTACAGATGCAAAAAATGCATTGAATGTGTTTGCGACCTGTTTCGGATTTGAGGTTAGGTTGTTGTGGATAAGCAATTCAATATTTTTTTGTAAGTTTCGTTTTGTTTTGTTTGTTCGGTTTTTTATTATTTTCCACATCGATTTGGTTTTATTTTCTGCTTTATTAAATTCTTGTGTATAGTGTATTTTTTTTGATTTTAGAATAGTTCGTTTTAATATTTTTTCGTATGTTCTATAATGTTTTGTAAGAATTGGGTCCCTGGAATATGTTATTAGGATTCTTAATAGTCTTTTATTTCTGCACGATGTTTTAATGCCTTTTGTAAGCCACCCGTTTTTTTTTTCTTTTGTTTTTAAATATGCTTGCTTAATAGGAATGCATGTATTGAGGATATTTGTAATAGTTTTATTGAAAATAGTATAGTTGTAGTCAACGTCTTTTTCGGAATTTAGTAACGATGGCCATTCAAGTTTTTGTAATTCTAATTTGAATTTGTTTATATTTTTGTCATTGAAGAACCTTTTCTTAATTTTCCATATACGGCAGTTTTTTTGTATTTGGGTGTTTACGCATACAGTGGTGGCTTTATGATCTGAAAATCCAAAATCGTGTACATGTGCTTCTAAGCTAGCTTTATCAAAATTTGCAAAGACTAAGTCCTGACATGTTGCAGAGCTTTTTGTAATTCGTGTCGGTTCAGTAATGTATTGTGTAAAGTTGTATTCTAACATAAAATTTAATAGCGTTAAAGAATTTTTTTCGCCCCCCAAAACGTTAACGTTAAAGTCACCCCCCAATACGATGTTCTTATTTTTATCTTTTTTTGCTAAGAGTTCCAAAGCTAACTTCATTTGCTTGTAGAAAACTTCAGTCTCTCTACCATTCCAATAAACTATAATAATAATTAGATCTAGGCTATTAAGTTCTACAGCTACAATTTCAATAATATATTCGATAGACATATCCATAACATCCTTTCGGTCGGTGTATTCAAGCCCATGGCGTAGCAGTACACACACTCCGCCGCCTGCGTAGTTCGTGCGATGATATGATGCTGCTAGGACGTATTCGTTTATTTGTACTAATTCTATTTTGTTTTCGGTTAGCCATGTTTCCGAGATGCAGATCGCGTGGTATTTTTTTTTATTTCCTTCGACAAATTCTTGGAGAGAGGACAATTTATTGAAGAGACTTTGCATATTCTGGAACATAATTTGTACACTTTCTTTATCTACGAAAATTAGCAAAATTATTCGAGTGGTCATTGTGTGGTTGTGCTTTATCTGCGTCTGTGTTGGTTGTAGTCAGGGTTTGGTTCCTATCGGAGATACGGCTTACATCAGTGCTGCTGCTTGTAGTTGCATAGCTTTCGCGATTTTTATCCATAGAGTGTGCTTGGCGGGTAGGCTGCAGCAGCGTGTTGTCTTCCTGCCCGTTAATAATTAATTTGTTGTTCCGTATTATAGCGTGGTGTCCGTTTTGTCTCGCAGTACGTAGTTTTGCAATTAATGTTTTCCTTTCCTGTAGCATTTTATCATTTAAGTACTCACTAACTGTTATTCCGGTGTTTTTGAAATTTCTTGTATTTTGTAGAATATATCTCGTCATTTTTTTTGCTAATGAGCTCGATTACAAGTGGTCTGGTAATTCTCGTGTTTCTTCCTATACGTGTTTGATCCTCAATATACCCAGCAAGGTTTATGTCCAGGATTTCTTGAAATAGGTAAATAACGCGATTGTATATATCGTTTTCATTTTCTCCGTAATATTCCTGCAGCCCGTATATGACAATTTTTTTGTTATGTTCTTCTTTTTCCATTTTTCCTTTATTTATATAACTTTCAAGGTGTTTAATTTCCAATGCGAGTTCATTATTTTGTTTTTCTAGCTTCTCGATTTTAGTATTTAATTTATTTACATTTATTTTTATATTGTCTTGTTCTGATGTAAGTCTGTCAGTATCTAGGGTTATTTTCTGTTCCAACTTCGAGATTGCTTTAGTGATTTCTGATTGAACAGTATCTCTTAGGTCAGAGAGTATGGTCTCGTTATTTTGTTTCAGCTTTAGATCTAAGAGTCTGCTAAAATCTTCGAGTGAGATTGAGTTTCCTGTCATTTTTGCGGCTGTTTTGGAAGGCAATGGGGTGCATGTGATGTTTTCGGAGTTAGTTGTGGAATTATGGCCGTCCACTGACATGGTTGTGTCGTCAAGCTGTAGTCCATATGTATTTCGGATAGGTGTGTTATCATTTCTATTTCGCCGAGAGACGTTGTTGCACATCGGGCATTTCCAAGATTTTTCCAGGTCAATTTTATTTTCAATATAAAACGCCGTGGTTATATTTAAACATGAGTAGTGATAATTTTCTGAGCATTCGATGCATTTTAGTTTGTCACTCGTATATTTGATTTTGCCGTTACAGGCTACACAATCCATTATCGTTTCGTCCGTTTCGTACCTGTCTGTTGTGTGAGGAGAGCAGTATCGGCGTTCGGCCAATCAGCGCAGCTGATTTATGTTTCGTCGCAGGTTTTGAAGTGGTGGGAGCAGGGTTAATGACCGCGTTCGGCGCTCACGTTAACTAACACCGGTTTTTTTTTGAAATTAAGAAACGGTTTTTCACTTTTTTGGTTATTACGGCAAAAATAATATTTAGTTAGGAAAACTTTTTTTCACGTTTCACTCCTGAGCAGTACCGCTTTCGTTTGATATAACTTTAGCACAAAACTTTTAACTTTTTATGGAAATTTACGAATAAACATTAGGACAGAGTAACACAGTAGTATTGATAGTCTCGCGCTCGGCCTCGAATTCAACGGTTCAACTTAACGCTGGACAGAATAGTTTGTGTTTTCACACTGCTCCGCTTCGGATCCGAGAAAATAGGGTTTGTAAATCCTGTATGACATGAACAGTCCGAATCTGATCAAACCGCTCTTTAGAATAGTACAGTCAGGAACGTTAATTTGGGACCCACTTTAGGTCCAAAGTCAATCTGACATTCTACAGCAATAAGGTGGAGTTTCCCGTAAGTTACAAATGACTTGGCATCTTTAATGACATTAACAACTTCAAGCAATATTTTTTTGAAATGGGTCCTAAATTAACGTTCGTGTACGGCTACTTCTGATTTGAGCAACATTTGGGATATGGATTGGAATTCTGCCTCTAACCTCTATAGCGAGATGTCAATCATGTCAAAGCACACCGATACGGCAATACTGCCCTGATAACCTTATCAGGGCAGTATTGCTGGGTAATAAGGTTGCAACTGCTACAGTAGTTTTGGCATCTACATTTCCGGGAGCTCACTGGTAGGTACAGTCTAGGACAGAAAGATGTATACACTTTTGGACCTTATTAGAATGGAACAAGGTGAAAAAGTGTATATATCTTTCTGTCCTCGACTGTACAGCCAAAATAGGATTAATCGAATAGGTATACCTTGGCCCTTCCAAAGTAGGATTCGTTTTAATTGGTTTACCTCTTTGCTCTCTTTACCTCTAAGCTGGCTCCATCGTTGACTTGATCTCGACTAGGGTCAAAAGCAAACCCATCTAATATAAAAAAGTGGAAAGTCGCTATCTCGCTATGATTGAGTATTCTGTTCATTCAATCAGCCGATGTCAAATAAATGAAGCCCTTGATCATAGTAAACATTTTGTTTCATGCTCATGTCAATACTCTTTTCATATAAGTATAATATATTTAAACGTTACTGTTTTTATATTTTTGCTTTAATTTTATTCATAACTTCGTAGAAATGTTTAGTTAATTTCATGCTAGCTAGCTGCATGCTAATAATATGCTAGCTATTTGAATGCCTTGTGGCGAAACATAGAGCACCGAACTGTATACAACACCGATTTTATAACCTATGTTTATACAAATAAAGGTTTTGATTGATCGATTGATTGATACACTACTCGGAAAGATCACCGAAGATAGTCATGCTTGGGGCCACAAAACATCGCTTATATTGTTCATATGCCTGTTCAGCTGTTTCATTTATATGCAAACAGGCTGGCAAAAATGTTCTGGCCTGTTTCATATACCTACGTGACCCTACTAATGGATTTTTTACGTGAATAGTTTTGTTTTATTTCCTTGCAGTAGTTGTGAATAGCACTGTGTCTGTCTCGGTGGAAAGAGCAATTGATGGACTCGTATACTCTAGAGGACCTCAACTTAGTTTCGGCCTTCTACATAACTCGTCCATCAACTGCATATTTTCTCGCCTCTGCAATAATGTACCTACTTATTTAAGGCAAGCGAAGAGGGGTAGGTAAAAATACTCATCTAAGGGCCACTGGTAGCGAAAAGACAAATCTAGATTTATGACTGACAGTTACTTGTTTTGAGGCAACTAAACTGTACTTAAGACTAAATGTTGATGTACCTTTTTCCTGCAAGTGGTCCTAAGTATTTACTTATTACAGTCGAGGACAGAAAGATGTTTACCCTTTTTACCTTGTTCCATTGTAATAAGGTCCAAAAGTGTATACATCTTTCTGTCCTCGACCGTACAAAACAACATAACATGGGCCTCTTTTCCACGTTGTAATGTTTATCTTGCTTCAATATTGTAATAATTTTTGTTAAAGTTAATTCTTATTCACTTGACAAGTAAAAACTAAGTGAAATAAAGGCCCGGTTGTCCTAAGGAGACTTTTTTTATCTTTTTCGTGTAATTTTATTGTTGTATTAACTAACTGAAAATTTAAATAAACGATTATTCTTTAATTTATTTCAGATATACACCGTGATCTCCGACAAACTGGTTGGCATTCTTTTGCGGACAAGAAAGCACCACCTCACATACTTTGAAGGAGAAGTTTTATTCCAGGTGAGGCAAACATCGAAATACCAACATTCCCGAACTTTTTTCTTTTAAAAAAATAGGCTTAACAAACCACAAAGTTGTCACGCTTGGTTCTGATTCTTGGAAAATGTAGGTACTTAAACAACATTGTTATGGTAAAAATACTCTGTCTTTAGGAAATTCGATATACAAACTTCAAAATCAATTATCACAGTTAAAATCACAATATTAAAATATACTAAATGATTTTAAGTCAAAAGTTAATTTCATATTCCCGACCGCGCAAAACCAAAAGAAGGGTAATGAGTTGAACAAGCACTAAGTGTTTGTATTTATGTAAGTATGTGATCAAAAACGGGTATGACATAGTTCCTGAACTTTTGAACCGGCTTTAATAAATGGGGTGTCATAAGATTCGCTAGGTGAGCGTCATGCTAGCCAGTCAAGATACAGAAAAAAAAATTAAATTTGTTTCAAAATATACGTATTCAGGAATTTTTTGTGTTAACATCGTTTCAAAAATCCAATATTTCAACACATTTTAATATACAATAATATAGCAAATGCCTTCGATAACGACATACTATATAAAATACTTGCGACGTAGCCAACAACACATCAGTATTCCTTACCGAGCTAATAAGCCACCCGCAGGTAAAAGCTTTCAGGAGCCGTAACCTGCCAAGTTCCATGCAGTGATAGGGACAGAGCTAAACGACTGCTATAATTCTGTCTCTTTCACGGCCTGGAACTTTGCACGTCTTGACACTTCAATAATACGATCTCAGAGCAAACTCAACTGAGAGCTCAGCTTCAGAGCGTTGGTTCTCACAAAGAGTGCGCCTTTTATAAAGGGTCGTTTTCAAAAAAAAATTACATTGTTAAGGGTTTTAATTAAAACAAAACTTAATTGATTCCTTTGACTAAATTTTTGAAAACGACCCTAAACTCGACGATTAAGATCGGCGAGTTGTTCCACGTACTCGTTAGCAAGAGGCAGAGTTGGGTATTGTATCTCATTTTAATTGTTGAGCCACTATATAGAACTGACGCAACCAATCGACTAAAATATCGTTCTCGTAGCTTTGCTATGACAGTGACGGATTTTTTGTAGCTTGTGGTTAATTACCTTAATATCACCCACCACCTTTGGTTAGAGCTGATATATGGCTTATATGACTCACCACTTTCGCCGACCTTTGACGACCATACCTGCGACTGCAACGTTACATACTCACACGGAAATGTTTTAACACGCATTAGCCTTTTCAACGCTATGTCAAATAAAAACTAGAGCTAATGTCAACCTTAATTCATACATACTCAGGTTTATTTTGCGTTGTCAACCATGACGGATATTTCCTTCAATGCGTTGAAAAGTTTAAAGGGGCAACTCACCGGTTAATTCACTGGCGAACTGACGAACAAGCTTAACAGAACCAACGTCCAAGTTATCCTTAAGGACGGGTTAGGTAAAAACATATTTACTGTAAAATATTTCAAGCATAACGTCGTTTACAAACACTGAGCTGAGATAATTCTCTCGCGTGAAAGGGTTTATTTCGAGGACAAAAACCTCAATCACATAAAAAAGTTCACCCTTGGTTTACACCAAGGTAACGACCGTTCTAAACATAACAATAATGCTTTTTACATTATACTCGTAACCAAAATAAAATAAATTACACGCTACGTTTTTTAACGATGTCGATTCACTAGAGTAGTCGGGCGGTTTTAAAAAAAAGTGTACATCGTTTAGGACAAAAATTAAGAAATTGTAACTTTTCCAGTGCGTCACGAAAATCAGTCATACATTTAGATCCGTTAATTCTTGTGACGAACCGGAAAAGTTACCGGTTCTGAATTTTTATCTTTAACTATGTGCACTTTTTTTGAAAAACGCCCAGCCGCCTTATCATGGAACCAACGAACCGTATGTAAACATATGCCGCCCTTTACATAAACGTACTTCGAATTTTTTAAATCCAAAACCTGTATAAATTTTTTAAATCCAAAACCTGTATAAATTTTTTAAATCCAAAACCTGTATAAATTTTTTAAATCCAAAACCTGTATAAATTTTTTAAATCCAAAACCTGTATAAATTTTTTAAATCCAAAACCTGTATAAATTTTTTAAATCCAAAACCTGTATAAATTTTTTAAATCCAAAACCTGTATAAATTTTGCGCACATTATACTTTCATTCACTAATTCACATCCATTCACTACATCGTAGACTGAATCTTCGTCCTCCAAGGGCGGGAGTTAGTCAAGAGCAAACCCATTATAAATAAAAATAAAAAAATCATCTTGTATACCTATATCGACCTATAATATGGTGCATACTATTTAATTGAACTATATTTTTATACTCGTATATAGGTAGTTCGTCAAACTTTGATCACGAAAACTTGGTTTTAAAAAACTTAGTTTTATAAAAGGTTTTCAAACTGCCTTATGCATTATAATTATAGACTATCGTACCACCTTTATATTTTGAACCTCCTTAGACCACTACCAAGAACTGACTGATGAGGCTATCGATTGGCTGCGTAGCCTGGATATCGACTTATAGTTAAAAATAAGAATTTCCTTCAGTTTAGTCCGCCATACGATTAAATAAATAAATATATTTTGAACGGCATTAAAAGCCCGGCACTCTATTATGGTCGTGTATATCGATGTGGATAAAAGTTGGTAAAACATCCGTCACATCCTTCACATCCACGCTTATCCCGCGATAAAGGCGATCATAATACGGGGACTGAATGTACGAATATTGAGTATAATGTTATTTACTTGTTTATCCACCGTTTGTGATCGTATTAACATTTTGTTATTACAGGGAGCTTGTCGTTTGATAGGCGAATACAAACGAGGGGAAAATATGGAGAATAAATATTTATTAACCGCTTTATTAATCTCGTTCTGAACACCTGACGAAAAAACATGGAGATTCTCATTTATTTCATAGAACTCCGTATCCAAAGGGCACCTCGGGACAGGGGGCGGAATCATATTACCAAGCCTACGATATTTGTCTATCCATCTGTCCGTCTGTATGTATGTCTGTCCTGACTTTAAAGAGTAGATCTTTTTACCGTACCGTAATAGATAGCCAATTAATTTTTTTTATATATATTTGTCATGACGGCGGATTTCCTAACAAATAATAAAGTTCCCATACAAGAAACGTTTTTATCAAATATATTCCAAAACATTTCCAATTAATAATCAAAAGTTTCTCGGTCGATTACCGAAAAGGTCGAGTAAACTCGAATATTTCTAAAATATTCTTCAAAACATTCCCAATTAATTAGCAAAACTTTCTCTGTGCCATTTAATTCCAAATTTGACTTCTAAGAATGCCCGTGCGGCCTACATCCCGAATAAATATTTTTTTTTTATCTTTTAAGCTAACAAACCAGCGAGCACTTGTAGAAAAGTTTTCAAATGTGTTTATATAGGTAGGTACTTACGTAAAATTCTAGTGACTTCTTCCAGCAATTGCTTGATTGTACCAACTTTTCTCGCCATTTTGCCATGAGATTTCACGTCACCTAATTATGACAGAGTTCCATTCCGCCGTACCAAGCAATAGGGCATAAGTATGCATGAAATTATATTATCGCTTTTCTTCACAAAATATGAAAATACCGTAAAAGAGATGGCAAAAATTGAAATTAAAATTAAAATCGACCAAAAATATACGGATAATATAAAAACTACTAACTAGATAGACCGATCCGACATGAACTGTGACGTCAGCGTGCACTACGGTAAATTACTACGGTCCATGTTAAATTATCTTTTGCTAGAAAGAGATAGAAACAAACCTTTAATGCTCTATATCTTAGTTATTTTTATAGTAATTCGAAAAATAGTTTTTCCCTAGTGTTTGTTACATGAATGACTTTTTATTAGAGCAAAAAAAAATGCATATTCCCTTTACATCTTCGCCTCCTTTATCAATCAAAGGCCGTATTATGTACTATCAAACCTGTCAATTTTCATCTGGACATGTGTTCTAAGGGACATAGATATATTTATTTAATCTTTATTGCACAAAAGAATACACTTAGTATACAAAAGGCGAACTTAATGTCGTAATGCATTCTCTACCAGACCTTTGGGCATATATAAGTCAATCCCTTTCAGTGACTGAAATTTGACACAGTTCATTTCTAAATTGGAGATCAAGATATTGATTACTCTTACTATTTATTACGCAACGGTGGCTTAAAGTTTGTATTTCTTGGTAATAAAACGGACAATTCCATACATTATTTTGGGGACATATCAGGAATTTCTATTTTTCTTGTTCAGAATAGTGGTCCCGACCAAAGTGCAATTTTTTTCCCAAATCTGAAGAAAAAGTGAAAGGTGTGCTATTTTTTTGGCAGTTGGTACAGTTGGCATCAAACTAAACTGACGCGTTTGTTCCAGAAACGCGACGACGATGTCCCCGTGTTCCTCACGATGCCGATGGCTGAGATCCGCTCCTACTGCGACAACAAAGCCCTGCAAGCCAGAAGATCTGTTTCGCCCATGCCTCAGTAAAAATAAAATCATCACGTGTCTAGACTACAACTACCACTATTTGTACAAAATGCTGATTATTATTTTTAGAGGATTTTACAATTGTCAGTTAAAAGTTTCGGTCAGTTATAGAATGTTTCGCATGTTTGTTTTTTTGCAATGTGCAAGGGAAGGAAAAGCTAAAATTAACTGTTAGAAGCCCTAAGAAAATTTTACTATTATTTCGCCTGACGATCACTTGATCTGCGGGCTCGTAAACACTATGCAAAGTTAAGTAGCTGCCTTGGCCAAGATAGGGATGTCCAAATAAGATCAATTTTTCTAACTTGCAAAATTACTAACTTTGGCGTCATCGTTCAGTTAAGATTGAGGTATCAGGGTTTAATTATAACTATAATTACTAGCGATTGGAAAAATTACTTAAACTACACTGGCCCGCAAAACTAAGTATCACACTTTTAAAATTTCATTTTTTTCTAAACTATAGATGTTAGAGATTTTAAATAAAAAACGTTTTATAGCAAATTTTATCAGCTTTCTTTCCAACTATAACTAAAATAAACAGTAACATTTTTAACTTAAAAAAAGATAAAACAATAAAATAGCCATTTTTAGTTATTGCAATTTTAAAAGTGTGATACTTAGTTTTGCGGGCCAGTGTATATCATAACTCTTAAATCCCTAAAATATGTATTTTATTTTAACTTGTGTTATTTAAAAGACAATAAAAAGTCGGACATTCGACTTAACATAATTTATTTACATTGCATAGACATTGACCAAGTAAGAGTCTTCATTTACTTATATGTTTTAAGCAAGTTTAACCAGTTTTACATCTATTGGAGGAATTAGTGTTTTTACAGGTTCCCCGTTCAATATTATGTATCAAATACAAAGTCAAGTCCATACATTTACCCCATATCATGTGTCAGAGGGACAGGGAACCTGTATTTCATCATAATTGAGTTATTTTAAAAATCCGCTTCCACCATAACTTATTTTCTCGGGATTTCGAAAGCTGTAAGCTGTGTCATCTTTAGTTATATACTCCAAGTAAGAAGTGGTCCAGAAAAAAAGTAGCACGTCATATTAGTGTGTATATTAATGAAAGTACAACAGTTGTTTTTTGTTTTTCTGGAGTTCTGTCTGATACTTTTTGAACCTTGTATGACTTCAGTCCGGCACTCTCTTTAATCCAATGGACCGTAGACTTGCTACAACCCATATTTATCGGCGAGCTTTCGTTCGGATAAGTTAGGGTTGGTCCTGTATGCAGCTTTGATCTTATTTGCTAGTTTTTTTGTCCTGAAACCCTTTTCTCCGACCGGAGCATGCTTTTTTATCAACAGTTGACCTCTGTCTGTAAGTCCGCAAAATCTTACCTACTGTGGATCTGGGTATAGTTAAAACGTTTGGCGACCTAAACTTGACTCCAGCCGGCGTTTTATAGGTAGGTGTATTTAATTAACTTACGACGAGTAACTTCAGATAGCGACATTTTTTTATTTTAAAATAAATCGACCATAAAATAACTTCTCGGTATGTTACGTGATAGATGTGAAACAAACGGTTTTTAAATTTTTCGTGAATTGATCGAAATTCAAAAAAGGTTTTTGCTACTTTTTTTTTGGACCACTTCTTACGTCAATTTCCAGTTTTAAATCACATGTCATTTTGATACACATACCTGATCCGGAATTTTGCTCTTTACATTGCAACCGTAATAGTAAAGAATAATGTTAGGTGTCTTATACTTGTGTCTTTTGATATGACAATAAACACTCTAAAGAGTAAAGATTAAACGGCCTTAAAATTGTATTTAATGCTAAAATATTTGGGTTTGGTAAAAGGTCAAATGGGGAGAGCCTAATGAGTTATTTAATACGTGGTAGGTATTTAGGGTAAATTATTTGGTGAAGCCTGTCCATAAAGTACCTGTTCAAAGTTACACTATGTTTTCAGTTTTAATAAAATTATTATAATATGTATATATTTGAATTAAAAGTCATTTGATGTATAAAATAGTGAGTCATACATTGTTTGGTTTTCAAAGGGTGGTTTATATTTGAACCTTAAAGTTTAAAGATTAAATTGATATGAACGCGGAAAGGTTATCCACCTCGCATTATTAGATGTAACATTATTATTAAATAATATTTATTTTCGTAAAAAAAATATTTTATTTTTTTGTCTGTAACGCCCTTTGAGTTTAAAGTAATTGACTTAGGTTGATTGGCTTAAATATACCTATTTGATTGAATGTTTAGTATAAAAAACATAAAGATAATTGAAAAGAAGGGACCTACGGCTATAGACCTGTGCGTATTTTTCTTGGATCTTAAAATAATAACACGAAAAGGTATTATTGACATAACGGATGTTATTTATTCTATAAATGGATATTTTGTTGACCAAATTTGACCATGTTTACTTTAGGTACTTGCCTAAAATTAATAAAGTTATAATAATGTTAATAATAATTAAATCAACCATAAGAGTTTTTCTCTATAAGTCTCTTGTTTATAGGGACACAACACCTTATGTGTACGTTTACTCATATAATTACAATAATACGTGTTAAATAATCTCAATTTCTAGTCTTTTCTAGTCATTAAAATGAGACTCTGTATTAATATCATTATAAAATTTAAAATCAAAATAAGCAAGTTAAATTTTCAACGTTATAAAGTAAGGGGTACATTTTCTGAACATCCTGTATTATTTTATTTTTTCATGTTAAAATAACTCGCTAAGTTTGTTATTTAACTGATTTTCACTATAATATATAGGAACTGCATCAACTGTAACCTTTATTTTAAAATGAATGTCTATACATTAAGCGTTCTATAAATTATATTAAGAAATGTTAACTTTATGAACTACTCAATAAGCGTTTTAATAAATACGTACTCATTAAAATGATTGTTTTATTGTCTGTTTATCGGAAGGAAGCCTGCAGGTAGAGTGAAAGAGATAACCGGCACATAATCAAATGCCGAAAATCGATAATTAAAATATTGCAAAGATATAAAATAAACAAATAATAAATATTTAGTGACAATCTCACACAAATTGGCCTAGCCCCATACTTAGCTCTAGGCTGGGTCTCGAGGGGTTGAATCCCTCGTTACCCTCAGAATTATATTTTTAACCGACTTCAAAAAAGGAGGAGGTTCTCAATTCGTCTGTATGTTGCTTTTTTTTTTTTTGTATGTTTGTTACCCGATTACTCCGTCAATTGAGGACCGATTTTGAAAATTCTTTTTTTGTTTGAAAGGGTATACTTCCGAGGTGGTCCCATTGTCACGAAATCAGAATCTGATGATGGAATCCATGTGAAATCGAGGGAATTCCTCAAAAGTTATAGGCACACATACAGCGATTTTGGTGCAAGACCTTAAGAAATTGCATTACAAAAGCACCTCTTGGTGAAGAGGAACTGATGATGAAGACCAGAGATGACCACCGGAACTTTTTAGTCGTAAGTAATTGACGCCAGCAATGAGATTTCTTTATTAAGAACATGAAGCTACTCTTACACTGATTATAATGCATGTGGTGAAGTGCAATTGATGGTGAAGTACCGGGAGAACTCCTCAATGATTAACGGCCCTGCATCTTGGACAGCGACATTTTGATAAGGGTGATGAGAAATTGGTATTAGGCTATTGTTTCTGAATGTGATATTTATGTGCTTTATCACATAGGTACTTAATAATATTAGGTGCATCACTAAAAAGCAAAAAAAAAATTTTACAAAAAAATAAACCGTCTTCAAATATCGACTAAAAAGGGTTAAATAAAGATCGGCCTCCTAAGAGTCCTAGGAATTGCCTAATTTAGTGCCTAAAGGTACATAAAATATATCGAAGTCGGTGGCAAGAATCATGGTGTCATTGCTATTGTGTATCTACTTGACTCCGGCTTGGATATATTTCATGTACCTTTAGGCACTAAATTAGGCAATTCCTAGGACTCTTAGGAGGCCGATCTTTATTTAACCCTTTTTAGTCGATATTTGAAGACGGTTTATTTTTTGAATCACTCGTTGCACTCGTCGTTTAATTTTAGAATCCTTAAAATATAAAATAAATAGCATGCATTAGCAAGTGCACGCTCGAAATTGAAAGCTTAGCAAAAATAAAGTGGCATTTGTTGGTCGTTCCATCTCAACGATTTTTTTGTGTCATGGACAGAAAGTCAAGGATTGCGAGTAAAAGACGCTTTTACTTACTTAATCCTCTAAAACATTTCTGCGGTAAAACGTCGGACGTGATTGTTTCCATTCATTAGTTCGAATTGGGTATTTGGGTTACATGGTTGGGTCAAGGGTCGATCCCTTGATAGGTACTTTGTGCCAGACACTGACAAAGTTTCTCAATTATTCCGTTCCATTTGGCCAATCCAGTACCCTAAAAAAACAATATCGAAAGCCAGAATTTCATGCAAAATATTTTTTTAATTTATTAGGTAGACAGATAGAAACATTATTTTTCAAAAACATACGTAATATTTTATTTATATGGATTAATAAATACTAAATGATTTTAAAGATATGAATGTGGTATGATTGATATTATTTTTTATATAACTAAAAATCTTTTATATTACTACAGCCAAAATATCAACTGATGCGAAAACGTGCTTTCATTTTTTCCCATAAAAAACTTTTATAAAGTAAATAATAGCATATAAGTACGAGAAGAGGGAGGTATAGTGCCCCGTCTTCTTAATGAACCGATAATATGAATCGCATTGTTTTGTTTCAATCACGTTGATGTGTGTTAGTAGCGCAAAAACTATCATTTTTAATTGTATTTATCCCACACGATCGTATCATTCTGTGCTGAAAGGAATACAAAAAACAACCGTCCTGGTTGCACTTAACTGGACTAGACTACGGCAGAGCGACGCAGCACGACAAGGTCAATTGTTATTGTTTAATGCCGGTAGCACACCTCCGCCGCGAAACCGCGAAACTGTGGCGGAATCGTGATATTTAATACGAAATTGAACTTTATTTCGTTGCCAGAGTTTCGCAGCGGAGTTGTGCTACCGGCGTATGTGAAATGGTGGCCATCAGTACACCGCAGTGGAACTGCGCGGCACGTTTAACTGAACCGCACAGATACCGACCCAGGCTTCCCCATTCCATTATCCAACAGAAAATGTCTCCTTTACGGATGGCAAAACAAGACGGAGCTTAGCTTAGATAAGGAAATGCGTCATTCACGTCTAGTGAAGGGTAATTGCAGACAAATGAAAGAAAAGAAATGTAGTCGTTGTTCTGAACCTTTGGTATAAATGTACTAAGTAATATTATAAATGTGAATGTGAATGTGTTGGTTTGTTTGTTCGTTACGTCTTTACGGTTTAACGCTTAAAGCAATCTATGTGTTTGGGTCAGAGACAGTTGACTTCTACGCGAACAAAGTCATAGGCAACTGCTAGTAAATTTATAAATACACAAAAAAAATATTTTTTTTCCTATGAAAATTTATGTGAGAATATTTTGGGAATATTGCCGGTACTTTACGGAAACGTTTCGCAATTGAAAACATACCGCTCACTCATCACTAAACATGTCGTACTCCAAAACCGCATTTCAATTGGTCGGTAGCTTGCGTCCTTCTCGCTTAATGGAGTTGTAAGATATCACGTCGCGATGTACTAATACCAGCATATATGGACTATTTACCAATTAAATTACGCTAAAATAAATTTACTCGAGTGGATTCTTCGTGTCACATCACTCCGCTGCAGTTCTCCTAAGTGTGGTCAAAATTTTAGGATTACTACTATTGTATACAGGGTGTCCCAGAACTTGACGTAAATATTACAACATAAGAAAACCCCAATTATTCCGGTCAAGAATGTATTTTAAACTTTTAAATATGTTAATTAGTTTAGGAGCTATTAAGATTTTAATGAAACTTGTAAATAATCCTGCCTTGCGGTACACCTATAGCTCCCGTGGCTAATTATAGCCATAATTTGTGGTTTTGAAACTTGATACCTCATTTCCAATTACTTAGCAATGTACTGAATTACACCAATAATCACACTTTGAAATAAATCTATACTTTCGGAGACACTGAAGCATTTTTTCATTCAACCACTTTGTCTCCTCGTACTGAAAAATAAAATCTTCGTTAAATGTGCTTAGTACCACTGCCACGTCGTGTGATCCAATCATACACAAATTAACTGAAACAACGGCAGCCCGGCAGCCTTTCCAGCCGCTGCCTACATTTTGTACCACAGATATAAAAATAACAAAAGGCTAAGATAAGATAAGACCCACCCGCCTAAAATAAAATTAATTTTGGATTCCTTAGAGGAGCCTCAGTAAATACAAGTTTATTCTCTAACAAAAGCTAAACTTAGCTTTTTAAGTGGCTTTTGTTTTGACTACGGTTATTTTCAGATGACGTCACAAGTAGACTAATGTTAGCGGATACATTTGGTCAAATTGTTAACTTGTAAGATGTTAGAAAGATGTGATACGCAGTCTCAGGATGTCAGTTTAAAAATAGACGTTTAATATATTGAAAAACATTTATTATCACTGATATGTTATCAGAAAAGTCATATAATTAACAAACATGTTTACACGTACAAACTTACGAGTACATTGAACAACTTATGCTAACTAATAGGTACCATTAAACAGTTTTAATTGATTCACGGTTGATTACACTCGACATAATATCAACTCCTAATTAACAAGGTAATTGCGGTTGATATTACGTTGATATTACGTGAAAGGTAGGTATATGTTTAATTTTACATTTCCACATCAATACCAAACCATAAAGGTGGATTCACGTTATCCCAAGCTGGGCACGGTAAAATAATCTAAGTATACTTTGGTATGAAGTAATTAATTTTTATGTGTGTTACTTTATAAATTACTTCGTGCCTCCAGCCCGTCCCGGCCCCGACCTGCGCAGTCACCAGCAATATATTACCCAATATTGGCTCAAAAATATGTGACACGTGTCTATCACTAGAGGCATAAGAGCATGTCAGACATGTTTGAGTCCTATGTCAGATAATATTATTATTGCTGGCAACTGCACAAAATACCATTGTTAGCGGAAACAAGGTGACATTTTTCCTATTACTGGTATCATATTTGCATTACTAAAACTTACCTAATTATTTCTCAATAATTCTACCCTGTCGTTGAAGTACGTCAAATAATGAGGTACCGTTAACTACATATTTTACTTCTAGAAAACTAGGAATCAAAATAGATCTCGAGAGTTAACCTCCCTTGTTTCAAAACTCTATCTTGGTTTCATCGAAATGTTAGTACCAAGTTCAAAATTTGATAAGATTTCGCTTCTATAATTGTCTTGTCTGAAAACGTCTGGAGCCCGCCGCGTCAAACTAAACCCCCTGAAAAGGGTGAGGCACGAATGTTGCTACAATATAGAACCAAAAAGGTTATATATTGTAGCGGTATTCGCGCTTCACCCTTTAAATGAGAGGTGAAAAAATACCGAGTTCTTATCTCTTCGAATTATACAGTTCATAAAAATAAGCTAAAATAAATTCGAAATTTGAGCACGAATCCGTAAAGCTTGAGAGGGGTAAAGGACGACTCAAGTTTATCCTCGTTGTTCCTTTGGGAACTACTGATTCTATTTTAAAGGATGAAAAATATATTCTCCTTACCGGGAGGGTAAGTTATCTCCATACTCCCTAAGTTTGGCTGTGGGTCAAACTCATTTCGCAAAATATTGATACCGCTACAGTAAAATATGACCCTAAATACATTTTAAATAAAGCAATAAGTTTGATGATATTTAACCATAATGTTTTATGACATAAGACATTATATTTGCTAGAAATCTGAAACTACAAAGATTAACATTAGTGATTTGGGGTAATTTGTGAGCATTGTAAAAATAAATAAAGAATACATATGTACATGTATGTAGACTAATACTAGGATATCAGCAATTTAATGTAAATAGAAAAATATGTATGAATACATGTACAGGTATGGACAGGTGGTATTTAATCAAGAGCAAGAATCAAGCCAATAGGTACTCAGCACAGCACATTCGCTGATCTTACTCGATGTCAATGCCATCATCATCATCATAGTTTCAGCCTACCTGCTGTATTTAGTTATTTATTTAAAATTACTTAGTTAGACATTATTAATACAAATCACAACGCATTCGACCCTTCTTCACTAAACCTAATGCCGCATTCACATTTGTCTGACATGTAGTGTCGTGATGCGGCAGAACAGTATCGGTTTCATACATTCTTCGATTCTTCTTCAACGCAACCAGCGTTCACATTTGTCTGACGCAGTGTGTGATCAGACAAGTGGGCGCGGGCTTTCTGACGATCTTGGTTCTAAATATCGACAGATGACGTCATAACACGACACAACACGACACAAAAATGTGCACGCTGGCCATCACGTCAGAGAGCATCACGACACAATAGATCAGACAAATGTGCATCCGGCTTTATTTCACGAGCCATATTTTTTTCAATCTATAAATGTACTTATATACTTAATATAGTTGCATATTGCACACTATCATTCAATTAAGAATTATTTTTCTTAACGTTACTTACTACAAAAGCTTTAGCTTTTCTTGTACGAGTATACATTTCTCTTGAATTCCTAACGACCTTCAACTACCCCACCCACGCCAAAAAATAATTTACCCTGTATACCTAATCCAAATAGTCCCAATATTTTTAATAAAAATCTCGTGGAGACTGTAAAGCGAATACCTCACAACTCCTGGCGGGCTTGATTTTGTGCTCGTTGGAGTGATCTCTCCAGCAAGGAACAGGGTCCGAACTAACGCTGGGGCCCCCTAGTGATGTCTCTTGGAAGCGCACCTTGTTACGGCAAGCTACAGGCTGTACCTGTAACGAAATAAGCAATTAATAATCAAAGTTTGAGAGTTCGGTGGGCGACGGTAGTCTAATGACTTATGCCCGTACCCAATATTAGCCGTTACAAAACGTGGATAGATTTAGTTACTTCAAGGTTAAGTTAGATACATTTTGCAAATGACAAATGTCCAATTTTTCAGTGCCTGCTGCTTGGATGAAATATTTTGGTATTATTTTAAGTGTTAGCCCCAACGGCAGAGACACCAAATTTTTACTTAAAGTAACTAAAGTAACAATAATGAATACTGGGATCGAACATTTGAGTGTGGACTATAAGATGCTAAGTTCAAATGCCAGGAATGGTCACATCTGTACCAAATTCTGTTAAAAAGCTTACTTTAACGATTTACCAAAGGTACTCGTCACATGTCATATTTCAACTAAAACATAACTTTTTCCTTTTAGCCCTTTCTCGTTTTAACTTCGACCATTTTTTTAAATAACAATTTACCAGTTCCTAGAACGATACGCTCTTTATTGCATCGTCTAGACATACTATTGAAACAAGGGTTCTCGCGCTAGACTTATCATCTTATTTGCAGTAAAACTTTCCATGGTGCTCATACCTCACGTTCATTACAAACATTACGATACTTGGCTCATTTTGTATGGAAGTTAGAAAGCCTGGCACACATGTTACGTTATACTTGCTCGAGATTATTGCGTCATCAAGCAGGCAAAGCAGATACGGTTACTACTAAATTAAACTTAACGTTGAACTGGATTGACTACACTTAGGCTTATACTACTGATGTGTATAATTAAATGTTTTATTTATAAGATCAGCACCAAAATCATGCAGCGTATAATAGGGACGACGATCCGCATCTAGTGCACAACTGCCCTGCTAAGGTATAAGGCAGTTTTTTACACAAAAGTACTGTAACAATTGCAACCCCATTACTAGGTAATAATTGCCACAGTAGTTTTGTGTAAAAAACTGCCTTTTACCTTAGCAGGGCAGACAACCGGTCATCTGATACATGTAGGGTACGCTCAATTGAGCCAAAAATAATTTTAAAAACATAACTTTTCAATCTTAACTCAGCGCGGAAAAAATCCATTGCATTTTCATTCAGAACAATGCTTTAAAACTACAGTTTTTGTCTTCTGTATAGGGAAAATCAGACTGGGAGCAAATAGAATCAAATACCTTCAATGTTAATGTTACCAAAGCCTTTCTGGCACCAGTGTGATAACGTCTGTAATGAATAAGCTGACTCAAGTCTTAAATATGGAGGAACGGAGGGCCAAGCGAATACTATTACGGAACTCGGGTAACGGGTATGTGCTATTTCCACCCTTTTTTTATCTACAGCCTACACAAGCAGTTTACAAGTTGTGGCGTAGTTTTATCTTTTATTCAACGATGTAATCTGATGGTTCACGCATCGCGCTTTAACTGAAAATTAACAGAAAACTTTAAAATGAACCTTGTGAAAGTACGAGTATTCTTGTTACAATACATTGTTCACCAGCTCTGGCTTTTCTTGAAATATTCACGAACTTTCAGTAAACTTCAATTAAAAAAAAAGCAATGAATATTAGTAGTTAAGAAGCAAAAATAATTGACAACAACAATAGCTAACACTACAGTTTTTTTTACTATACATATAACACGTTAGCGTTAACATATACATTTCATCTATTTCGATGAGGACTTGATGTGTAGCATAAAATTCAGACCAATTTGCGCTACATTATAAAGTCATTCGGGTTCGGGTCAAGTCGGTTATGCTCGCATAAAAGCGCATGAGAGCAAGAGAGAGAGAAGTACAAACCCGAAGGCCGTTTTAAGAGCTATTGTACTGTACGAATATATATTTTATTCATCAGCAGTTTGGTTATAAATATATACCTAGTAGGTAGTACATAGAGCGACCTTGGCTGGCGGCAAAATGCTTTTGGTTTTCTTCGTCGATAGCGTTCATTACCATAAGCTGATGCCATGCTCGTATATTCTAACGATCTTATTGATAAAACGGATTGTAAAACCGGTTATATAACATTTATCCAGGAAAAGTAACACTATATTCGAAAATCACTTGGGGTTTCTATTTTTCGTGTATCGAATTTTAGTGTTTCGGGAGAAAATTCTACCATTTCTAGCTCTCAATAATTGACTAAAACGATTGTATCTGTTTTCAGGTGATCGTCCTTAACAGCCTGTATACCTATTGAGTATCTAACAATTACAACTCGTGGAAAACTTGTTTCATCTGTCAATATTGGTTTTAGCGTGATACACCATCACCATTGATAAGGAGTCATTAAACATACAATCCTGCACCCGTCCGAAGTGGTAGATTACTTTGAATACGTAAGCATAATGAAGGTTTATTTGTAGTTGGTTTGAGTTCGGGAAACTTTTATGCAGAGATTACTTCACTTGCGTGGATCATCAAAACTAAGATTGCCTTGTTTGTTACCAAACTAAGTTGCAGAATAAGGACTTGGCAAGATTTATTCTCTTCAGCGATATAGGGTAATATAATTTATAACCTCGTTGTATACGTAACGTGATTAATCCAGAGCTACAGCAGCGACTATAATTAATATTCCGATATGTATAATAATAATCCGTCTAAAATAGTTCTATACTAACCGGGGGTTGTCCGTAAGAGCTTACTTAGGTATATAGTGTGAATTCAGGGATAACCGCCGATTGGTGTCCCATTAAATTACAAAATTAGATATGTCAGAAGAATGCGTGTTGGTTTGCTCCATGTACGCCTTCCAATGGTCCGGGACTCCCATAGTCCTGTGCTTGGTAATGACATACATATAATCCGTACGATTACTATAAATGCACGAGTTTGTTTGTTACTTTTATCCCGGAAAATTGGATAGTTCCCGGGGGAGCAGCGATAAACGACTTCTACACGGATGAAGTCGCGGGTTTTGTCCGCGACGAGTAATACATATCTGAATAATAATATCAGGAGACAACCTCACACAAATTGACCTAGTTGTTGCATAGTAATAGATTTTGGCTTTAATTAGCTTGAATTCGACATACATATGATGGGTGTCACAAGTTGACAGTTATCAATAGAGAATACATACAAACTTATAAAGCAATATAAAAGTGGTTCATATATCACTAGTCCCAAACCTAACGTCAAGTCTTGTACAGTCGAGGACAGAAAGACTTTTGGACCTTATTACAACGGAACAAGGTGAAAAAGTGTATACATCTTTCTGTCTCGACTGTACTATGAATAAATAATAATAATAATAATAATAAATAATAAATATCAGGGACAATCTCACACAAATTGACCTAGTCCCAAACTAAGCTCTAGGCTTGTACTATGGGTACTAGACAACGATTAACATTACTTATATAGAGAAATACATACTTAAATACATAGAAAACATCCATGACTCAGGTACAAATACTCGCGCTCATCACACAAATATTTGCCCATACCGGGATTCGAACCCGGGACCGCTAGCTTCGTAGGCAGGGTCACTACCAACTAGGCTAAACGCGTCGGCAAACACTAAATAACGATAAACATACATATGACTTCTCATATTACTTAAAGTACCTAGAAGACCGAGCGTCGTCGCACGGGTCGAAAAGGAATTTTCATCGATTTCTATACAAAAGCGAAAAAAAAACATTAAACTAAAGATTTACCCAAAAAAAACACAAAAAGAAAACAAAAAAAAATCAGTCCATAGCTGGGGATAAAAGGCCAATTCTCTGATCATTAGTCTAATAAGACAGCGGCGGCCGTATCGAAATTACGAACTATATTGCGTGGGCAAATTGTTTTGGGGGAATATACGAGGAAGATGAATTTTCCCATATATGAGACCTAGCTAGATCGATTTTTCGTTTTCTAAACATTTAATACTTAATACTTGATATGCAGGTATACTTACAGGTGCAGTTTGAATGGCTCCGTGCGTGGGCAGCTTAGTTTTCAGGGTAGCGTGCGCAGAGATCCCTATGTCAGCATGGAACAAAAACATCATTTACAACTGGTTCCACTAATGTTACATCAAATTCGGCAAGTACAATGCAAGAGGAAAAGTTCTGAATTTGACAAAAAAAGTAGTTTTGTTTTGCTAGGGATCAGTTACCCTACAAACAGTTTTATATTGAACGGGGTTATTCCTCTCTATAGTTTTCTTTTTTGTTTTTGACATCCAGTCTATTATATATTTGGTCATTTTGACTGCTCCTATCTATTTGATGTTGACTGTACAGTCAAGGTCATAAATATGTGTACATTTTAGTACCTTGTCTATTTAATATCATGTTTATACTGCCATATATGAATGTCACAGCGATTATTGTGTCATGGTACTAAAGTGTACACATATTTATGACCTTGACTGTACTTAACCTAACAATCAAAGGGAAGTTGACTCCTCGTGAAGTAAGTACGTAAAGATTTATTTACCAAAACAATTACAGTACAATAACAATGTAAAGCGTGTATAAGTCCCAAAACATTACGAATAAAAATAAACTTCCTTAATATTGCCGTGGGTGAGCGCCGTGCGTGGCCCTAGATAAAAGATCATATATATAGCCTTCGTTATTACTTATTGTTTCTTTATAATATACACAGCATGTTTTTAATAAAAGCTTCGATGGTGCAAGAGGAAGCAAACAAAAAGTTTGCGGGTTACGGAAATGTCTAAAAAGCATCACTCACTTATTATAATGTTCCTCTGTTGTTTTAGTTATTTCACCCGACCTTTAAAAAAACACTGTTTAACGACGCGTGTAAAAATCTCGATAATTATTACATAATTCTGCCTTATGAAGCAAACTTTAATTAAGTTAGTTGCTATTTCGTTCGTATTACATTCGTACATATCATCCTAATTTACTTTAATTTTAAGCTAATAAAAGTGTGTTAAAGTAAGAACTTGCCTAATCTACCAATATCTTAAAAGTCTTACTTGCCTCGGGAAAGGCCAATAGAGTTCAAATGGGAATCACTCGAGCCGTTTTTCTGCGAATGACAGTTTGTAAATACGAATGAATAGTATGAAAATGGTCCAGCTGTTTTCCCCTTTCACGACTACATTCACTCATGTCACGTAATGGAGAAGGCAAATGAACAGACTACCAGATGGCATGTGGGATTTCGATTGAAACTGAAATTCTATTTTAAGCTGTACTCTCAATTACGCTACGTGAGACAAAAAAAGTAGAAAATCCTCCCACAGCCCCTAGGCACTGGAATTTCATTTCGAACTATAAAAGAGCAACCCGGACAAAACAACTCCAATCAAACAACGCGAAATAAAGTAGACGTCATAGAGCTGAAACGTGCCTGCGGTGAAATTTGTTTAAGGCCCTCTTCGAGACAAGCTTAAAATTAACTCAGTTTCTATTTTCAACATAAATAAAAATAGTTGGACATAACAATTTTTATTATAAGAACAGATATATTATAATAATTTAACTATGGAACGTTGAGTCACGTTTAAAAATTATTATGCGCTCGACTGGAGTCGAGTCCAGTTCACTAACATAATGGCCTGTTATTCTGAAATTTTCGCATTTCACTACACTCCCCAAAAACTATCCTACTTGAATATGAATACCAAAAACTTACTTGTAATCTCATTACTATTAGCATGAAAGCAAAATATCTTCCTCAATGTCTTTGTGACAATGCTTTTTAAGTTCAACGCATAGGTGCCATACACGAGGGGATCCATACAGGAGTTGGAGACCGCCATGATGAAGAATATATCCTGCAGCCAGGCGGACACGTTGATGGCTGACTCCCTGTCTACCATGTACCTGTGAACAAAGCTTTAATACATGCTTGGTTCACTCCTCAGTTTAGACAGGAAATATACCTACGCGCAACTCCTTCCATCCCGAACCGATTGCTAGTTTACTTAGGGTATTTTATTAATAAACTTAATTTAATAATTAGCCGATATTTGCCTGTGTATTCAAAATAAGTATCTTACTAATATTACAATAGCGATTTTTTTTATAATCGATAATTTATATAATTAATGCCACTCTCTAATTTAGATGAAAGAGATGAATATCCCTGTTTAATTTACATTAATTGTTATTGATTGAATAGCATATTCATTTGTTTGATTATCATTGAAACCTGACACGGCAAACTACTCTAAATAAGTAGATATTCATTGCGACAAACTCCTCGATAAAAAATCGAGTGCTTATGAGAAAAAAGTAGCTTAAATATTGAAGAACGCTCGGAAAGCAAATAATTGAAATTCGTGAAGATGGATGATATCTAATTAGTAACTAGGAGGGATAAGTAAGGAAAATGAATGTTAAACGAAAACTGTATTGGCCGCAAACGTCGATCGTTGAGCACCAAACGTACTTACTTCATATAATTTAAAACATTTTTAGTCTTAAATTCGATCTACGAGTAAATTGGGCATTCATATGCGTAATTGGCTGTTAGGAAATGAGAGTTCAGTGGACGTACAAATATATTGTCAGCTAGTAATTTTGGGAATTATTTAGTCTCTCCATCATCGTACACATAATATCTACAGTGGTCGGAATAGGTAGAGCTAATTTACCTAAGCTTGACGCATGTTCATTCAATAATGTGTTCCCATTTCACTCACGCATGAATGAATAAAGCGTCAAGTTTAGGTAAATTAACTCTACATATTCCGACCACTGAATATCTAAAACCAAATACAAATAATGTAACAACTGAGATAATATAAACATAGAATAATAAGACAATGAACCACTAGACCTATATTAATGGGCTTATAACGCATGTAATCTGGTAACAGCTGTCGATGCAATCATTAAGAGCAACCGCTTCTAGTTGCCATCTTAAGTCACGTGGTAATAAAGTTATACTAAAAGATATCGCGGGAAAGGGTTTTTGAACTTCTCTCAACGTTTCGATTCACTCCGGATTCTCCAAGAGAAAGATTTCTATTGATGTTATCTCAGCGACCTCTGCTATAAAAAGGTATCCAAATTCTTTCGAATAATATACCCGATACCATAGAAAATAGTATGTGAAAATCTCGAATATTTTTCATAAAACATATTCTGTAAATAATAAATAGGACAAATGTTAAAGTGATCGGGACTATTTGCCAAATAGCGATATTTTCCAGACCACTTTGAAAAGAAGGGGCTGTTAATTATTCTTATTATTTAAGACATTTAAAATATTTACAGTAGGTTACATTTATTACAATAAATATTTAAGTATTAAAGTTGAATAGCAATATACATATATACAAAACCTCACCTACTTGGCTTGGCTGAAGCCCGGTTTGTTAGGGCTCCACTCAAGGGAACCTCCTGATAATACGTAACGTGTCGATAAGTACTACTTTCTACATTTTAATCATATATTATTAAGTCGTCCCACATGCAGATGGATAGAGTTAAATATCTACACTTTGTGCGAGCTACTTTATGACCGCTATTAGACTATCATAGAAATATGATCATAGCTGTATAAGTCGTTTTTATATGATGAAAATATGACGGTATAATATCTACATATGATCCAAATAGTTGTTAATCATCGTTACTTTTAACTAGATACATATAATTTACTGCCGCACTCAGAGACGTCAATTATTTTTTAAGTTTCATTAAAGTTGCTGGCGTCTTATTCTATTGCTATAGCAAAGAAAGTGACAGCAAGAAATGGCGATAGTAATCGAACAAATGCTACTAATAATGCGTACGAAGTCACTAGCAAGAAATATGAATAGGAACTACACTGATAGAATAGTTTTAAAGAAGTGCCTTTGAACGAAGAGAAAAAATAATCCAAAGGAAAAGCATTGCGACTTCCCAACAACGGTTCCCAACTATTTAATAGTGTGCCAAAAATCATAAGTTCAAATTGCATTATTTCTTGACACAGTTTACTTTTCCAGATTTTTAAATAAAATACACTCATAAAATTATAGCCACTGACGTACAAAATTATTATGATGGCAAGAAAAAATAGTCAAAATAGTACGCGTCATGCTGGCAAGAAACAATAGTTTAACCGTAGCAAAGCGTCATGCGGGTAAGAAAAAATGTTGCAAACGTACCGAAATAAAAAGTTTTATACCAAACCAAACTGCATGGTGGCAAGAAAGAATAGTTGCAGCCTTACTAAAGCGTCAAACTGGCAAGAATAAATAGTTGTATTCTTACCAAAGCGTCATGGTGGCGTATGGTAGCCAGCAGCACGCGAACACGGCGACGATGGTGACGGTCATGCGCAGGGTACGTCGGCGCGCGCGCGCCAGCGGCCGCCAATCCGAGCGCCGCAGCTGGATGCGGCCGTGATCCGATACGCTCTTATCTGCAACAATATATCTGTCAGTATGCCTCTTCATATATTAAGTGCGACCATTTCTTTTAAAACTCCGCTATTCATGTTTCCTTTTATTTTTTTCCTGAACGTAAACAAAGCAAATAAAACTGCAATATTGAAGAAGATAGTAAAGAAAAAACAAGAAGGAATGTTTAAATTCCTAAATTAATTATTTTAATCGATCGCATCGGTCACATCAATCTCAAAGAGCGATATACACTACTCGTACTGAGATAATTCAATTAGCGATTTCAATTTGACTAAGTAGTGAAGTGACCGTTAATTTGACATGAAGTGCAATTTATACTGTAATTTATATTGAGTAATAAAATCTGAATCTGAATCTGTAGGCGTTTGTATGTTCTTTTTTTTACAAACAACGTTTACATAATAGAGCAGTCGAAATTAATAAATGAGTTTATTGATACACGAATTGACAACTTGATACTTTTATGTTTTTTTTAATATCTACGTCCGGCAACAACAAACGAAGAACTCGTGGCATTCGACTTCAAATCAGGTATGGCAGTATACTGCATTACGCAAGTGCTTGTTAAATATACGTACCTAACTTTCTTGAACTTTTAAGTAACAACATAGTTCTTTACTGTTATAAACTAACTACTAATAGGTATCGCCTCTGTTTTGTTCGTAGAGTGCCAAGCCTAATTTATTTAATAATTTTACTCCGAGATTGTTTGGCAATTCCCAGAAAATAGCTCAGTGTTTTTTAACTTTTTCAGCTTATTTTACAAGTAAATCACCTGTGGCCACGGTTGGACGGCTTGGTTCTTTTTCATATTGGCTACAATGTTACTGAACCCTAAAAATGCCATTATAAAAAGGTTTTTTCCATACAGATTTTTTTTTGTTTTTCAAAGGAAGCATAGCCACGATATCTAATTTTTAACAAGTTACCAACTCTACGCCTTTGCCCCGGAAAGCGGGGGAAATTAGTTTGCCGCAGGGCTCGGAAACGTTATTTAAAATAACGTTTTTAAAACATTTTGAACGGTTCTTTATCGGTACGTTATCAAAAACCGGTTTAATCCACAGGACGCGGCCTGCGGCGATCAGCATGAATTTCTTTAGTTAGTTAAGTCACGTCTACCGTACATGTATTAATTTCATTTCATCTATCATTCCGATCCGATGCGAGTTCGGCTCGTAATGGCACTTGAAATTTCGACTGGCGAGTGGTAATCTGGGTCTTGAAGTGATACCGAACCCCCCGTACCATTGCCAGGCCATTTTCTCAAAAGCGTATATTAAAAATAAAATTTAAAAATAGGCGAGCTTATTTGTTGGTACCAACATACGTTCTAAAAAATGTCATCCGATCCTGCTGGGCAGTTTCTGAGAAACAAACCTTCAAAGTCGCCAAAAAACCTTTTCTTCGAATTTTTAAAGGGTTTTTCTCAGAAACTGCCCAGGAGGATCGGATGGCAATTGACAAGCTTATTTATTGCTGCCACCATATATTGTTAAAAAAAAGCCATCCTATCCTGCTGGGCAGTTTCTGAAAAACAAGTAAAGAAAACTCCGCGGTGTGGCCGATAAATACTAATTGACTGAATGAAATTCGTAATACCTATTCGTAGTTTCGTACCGAAAAAAAAATGAAAAAAAAAACGGTTAAAAAAATCGTTTTATTAATAAAAAACGATTAAAATTCTGATTTTGTTCAAACACGTTCTCCATAACGTTCCGTTCGAACGAAACCGAAACAAATCGTTTATTAGGTATTAAAGTCGAAACCGTTTCGAAAAATATACCAGTATCCGAGCCCTGGTTTGCGGCGACTTCCCTAACTCTAGGTCACAGCGGCCTGTGCAGCTGGTTATGAATGTCAAGCCGATTTAGTGTCCCTGTGAAGGTTTTAGAGGTTAGGCTAATTGGAGAGCTTACGTTTTACCGGATTTTACCCTTACTCGAAACCGGATTACGTTTTTAACTATTCATAGAAACCGGATTAAGAAAAAAAATGTGTATTACAAGTTGTTTTTGTAACAAAAACACAAACTCTTCTGAATATGAAGATGTGATATTTAAAAACATACGAGTATACTTGTGGCGACTACACTAAATATTATATTAAAGTTGTAAGTAAACTAATTAAATTGTTATATTATAGCGTAGTGCGCCTTAGTATATTATTTACCTATTTTTGTCAAATTCAAATTACGCGCGCGCAAGCCAATGACCGCTGTCGAGCCAGTCCGGCTGACCTCGGGTATCTTCGGCCGCGCGGCGGCGCCGGAACGTTGTTCGGCTAAGATCGGAGAGCCGCAGTCGTTGTATGCTCTTTTCCGTAACACATGCGAAATATATTGTTTTCGGATATTAAGTAGCTCTGCCGGTATTTAATTAAGTTTGATGTGTTTTGGTTATATCTTACTGTCTGCGATTGTTTATTTGTGATTGTGTTGTGAATACAATACAATAACTTATGTGGACCGTGCTGTTTTATTCATATCATAAGTTGATACCTACACCTAGCAGCAGCCCCACATACTCATACGCTGTAAGTAGAAACTCATATTTATATTCATATTCATTGTTTCTTTGTATAACCATAGTAAGGGTTTAATTAAATTATAGTTTAGCCTTTATGCATTATTTCTTGCCTTTTGAGTCTTTTGAGTCATTTGAGTCTACATTAATTATAATAATTATGAAGAGCGTCGGTCGTTTGTTTATTTGACTAAGTATTTGTTATTTCAAAGCTTAAAACCCTTACAATACAATATAATAATGTGATGCCTTTGGTCTTAATCAGCTTTATTATAATTAAATGAATGAGTAATAATAACTAGAAGTATTATTCATTCATTCATTAACATTAAAATTGAAAATGATTTTTTTTTTAATGAAAACATTCTCCTTTGCTTTTTGGGTTTCGAGGATTTAAAAGTTCAGCTTTATAAAACTCTTTGCTTTAAAAAAGAAAGGACTTCCTTGCTCTACGTATATATCTATATCACAAAAACTGCACTAATAAACGACCTACGACTTTTACGGCAACGATTAACGTTTGGCGACTGTGATCAACGGACAACATACGAGTACAGTACTGCCAGACGCACCACAAAGTTTCACCATAGAGGTCAGTTTTAACTTTTTTAGCTTAAAAATATTTTTAAACACTTGTAATTTCAGTAGGCTACATAAAAGGCCATTTACAAAACTTCCAAAGAAATGCAAACTAGTTCCTTCATTAAATTATTAAATTATATTCATAAGCTTTTGTCCAAAAAGTACTCAATCCCCTTCTTTTTATATTCACGGCGAACACGGCCAGCCCTACATTATTCAGTGAAGATAAGGAATAATGTAATTTTCTCAACTTCCTAAAAATATTGTCATTTGAGTTAGAAAGATTCTTCGTTCGGGTAAAAATTAAATTGGCTTTTTTATTAACTAGCTGGCGAAGTGATAAGGCCAACTACCGTGAATGACGCATACCATCAATGCCCCATTTATTGTTAAATTTCATGGTCTTCCTCAAATTTTAGACGCAATGTTTATTAGAGAGATTTGTTCCTTATGATTGACCCTATCGATCGGCATCATAAAAATACAGTTAAACACACTGTATTTTTATGATTTTTTCTACATTTGGTGGGTTCGATTCGAGATTCTGGCAAGTGACTTTAAAAAATCTATAAAAAAAAAAAAAAAATTCGTTTATTACTCAAAGAATGGTTACAAAAAATTTCCAGGGGCTTCGCCTGTATCGCGGAGAACCATTTTACAATGAGGTAGAAAGTACTTTTTTTTTATATAGTGACAACTTTACTGTAAACATTGAAATGCAGTTAACGCTCTTGACTTAAATCTACATGGTGTTACTTACAAAATAAAAACAATTATAGTTATAAGTATAATTATAATTATAGTTATTATGAATGCAGATTTTCTTATTTCTGAAAATAATGGAATGTTTCTTTTCAGACAAATTTGCTATCTTCAATATCTAGGATACTTCTCCTCCAGGGGGCATTGGTTTGACTCATTTGACACTGAAGCTCAACAAAAAATGGCGTTAAAATATTTTACGTTGTATTGCTAAGTTTTATAACATTTTCTTCCCTCGTTTATGACAAGTAACCGGTTTAATACAGCTATTTCATTTCAGAGTGGTATTTTTGTCGCTTTAAAAAATGACCTAAAAGTAGTGTCTTAACGAGAACCTCGGCGCTAATGAGATCCTCGGCGGGACGTGAAGGTTTTTTCTGCACAAGGGGATCCAAAAGGTGTTGCAAGCAAATAACGGGCTAAAAATGCCGCGTTAAATAAAGTGTCGTAACCTTGTTTGCTTTTTCTTACCCGTCTACGGCAAAGCGAACTGCATCTATTGCGATTAGCAAACTATTATATTATTCGTGGTCGAAGGCCATGGGCCAAACTACGACGCGCGTTTCAGTAATAATTCCTGGCCTTCGATTACAAAAAATATTTTGAATAGCTAACAGGTGGGATAGCGATCGCAATGGATGGAGCTCCATACAGAGGCGATGGCTGGTGCCAATGTTTTCGATTTTCCTAAATTTATACTCTACTTCATCACAGGAGGAGCGGTTATGTTGTGAATAGGATAGCGAATACGGTAAGCGAATAAGGTAGTAACTAATATAAATCTTTACAAAGGTCCAGTTTTGTTTCGTTATTTTTTGTAGTCGGGTTTTAATTTTTTAATTGGTAGTACAAAATAACTCAATTAACATTTCTTACTTGGACTTAAACACAGAGGAGATTTTAATATTTCACAACACCCGACATCACTGCGACGGTCACTTTTAGAGCTGTCTCTAATGGCCGAACTGGTTTTCATCAAACCTAACTGTCCGTTCCGATTAAACTACCATTCTTAAAGAGACAACACTTAAATCGGTTCAACCTTCTGGAAGCTAAGAAGCATCAGACAGAACCTATAGAACTCCTCTTTTTGTTTAATAATTTGATTAACTGCTACCTTTTGAGTGTGTACTTTAAGTGAGCAATTGTTCTTCATTTAAACCTGAGCGACGCTAATTTAGAGTGTAGACAAACTCAGCACGTAATAAAACTTTTACCAACCCGAAACCTCCTTGGAAGTCTTCGAGATCTCGTAGAAGATGCATCCGTAGCAAACTGTGATGATGAGGAGCGGCAGGAAGTACATGGCGGAGAGACAGAACACGTTGTAGGCGAGCTCCTGGTGGTGGCTGGAGAAGGCTTCGAAGGACACGCACTGCTCGAACTCTGGAACCTTCGGGTGGTGAAGCACGCGGAATACCAGGCTCTGGTGGGAAAAATATTGAATATAAAATATTGTCTAAATTATATGTGTTATTGCCAGGGCTGACCTAATACGTGAATAAGATGGCATGACTTTACCTCGAGAGTGTTAGGTCGAAACGAAACCTAACCGTTTTTTTCCATCTGACAGTTATCACTATCTTTTTTTTTGTCATATAAATAAAAGGACAGATGTAAAATGTACCTGACTGAGATTGAAAAATCAGCCCTTAATGCAGCGTATGCATCAAAACATCTCCAAGTTTTGTTAGAGACTTTATTAACGTCTGTCCCTATAACTTAAAAAATTTACACTTGACAGGTCCATTTACGATACATGTACTCAAGTACTTAAAATTCATAAATATTTTAGAAATTAATGTAAGACGCTCTGATAAATAACGCTCATAAGGCAATACAAGCGTGTCTAACAAGAAATTATAAGAGTCATGCGACCTTTCAATTGCGTGAAATTTCAACCATGTATAGTCGTTCTTGCTCCAACCGTGCAGGGTTTATGGATCGGGTAGGTATACCTACAACCGACCATTATGTCCTTCCGAATGCATGCAATTAATCTGATCCACTCGCCATGCATGCATTTCAACATCTACGGGCTATTCCCAGTTGGCCGCACCCTAGAAATTAGGTGTGGGAATTTTTATTCCCAGTTGTCCACAACTGGGAATAGCTGACACCTACCTACAGGTATAATTTGAGAGTAGGACCACTACGCAAATAACCTATTTCTTCTTGTATGATTATAAGGAAAAGGTTACGACCATCGATATGCCACCCAATTTAAATCGGTGGCTTCTGTTCAACATTTATCATTGTACATTACTTTACTTTAAGAGGATTGTGAGGTGACGGTTTTCCATACAAACGGCGATAACGTTTTCCACCCCCTAAGTGTTAACCGATTTCGACCAATTTTTGATACGGTGTCAGTCGGAACAAAAACTATGTCCGTAGGTTTCGTTTTTTTTTCGATATTATTAATAAATTTTGATTTATTCCCGTTTTATTGTTTTCATACAAAAGTAATTTCGGCCATAATCTCTTTATAACTAATCAATATTAAAAAAAAAACGAAACGTACGGACATAGTTTTTGTTCCGACTGACCACATATCAAAAATTGGTCGAATTCGGTTAACGTTTAGGGGGTGGAAAACGTTATCACCGTTTGTATGAAAAGGCTAGATTTTGCAGTCGGTTCACAGTCCTCTTAAAGAGTAAATATTAATTTAGTCATATGAGTCGCCTTGCAAAAGATAATTTTATTTCTACAAATTTTACTCTCCGAATAAAATTTGTCTTCGAAATATGTGTAATAAAATTTGTCGGCCAACATGATAAAAAGGAACCTATCTATTTCTAAGCTCAATAGGATGCCAGAGAGCTTGCAAGTCTTAAAATATTTTATAAAAGTTTGTTGGAATTTTCAGAATTTAATGTTATATTTTTTTATATTATATCTAGTTGTGCTACTTCTATTAAGGATACTTCATTATTCGGCTATTGTGCTATTAAGAATACTTCTTTTTCGTTTCAAACGCATGCTAAACAAATTTAAATAAAATATTGGATCAAGTACAAAATTATTCTTGAATTTGCCAATACTTTCGATTAAAAATACAAGTTTTTGGTTTTTCTGACACCATAGTAACAAAAATCATCACTTTCAAAATAATTGCGCTTTTCTAAAATGCACAAAGATCGATGTTTATAAGTCGGTTCTTGAGATACTGTAAATGTATTTCACCAACAGGTACGCCTACGTAGTGAGTCGGATGGACTGAACACCAGCGCTGTGTTCCTTCCCGGAGCTGAGTGCCTCCTCGTGTCACAAATTATACATTCAGTCAACAAAGTATCGGGAATGGATGATTTGTTTATGGTTCCAAATTCAAATTTTTGTTTTTTTTGTTGTTGTTAGATTGGCACAACTGTTTTCTATTTTGGCGCGGAGTTTGAGTTGCATCTGTTATTTATATTAAATACAGTGCTGTTTTTAGTTATATCATATCTAGTGTGTATTGCGAATTTCATAATGGACAAAAACATTGAACAAAGAGTTTGTCTTAAATTTTGCATCGCCAATGGAATTTCGTGTTCGGAGTCACTGAAAATGTTACAGAAGGCTTACGGTGATTCGACTTTATCAAAAACACGTGTTTATGAGTGGTACAAAGCGTTCAAAAGCGGTCGAGATGTGATGGAAGATTTGCCTCGCTCTGGTAGGCCATCAACGTCTGCAACTGAAGTTAACATCGCAAAAGTGAAGGAAATAGTGACTGAAAATCCTCATTCAACTTTGAGAGAGATAGCCGCCGAACTTTCTGTATCTCACGAGTCGATCCGTACTATTTTAACTAATCATTTGGGTATGAAACATGTTACCGCTCGGCTAGTCCCAAAAGACCTGAATTTTCTCCAAAAACTCAATCGCATGAGAGTCGCTGAGGACATGCTAGAACGAGTCAATTCCGACCCAACATTCATGAAACGCATTGTTACTGGTGACGAGACGTGGGTTTACGAGTTTGACATGCAAACTAGTCAACAAGCTTCGGAGTGGCGCCTTCCAACTGAACCGAAACCGAAGAAACCACGCCAAAGTCGATCAAAAGTCAAAGTCATGTTGACTGTTTTCTTTGACTATCGCGGTGTTGTGCACTCGGAATTCTTGCCGGAAGGTCAAACGGTAAATAAAGAATATTATTTGAGCGTTATGCGGCATTTAAGAGAGCAAATTCGACGAAAAAGGCCAGATTTGTGGAATGAAAATTCTTGGATTTTGCACCACGATAATGCGCCTTCGCACAAGGCCATCATTGTGAAAGAATTTTTGACCAAACACTCAACAAATACCATCGAGCAACCACCATATTCACCAGATATGGCTCCTGCCGACTTCTTTCTTTTTCCTAAACTCAAATTACCACTTCGTGGCACCCGTTTTCAATCGGTAGAAGACATAAAGGAGAATTCGCGCCGAGAACTGAATTCAATTCCGGAAACAGCGTTTAAAAAATGTTTTGATGATTGGATTATTCGTTGGCGTAAGTGTATCGTTTCTGAAGGAGCATACTTTGAAGGTGATAAAATAAATTTGGATGATTAACAAACAGTTTGTGTATTATTGATCTTTTCCCGGTACTTTCTTGACAGAGTAGTATGTTCTATACATAATATATCTATCACCTTACAAAAACTACTTTCAAAATAATTGCACATATTACGATCAAAAATACTTCCTGAAGAATACGCAGCCCATCAGTTATTATTATGTCAAAGGAAATATTTACCACATATCAAATAATGAATTAGCGACTGAATAAACTTTATTCTTATTGTACTTGCCTGTGGTAAGCTGCACATTAGAGCAATGAGCCAGGCAAAGCAAAGCATCGTTTTGCTCCTGGACCTCGCCATAGCCAGCCTCAGAGGATACACGACCGCAAAGAACCTGTAAAATATATATTCTTAAACATTTTCAGGGGTGTTATTGACTCTAGACCATTAATGAAGACTATTGACGAGTCAGCGAGTTAACGGTATTACTGCGTTTCCACCAGAGCTGTGTGATGCACAGTGATCGGATTTTTCGGTGCCAATGCGCGGGATATCGATTAAAAATAGACATTAAAATATTAAGTAAACAGCATAAATTATAACATTAACGAAATATTAACAAAAACGATATAATATTGACTTTACTCTAGGAATTTACTCGTGGATAACCCTAAATTCCTAGGATTTGCCGACGACAAACCACATAGCTAGTAATTTATAACAAAGTCTAGTAAGAAAGTATTAATATCCAGTGAGGGTAAGATAAAGCTCTTGACAGTTTACGATCCCCATAAATGTAATAAACTTGGGTAAAACATTTGCCTAAAATCTGGCATGGCGCCTGCTAAAGAGTTTGTATAACCCCGATCATACCCATTTGTCTATGGAACGAAAATGTTTCAGTCACCATAACATTAAATCGAATGCGGACTTTTAGACGTACGGTCAAGGACTATAACTAGCCAGCATATAACCTTATCACAGTAAGCCAGTAATTGACATTGAGGTTATGTCTTGGGTTCTATACTGGTAATTAAAATCATTTATTGTACCATCTCAGGTTACGTAGAGATAACTTTATTAAAATTATAAGCTGAAACAAATTAGCAACGTTTTTATTAAAAGAGGTCTTTGTTTATGTTTCAAAAAATGCTCAACCAAGAGATGGTATTTAGGAAAAATTAACACTATTGTCCCCATAAACAAAAAATATGCTCCAATGCGAGAGTTGACGTAACTGCGTTGTTTTCAGTATGTAACCCAGCTGTTGGCATCTTTTCAAATTGATGAGTTTGGAAGGACTGTACATATTGCATAAATCGTTTTCATTCACTTCCCTAACGTCCTTTGTTTCTAAGTTATGCAGTACAATTTCAGTACTAAATTAAGGACAGCAATTGAATCGATAAAAAAAACTATAACCATAAAACGCACAAAATCCTTGAGGATTTATTTCCTTTTTTAACTTAACTATAATATAGAAAGGAAAAGCCAATATTCGATTGATTACTGTTACAATGAAATTTTCCGATAGTTTAGCTTGAGATACACTTAGAAAAAACTACGATTTATGTTCTTTTCCAATCCGCTTATTGGAACTACAAAAGTTGGATTCATTCATTCGTATCAGGACAAAATTAATATGGGGAGCGTCAAAGCGCTTACGCCGTTGACCAAGAGTCTATTATTGCTTAAACCGCGCGCCACATTAACTGTGTTCTGCTTTGTAATGGACGCGCGGATTTACGCCCGCGTTACGCTAAGTGAATTAAATTTATAATTTACTAGCTTTTGCCCGCGATCCCGTCCGCGTAGAAGTCGTTTGTCATGTATCCCGTGGAAACTATAAAATTTTCCGTGATAAAAACTATCCTACGTTCTTTCCCGGGACTCAAACTATCTCCGTACCAAATTTTATCTAAATCGATTCAGCGGTTTAAGCGTGAAGAGGTAACAGACAGACAAATAGAGTTACTTTCGCATTTATAATATATAGTAGGGATGTGGGTACCGATAGCAACATTACTCACGCAGAAATGTAAACGTGCGAGTCAGTTGCAGTGAGGGTCCCGAATTTCCCGGCTCACACTTGGCCGGTTTTTATTATTTGTTGATTTTTAGGGACCCTAAATTAGGGTTGAATTAAATGACTAAGTACGACGACGATACGAATGATAAGTATATACTTATGCTCAAACGATTTAACGCCGCCTTACAACCTTAGACGTAAAACGCGAGTTTCTTAAGGATAGGCCTAAACCTACCTACGCGTAAGGGCCTGCGCAAACAGGCGGAGCGCAGCGCAGAACACTTTAAATTTATCAATGTATATTATTTTCTATTTTAATTACAATAAGGTATAAATTTAGAGCCGCAGCCGCAGAGTAGAAATCCCCCGTGATGCTCCGAGGTCGGTCTCAGAGCATTCAAATTTATACCTTATTGTAATTAAAATAGGAAAGTATATACATTGATAAATTTAAAGTGATCTGCGCTGCGCTCCGCCGGTTTGCGCAGGCCCTAAACCTACAACTCGGCCGGCCAACCCTACTGCCACACATGCCAGAGGGTGTTTAAGACCAATTTTGGTCTGGCGAGCCACTTCAGAGCCCATGATAGGAGAAATCCATAATTTCTGGAGTCGCCGTCATCGAAATCGATGAGGAGGACTATATATGTATATGTACTTATATTGTTATCATCATCATCATAATTTCAGCCGAAAGACGTCTACCGCTGGACATAGGCCTCCCCCAAGGTTTGCCACAAGGACCGGTCCTGCACCGCTTGTATCGATCGGTTTCCCGACTTATATTGTGTAATGTGCTTATCCGTTGTATGTTTCTACAAAACCGTTCTTAGAAATAATGTGGCAATATTAGGCCCGTACCGCCCAAAGGACAAAGCCATCCTTAAAGGACGTCCTTTGCAATATAAAACATATTTATTTTAATATGTATAGAATAATTCTAATGTTCATACATTAGATAGGTTCGCAAACAGAGATTCGTCCCTTTTATTAATGAGTGGGAGGATTTATTTTACCTTCTTCTAAACGCTCTTTACTTATACTCTCACAAGCTCGGTCGAAGCAAAACGAGCCACTTAAGTAACTCATTGCACACACACTCCAAACTATTAATGAAATTATATTTATGATATTAACTACATCAACAAAAACTGATAACTACAGCAACTTCATTTGTGATTTAACTTACAACTTAATCGATGTAGTGTTTTAAACCCAACGGTCCACGCGACATTACATTTTTCATACAGTCACACCACGTGATTGTTGAGACACCATAGAACCCTGTCATAATGACAACGTCAAGTCACGCAAAAGGAACTACGTCAAAATTTACCGTCGACTTTCTATACTATACTGACTCAACAATCCCGTGTTGTTGCTGTACGTTGACGGAACCGTGCAACGTCAATTTGACTGGCGGGGCGCGTCGACATTAATTGACAACTATAGTTTAACTCGTACTAACCTATCAAGGGATATGCAGACTAACACGTTCGAGGAGAGGTACAGCCCAAAAGCGCGGAGGACGAGGAAAATCTTACACGCAGAGTTGCCTGCCATCCACGCGTTCGTAATCCGCCAACCGATCTGCGAACAAAAGTAAATATTAAGATAAAATCAGGGTCACAAAATATAAACCCTGTTTTGGAAGTGGTGTAATGATATTTATTAGCTATTCCTTCAGGTACTGTCTAATTTACCGGCATAAAACTATGACAGTCTTCGGGACATATATGATACATGGATCAATGTGTTGTGCTTAAAATTGTAATGTTATGTAAGTACTGTATGTTTATGTTATGTGGCAATAAATGATTTTTGATTTATTGATTGATTGATAAACTAACTCTGCTCCGAATAACAATCGAGGAACGGAACCGTGAAAACGAAATAAAATAAACAGACTTAAGTATACTTATTAGAAAGATTACTTGTCTGTCCTTAATAAATCACGGTGATTTTGGAGGAGTTCCCGCCGAGGGTTGTCATACCTCACCACAAAGGATTTAACATTCTCCTTGTGGCGGGGCTCCAGTCAAGCGACCCTCAAGGTAATTCCGGTCTTAGGTACATTACTCCGGTCTCGTGCATACTCTACGAGCTCCTTCGCCTCCGTAGAGTAATGTATTCGGAACACGTACAGCTGCGTCGTGGGTGTAGCAACGAGCCTATTATGATCATGTTTATCATGTGGATAACATATCTGTCACTTTCTGACCAGTAAGTGTGAGAGTGATGGAGGATTTATCCACACTTACCCATCGCGATAAAGGTGACGATAATACGGATGCTGATACAGCAAGTGGTCAGGTCCCAAACGGTGTGGCGCAGGTCCCTCAGGGCGGGTTTCTTTCTCTTAACCCGAATTTTATCATTATTGTGTCTCTTCAGTTGCCATTGCACTGTATTATGCTTCTTTTACTACCATAAAATGAAATCGACTGGTCCTATAGGACAATTTTGTATAGAAATAGGGAAGCATGGGAAAGTCAGGTATGTACATTGTGTTGAATATGACTAAACTAAACATTGATTAAGTTTTTTATATAAAAAATTAAATTTTCCGTTATATATTTAGGTACGGAAGACAGAAATGACATCAAGCTAATAATAAAGAAACAAATATTAAAAATTATTTTTTATCGGCTTGCGATATTAAGACAAAGAGTACATTAAAAAAGTTATCGCCACACGTCTTAAGAGATTTTTATCGCCTTATAAGGCGTTAAAACCAGTCATTGAATCGTCGTTTGCATAAGCCTGTTCCGGGACGGCATATGCTGCGCCCCTAAATCCCTGGATCCCACTCAATATAAGCTCTGTTTTATACCTTTTTAGATGTAGTAAAATGCCACGCAGCACCATAAAAGTCGCCATCGGAAGTTTATGAACGACGTCACCCATTGGTTTGCGCTTTTGAACTCGCGCACTAGTTTTTCAGTAGTTTTTTTTAATAATTGTATTTGTTCATCTGTTTTACGAATGATTAAAAAAAAGTTTATTTAGAACACAAATAGGTACATTCAATTTAAATTGTGATTTCAATCACTGAGCTTATAAAACAATAAATAGTATATTCGATAAAATAAAACAATTAAAACACATTTCAAAAGCAAAATTAAAGGCGAACTATGAGAGTCTTATGAAAATGTCTGTTCAGTCCTACCCTCCGAATGGTTATCGAATTATTATTATAATATCAATATAATATTATTACAACTCCAGGTTATCAATGAATTTAAATACATATAGTTATTAAATTTATATGTACATTTTGGATTTTGGACCCTGTTTAGATTCTTACCCCTTATTCATATACGCGCAACCAACTGAACTTAATTATTGATCTTTAATTGTGACATTCTTGATTCTGTGTGACATCTAATTACTATGGTTGACATTTTTAAATTAGTTTGATATTTATTTGACGACGCGTTTAGCCTAGTTGGTAGTGACCCTGCCTACGAAGCTAGCGGTCCCGGGTTCGAATCCCGGTATGGGCAAATATTTGTGTGATGAGCGCGAGTATTTGTACCAGAGTCATGGATGTTTTCTATGTATTTAAGTATCTATTTCTCTATATAAGTAATGTTTATCGTTGTCTAGTACCCATAGTACAAGCCTAGAGCTTAGTTTGGGACTAGGTCAATATGTGTGAGATTGTCCCTGATATTTATTATTATTATTATTATTATTTAATATAAGAACATTATGTGCTTTGCTATAAATTATAATGTAGCCATTTAGTAACTTGATAATTTTAATTGTTTTTTGTACGCCGCAAGGCAGAGCATGGAGGTCGCTTAACCTAATCTAACAACTATTATGTATTCTTACCTATGTTTCACAAAATAAATTACTTACTTACTTACTAAACCTATTTTAGTAAAAGTATGCTTTGTCACTTTCTGTTAGATTCAAATGTCACAATTAAAGATACAAACAGATAAGAGGACAAACCATACGTCAAGCACACTTTAGTTATTGTGCGATTACGAATAAGAGGGCTCTAGTCATTAAGCTCTTACTGCCGCACTCAGAGACGTCAATTAAGTTTTAAGTTTCATTAAAGTTGCTGCGTCTTACTGCTGCACTCAGAGACATCAATTAATGTTTAAGTGTCATTAAAGTTGCTGCTGTCACTTTCTATGCTATAGCAATAAAATAAGACGCAGCAACTTTAATGAAACTTAAAAAATAATTGACGTCTCTGAGTGCGGCAGTTATTCTATTGCTATAGCAAAGAAAGTGACAGCAGCTACTTTAACGAAACTTAAATCTTAATTGACGTCTCTGAGTGCGGCCGTTAGTTTATCTTGCTGGGCGCTTTGACTGACGCTGTAAGTCCACAAGAAATATTATTGTTTTAAATAAATAAATTCGATTTGTTACAATTTAATGGTTTTCAAATATCCATATTATTATGTTGTAAATATAAATCAGTTGTATTTCTTACGTAAAGGAAAAGAGAGAGAATAAAATTCGCTCTTTAGATATTCAAAACACTAGCAGTGCGGTGCCGTGATACTGATATTTCCACTGTCAAGCTTTGCTGTAGTTAGATAGTGCCTAAAGTTTTTTTATACCTATAAATTGTCTTTATGATACGGTAGAAGAATCATAAAAATCTTTCCAGACGTTTGGAACGTGTTAGAGAATTCGTACGTAAATTAAAGGAAACTTTGAAGTCTTTTTTAGTCAAAATCAAAAGCAATTTTATTCATTTGATACTAGCATACGTTGCAAATTTCAATTACGAAAGAAACTGACATCCTACTGTAAAAGATATCCACGGTCATAAATGCTCTTAAATATTTAAATTGAAAATGTTGCAGAATTGATGCAAAAATTAATCTTGGCTTAGTCAAAGAGAAATAATCTGTTCTTCAAAGGGAGAGTTCTTCATAATGAAACTCATAAGTGATTCGATATTGACTACGAATAAAATTGCTTTATTACGGTAGCTATTCGAACGTATCGCGGCTATATTCGAATTTATAACCCGACATCTTTTTCTTCTTTTTTGACTTCTATGTAAATGATGTACATGTTTCGTGAAAACGTAAAGCTTGCCGAAATCTAAAACGTAAATAACTATAAATAGATTTATATAGCGAGATACGTGTATGATTTAAGAGCCGTCACAAAAGATGTGTATGCAACGTCGCATGGATTTGGATTTGTTTTTAATATTTATTATCTCTCGAATAATCTATGAAACTTGTGCATTTGATGTATTTAAATGAGTTTAATGCAATTCTTTGGCGTAATTGTTATTTTAATGTAATGTAATGTAATTGGCGTAATTATAAAATTGCGAAGTTATACAATTATAGATCCCATCATGGTAAAATATGGTACAGTCGAGGACAGAAAGATTTACACTTTTTCACCTTATTCCATTGCAATAAGGTCCAAAAGTGTAAACATCTTTCTGTCCTCGACTGTACTACACACACCATGCACAGACTTCATTAGAGAATTTTACTCAATTTCACCTTAGTAATCAAGAAAAACGAAAAAATTCTAAAGTTGCGAACCCCGACTAAAAAAAATGTAAGTATGACGCACCTGTACAATTTTATATAGCCTATAACCCTCCCATGTTTTTACCTAGTCATACGAGTATGAAACCTCATTCAATGAAATCGGTCCAGTAATAGTTTTGAACGTCCTATTTTTGGTCACATACATACACTGTTAAAATCATTACCATACTTTTGGCATCCTCATCCTCCTTGGCAGAAAACAATATCCAAACTATCGGCAACGTGAAATATCCTTAGTTTGACAGAGCTGACGAAAGTATCATCACTGCTTGATACGCGCGGCTTGCGACGGTAGTTCGGCGAGAAGCGTGAGGGCAACACTGCAAATGCGATATCTCAGACAAAACTGCTGTAGCAATTGATACCTCATTACTGACAGGAGAGAACTGAATCTGCTTTGGCTATTGAATTTGAGATATCACCTTTTAGCTTAAGACGGCAGAACAATATTTCTATCAGATTGCAAGCGTGTGAAATATGTTTGGGTAAATCATATTCATGTCCTAGTTATTATCTTGTAAATAATGTCTACAATATGTGCCACGTAATATTCGTACCTGTGATGTTAATGAATTATAAAGACCTCTGACAAAAATTCCGACGAATTGAGAATCTTTATTGAAATGCGAGCAAGACTTGCTCACCGAGGGTTCCGTACTAATTAAAGTTTACTCCAGTCAAAATTAACGCAGTGCAAGTTTCAGTTTTCGATTAACTTTAAAAGACCACGGGCTTTGTACGAAGCCTGGTCCATAAACCAACAGAACTGAGGGTTAGGTCATTAAATAGATATTTTTATGTAATTATTTTTTTATTATGGTCACCAAGTTGAATTCTATTGCAGAAATTTCATTCGATTCCAGACTAGAATAATGAACAATCTGTATTCTTTGGAGAATACAGATTGTTCATTATTCTAGTCTGGAATGGAATGAGCTCATTTTCACATAGATCATTTCTTAAATTCAACTTGATCCCCATAATAAAAAATGTTGTAAATCAAAATGTAGTAATAATATAATAAAAATAAATAAATAAAAATTAGGGAACAGTCTCACGCAGATTGACCTAGTCCCAAACTAAGTTCAAGGCTCGTCTTATTATGGGCACTAGGCAACTATAAACATACTTATATAGAGAAATACATACTTAAATACATGGAAAACACCCATGACTCAGGAACAAAAAAATAATAGTATTGTCGGCACGCCTCACGGCTCGCATATCTTGCAAATAATTGTGATGAGCGAGGCACCTGTTAGCTATGTCGCTTCATCTAAAATTCCGCCTCGCAACTTGACGTTTCGAGAAAACTATTCGTTGCGAGATAGGCTACATAGGTCTGTGTGTACACTCTTATGTACTTTTATGTAACAACACTGAATCGATAATAGAGGTGAACTCTTTCGTTGATTATTTCCCGCGTAACACCGGGGAAAGATCGTTGCAGCATCAGTAATAGCAGTGTTTTTTAAAATGGTAAAAAAAATACCGAAAATTCAATACGTTAAGGCCCTTACTTATAAAGATTGCAAGTTATTTGTAAAAAAATCGTTGGTATAAATAACTTGGCAGTAACAGTTGCTTGTGAATGCCCAGCTGTTCTCTTATTGAGATCCGGATCGTACATAGCACCGAAGGTCTCGCACGGAAGTTTGGAAATAAACACCACTTGTTGAGAACAAGTCCAATATTCTGTTAAGACGCGACAAGTTTGTTAAGTATATATTAAGCTTTTTCATATTTAAACTGGAAACATTGTTATTGCGGAATTCAGGATATTAAAACAATATTTTTTGTATTGAGAACGTTACGAAACATTCCAAAAGTTATTTATGTCAATATATTATGACGTATGTACGGTACGGTACGGGCTTCGTTCCAAGTATTCATTATGATATCCTATAATAATAAACGAGAAACATAAATGTATATTTATACACCGTGTTTTTTTTATTTACAATAACTTCGGCATATTACTAGGTACATCCATAGAAACTAAGTGGTAGATTAGATTAAATGTTGTATCTACTTTCATTGAAAAGGGCCTTTTGAGTTAAGTAGTAGTTAGTGTCAATTATGATTTTGAATGACATCCACACACACACACATACGTAAATTTTTATTTACCAAATCACATTGACATTTACGTCACAACAGAAAATATTTTCTTCTTTTCTTGATTAAATAGCATCCGTCTCGTAGAATATTTTGCCAGTGTCAATTTAATAAAATAATTGCAATGAACCGAATTTCTTTAACCTTCACGTTGTGCAAATATTTTCTTCTTTTCTTGATTAAATAGCATCCGTCTCGTAGAATATTTTGCCAGTGTCAATTTAATAAAATAATTGCAATGAACCGAATTTCTTTAACCTTCACGTTGTGCATACGTAAGAATCAGAAACTCTTTACGTACAGAATTTTAAAAGCCAGTATTTGTTTATGGGTAATGAACCTTTTACATTCGTATAACGTGTATTAGTGATTAAATCAAAATTTAAAATATCTTAAAAATAGTACAAGTTAAGATACTAGTGTCTTAGACCATTTAACTCTATTTCACCTGAAGAAAGTTATCGTAAATAAAAAAAAACACGGGTATATATACATATAGGGTGGAAAGTTGAGATGGGGCAGTAAGGGCAGCTACTAGATCCCTTGCTGCCACGCGAAAATGCTCTTAGGAGACCTTTACTAACTTTTTAAGTGATGACAATCGACATTCTCAGAGTTTTGATAAAATATACAGTCAGCGAGAAAATCGTCAGATTTGAGTAATTTTTTTTTAATGCCGATCGGTCCCATTTCTATTAAGGATTAAAATACTCTTTCAGACCACCTAAGGTTAAGAGTACTAGAAGACCCACAAATCAAAGAAAACAAAGGTTTTGTTGGCATAAACACAAATACGTGTTACCTTTGATGTATAAATATAAGTAGCGAACTAAGAGTAGTATACAGTTTTAATTAACACTGTGATTAATTACATCGCCTAAACTAAATACATCGCCTACGAACAGTTGAACTACTCGACTTGAGATAACTTACATGTTTGAAGAAGTACCTTAGTAGGTATTAGTATACCCGTATTTACAGACAAGAAACTTGAGTAATAGTAATGTCAAAACAAATCTATAAAACTCATTACTTAAGTCTCAAGTAATACTTTTCTTGTCTATAAATACGGATGTAAGTGGCGGCCATTAAAGAAAATAGAGAATGGTTGTGAAGTGGATTCACGTGCGTCGTCTTTGCTGAAGAACTTTTCTTCTTACAGCCTTATACCAACACGAGTCAAGAGGGTTAGGTACTGGCAAGTTATTTCGAGCACTCGTATGTAATTTTTAATACAAAAAAAATTTGTTAGTGTTTGAGTATGAGTTCTCGCTAGCGGTCAATACCAGCGCAATATACAACAATCGACTAAAAATAAAACTGAAAGAGCAGCTTTTAGATAGAAAAGTCGTGTTTATAAAACTATTTTCGAAGTGCTATTGACGCAAATGACATTGCTTGTTTTCAGTGAGGTTCTACTTTTGTTCTTTTTCATGTTATGCGCTTAAAAATGTTATAATTATAATCTGAAAATACGCGTAGACACGAAAATATATTTTTTCTGGAAATATGTCCACATTTTTGGGTTCGCCGTCCCTTACACATCATATGCATAACGTGCCCTAAACTTAGTATAAGAAATATATCGAATAAAAAACTATTCTAGTTTCGTTAAAGACGCTGATAAAATCTGTTCGTCATTTAAAAAACTAACAACAGTACAGCAAGTGGTAACAGCGTGGTAAACAATCCCGACTGTGTTCACACAAACCTGATAAATCGTAGATTTCTGTGGAACCAAGGATTATAGAAACGCCGTGCTAGTCGAGTTAACATTCCTTCATTAATTAGTGGTGGTAGTACCTAGCTCTTAAGTCTTACCAAATTAATCCGCTTATATTTCACAGTTAATATTATTTGAACTTTACAACGGGCGAAGGAAGTGTGTCAGAAAAGCACTTATTCAACATCCAACACGGAGAAAAAAAATCTAGTTCCGTGTAACAGAATATTGTATTATATGTGACAACTATACACACATTTTTACACATTAATATAAAATTCAACTTCTGTACAACATAATTTCTAGTACCTATTACCATTTACCTAGTATCGTAGGAAACAAATTTTGTGTAGTATACTAAACCTGTTGGACGCTAAATGCATATTTTACTCTGTAACTATTAGATAGTAACCACTACAATATCAAAGTTTTCGTGTACTAGAATATTTTAACTAGAATATTTTAGTATTAACAAAAATATGACTTGTTGTCATTAAAATAAAATCTGTTAACAATAGCTAAAATCTGTTTTCCTACACCAGAATCATAACTACAATAAAATCTGGTAATATTGTAGAATATTTTTTTCTCCGTGAACCATTGCCGGTACGAGTAATTTTAAAAACAAATTAAAAGAGTTAACTCCGATGTCACTTATATAAAATATTAAACAGATCATTTATTTTTAGTCTGCTGATAGCTAAGTAGTTCATACCTGTATCATTCTTGCTACGCTCTAACGACCTGGTTACGACTTAGAGCGGCGGCGGCGGCGGCGAGCGAATTCTCTCTTCATTGCGCGGTCGAGACGCTCACCGCGCAGCGGGTAGTTGACGTTACACGCAATGTATTGGAAAATTCGCTCGCCGCTCAGCCGGCCGCGCAAAGTCGTGACGAGGCCCTAAGTGAACATACGCACGCGCTTTACATCATAGTGTGACTGTTTGGTTTAGGCCTAGAATTTACTTTGTTGACAGAATTAGAAATTTAACTGGACCTAAGGGGGTTTGTAAACTGTCAACTTTTCACGGCAACGTGTGACTGGCAACTATTGCACTTTAACTCTTACTTCGTTCGTACCTATGTTGAGCAAGATGCTCATACGTGCTTGCCACATGTTGCCGTAAAAATGTTGCTTGACTGGCCTAAATGTTACTGTAAGTTGATTAAAAGAAGTACTTTACTATTTTATCTGATTCTTATAATTAAATTTTTTATTTGTTTATTAATTTTTATCATTATCCTGATTGCACAGTGGTGTGACGCGCTTACCCACACAGATCTTCGTTGGACGAAATGACCGTATTTGTCAGTGTCAACATATTAGGGCTTAGCAAACTAAGGCAGAAGTTGGATGACGTAGGCCCGTGACGACTAATAGCCGTATAAAGGTGAAGATATTAACTCCCCAGATGGGCCAACGTAAACACAGTGACAGAAACAAATTACTTGGTCACAAAAAGCACATAAACTGTAACTAAACTTGCTTAATGTAGCTGGCCCAAGCGCATATTTACCCTCAACAAATATTAGCTTCATATGCACCCCCTAGATAGACTTTAAGCAAGGAGCGCTCGTAATGGTACAAGTAAAAGAACATGAATAAGATAACAAAATTAATGCCTATTTACCCCCAAACTAAGGTTTCAAGATGCTTATGCGGTTGATGGATTTTTAACTTAAAATAATAACACATAGAATGATAGTTCCCAACCGCCAAACCCGTCAAAAGTGAAGCACAAAATGGATTCATGTAGGCGTAATCAACGCGTATTTACGCACGACAACACGCACACAAGTAAACAAATAAGTGTGCATTTCCCCAGAAAACATAGGAATTACTCTTATCAATAATGTTTGTTAAAATATAGCATTTTATTATCGACTACGGTACATTAGTATTCTGTAGCGTACCATAATATTCTCTAACTAATATCCATTAATTTGAAATAGGGGCACCTATGTAATTTATAAATTATATATTAGACTTACTGTCCGGTAATTCAAATTGTCCATACAGGAAATTTGATAGGAATCGAAAGTTGTTTAAAAATGATTTAGCAAATATGCGAGGTGAAATTACCCAAGTGATTGAAGTTAGAATTCAGTTGACTATATTCCGTTATACTGGCAACATTGCCGTGTAATGGCATGGCATTTGTAAAAAACATGATATTTTGTTGAATGTTTACGTAACAAGTCAAAATGAAGTGCTTTCAAGTGGAATGTGATATTACCATGTTTATTTAATATATGAGAAGCAATGTCGCACCCATTTATTGCGCAGACCGTCATTTTGAATTCAAATCCGGGAGCTCTTGACGCTGTGTGACGTGATTGGCGACTGACAGGCGCCGATCGCCGAGTAAGCCAAAATGGTTTAGTTTAAGTGGTTACACATTTGGTGCGCGGACTAGGTTTCTATGTGTTTTAATGACTTCGTAGTTCTAAAGCTTATACTGGAGATATCGTCCATAAAATGGCATGCCACGTTATAGGGATCCAATATCTGATTTTAGAAATACTGTTGTATTAAGCCCTCGCCAGGTAAACGTCGTTTATTTACGAGTATACCTACTTCTTATAGTTATCTTTACTTAAATCTAAACAAACATCAATTGCTAATCTTTTCGCTTGATCATCCACTTCTATCGATTGCCCCAAATGGATAGATAAGTTGAGAATAATGTCACCAAGGATCCCACAGGCTTGCCGTAACACGACCCCGGCAATATTAATTAAACTTTGATGATAAATAGAAAGGTGTTTTCGCAACGACCTAATTTAAGGTGAAGTTACGGTCGAGAATGGACGCTCAAGAAGTCTGTTCAGAGTCACTTTAATGTTTGTTTAACAAGCAAAAAATCACTTTTGCGCCTTCTCGATCCCTTTTAAGTTTCTTGGGTGCGACGAAGGTTATAAACTTAAAAGCTTTTAAGTTTTCTTTTGTTTCAATTGTTTTTTGAATATTTCGCGATATGGCAAATTACTTCTTAACACATTTTATTTATCACATTTTTAGACGAAATTGTGGTCTCTTTAGCCCCTGGCCCAATGAAATATAATTTGAATGTTTATATTTATATGGAGAAATACTTCACTTACCCGAATCGGATATCCATGCCATCTACCTCGTGAGTTCTCAGTATTCTCGTTTATCTCTCCTTCCTTGGGAACTATCCAATTTTCCGGGATAAAAAGTATTTTATATCCTTCTCCGGAACTCAAACTATCTTCATACCAAATTTCATCGAAATCGGTTCAGCGGTTTAGGCGTGAAAGCGTAACAAACAAACAAACTCACTTTAGTATTTACAATATTTATTTATTATATTTAGGAAACCCAACAGTTATAACATCAACGTAAAAAAAGTATATGAAACATAAAACCAATTATAGGATTTCACGTATAACAACAAAGTAAGAATATCAAGTTAAATTAAACTCTTAAGTGCCACGCACTTGCACTACACACCTACGCAAAAAAGATATCAAACAATAAACAAAACAAAATAAAATTATACAAAAATAACAATAGCTTACTTGCAATAGACAAACAAATAATGCTGCTCAACTAAAATATTTTGACGTCAGACTTCGCCTCACAGAAGGGATTCTACAATTAAATATGTCTACATCCATATCATTATCATTGACCAAATTATTCAAGCCCTTACCAGCACGCGTCAAGGAGCTGTTTTGTCTGTATCTGGATGATGCTAACCCAAGTGATATAGCGGGGTAATACCTTTTAGGACGTGTGGGCGTATTAAACGAAACGCAAGAAAGTAACTCAGGGCAATCAACGACGCCACTGGTAGTATTTAGAAAATAAGTAATATCAGCTATTTCTCGACGCTTGTATAGCGGTATAAGATGATGATTCTTACAAATGCGAGTGTAGTCTATCGAACTGTAGGGACATTTAAGTTTGAAACATAAATATTTCATAAATTTTTGCTGAACGCGCTCGATTCGACCAACATACGTGCCGTAGCACGGATTCCAAATTTGAGAAGCATACTCAAGCTTACTTCTAACATACGAGCAAAAAAGCACTTTTAATGTTTTAGCTTGAGTAAAATGGGCAGAATTACGCATTATAAAACCTAACGCCTTACACGCACTAGCAACAATACTGTCAACATGTTTATCAAAGAGAAGCTTAGAATCATGAACGAAACCCAAATCTTTTATATGTGAAACTCTAAGTAGAGGTTGGCCCTTTAGCAAATAAGAAGTTGAGATTAATTTATGTTGGCGTGAAAAGGTAATGGAAAAGCACTTAGTCGGATTTAAATCTTGTGACGCAAGTAAACAGTGCGTCACGTGACTAAATGAGCTGAACCTTGTTTTCAACGCGTAACGTACTCGCTTAGATAGCTCACTGGTCAAGCGCGGCTATGAATCTGAGGTCGCAAGATCGATCCCCGTTCGGGGAATTCTTTTTCTGTTTATTTATGGTACAAGACCGATTTAAATAGTTACAAATTCATTACTTTGTCATTCCAGCTCGTCGTTTAAAAGAGTTAACACTGTGTAACGAAGTTTGTGTTTGATTTGAAAGTACCCAACCAACGGTTGAAATGTGAAGAAATTTAGAAATAAGTCATTTAATTCTAGATAGTAATTAAAGTAATCTTCTTTTGTATGTGTTGTGATATATGGACGAAGGGGTAAGTCTAGGATATAAGACTCGTATAGGCAGTTCAAATTACGTGGTTGTTACTTACTCGAATCACGAAGGGACATTAATTTTGTTTTAGCCTAGGACATGCCCTTCGTAGTTGGAGGAGATATTATATAGATAGGAGATATTATATATAGCTATTATATATATATTCCATGTTGATTAGGAATGAAGGATTTTTTTAGAACATTGTAAACTTGGTTATAAACTAATTTTTCAAAAACTTTAGCTATAATACATAATTATAAATTGGCCTATAATTCGTTATGTCTGACCTAGATCGCTTTTTGTAGACTGGAGTAATAAAGGCCGACTTCCAAACAGATGGCACTAAGCATTCAGATAAAGAGCGTCTAAACAATAGAACTAAAGGCGTCACCACGGTCTCAGCACAGTTGATCAAGAACAGGGCCGGAAGTTCATCGGGTCCGGCTGATTTGGACGGGTCCAGTCTACGCAAAATAGTAGTCACAGCTTCCGGATCAACTACAATGCTGTTTAAATCAACCGCTGAGTTGACAGCAACATCATGAAGAGAATTAGTAACAGCACCATTTGGCCCCGAGAACGTCGAAGAAAAATAGTCCGAAAAAGCGTTACAAATGTCAGAACCAGTATTGACCAACCTATTATCATATTTTAAGCTACTAGGTATTCCATGGGAGGTAGACCGTGACTTGATAAATGACTAGAAGTGCTTTGGATTCGCCACAATGTTACCCTCAACACGTTCCATATACTTATCAAAACACTCGCGCTCTAATTTACGCATTCTGTCTCTCAAGACGTTATAGGAAACTAAAGCCTGGGCCACACCGGATGCGTTGCGTAGACGTGCACGTGCGCGTTCGCGTTCCACTGCGTTGTGTAGCTGCGTCCTCATGTGAGGATTCATACTATACAACGCAGTGGAACGCGAACGCGCACGTGCACGTCTACGCAACGCATCCGGTGTGGCCCAGGCTTAAATCTGATTTATTATTATAGATTTTATATTTTTTAAAGTATTTATATTTTTCTTTCTGAGCTCTTTTCAGTGAATGCGAGTACCACACAGGATAAGTGTCTGTAACCAGCTTCCTGCAGAAAAGAAATCAACCGATTGATCTAAAGTACGTTGAGAGAATTCCTCCTCCCAATGTATAGTTAACAATTCCTTATTGATAGACGTGTAATCGCCTTTGTTATAAAAATATTTTAATTGAGGAGCTGACTTTAATGGGCTAAGGCAAGTAAATTTCAAATAAATAATTAAAGGTTTATGGTAGGGATCAATAGGTACTAGGGCGTCAGTGCACTCACACACAGATACAACATCATTAGACATGACGAGATCCAACAACTTATTGAATTGATTCAAAACCCCATTATATTGTCTAAAATTGTGCATATGCAATTCATCAATTAAACTACACTCGTCCACACTCACGTAGCTAGACGGAATCATTGATGAACCCTGAGCCGACCAAACAATACCACTCATATTAAAGTCACCAATCAGAAGATATTTATCGTTTGGGTTATCTAATATTACGTCATTCAAACTACTTAAAAAAATTTATAATTGCTGCGAAAAAGAATAACCATTATTTTGTTTGCACGTTATAAAGCACGCAAACATGGATTTTAATCGGCCTATTGCAATTGTCCCTAAGTGACAGTGTGACCCACAAGTCTTCGGCGGAGGACTGATATGCCAGCTGCGGGGCAACTGCGAGCTCCCTGCGGGTAGCTATAATTACGCCGCCTCCGCGACTTTGACCAGTCAAGGCATAATTGCGATCCCGCCGCCAGACGACGTATCGGTCATCAAATAATTCTGCGTCTAACACACCATCTACTAGCCAAGTCTCGGTTAAAACAATTATGTCAAAAGAAGATATGCACAAGTTACGATAAAATGTTAGTGTTTTAGAGCGTAGTCCTCTCACATTTTGATAGTAAATAGAAGGAAAAGAATTCGCATTTGCGTCCTTATCCATCAGAAGCATATAATATATATAACCAGTAATTGTAGTTGAACAAATCAATATCCAACAAGTTTACATCGAGTAGAATTACATCATCCATTATACCCTTTAACCGCAAAGAGCGACGAAAAAACAATACCCTAGCCATACAAATAAAATTAAAAATGTGCGGGTGCAACTTAAATGAGTGCATAATAACAAATCTGTGAGTGCGAAGGAACAAAATATAGATTGTATCACTTAAAGAGCGCGAATAAAAGAGATCGTCGAAAGTGCTGATGCAACGCGGTCACGGACGGACAATATCTATCCTCGAATAGTCCGTACTACGATTAGATACGGGAAAATCCGGAACATATAGATTATTATTAGAGTATACATTTTTTCTTGGTTAAGGTACGTTTTTATATAATAAATTGTGATGATAATAATAAAAAAAAAAAAAAAAGATAACCATATGCCGCTGAGCATGCTTTGAGCGGGCCAACAAGTACACCGCGCTTATCGCAGATAGGGAACAGGTCGGGCGTCGAACAATAGATCACCCAGGTAGGTGGGCCAGTGGCGCTCAAACTGTTGCGCATTTGGCTAATGATAACATTATTGCAAATACACCAACTTAAATTAACCTGTTTAAATCACGTTCATTATTTACAATAAGAACTTTGGAATTATCGTCCTTACGAACATTAATTTTACCAAATTTGACCCAAACGTAAGCGTAGCCTTTCTGCTTCAATAATGTTTTGGTAGATGTTAACAGCTTTTTATTCCCAGGAGTCAGATGATCATTAACATAGACCCTCTGAGTGATCCCTTGAAAACCTATTTCCTCAGCTGAGATGGTTTTCTTCAATCTTGCAGAAGCGACGAAACCCTCCTTTACATAGCGATTGAGAAAGCTAATGACCAACAACTTCTCCTTACAGTTCTGGATTGGTACCCTAGAAATGTAGTTGATATTATTTTTTTCAACCACATAATCAATTGCGGAGCAGATGTTTCCCAGAACCGAAAACAGGTTCTCATTCCTCTTCACTGGAACTCCTTTAATCTCGACGTTATTCAAGCGCATTAGCTGATCATTCCGCGCAAGTTCCTCCTTTAGGAAACACACTTCATTGTCCAGAGCTTGAACTTTGTTGTGTAGAGCCTCTAGCTCCGGGAGTTTCCGCTCCATTTCAGTTAGACGTGAGGAGCATTCGTCCAGCTTTGCACTCGTAAAATTACAGAAGTCCTTAACTTCAGACAGCTCAGTCTTCACGATTGCTAGGTCCTTCACCAACCCAGGGAGACAAGATAAGTGTTTTTTCATATCCCGTAACTCGCTCAATACGGCATCCAAATCTGTCTGTCTCGTACAAGCTGGCGAAGCCTCCCTTCTACACTTAGGACACCTCCAAGTAGCCCTGCGTTCAGCACCAAGTTTTCTGTATCCCTGCTCAGTTATAACGGCACAGCAGAAGCCAATGCCTTTCATACATGTTGCACACTGCGCACAGTCACTGACAGGGGCGTCACAAACAGCGCACTGCATACTGAATTTACGTAATAATTTTTACTATAGATCAAAGAAAACTTGCAAAGTTTGGGAACCACTGGATAGTAGGGGGTAGTGTTTCACACAATTTGCAGCAAAGTTATTTGGGCCTCGAGGCCGGGAATGCCGCTTTACGCTCAGGATTATATTTTAGAATCCTTCGCTAACTCGGCATTCAATGCAGGCTTTTGCGCCAAATAACAACTTTTCAGACTTGCACAACAATTAACTATTTATTTCCAAAAAACATTACCCACATTTTTCTCCGGTAAAAAAAATGTATAATATTAATAAGGGTAAAGAATTCCATGAATTTAAACGAAACTCAAAACCAAATTTAAGGGATAAATTAAAAGGTAATTTAAATTCGCGGCACGTAGTTAAAGTTGCCTAAGCTTATCGTTATTATAATTTACCTTTTTCATTAAAATAACAGCATTTTGTATTACCTGTGGTTGTACAGTTGAAAACAAGGCTTTAACTCTGTTTATTTTTAATCTATTGGAGATAGTTTTTAATTCCAGAAAACTTGGATGATTTCTAAAGAAGCTACATCTTAAATTTGATAAATTTATGAATAGAGTTGACGAAAAAGTTAGCAGAATTAGGATTAGTAATGTATAGTTTCTCGAGATACGAATATGATATCCATCTATGTATATAAAAATCGATGTGTGTATGTATGTTCCCTATGGACTCCAAAACGGCTGGACCGATTTTGATGAAGATTTAAGGCACTCTTCAGATAAGCCCAGCGGGGCATTTATTAAATTAGGTAGGGGACTTGACAGAAGCGCGTGTAGTGGATCTGTTGTGTTTTTGGTTATCCTTTTTGTGAAACATTTATCCTTGTGCTTTGTTTTGGTTGTTGGAGGAAAATAACAATTATTGGGTGGCATTTAAGTCAGTGTTAGTGTAGTGTTCTCCAACTGGCCTTTAGGCCTCTTGGATAATGGCGGGGGATGAAAAGGAGAAACCCCCGGATGAGGGCAGTGGCAAGGAAGACAGTATGGTCGCTGATGTCACAAATGAGATGACATCACGTAAACGCTCTATTGCAGCCTTGCAGCGGCCCCTGAAGGGGCGGAGCGTGAGGTCAAAAAAGTTATTGTGGATCCGGAAAATGCCAATCCGTCGATCGCTAACATGTATAAACATCCGTCCTTAGAAAACGGATCCCAAGCGTACGGTAAGGAAGACTGCGGTCCATTTATTGTCCATGTATCCCGCGTTACAGAGTCTGCTGACTCCGGGTTGTCTTTGCGACCAATTAAAGTAGGTCTTATCTTTGTGCAAAACAACATACAAAATGTCAAAAAAGATGGTATTAAGTCACTTGGTCGTAATAGGGTTTCAGTGGAATTTAAAAATGCAGAGGATGCAAACAAATTAATTGTGAATCCTTGCTTAGCTCGGTACAAACTGTTAGCTTCAATCCGCTCATACTTTTCTCGGATGGGACTTGTTCGTGGAGTCCCCGTAGAATGGTCAATGGAGGATTTTGTTAAGGCAACAGATCTCAAAGAAGGTTATGGCAAAATCTTAAAAGCCCGGCGATTACATCGTAAAGAAATGAAATCTAATATTCCGTCTTGGATTCCAACTCAGTCCGTTTTTATAACTGTAGAGGGACAGAAAATTCCCCAAAAGTTATACGCCTTTTATACGTCCCTGATAGCTGAAACATACCAGTTGCCAACAATACAATGCACAAAGTGTGTTAGGTTTGGTCACGTGCAAAACCAATGCCGCTCTGAAGCACGCTGCTATCGGTGTGCGCAGAAACATCCAGGCGACTAATGCAAAGTTTTACAAGAAGATGCTACCTGCCTGTCTTGTTCTGGCAGGCATTTTGCTACTGATAATAATTGTCCGGAATTCTCAAGACAATAATCTATTAAAATGGTAATGTCAGAGCAAAGTATATCATACGCTGAAGCAGCAGCTCGCTTCCCTCAGGTGCGGAGACCTTATGCGGATATTGCTAAAGTTATGTTTGCCCCTGTGTCTGAACCCTCAAGGCGTCACTCCTCTTCACACTCCTTTTCCCCTTCCCCTTCCTCCCCTCATAAGACTACCTCTTACCGCAGGACTGTGGTACGTTCCCCTACTCCAAGGTCCCCCCTCCCTGAGGGATATGATAAACATGCTCACCAAAATATTGTGGCTTCTCCATCATCACAACTTCCAAATGGGCATGGGTATCCCAGCCCCCCGCAAAGAATAGGTAGAGTGACCCCTAATGAAGACCTCCTGGGACTTTTATTCAAGCTCCTAACCAACATTGTCTCGAAATGGAGCGATGTACTACCGTACGACGTTGCCCCTCTCATGATAAATCTCGCCGAAAAGCTGTCAAATGGCTTCAATGGCCCCCTTGCTGACACACATCCTTCAGTGGAATAGCAGGAGCATTGTTCCTAAAAAAATTGACCTTATTAATTTAATTAATAACAATAAAATTTATGTTGCTGCCATTTCGGAAACATGGCTTAGACCTGGAACTCGTTTTAAAATTCCGGGTTTTTTCATGTCTGCGAGATGATCGCGATGATGGTCGTGCAGGATCTGCACTTCTCATTAAAAGGAACCTTCCATTTTCTTCAATCCCCCTCCCTCCCCATTCACAAGATATTAATGCAGTGGCGGCTCAAGTTACGGGCATTAACTTCGTGTCCATATACATTCCGCACCCTAATCTGAACCTCATTCCTGACCTTTCTACTATACTATTTTCCATTCCACCTCCTTTGGTAATTCTGGGAGATTTTAATTGCCATCATACTTCCTGGGGCTCTTCCCACACTGACTCTTTCTCTTCCTTATTGTTAGATTTATTTGACGACATCAATGTGTGTGTCATCAACGTTGGATCCCCTACTCACAGAGTTTACCCTGGACAGAATTCCCAATCAGTCCTCGATCTGACTGCTTGCTCGCCGAATCTGGCATCCTTACTCTCATGGACGGTCTTGAATCGATCTTGCGGGAGCGATCACTTCCCAATAATAATTACAAAGCCCACTACTGTACTTCCTGCTCCTGTTCCTGAACCTCTTTTAAAATATAAAATTCAGGAAGCTGATTGGCTAAACTACTGTTACTATGCAGATCAAAAGTTAAAAGAAATGGACCCAGTAACTTGTAGCAATTACCTACATCTATATTCTTATTTCCTCAGAATTATTTTAGAATCTGCCGATAAGTACATCCCCATAAAAAAGTCTCCTAACCCAAAAATTTCTTCTCCCCTCTGGTGGGATGCGGAGTGCACAGCGGTCGTCAGGGAGAAAGACGAGGCTGAAAAAACATTTAATGAGACCGGGAATAGTGATGATTTTGCTAATTTTAAAAAAAGTCTCTGCGCACGCAAAACGTTTTCTAGCTAAAAAAAAAAGAAGGGATGGAAAGGCTTCTGCGAAAGTTTAGCTCCTAGAACACCTTCCACCTTAGTTTGGAATAACATCAAACGATACAGAGGTTCATTCAAACCGGACCCAGTACATTCGTCTAACTCATCTTTATGGTTAGAAGACTTTGTTGACAAGCTGGCCCCTCCACACGTCCCAGAAAATTCACAGCTTTTTCTTACTCCTCCGGTCTCTGCTAACGACCCTTTTGATCAACCATTTTCGTTGTCAGAGCTAGAATTAGTGCTCGAAGGCATCCGTAATACTTCACCTGGAGAAGACGGGGGGTGCCTTACATTTTTATTAGTAAACTCGGTTCTTTTGGACAAAAATTTCTTCTCCTCCTTAATGCGTGTTTTACGTCGGGCGAGATTCCCGAGTCTTGGAAGATCCAGATCATAGTCCCTATTCCTAAAGCTAATAAAAATGGCTTGGAGGCAAACTCTTTTTGACCTATTGCCCTCTCTGCAACTATTGGGAAAATACTCGAGCATTTGGTTAAGAACCGACTGGAATGGTTGGTTGAAAATAAGACAATGTTGGCAGACAGTCAGTATGGTTTTAGAAGGGGTAAGAGTACCATGGATAGTTTAGGGATTAAGGGGTAAGAGTACCATGGATATTTTATGGATTCTAACTTCGGACATTCGCCTTGCCCAGTCTAAAAATCAACATCTTTTTGCGTGCTTCCTTGACGTCAATGCCGCATATGATAATGTCCAACTTACGCTGCTCAGAGCCAAATTGCTCCAGCTGAGCAACCCCGTGAGGATTGTTCATTTCATCTGCAAATTATTCATGGGTAGGACAATAAAAATTAGAGACGGTGGCTTGAATTCTCTCCAACGTACTCTTTGGCAAGGGATTCCCCAGAGCTCGGTCCTTAGCCCTCTCTCGCTGGAGTTTCTTGCAGCGCTTCTTCTCCGCAATGATGGTCTTGTCCGAAGCGCTGGTAGATTCACTCTATATTACTGACGTGTAAAGGAGCCCGTATGTGGCCAATTTACTGAATAAATATTTGACTTTGACTTTGACTCTCTTATACAGCATTTACACCTCCGATCTTGATCAGTCTGTTCTTCCCTTTTGTGAAATTCTCCAGTATGCCGACGATTTGGTGCTGTATGTTACAACTGACTCTGTTACAACTGCCTCCTCGCGTCTTAACGAAGCCGTTAGTTATTTGAAAGACTGGATGGATGAACATAGACTATCACTGTCTCCATCTAAAAGCCGTATTGTCATCTTCACGCGAAAAAGGGTTATTCCAAAAGTTGACGTTTCCTGTGAAGAGGAGTTAATACCCAACTGTGACTCAGTCAAATTCTTAGGCGTTATCTTGGACTCCAAAATGACCGGTGTACAACATTTAAATTATGTCATAAGTAAATGCGAGAAAAATATAAATGTACTCCGTAGTCTCTCCGGCGACTGGTGGGCTCTCATCCGTACTGCCAAAAATGATGTACAATGCGTTAGTCCGTAGTCATATTGATTATGGATCCTTTATTCTTGAGCCATGTAGCAAAGTTGCTTTAAGAAAACTCGACCTGGTGCAGACAAGATGCTTACGGATTATACTTGGTGCTATGAGATCCTCACCAAAGAATGCTATGCAGGTTGAATGCGTCGAGCCGCCACTTTATCTGCGAAGACAGCATTTGGCTGATCGGTTTGTGTACAAGGCGCTGGCACTATCTAGTCATCCTCTTCACTCACGACTGGATGCTTTGTCGCGCGAGGTGACTGACAATAGCTATTGGACCCACAAAGCCCCTGCAAGGTTAATTTTGAGTTTTAATAAATTAAAAATCCTCTCTTCCCCTTACTATAAAACGGTAAAAAAATCCGCTGTTCGAAACCGAATATAACGCTTTAGTTTATCGTCCAAAAGCAACCCTTGACTTTGGCATAATATATAAAGATGACCCTGGAGCCAAATCAAAATTTAACAAAGTCCTGGAAAAATGGCAGGATTGGATGCATGTTTATACAGACGCTTCAAAATTGTCTTTTGACGGGGAAGTAGGTGCTGCAGTCTGGATCCCAAAATACAGAATTCTGCTAAACTTCAAATGCCCTCCAAAAACATCGGTTTTCACTGGGGAGACTGTAGCCTTACTGGAAGCGATATCTTACGTCGAATCTCACGGGATCTCCAAATCAATAATATTTTCCGATTGTAGAAGTTGCCTGCAAGCAATTAGCGGTAATCAATTTAAAATGAAAACTAAATTCCCATTAATTCTAAAAATTAAAAAACTGTTACTGGTATGTGAGAGTAAAGGTATAGAGGTCGTTCTCGCGTGGATTCTGAGTCATTGCGGCATCGAAGGCAATGAGTTTGCCGATTCATGGGCCAAAAACGCGATCGATACTGGAATGAAGAACCACTACAGCCTCTTCTCTTCTGATCTTTTAGCGATGGCCCTTGCTGAAGGAGTCATGTCAGGAAGAATGGAATTTATCTAAGCTTATAAAGGTAGACACTATGGAGATATCCAACCTACCATTCCATCAAAGCCCTGGTTCTTTCGGTTTAGATCGGCCAATAAACAAGCAACTTCGACTATCTGTCGTCTTCGTCTTGGACACGTTTGTACCCCAGTCTTCCTTGCCAAGATCCGGGTGCGGGATAGCTCTCTGTGTGAATGTGGGCTCGACGAGGGCACCACCAACCACATATTTTTTGAATGTCCTGAATACTATATGTAGCTATTCATTATATGACGTTTTGCCTCGGGATATTCCGCGTCCAACTAACTTTCAATGTCTTCTCTCTTGCCCTGGTTCCATAAAATTACTATTTAAGTTCATACAAAAGCACGAAATTAATCTATAAATTATATTTTTAAAAAAAGAAGTGACTGTTTGTGTAACGTTTTCCCTACCCTCTTTTTCTATTATTAACTTTCTTCCACACGCTTAACAATCTCCGCATTTGTCCGTCAAACGTTTTGTGGCTTATTCATGTCTGTGCTGTCCTTAACACACGTTATTTGTTCTAGGTTACGTGAAGTCCGGATCCTCTCATAGAAAGTCAAAATTTATTTATCACCGAACATTTCCCCGGCGTGTCTAATGTCAAGTTGTCATTGGCGAAATACATCTTGCCACAATAGATGTGAAAGCCATTATAAAAAAAAAAAAGTCCAGCATGGTGATCCTGTGAAGTTTGGCAGCGACTTTAACAACTTGATCTTGATTGACTTTTCTCCTTCAATTGTGTTAATTTATTTAACGAATTGGTGAGTATCGCGTATGCTTTCGTACGCTATTAATCTTCAGGAATTCCTACGCAGTTCCATTTTCCAAATAAAGCGAAATTTTATATTCAAGTGGATGTCTTTATAGCCAAGGATCATGCCGGGTCAACGTAATTTTCATTTCTTGATTATCCAGATTAATATTAAGTTTCATCGGTGTAATATTTTGAACAAGATAAAAGAATGTTATTCTGAAATAAAACAAGATTAAATGAATAGCCGTTGTTCGTAACACAATATATATTGCCGTCTAACAAAGATTTATCGACGGCTCCTATAGAGACGTCAAAGTTAATTAAAATGTGTAGTCTCTTGACGTCACACATATTGCCTTTTATTATTATATTATTTAAAGGGTACGAAAGCGTCATTATCATTAGGTAGAAACGTTCAGGTGTTTTGATAGACTTGGTAGATTTTGTAACTCACCTATTGATGAAAACTTGTTTTACTTGTTCTGCGGCTAAGGTATATTTTCAATTGCATAAATGCATGCGTTTAGTCATTTTATTGTACTTGTGTTTGTGCAAGCCATTTTGGCTTTGTATGTTTAAAATCCTTACTAATATGAAATATTAAGAGCCTCTATTCTACGTTAGTACAAGTACTAGTACAAGTTTTAACCTATCTTGATTTAATTCCTAAAATTTAATCTCAAAAATATAATCATTTTTTTATACAACCGCCTTAACTGTAATAAAAAACTGCTACCATAAGGTAAAACATATGATAATGATGTCATCATCATCATCATCTCAGCCGAAAGACGTCCACTGCTGGACATAGGCCTCCCCCAAGGTTTGCCACAAGGACCGGTCCTGCGCCGCTTGCATCCATCGGTTTCCCGCAATCTTTATTTTCTTCTGTGTGCATTATCGTGTATTCTTTGTTTTTACCAACAATCACCATACTATAATAATGAGATTTGAGAGAGTTGTTTTAATGCATTTGATTAAAACAACTTTGATTACTCTATACACAGTCGAAAAACTTTCAAATTAAATTGCACTGCTTGTTTGTAGCTATTGCAAAACGGTCTGCAAAGTCATCTGTGTTTAGACTCGTCTTGTCTTAATTAAACAACTTCAATATACTTAGTGGAACTTACTTCTCTCATGCACTTCGGAGTAAAACTTCGACATCATAAAAAGCATCAGTAAAAGAGCTTTTATTTCCTTAAAAGGCCGGCAACGGCATCTCTTCTTGAGTTGCCGGCGTTCATGGGCGGTAGTGATTTAAGAAAAAGCTTGTAAAACCCTAACTTTTAAACAGATTGCCAAAATAATTTATACAGATACCTACTCGTATAGTTCAATAATTACGCAGACTCCGTTATTTTACAGGATAGTAAAAAAGCCGTGGTAGCCTAATGGTTTGACCTGCCGACTCTTAAGCAGAGGGTCGTGGGTATGAACCCGGGCTCGCACCTCTAAGTTTTTCGGAATTTATGTGCGAAATATAAAATATAATTTGTAAATTTACCATGAGCTTTTCGGTGAAGGAAAACATCGTGAGAAAACCTGCAAAGCAATTTAATTTGACGGTGTGTGCGAAGTTCCCAATCCGCACTGGGCTCGCGTGGGAACTAAAGCCCAAACCTATATTAACGATCTCCCATTTGGAGTGCGCGAAAAACACGAAATAGTCTTGTTTGCTGACGATACTTCACTTATATAGACGACGCGGTTAGCCTAGTTGGTAGTGACCCTGCCTACGAAGCTAGCGGTCCCGGGTTCGAATCCCGGTATGGACAAATATTTGTGTGATGAGTGCGAGTATTTGTTTCTGAGTCATGGATGTTTTCTATGTATTTATGTATATATTTCTCTATATAAGTATGTTTATCGTTGTCTAGTACCCATAGTACAAGCCTAGAGCTTAGTTTGGGACTAGGTCAATTTGTGTGAGATTGTCCCCTGATATTTATTTATTTATTATATTTAAAGCGGATAGGAAACAGGATAATTTTAATGAAATTAATGATGCGTTATCCACAATTGTTGACTGGTTTACGGCCAATAACTTACTTTTAAATGCCAAAAAAACCAAGTGTATTAAATTTTCATTGTCTAATGTGAAGCGAGTGAATGCGGCTAGTATAAGACTGAAGGATGAGACACTGGAATTCGAAGATAGAACAGTATTTCTAGGTGTCACTCTGGACTCAAAACTGCAATGAAGTGCGCATATATCCACACTTGCAGGTAAACTTAGTTCAGCGGCTTATGCGGTAAAGCGAATCCGACAACTTACTGACGTCGAGACGGCGAGACTTGTGTACTATAGTTATTTCCATAGTGTTATGAGTTATGGAATTTTGCTGTGGGGAAAAGCGGCTGACATCCAGACCATCTTTGTATTACAGAAGCGGGCTGTACGTGCTATATATCAATTGGGGTCTCGTGTTTCGCTTAGGGATAAATTTAAAGAAATCAATATTCTTACAGTCGCGTCGCAGTATATCTTTGAGAATATCATGTATGTACGCAAACACATACATGAGTTTAGGCATAACCGCGACGTTCATAATTTAAATACTAGAAATAGGGATAAGCTCGCTCTTCCTGGTCACCGTCTCTCCGTAAGGTAAGCACTTCGTTTGCGGGGAACTGTGTACGTTTCTACAATAAGATACCATCTGATATCGTCAATATGCCGTTCAATAAATTTAAGTCTCACATCAAGCGCTGCTTGATGGGTAGCGCACACTACACTGTAAATGACTTCATTGGTGACCAAGATGTATTTAAGTAGTGTCTAGGCTATTACTTATTTAAGGTATTTTCTTAAGTCTAGGATATTTCTGACGTTACTATCTTGAAACGTAAAATGCCTTTAAGCAAACTGTATTCAAACACGAAATTGTATGTATGTACTTTTGTACTCTATTAGTTCTTGTATATACAAGACGCTTTTAAATGAGAGCACACTGTGATGTTTCTCGCCGGACAGCCATTTCACACAATATTACTTTTATGTTGTCCGGCAGCTTGAGCACGTCATGCTCGCTCAAAGGTTTTTGCTTACGGCGGCGTCGTTGATCGGGTCGCCACCTTCCCGAACATATGGTTGAGGGAGGCGATGGCTGAGATACGCGTCATACTCGTGAACGGGTGCTGTTTGTGGAGTCCGGACTGTTCACGTCTGCAAGGACTTGTTCAGTTAATTATTCCAGTTATGGCTTTTGACGAAGAGACCTCGTCGTGTTGTTCTCCTAGTCATTACATTTAGTGTAACGTATTTGACCTTACATTTGTAATGTTTTCATTTGTGCTACTTCTAATAATTAATATTTGTTACTTTATTACCTTGTAATGTAACTTACTTTTAAGTATTATTGTATTTTATATTTGAAAAAATGACCTTCTGCTGGAGTTTCTTGCGGCGCTTCTTCTCCGCAATGATGGTCTTGTCCGAAGCGCTGGTAGATTCACTCTATATTACTGACGTGTAAAAGAGCCCGTATGTGGCCAATTTACTGAATAAATATTTGACTTTGACTTGACCCTCTCGTTGTGAGTGGAGGCCTGTGCCCAGCAGTGGGACGCATTTAGGCTGGATTATTATTATTTTAAAAATATCTCTTAAAAAGTCTAACAAAATACAAGCTTTAAAAACCCGACTGCACGTTTTGACATTGTCGTCTATGTATGTTAAATATACCAAATTGACGGCACAAAAACCGGGTAAGAGCATGTCAGACCATGCTGTGTAGGGTTCCGTCACTATTGCTACAAACAAACACAAACAATCTAAATAAAACATAAATATTACTTCGCTATTTTCTATTTAAAGTTATAGGTGATTTTCAGTAGGTATAAACATTTTAGTCGCATGAAACTCAAGAACCAATGATGTCTACTTAGTTGTGATAGTTTTCCTTTTAAATTATATGCCTTTTCATTTAAGATATTTTTCAATTTTTATACTTGTAGTACTTTTGGCTGTATGGGGGGACACTTGAATCTAACAAAAATTAGCAATTTTTACAAACCCGCATTGTTTTTGTAAGATCTATCCAACGCCACCCCACGCTATGGGGTAGACGAGTAAAAAACCATCCCCACTATGTTCATCTTTTTCAAGATTTTATTTTACCACTTTGTCGGTGTGACTAATATGTATATACATGCCAAATAACAGCTTTCTAGTATAAAGAGTCTCTGAGGTAAGCTGCGGACGGACACACGGACTGACATGGCGAAACTATAAGGGTTCCTAGTTTGACTACGGAACCCTAAAAAGTTATTACACGGGTACTTTTTATTCCGTCAATTTGGTATATTTTGAAAGTAACTACCCAGTGACCCTCGCGACTTTAAACCCAACTGTATCGAAATCGGGCCATCCGTTCAGCCTCTACAAGGGAACAACCATACATACAAACTTTCATGATTTTCAAAATACAAATGATCTAGCCAAGATGCATAACCTAACTTAATGATCTTCGAAAATCGGCAAAATATATAATATAATATAATATAATATAATATAATATAATATAATATAATATAATATAATATAATATAATATAATATAATATAATATAATATAATATAATATAATATAATATAATATAATATAATATAATATAATATAATATAATATAATATAATATAATATAATATAATATAATATAATATAATATAATATAATATAATATAATATAATATAATATAATATAATATAATATAATATAATATAATATAATATAATATAATATAATATAATATAATATAATATAATATAATATAATATAATATAATAGAAGATTCGATGGAGATGGCGGCAAGCAATTTGAACACTTGCTTTAAATTTAAGAGAATGTAAGTTATTAACTTTTATCCTAGTGTCATTGTATTTCACATTAACGTAATTTGTCTTTTAAAATATTTAAAATCAGTTAACTTGATTTTAAACGGAAGCAAAAGTCGTTTTTTAAATTCGATAGTTTGATAGAATTCAGTCTTTGTTAGACAAACTTAATAATAACTTCGCTGCTATAATCAATAAACTTGATTGTTATATCATTTTAGAATCTCCATTAAACAGGCAAATTTTTAAGAAAGCAGCACTACAGGTTTTCATACATTTTTTTACACCGTGCGATGTTAAACTTGCCGGAAGAAAAACTCAGATTCCTAAACTTTAAAGTTGACTCGAAAAATTAAAAAAAACTGCTAATAATTCATTAATTTCGTTAGAAGCGTCATAAAGAAAATTTTTATCAGCTTTCTTTTACAGCAAAGGAAACTGAAAAATTCTAATAACTGTGGTCGTGGCATCGAAAATGGTAAACCAGGGTACCGCATTTCCAAAATTTTGAAAAGTTGAGATATCTCGTTTTCGGTGCGACTTTTACTAAACATGATTTATCATATTTTGGACACTCCTGAGTTGAGCTATCCAACCCTGTAAAGTTGGCCACTATTTCCCGGACACCCTGTATATGAAAGGTCCAAGAGACAAGTGTGCGTGTTTATAAACTGACACAGGTATCCTAAATCGACCCGTATACCTAGTACGAGTATTTGTGTGTGTGTCAGTTATTATAATCGCAATATTATGTATGTGTTCACTGAAAACTAGCAGTTCGTACCTCGAGCGGTATGACAACCAAAATGACAATCAGGTCAGCGACAGCAAGGTGGGTCATCAGCAGATTGACGCGCGACTTCCTTCTGCGCGAGCGCATGAGGGACACGAACACTGCGCCGTTGCCGAGCGCGCCGACGCCTAGCAACGTGCTATACAGCACCAACACGAAGCCTTGCTCCGGCGCAGGCACTGTGGCAGGCGTGCTCGCCGCCGCCACGTTGAAATAGTCCCAAAATAGGTCCGATGTGTCATTCATTTTGAGTTTGTCACAGACCTATTTTTTTATTTAATATTTTATGGAGGCACACACATTTTTACACATTCTACATCTACATCTACGTCTGCGTGGGTTAGGCATACATAGAAAATGATCATAAACTAGTATAGGTAATTTCAAATCCGCGCCCTAGACAACTTGCATTCCTATTGTAACTAATTTCATCATCATTATAATTATTTTTTGTTAAACTATTATTTATCATTTGTATTTAGGTACACTTAAAGATCTGTTTAAAACATTGATTTAGTATATATAGATACACAATCAGCAGGAAAAAATGGCAAGTCAAAACTACTGCCTAATCGACTTGGGCATTAGTTTGGCTATTAGTCTTGTTCCAACCACAGACAGTGGCAGTTGTCAATCATGACGAAATGTGCAGTGAAAAACTGCAAAAATAATAACAAAAAAACAAATAAAAAGGATGGAATGTCTTATTTTACGATTTGATAATGATTTCATGATTTTTATGAATTTATTTTGTACATACAAATTATAACAAAAATATATGGAGTAGCTATTACTTTTATTCATTTTAATAAATCGTGTTGGTTTATTTTGACTTATGGCAAAAAAAATGTTTATAATAATATTTCTTATATTGGGTATCGCCTTTAGTCGCATGTCGTCCCGTTTGCAATTTGTCCCGTTCGCAGTTCGTCCCGTTCGCAATTTGTCCCGTTTGTAATTCGTCCCGTTAGCAAATCGTCCCGTAAACGCACCTCGTCCCATTCGCACTTCGTCCCGTTCGTAATTCGTCCCGTTAGCAAATCGTCCCGTAAACGCACTTCGTCCCGTTCGCAATTCGTCCCTTTAGCACATCGTCCCGTAAATGCACCACGCCCCATCCGCAATTTGCCCCTATTGCAATATGTCAGTTGCAGTCATTCAGTCAGTCAATCCAGGACTTCTCTCTTTATGTAATTATATATGTTTTTATATATTTATAATTATATAATTATTCAAATTTACGAGTAATTCAATAACAAATAAATTAAAATCGGAACACTTCGGCAAAATAATAACATTATTTAATAATAATATTAATAATAATATTAATAATAATATTAATAATAATGTTAATTGTGGGACGATTTGCTAACGGGACGAATTGCGAATGGGACGAGGTGCGTTTACGGGACGATTTGCTAACGGGACGAATTGCGAACGGGACGAAGTGCGAATGGGACGATGTGCATTTACAGGACGATTTGCAAACGGGACGAATTGCGAACGGGACGAATAGCAAACGGGACGAATTGCGAACGGGACAAATTGCGAACGGGACCACATGCGACTAAAGGGGGTATCGCGAGGATACCGAAAGAGAAATCAATGACCAATCACGCAGAATCAGCAATAGAAACAAATATTCAAGCAAACTGTGACATTTTATCTTCAGATCTTGATGAGTCTGGAAACTGTTGTGATAACATCAAACAAGTCAAAGGATATATTATTATTGCCGGATACGTAGTTCGGAAATTAATAAAATCAATTCGGTGCAACATATGCACAAATTCTCTTTTAGCTAAAGAAAGGCACGATTTTCATAAATTAATTGACATCAAAAATTTAGGTGGGATATTTTACGCATCTCAAGATGTATTTGATGTGTGCAAGAAAACAAACGCTTTCATTAGTAATAACATACGAACGGGAGAAACACAGAACCATACTAAAATAATATCAAATGTTCTAAAAACTTTTATGCAAGTAGATATTTTTAAAGCGACTACGGAAGAAAACCACAATAATAGTCATAGAATTCTGTTAATTAAATCTATTACCGATCGATATTTAACCGTCCGTTTACATTATATTGCAAAAAAAAAAGTATGTTGAGTAAATGTAGGTCTAAAAGACAATAATATAATAAATTAAACTTATTTCAAGGAAATTAGGTTTTACTTTACGTTTAGCTAGTTAGGATAAGATCTTGTTTTGTTTGGAGTAAAGGAGTGTAATGTAAATGTTTTCAGGGTTCATGTGTGTAGTTTTTTTTTTTATAATTTATCATTTCGTTAAAATTAATACAATATAAAAATGAGAAATGCGACTCCATTCGTCCGATGTTCACTTTTGTCGTAAATGGCGACAATGACAATGGCGATTTCACTAAAAAGTTTTAAATATTTTGAAACGTTCGTTTGCAAATTTGACACTTGACAGCTAGTGTATTGAGTTTTTTTTTTGCATGAATGTTTAAGTTAAAAATAGCGATGTTAGCATGTATCTGAATACAGTTGTCAATGTCATTTGGGACAGTTTATAACAACATTTTTGTGCGGGATTGTGTATCTAGTATATACTAAATCAATGGTTTAAAATCACTTTTATTTTGACACTATAACTTTTAAACAGTTTAATAACTTCAACTATTATTTAATCACCAACACAGAATTTAAACATAGAACCTTATCCTATTTTGAAGTCGGTTAATAAAAGAACTCGACGGAGTGCGACCTCAGAAGTTCGTTTCGTAGCAAGTCTACGGGCTCGTAGCGCACGTCCGCACGCGGTTACGGCGTAGCGATCTCTGTTGCTCGCCGCCCGAGGAAAGGCTTTGTTAATGAAAAACACAGTAAAATTTCGAGAGGACATGATACCATATTAGTAAATATTGCATTTGTAAGCTTTAAAGCATTGTGTACTGTACAGTACAGTAAGTTTTGGTACAAATCAATCCATATTATACGCTGTATTTTGCCCGCGACTCTGTCCACATAGAAGTCGTTTATCACTTTTCCCTCGGGAACTATCAAATTTATCCGGGATAAAAAATATCCTTTATGTTACTCCGGGTATAAATTTCATCAAATTCCAGTAGTTTTTGCGGAGTTCGCGAACAAATTCTGAGACAGACAGGCAGATAAAAATTCTGAGAAGGAGAAAGGATTGAGAAAAGTTTTGGTACAAATCAATCCATATTATACGCTGTATTTTGCCCGCGACTCTGTCCACATAGAAGTCGTTTATCACTTTTCCCTCGGGAACTATCAAATTTATCCGGGATAAAAAATATCCTTTATGTTACTCCGGGTATAAATTTCATCAAATTCCAGTAGTTTTTGCGGAGTTCGCGAACAAATTCTGAGACAGACAGGCAGATAAAAATTCTCAAATATGATAAAAAGTTTTTCTCAAATATCTTTAATGTACAGATTTTTTCTCTCTACTGTTTTATTATATGTATAATTATGTAGAAAGAAGAAGATTAAAATCCCGCCGCGCCGAGTTTGTTTGTTCGGGCTAATATCAGAAACTACTGTACGGATTTTCATACGGTTTTCACCAATAGAAAGAGGGATGATTATGTAGAAAGGTTTTAATTTATATATTTAATACTACCCGTGTGAAGCCACACTCTTATGCCTCTAGTAATAGAGACGTTGCAGATATTTTAGAGCCCAATGCTCGATATAGTATTATATTATGCTTGTGATATGGTATTATATTATGGTACATATTATGATATTATATGATCCCTTTATTCTTTTTTTCAAGTGTGAAAATAAGGTTACCTAATGATAGTTGGAGGGCCGGAGTAAGACAGGGTGTTATTTAAACAAGTTTCAAGTCGAAGGATAAAAGCGAACATAAGAAGAAGAAAGAAGAAGAAAATACTTTTATTGCCACAAAGGCGACACTGTTTACAATAAGTAGGTACACGAAGAATTAAAAGATTAAACACATTTTTATCAATGCGTCAATAAGGGATAATAAACGATGCCGAGGTAATCCACGGCGCTGATTTTCTGTGGGGCCCTTTGCCACGGACGTTAGACATATACAGTCTAGGACAGAAAGATGTATACCTTGTTCCATTGTAATAAGGTCCAAAAGTTCTCTGTTCTCGATAGTACATAATCGTGCCCTTTTGTTAGACTAAACGCATAGTTATGTCGTTAAGGTATGCGTGATGCAGACTTCTCATAAATAATTTACTCGCAAACATTGTGTCAAGAATTCCATTCTATCTCTCCCCTTTCATCCGTCAGGGCGTTGAACGCTGTGAAATTTTTCTTTCAAAAAACGATTGAAGTATATTCTGGTAAGGCTGCGGAGCGTTCGAACCGCCCCGCTTTTATGTCACGAAAAAAATACGTGTATTATAATAAACGGCGTTTACTTTTAATGGAAATAGGTAGTCGTGCTTAGGTTATAACATATCTCGAAAGTAAAAGCTGTTTGTAATGTTACACGTCATTTTTTCGTCACATTAAATCGGGGCGGTTAGAACGCTTCGCGGCCTTACCCATTCCATTCTTAAAATTTATCAAATCAAAAGGTTATTCCACCTTACTTAGCTTCCGTTTTTATGGAAAATCCTTAGGAAGTTTTAGGTGGAAATTATAATATATAATTATGAACTTTAACGAGTCCTGACAGCTCGTTTGATCGTGAATAATTTATATAAGTAAATAAATAGCAGCAGAAATATGAAGTAGAGACCAGACAAGGTTCCGTGAGGGATTAGAAAATAGAAAATATCTTTATTGTATAACTGTGTACATACAGAGGTGATCACAAGAAATAAGTCTCAACAGTTTATCCATTTCGGACAGGGAAAGGGAAAAACAATTAAACAGGGAAATATAATTGCTAGTACCTATACAGTAGAATATCTTTTAGAAAGGCCTTTGGGTTTATATTTCTCTCTCACTTGCTCTCACAAAAAAATGGCGTGGTAACAAAAAAAGGTTGACCGGCCGACTCTTAAGCAGAGGGTCGTGGGTTCGAACCCGGGCTCGCACCTCTAAGTTTTTCGGAATTTATGTACGAAATATAATTTGTAAATTTACCACGAGCTTTTCGGTGAAGGAAAACATGGTGAGGAAACCTGCACACACCTGCAAAGCAATTTGACGGTGTGTGCGAAGTTCCCAATCCGCACTGGGCCCGCGTGGGAACTCCAGCCTACAAATATGCCTCCCACTGCTGGGCACAGGCCTCCATTGTGAGTGGAGGCCTGTGCCCAGCAGTGGGACGCATATAGGCTGGATTATTATTTATTATTAGCTTTTCCCACAACTCCGTTGGAGCAAGAGTTATCTATTCCATTCTCTCGGTCCTGCCCGTGTCCAGCTCCGGTCTACGAACTGTCTCAAGTAGACGCAACTTCAAAAAAAATAACTCTCCAATTTCGAGACGAAATAATTCACCGAATACAAGACAATATGAACTGTAACAATATCCCTCTTCTCTGCCACTCTCTAGTCTTTTATGCATCCGTAGCATATTAAATCCTGAATAAATACTTGTAAGGTCGCTAATGCATTAAGACTAATATCAGATGTGCCCTTTTTAATGAAAGAGGAACGACAACATTGCCAAAATGTATCAGGTCCCTATTACAAGCGTTATTGCTTAACGCGGAATCCAAAAACAGCAATAATAACGTAATACGGGGATTAATTAATTAATTCTCGATAGGCTATCCGTAAATTTGTCGTATTAGAGACTTTTTACGTAAAGATATTTCCAGTTTTCAAGTTTCATTTTTATAAACATGTTAGCTCTTACAGTCTTACAGCTTTAAGTAACTTAAATATAATTAACGTTAAATAATGTCAAAGTTAATGTCATTGGCACCTTACTGATGCAAGATCACCAGACCTGACACAAGTTTTTACAATTCACCAATTTTGTTACACCATATTCTATTTATATATTTGCGACTATTTTGGGAGTTCAAAAACGATTACGAGAAACTACACTCAATATTGTCGCATTTAATATAATATTTAGTAGGTAAGAAAAAAATAAAAGACTTTCAAATGCAGAGATGATTAATTCAAGTCTCAATTGAGCAAATTAGAGTTTTTATTAAACCTTTTATTAGTTGGACACTCGTCAAAAGTTTTAAGTTGTGATCCGCAACTGCGGTTTTATCCTCAATTTTATGGACACCCTGGGCGCGGGAGGCCACGTGAAAATTTTTGTGTTCTAATTTTATTTCAAAATCACATTTAAACTTGTTCTGGTCAGAACAAAGGTTCACAAAGGTAACACAAAAGCGTTTCCAGAGTTACAAATACGATATTCAAGGCAATGGCACTTCAATTTTCATTGAAGAGGCAACCGGATGGGAATGCGGTTAAGTTTATTACCTTGAATACAAGTACATGTGACAGGATATAGATAACGTCATTATAATATAACAAAAAAAACTCAAATGCGAGTGCCAAACTGATCCCACGACTAAGCATTACGCTACTATTGAATTAAATAAGTATTAAACGCGTACAAAACATTTACCACAATAGCACTCCAAAACAAATTTATGGATTCTATTATGTCTGCCTCGAGATATATTGGTAAACATTATTTGTACGTTGGACTGCATTTATATAATACAATACAAAATAAGAAAGAAGAAAGAAAGAAGAAAGAAAGACATTTATTCACTACACAGAAGACACAAATATACAAAGATAAAATAAAGCAACAAAACAGGAAAAAAATAAACGCGGTGTGTCCTCGCGGCAGTGAAACGGACACTGGCTCAGCATTATGCTGAGGTGTCAGACACCTACAGCGCTGATTTTCAGCCAGCACCGTCAGTGACTCACGGAACGCCGTACAAACATAATATATATACGTGTAAACTACTTATATAATATTAGCGACAAAAAAAAGAAAAAATAAATAAAATAAAAAAGCATTCATAAATACCGATATACAGCCATGATATAAAAAAAGAGTAAAATAAAAGGCCAAAATAAAAAGCCAAAATAAAAAGGTAATTTTAAAAAACAACAGGTTGGCATATTAATGTGTGTAAGTGCTAGATGAGGATTAGGATAAGGATTTCTGGAGCGTCAACAAATAACCCTTAAGCTTGCGCCTAAAGGTATACCTGCTAGACGCCCCTTGGATAGGAGGAGGGAGATCGTTCCAGCACTTGGAGAAAATGAAAATGTAATCTTCCTCGGAGCAGACAGCTTTGTAATCAAGTAATCAACTGTCTAAACTCACATTTCTGAACGATTGTGGATACTCGTATGAATGCAATCTAGATGTCCCTGACCCGGCCGTGGGCAATAGTTAAATTGTAATATAATAATATTGTAGTTACTTGTGCAAGCCGTGGTGGCCTAATGGTTTGACCTGCCGACTCTTAAGCAGAGGGTCGCGGGTTCGAACCCGGGCTCGCATCTGTAAGTTTTCGGAAATATATATAATTTTTTAAATTTACCATGAGCTTTTCGATGAAGGAAAACATCGTAAGGAAACCTGCACACACCTGCAAAGCAATTTGACGGTGTGTGCGAAGTTCCCAATCCGTACTGGGTCGGCATGGGAACTATAGCCCAAACCCTCTCCTTGTGAGTGGAGGCCTGTGCCCAGTAGTGGGATGCATATAGGCTGGATTATTATATTATTATATTACTTGTGCCGGTCCTTGTGGCAAACCTTGGAGGAAGCCTATGTCCAGCAGTGGACGTCTTTCGACTGAAATGATGATGATGATAATATTTGGGGAGTTTCAAATAAATAGCACACCTTTAACTTTTTCTTCAGATTTGGGAAAAAATTGCACGTTGGTTTGGACCACCATTCTGAAAAAGAAAAATAGAAATTCCTGGTATGTCCCCAAAAAGATGTATGGAATTGTCCGTTTTGTTACCTAAATTCAATACATTTTTTGGTAACAAAACGGACGGACGGATTCCATACATCTTTTTGGGGACATACTCGTACCAGGAATTTCGCTCGACCTCGGCTCGACCGGTTTGGGTATTTATTATTCAAATATTCGTTTGAACACGCCCTTACAGCGCAGATGCTGACGGCCATGCCTCCGCTTTACGTAAACGGCGGTCATCCATGCCATGGACATGCCTGCACCACCTTAGCTGGCGCTGCATTAGGAGAGCTTCCATGGAATGGATGCCGTACATCCCGGAGCGACGCAGAACCCCAGAGTTAGGAATGCGGTCCTGCCACATGATCTTAAGAATAGACCGTAGGCACCTTAGATGATTAATATCAAGTGATTACCAGATCAGTGTGATTATTTTATGCTAATCTAAAGAAAGCATACAAGGTAGGCAGTCACTGGCATTTGAGAAATTAGTATAGGCTCATATAAATGTATTTTATTTAATATTTTACGAATCAGAATCAATGCAGCATTCTCTATCAGTTCGCCTTCGTATGTTGCTGATATAAATAAACAACAATCTTAAATCACCAATCCCAACAACCAGCCGCATTTATTTAAAATTGAAATCTTTAAGCCGGCTTTCAGAACACAAAGCCCAAACCGTAAGTGCCGATACCGCCATCCAAAAGAAAAAGGTATTATACGAGTATGAAGTCCTACGTGCATAATGCCTTTTTGCTTCAATTTAATTGGCAGGGTAAGTGTTGAGCGTCAGGATATATTTACTCAAACAGCCGTCGCCGGACAGTATATAATCTACCGCTTCTTCATTCGAAACTACTAGACTGTGCTGAGTGGCTTCTTATAGCCGCTCATGCGATAGATTCTCGTTTCTGCGTTTAGACTCTTTATTAGTGATCATAAATCATACATAGATACATTTATGAACACTGCAAAACGATATCATAGTAGCATAGTACATAACACATAATATTTACTCCGTATTTCCGATGATGTTTAAATGAGATGTGGTAGGTATAGTACATTATTGCCTAGGCGCGGAAAGTAAGGGATTGCCTGACGAGGTGGTTAGCAGGCCGAGCAATAGCGAGGCCTGCTAAAATACGAGTCAGGCAATCCCCCGTTTCCGCCGAGGCATATATAATGCTTTTCTCAAACATGTGAGGAAATGATACAAATATATTTGTAAAAAGTAAAATTAATATTAAAAGTGATGTTAGTCATATTAGAACAATTTGTAAACGAAATTGTTATGGGTTTTCCAGGAACATTTATGTTTTTCTGTTGAATTTGAGATGTTGATATTTCAGGGCTTGTGGTAGACAAATGGACGTAACTTAGGGAAAAGGATCTAATTCAACCATTTCACACTTGTAGAATTTGACATGATATTGACAGCAATAGAATTCAAATTGAATACCGTGAAGTGCCGAGGACTTGATGTTTGTAGCTTTTACACAACAACAGTAAGTTCTACGTTTAAATTTCAATAAGTTTTCGTTTTTAAATTTTTTTTCTAACCATAGACAATTTTGAAGAAATTTAAAAAGAAGAAAACACACTGTGCTACGAAAACGAGCAGTTGCCTTGGCTGTATGAGATTTATTTCTTGGTCCTTTCTATTCTGTATGCATTTGACAGCACTTTAAAAAAAATATCTCAGCGGACAAAAATGGGTTTACATACGTTTATTTTAATCCTAGGAAGAAAATGAGGCCCTTCGCGTCTTCGTTTTTCAAAAGAAATGCCATCCTTTCTGAGCATGTTTGAGAAAAATTACAAAATGAATGATTTGAATTTGAATATTTAACTATAAATTCAATTCATTTATTTTCTGGATATTAGGCCCTTAGATAAATACCTTACCTAGTTTCAGACTGACAAGTAAGATTAGTAGTTACATTACCTTCATGTAAACTGTTTTTGTCAACTTTAATTTTATCTTTTATATTTAAGAAATAAGTTATGACATCGTACAAAGAGCACCGAGCATTTGAAAAGCAAAATCATTATTGAACACTGAGCTCGGCTTTTATCCTTTTGCACTGAAGAGACTGCCGGCGGTGTAATAATTTAGAAAAGGATTACACTGGGAAATAATCACTGTTATTGTTATCAAAATATTAAAAATATTCAGTCATTATTATCTTTTTTCCAAGAATATTCAACTTTTATTGACTTCCTTTTTTTATAAGAATCTCACAATCTTATCACTTCAAGCAATTAATCGATAATTACAATCTATATCTGATAACACGAACGTCATTAATGTATTTACATTCAGTATTGTCTCGTGTTTGCTAATATATGTCATTGTGTTGTTGTGCGTATAATGTTAAGTTATTAATAAAATAATGTAATGTGACTGAAGCATGGTGTAAAAGATCAACATCAGCTATATTTATTATATAAATTAAATACATTTAAAAATATACCAGGTGAACGATCAGTAAGCGGTTTTTTACGCAGTTTAAACTCAATTATATTATTTAAGAGGCCGCTGCAAGTTCGATATACCAATTTGATAAAAAAGAAAAGACTTTTATTGAGGTAATCCATTTGCTATTTTATTTATATTGTACTAGTGTTGCTGTATAAAATTGAAGAAAAAATCCATTATCGTAATGTAATTTATATGTCAGAATACTAGGCTTTTAGCTGTGAAATCTTTGTAAGGGTTACAATGACGACGCGGTTAGCCTAGTTGGTAGTGACCTTGCCTACGAAGCGAGCGGTCCCGGGTTCAAATCCCGGTATGGGAAAATATTTGTGTGATGAGCGCAAGTATTAGTTCCTGAGTCATGGATGTTTTCTATATATTTAAGTATGTATTTCTCTAAATAAGTAAGTAATTATCGTTGCCTAGTAGCGACAATCTCACACAAATTGACCTAGTCCCAAACTATGCTCTTGGCAACGAATGTATATAATTGCCTAGTATCCATAGTACAAGCTTAGAGATTAGTTTGGGACTAGGTCAATTTGTGTGAGATTGTCCATGATATTAATGATGCTAAACTTTGGATGCCCCAGCTCTTTAACTCATCACTCATTACTAAATCGATAGAAAGAGAGATATAATATAACTTCGAACTTCGTTTTTCGAAGTATAACGCCTGACATGGGATTAGAGACGTGACTGTCGGTTTCAACCGATAACCAGTGGTTAATTGAGCTAATTTGCCCCGTAACCACATTATTATGTTAATACTAGTACATTATCTACTCTAGCTTTACTCGCGGCTTCATACACCTACGTTTGCACTAATCGTTATTCCCTCAGTCATTACTTATACCGACTGCCGTGGCCTCTCTGTGTGCTACATTTCATCCAAACCGTTTTGTTTATGGTGGAACTTCACTTGGCTATATATCAAACATTATCGTAGCATCTCTTTCGTTCACTATGTCAAATGAGAGATGTAATGTTTGCCAAATACTACCAAGTTTAGTGCCACCATCAGGTGTCCCAGTGTGAGTCAGCCGGACATCCAATTATCTAAACGCCATTTAAAATATGCAAACATTATACATGAATCCGGAATTAATCAAATTGAGTGTTTACCAAGTCACGTAAGTTTCAATTTAATATACTACGACTTATTAATGGTTTATAAAATTTTACAGAATAATTGAACGTGCATTTCAAAATGATTCCATATGCAAATGATTACAGTAATGAGAAAGAAATAGAAGAGATAGACCTTAGTAATCTATATGAATATGAGAAACAACAACGTAAGTAGTATTTTTAAAGTGTAGGTACTATTTTACATTGCATTTTATTAAAATTTGACAATGCAACTTGCAAAGCTTTATCCCTTTGAATGGAAGCATTGTTCGAAAGTTAATTGCTTTTTGACAATTTAAAGTGAATTGTTAGATTGTTACTTTCACTTGATTATTTATAAAGAAATGAAGTAACTGTAAGTTAAATGGCAAAATATGTTTTTAAATTTTCCATACAACTCTGTTATTAAAACGTCCTTTGCTTTTATTCCAGATCTTAACTGGTATGATCAAATTCTTCTCAACAGACCACTCAAGGTGGTCATAGTGTCATTGCTCCTGGCAGTATTGGCGCCCTTGTTGATTTACCACTTTGTTTTCTTTTCGAGTATGGAACTGGCTCCATCTGATGGGTTCTCAGTAGGCACTTGCGTGGTTCCCCGGGAGTCGCGGCTGCCGTGTGGTGCGGGCAACGTCTCCCAGGCCGAGTGCCACGCACAGTGCTGCTACGACCTGAACAGCAACGTATGCTTCCACAGATACCCTTCAAGATTCTCTTACGTAACACACCGTATCTGGACAGAGGAAGTTGTCCTTGAACCCAGATTTGCAACCGTGCCATTCTCATTTCAAAACAGCTTACCGAATATCAGATTGACTATCGACGAAGTATCATCATCACATATGTCTTTACAATTCTATAACGCTAGAGAAATGTCTTTATTTGGGAGGAGGATCGAAGATACACACTATACCTACCATGTGACGATACCAGAAACGAGTGTCACAGTCGAAGCACCTCAAGGGATAATATTTAGTACCATTAGAGGTCCTTTGATTGCTTCGAACGACATTTGGGAAATCGCTTTTAAGTTAACGAATGAAACGATGTATGGTCTCGGAGAAATACCATTGAAAGAGGGCACGGTGAAAGTTATTTATAATCACAAGGGTGGTTTAAGTTCTATTCCACTTATATTTGCGAAGGTAAATAGTTCTTATCATGGCGTTTTGATTGAAGCTGAAGCGCCTACAGAAGTGAGTGTGCTGGGAGAAAATCAAATCGTGGTGCGTAGCTTAACGAGTAGGGGTTTAAAACTGCACGTGTTTGCGGGGCCGAAGCCGAGTGACGTCATGAAAGATGCAGTGGAACTGATCGGGATTGACAACCAGCTGGAGTACTGGATGCTGGGAGCACACATTTGCAGGTGAGCTGCGGTATGGTTCAGTTTTGCTTGATAGACTTCTAGAAAATTATATTGCCTCATTTTATTGGACTTATAGGGATTATAGGGTGAGGCAAACCAGTGCTGCCTGGAGGAGAAGTACCCTAGATATTGAAGATAGCAAATTTTACTGAAATGAAACATTCCATTATTTTTAGAAATAAGAAAAACCGCATAGATTTTTTAAGTCACTCGCCAGAGCCGGGAATCAAACCCGGCAAAGAAAATAAACAAACTGTATTTTTTATAATACCGATCGATAGGGTCAATCGTAAGGAACAAATCTCTCTAATAAACATTACATCTAAAATTTCAAAAGCCATGCAATTTAACATTAATTAATGGGACAAGACGAAGCATTAAGAATTGGAAATAAAGGAATGTTTATTTTGAGTAATATTTGCTATGTTCAATATCTAGGCTGCCCTCATAATAAGAAAAGGCACATGTGCAAACGAATTAGTATTGCACATGCGACCTCTACTTAAGCTACACAGGGTTTAATGTGCTTCTGTGAATAATTCGCAGATGTGCCTTTTTTTCTTAGGAGGGCAGTAGGGTAACTCTCCTCCAGCGGGCTTAACATGCATGCACGAGATAAACGTTGAGGGGTGCTAGGGAAATGAATACATATGTTCTATATTCTAACGTAAGACTTAACGCAAGGAAAATAAAAGTGTCTCGGCCTGACTTTTATTATCTTTTATTACTAAGCGACTATAGCGATTTTCAAATTTTTTATAGCGATTTTAGCAAGACGGGACACTTTTATTATGGATGGGATTATTTTATTTCTCAAAACATTTCCGATGTGTACGGCGAGAAGAAACTTTTCAGTTAATTTGATCCTAAAGAGAAAAACCTAAAAAGTACTGGGAAATACATTATATATAACTCAAAGGCAAACGGGTGGAAAAAATAAAACCAGGCCCGAAATATAACGAGTCGGAGTAATACAGAAAAGTGGATTTTTACGAGTAATTTTTACCTTTTTCGCTTTTCTATACGAACAAATAGGGTTACATTATCAAATAAAAAGATAATTGTATTGAATGAAGACTGTAGTTCGGTTGAGCTAATATTCATTCAGCGAGTGGACCACTCCGTTTTTTTATTACCTTTAGTAGCAAAACAAAATGTGGGCTAGTTTATGTTATTTTATTAAATACTTGCACATAGGTTAAGCAAGTGCGTGAACATTTATATTGCGTCTCTAATTATTATTTTTGCAAGAAAACCTGAAAAGCGGTCTAATTATATTGACGATAACTTCGGCTAGCAAGTAACTCCGTTCGCGTAGAAGTCGATTATTGCCATTCCCCGGGACAATATAATATATACAATTTTCTGATAAATAGTACCCTTTCCGCCTCTGAGCTATAAAATGTCCCTGTACTTACCTTTCATGTCGATCGGTTCAGGCGGTGAACCATGAAGACGAAATAAACAATCACACCGACGACGCGGTTAGCCAAGTTGATAGTGACCCTGCCTGTAGCGCTCAATTCAACTGGGTTCAATGTCCGGTTATAGACAAATATTTGTGTGATGAGCACGTGTATTTGTTCGTGAGTCTTAGATGCTTTTTATGTATTTATGTATTTCTCTATATAAGTAAGTTTATCGTTGCCTAGTAGGTACCCATAGAACAAGCCTAGAGCTTAGTTTGGGACAAGGTTTTGTGTGTAAGATTTTCCCCTGATATTTATGTGTTTCCACTTTCGCATTTATGACATTAATAAGGCTAAGGATTTATGTTTCAGCGAATCATCAAAAACGTCAGCAGAAGCTTACGAAGAGCTGAGTACCTTCATCAGTGCAGCCACAAGCGAGGGTGTGCCTTTCGAGAGCCACTGTGGCACAGCACCAATAGTGTTTGACTCATCATGCTACCTCGAGGAAACTCACTACCATGAGGACGGTGCGAATGCTGTTAAGGCTGCTAAAAAGAAATACGTACCACATGTTTCTCCATATGTAAGTTACTATTACTTATTGGACAGACTGTAAGAAAACGTCAAACGTTGGGCTTATTTTGGGGTAAGTATGACCAGCAAACACACTGCAAAGGCTATCTACTCGTAGAAGGTGAAATGCTATGGTTTTGAAAATAATATGGTGACAAAGTGGACTAGGCCAAATTAAGCTCGCTGGTTAAAATACCTCGTCGTTGAGCTCACGGACACGTGATATTTGTGAGTCAACGCTCGCAAGCCGCTTAATGACTAACACACTTCATATCATTGTTGTACTGAATAGCAAGATTAAGGTAATCTCGGGGGGCAATAAATCCAAATCAGGGATTAGCGGATTTTAGGGAGTCCCCTCACTCACAATGTCTCAGAAGTTCTGATCGTGGAATCCGTAATGATTAATTAAAATCGGAGAGAACTGAGAATCCTGTCAAATTAATCTCTACTAATATTTTAAATGCAAAAGTAACACTGCCTGTCTGTCTGTCTCTCTTTTCGTCTGTCTGTCTTTTCTTGCTTAAACCATTGAACCAGGTATGGAGATAGTTTGAGTCTCGGGGAAGGACATAGGATAGTTATTATCCCCGAAAACATGAACTCCCGTGGGATACACGATAAACGATACGCGGACGGAGTCGCGGGCAAAAGCTAGTATATAATAAAAGGCATTGGCCTGCTTAACCCGCTTGGTCATTTACCCGCTTCTAATATAAATATAAAGAGGTCAAAAAGGAAAGAAACGAAGGATATGTATGCCTAATGTTGCGTTCCGTACCTACCCCTAGTGCAAGTTTTTGCGAAGTCTTTACGTCTCTACCGCATAGAACTTCAAATATTATAATTCATAAAATGTCACATTACCATACTAATTGAAAGTTCACGCAAATGCGATCAAGGCGCTTTTTAACCTTTTCAACTTACGTCAAATACCTGTGTCAAATACAAACTCAATCACACGCCGAACATGTTTCAAAAGCTAGAAATAGAAATAGAAATGTTTATTTGCTAGAATACGTGACAGTAAGATCATAAAAATAAATAAAAGAATCAGTATTCAGCCGACATTAAAATCGGCATGCAAAATATTAGATTAGACACAATAATTAACATGTTGGTCACGATAATTTTAAAATAACTCGCAAAAATAAATTAGCTATATAGCATGCATCAGCGTTGTTATGCTCTATTAAAGTTAACAAAGTCTTTAACGCTATAAAAACAGCGCTCCTGTAGCCATGCAGTCAACTTAGCCCTGAGCACCTTGCCATGTAACACCCTCAACTCATTGGGAAGGTTATTAATTAATACTACGCACATGTTACAGGCGTTTCTTTTAAAGATGTCAGACCTACAACATGGTTGATGGAGCAGATTTTGATACTGACTTCTTGATTTTCCAGCGAACAGTTTTTCACGTTTTTCAAAATATTCTGGATGGCTATCAGTGAAGAGACATGCTTTCAATATATACATAGATGCCAAGGGGAGAACTTTAAACTTATGGAAAAGTGGTCTACAGCTTTCATCAAACCGAGCACAACCTACTGCACGCAGACATTTTTTTTGCATTATAAATGCCCTCTCTATATCGACAGAGTTGCCCCATAGCAAAAGTCCGTAATTAAGGGTAGATGCCACATAACCGTGGTAGGCAGTTAGCTATGCAAACTTCAACTTTATTCATACGAAAGAAAATCTCTTTTAAGCTGTACGTGATATGACAACTATAAGTCTCGGTGACATAGTACGTGACACCTTTAGGTGTTCTTGGCGTTCAAAAAAGGTTTAATAATGCCAAACTTCCACTAGGGGTAAACCGAAGCCGTAACTGCAAACGGTTTCGCTACAAAGTTGGTTTTGCGGTTAATCCCTAACAAATTGTTAAAGTTAGACCGCAACCTTAAACTTGTTCAACTATCTGCCGCACTCAGCAACGACAATATTTTTTAAGTTTGATCAAAGTTGCTTCGTCTTATTCAATAGAATAATGGCTATAGAAAAAAAAGTGACAGCAGCAGCTTTAATCAAACTTAAAAGTTAATAGACGTCTCTGAGTGCGGCCATATGTCTAGTAGTTAAATTATTTGAATCCTACTAAGTCGTGTTATTTTCAAAGTCGCGTTCAGAAAGAGTTATTCTCTATACTAATATCATAAAGTGGGAAAATTTTGTTTGGTTGTAATCGTTATCGATTACAAACACCTGAAACTACTGAACCAATTTGAATAAGTATTTCACCAAATATTTAAAAAATTATATTAGTTTATACGTTTTAACTTATTTTACTGAAGCGAAGCGAGGGCGGGTCGCTAGTCCGATATAAACCCAATCCAAAATGGAAACTTTAATTAAACGCAGGGATTTCTCAATCAAAGCCTGATATCGAAAATGTGTTTAACAAACCTCATAACGATTATAAATCTCCTTTTATTACAATATCCCATTCGGAGCTACAGCTTCAAAATTTTCTAAAATACATTGCACATACGAGTAGCTTTTTAGCGGATATAATAATCTACATAAACGAAGACGACGAAACTGTTTGAGTTCCTCATTTTAATAGGGAACCCTAAAAACGTGCAGTTTGTCCCTATCCAATAGGTAACTAGATTAGCTCATCAGGGGCCTTAGCAAGCTTGGTCACAGATAAAATGACAGCACGAATAAAACGTTGCTAGAGTAATAATTTTTTTTTTTTTCAAACTTATTATGATGTTCGGAGACGATCAGGCGGATCGCGTAAAGCGCGTCACACACGGAGCTATAATATATATATTATAAGTCGGGATATTACGATATATTTTCCGTACTAGTTGACAGTCCAAACACGCAGCTATAACTCTGTCAACTAGTACGGAAAATATACTTAAACTGTACGAAAATATATCGTAATAATATATAATATACGCGCTTAAAGTGAGCAAATAACCATAGAGAAACTAATGTCACTGTCAGCGTTATTGTTCCTCGAGAAACGGAGAAAGAAAACAAATAATTGAACTTGATTCTACACTTGCATTTTTTATACATAATTTACAAACTACGTCAGCAAATGAATATACAATGATACAAGTTTTTATTGACGACTGTATTTTTTTCACTGTAATTATCAAATTATCAAGACCCAACTAAAGAGCCTATCTCGGTGGGTCTACGTTAAGTACAGCTGAGGATCCTGTTGCCACCTTCCGGTTCTATCATCAGATCTGTTCGTTGACACAATAATATTACATTGTCATCGGGTTTACATAAGTGTTCCAAACTTCAGTTCAATTAAACACAGGGAAGTAGATGAAAAATGGTCTGCAAATTTTGAAATGGACAAGTTACTTAATATTATTATTAACATTATATCAATATCTTATTTTGCAAAAAATGTGGAACAAAAGATTTATTTGGCAATTAGAAAAATCAGACCTTAAATCATTAGAACAAATTACAATTGCGAAATTGAATCGATATCGATATGATTGTTGACTCAGCAACAACACTAGCGTCGACAGATTCTTGTGACAACACGAAGGAAAACGAATGAATACCTATTAGGACATCTCTTTCTAACTCGTTATGAATGCAATAAATAGAAAAAGGTCTAATATATGTCTTTTGCTGTTTCTTATAGTCTGGTTTCTATGCACTGCAGGGTACTTTTCTTATTTTGTATTAAGGCTTATAATGGCCATGTGTTTACTCTCTATGGTTGCTGGATCTTCTCCGAACAGCTTAATAGATTTGAACGATTTATTTCATTACTCTAGCCACACCGGATAAAATTCTCTGACATGCTTAGTAATAAAAGGTAACAAAAGTCAGAACGGGACACTTTTATCTAAACCTTAAGCGTTAAGTCTTACGTTAGAATATGGAATTGATGTATTAATTTCCCTAACACCTGTCAAATTTTATCTGGCTCAAGCATGCTATGGCCCCAGGTTTGTCATGCGTGGACGAGATAAAATTTGACAGGTGCTAGAGAAATGAATACATCTTTTCCATATTCTAAGGTTTAAAATAAAAGTGTCTCGTCCTGACTTTTATTACCTTTTATTACTAAGCGACAATAGCGATTTTCACTTTTTATACCGATTTTATTTTACATTTTAATTTTGAACCTTAAGTGTTAAGTCTTACGTTAGAATATGGAATAGATGTATGCATTTCCCTAGCACCTGTCAAATTTTATCTCGTGTATGCATGCTACGCCCGTAGTCTGCTGCGGCCATTATCGTAGGTCACTTTATAAACGCGCAAGTGGGTGTTAATTTAGTCCCGTTAAAACGGATTTTACACTGAAAGCCACGGGATAGTCTGAAAGCAATAAAGGTTAGTCCTGGAAAATTGGAGCGATTTGTTCCCTCGAGCAAGGAACAGAACATTATGAACAAAAACATGGACTGAGGCGCAGAGAAAAAAACTAGGTTATCTAATATTACGCTCGTAAGTTTGTTAGTTTGTTTGTAGGTGGTAACATATAGACCTTGATCCGATTCTAAAAATTCTTTCACTAATAGATAAAGACAAAATTTATCCCGGTAAATCAATGCGGGCTAGAATTCGAGACAAAAGTACACTATTTAACTTCTTGTAACGTGTTGATAGTGTAACTTTTTACAAAAGTACACTATCTAACTAACCTAAACTAACCAAAATTGAATCGGCTCTCTATAGAGTAAACTCAGCAAACAACCTCGTAGAAGAAATAAAGAAAAAAAAACGAAACGCTAAACGTAGTCTCACGATCTTGCATAAGACTCGGCTTATTCTAGCAAATTTTAACGCAGGCTAGAGAACAATATCCTAAAATCTAACTTCACACTCATATTTTATTAATGAATAAACTCTTTTAAAATGACAAATATTTTCGTACGTAACGTCGTCACTAGTTTTTAAGTCTAATAAATTCCGCACTTGTAGCAAAAATAACCATTTCCTTTTTATTACAGATTATATATCACAAAGAAAACGAGACGTCTTCGGAGGAAATGGAAACGAACAGCACAACCACCGATACGTGCATAAATGTAATAACACAGTACGAGGAGTACATGCTCCAGACTTCTCAGACAAATCTGTACGTGGGGTCAGTAGGGGAGGAGGCTGTTGTATATCCAATGTTCGAAAATTCAACGGCTGAATTTATGAAAATCCTGTGGCCGTACAAAACTGAAATTGATGGAGTGGTCCTAGAAAACAGTTGGCCATTAGACGTTTCGCCGAAGAACAACGAAAGCTGGTCGTTTTTGGCGTACTTTAGTCAGGTATAGCTATTATCTTATCAAATACCACGTAATGAGCTTATTTACCTGTTTTTGGTATTTACTTCTGTGCTTTGTATTGAAATTCTAATTAATATTTAGCGTAAGACTCAGCGTCATTCTTATAAGTCATCCTTTATAAGCTTCTTAATATTATTTTCAAACGTTTATTCAATAGGTTTTAGGTTTACTAATTAATTTTAAATTAGATAAAAAATATATATATATATATATATATATATATATTTTCCACAAAATAATCTAAGAACTATAATCAAATTTAATGAAGAGTTGCGAACAACATTTTTATTGTTTTTTTCAGAATTTAGAGTTAGCTTTCAAAGATACGCCCGAAATAAATGCTACTCACCCCGATGGCAGTTTATACTTTTATGGACACAATAAATACGGCAATCATTTCCAGCAAGCTTTCAAAACATTGTTTGACGTTAATATCCCTACGTGGTCGACCAGCCAATGGATGACAGGAGAAGTTAAAATAAACCGTCAACACGTTGACACTTCTTGGACTAACTTGCGAAAGGAGGTGGTCGAAGCTGCCCTTGGTGGGATCTCAGGGCACCTGTCTTGGTCCACGCCTATTTGTGGAGATACCGAAAATTTCAACCCCGAAACTCAAACCAGTTTATGCGTAAAATGGTACATGGTGGCAACATTTATGCCTTTTATAAAGATCCACTCAGCATATGTCCCCAGAACGCCATTAGCTTTCACTGGAACTAATAAAAACTTAATGGTTGCAGCGTTAAATAGACGATTAAGTTTACTGCCATATTTCTTCACAACTCTGCAAATAGGGCCTCTTTTGAGGCCGATGTTTTATCAGTTTCCAGCTTCTGAGCGTTTGAAGGATTTGAATACTCAGTACAGCGTCGGAGAGGATTTGGTGATAGTACCAAACCTGCAGCCAAGCCAGAGCCATGTGCATTTCTGGCTACCACCTGGTTCATGGTACGAGCTCTGGGGTGGTCTCAAGATAGAAGGTGAAGAAGGCGATGGCATCACCATGACTACGACTGAAGCTGATTTCCTTACCTTCATCCATGGAGGAGCGGTCCTCGTTTTGCAAAAGGTAATAACATCGTGTCTACGATATATCCTGAGTAACCCAAATTATACCAAAATTGACTCGGAGGTTCAATGAAAGCGTAATCTATGAGTACCTTCTGTGCTAAAGACGTTTGAATCATGTTAAGATGAAAACTTGTACTATGCGCGTTAGTACCCGAGCCAAATGATAATAGATGTGTAATATCTGAGTAAACCTGCGTTTATCGAATATTTTCTCGCGCTTCATAGGAGGATTTATATTCAGAGACTGGTGTCGGATTTCACCAACCAATTAAACGGACTGCCAAATCTTAATCGGCTGTTAGTCAATACATTTTGACAACCTCGTTTGTTTAATTGTTGGTGAACTCTGCACTAGAACTAGTAATTTTATTGTTGTATTACAGACCACTAGATCTGGAATCAAATTAGTTAACTGTATATAGCTAAAGCTATATCAAACTAACTTTATAAATCAAATCTTAAGAAGTCTCCCACGATTTGATTGATAGTTATAGTGGCCAAGGAATCAAATTATTTGACTGTACGTATAACACGTTTAGAGCTTAGCCTAAGATAAATTTTAAACTAAAGTTACCACCTTAAAAGTTACTACCTTAAAAGGTAGATCAAAAATTTGATTAGATTTATCTTTTTCAGGACGTAAAGTCAACCGCGGAAGAAACGCGTTTACAGTCGGATTTCTCGTTGACAATTGCCCTTGACTGTGACCCAGATAAAACAGACCTTTTAGATTACGATGAGTCAGGTTGTGTGGCAGAAGGCAGTATTTTTATAACGAAGAACCTATCCATCCATTTTAAAGCGAACAACAAAGAGTTGAGAATCACCGCAGACGGTGACGACTTTGAGGTGATGTGTGAAGATACAGCGATATGGGCTCGCCACATCAAAGATATCAATGTTTATGGGCTAGATGGAGAGTATAATAATTATGATAACCATAGACACGTTACCGCTGGCATAGATTTATGTCGATTAAAAGAAACTGAAGTACACGAGCTTATACATAATTTGATAGAATAAAGTAATTTAAAACATGTCATCTATAAAATCGTTTTGTATCAGTGGCTACGTTGAACAACCTTAGTAAAACAATGAAAACGCGCCTTATTATCATAAAGTATTTCGATCAAAGAAAGCTTTGTAAGTGAAATCCTATAAACAGTTTATTTAGGCAATAGAAAAGACATTCCTTCATTGTAGGGTCCTGCTTTATGATACGCTATAAATAAAGCGCTCGCGGCTGGCTGACTCAGCCCCCACAATCAATCCACATGCGTAGAGCGAGCGGTTCTCTCTAGCAGCTAAGGGACTGTCCACAAAAAACCTGAGCTGAAAATACGTTAAGATTTTCCCAGGTATTTATTTTTATATTTTTTTGTTTTTTCTATTCTTTGTTATAAAAGAACCTACATACTTACTGAAGCTCATTATTCATCATCATTATCAAAATAACATTACTTGACACAAAGTATCATATTATGTATCTAAAAGCATAGCTAAAAGCGAAGCGCCGGTATAAATTAGGTTAACATCGCGCGGCAAAAGTATTTTTTAAAAAGACGAACCGGGTAAATATTCCGATTTTAAGTTCAGTAGAATGGTCTGGGCGGCAAGCACAAGTTGCCCTTGCGCGACTCGTTTGTCCTTAGGTAATCCCTGTCTATCTAGTATGTAACGAAAGAGACGCACTGAGCGACAAGCGAGAAAATACAACTTGTGCTACCCGTGCTGATCTGTTTTGTTTAGTTTGTCAGTAGACCGTCGTCACTTACACCCCATATTATACAAGTATAATAATGTGTACGATATCAAAACTGTTTTAAGTTCTTTTAAGATTTACGTAACAGTGGTTTATTGAAGTTTACAATGATCGAAAACCTATAATTTGTTTTTACTTACAAATTAAATTAATCATCAGTATCACATTTTAACTGAAAACAAGTGTTAATTTCGAATGTTGACTTGGTATTTCATATAAAATTAAATAACACCAGAGGAACTTTATGAATTTAAAAAATCTAAATATCTAATGATTGCAGAACTGTCATAACGAAGGAGAGGAAACAGAAACGAACAGAAACCTTCAAATCGGAATAGAATAGAATAGAATAGAATAGAAAATCGTTTATTCAGCAGACACATCAACATATTATGGGTACAGAGTAAAAAACCCAATAACATCATAAAAACTGGTTCATATTTTTATCACCTAACACGGACACTTTTTTACCAAGGAATGATGACTTATCAACTCATGTAGGCAAGCTTCTAACACTTTTAATGAAGTGATCCATTAATTATTATTATTGATTCATTCGTTCATATTCAGTGCTGGCGTTTGGGATTTACCTACATACATAATTTAATTATTAAAAAAACATGATTTTATACGTACATTGCAGATTTTACATTATAATTCCTCGATTGTTTTTTCTTAGCTTAGTTAAGTCTATGTACTAAAAACGTAAATCAGTCGAGGGCTTCATCTTAGGGCGACAGTTTTATCGTAGGCTGACTGTCGGGTCTTGCTGTTCACGCTATAAGCAGCTGGTCCGACCTCACGTGAACACCATCGTTACCGTCGATTTAACGCTGCCCGGGTCGTCACAAAGCAGTTGTGAGGTGGCGTTACGATCTCTCCCTGCGCACACGCCACTGAAGTAATGTACAGACTGGTGGGGGGCGGGGAATGCGCGAGCATCGGGTGGTTTCCATTCAGACACCAAGGCGCAATACAAAGCAGTACCTTTTGAGTAAACTCATACAACTATGTGCCGTGCTTGCAACAATAGTCCAATTTTCCTCATACATTATCTGAAAAATAACCTAACCGAGTTAAAAACCCCCGATATCAGCGCCTAAAAACCCTCTGAGCAATGAGCAAAACCTTTAACGGACTCCAAGCACGTACATTTTCACTGGAGGGACTTCGTCACTAGATTTCAAGAATAAAAAAATCAAATCCCGTCATCAACTAGAAAAGAGCTGATGATCTTCAAACGGCGGAACAGATTTTCATGAAACATGGCTAAGAACACTCGGGATAAAATTATCTATGACACAAAAAAAACTAAACGAAAATCGGTTCATCCGTTTGGGAGCTACGATACCATAGACAGATACACAGATACACAGACAGACACGTTAAACTTATAACACCCCTCTCCCTTTTTGCGTCGGGGGTTTAAAATATGACGATATACTGGTCAGTACATAGTTTTATTGATATGTGTATGATATAATATAATAGAAAAGTAATAACTAATGCTCATAACTGGATATTTTTTCAATGAGTGTATGAAGAAACTTGGGCTAATGTTGCAAGCTGGAACATTTTTGCGTGAGTTTACGTTATGCAATATATCCAAACGTCCAGTAAATGTGTAACTAACTGCGGCACTCACAGACGTCAATTAAGTTTTAAGTGTCATTAAAGTTGCTGCGTCTTATTCTATTGCTATAGCAAAGAAAGTGACAGCAGCTACTTTAATGAAACTTAAAACTTAATTGACGTCTCTGAGTGCGGCAGTTAGTCACTGACTTTTTTTATCTTTTTTTGGCAAACAAGAATTATTACGTGTATTATCTATGAACTCCGCCCTTAGGCCTGTCTCGCGGGGTTAGTGACATTTAGAACTTACAAATAATAATTTTAAAATTTCACACTTAATCATTTAAAATTACAGTCATTTAGAATTGAGATTAATTTTATTTCACAACAAAATAGTTGAGAATCACTTTAATTTAAGTAATTACCGTAAATTAATAATTACTTAGAATGTTTTGAATAAATTAAATTAATTAATAATCACTGCGTAAATGAATAATTACGTAGAAATGTAGAAGCGAGAAAAGATTTGAAGACGCAGTTAGCCTAGTTGGTAGGGACCCTGCCTACGAGGCTAGCGGTCCTAGGTTCGAATCCCGGTATGGGCAAATACATATTTGTGTGATGAACGCGAGTATTTGTTTCTGAGTCATGGATGTTTTCTAAACATTTAAGTAAGTATGTATATCGTTGCATGGTACCCATAGTACACAAGCCTAGAGCTTAGTTTGGGACTAGGTAAATTAGTGTGAGATTGTCCCTGATAATTTATTTTTATTTATTTATTTATAAGAGTATCTTTAAATATAATGTAAACAAGTCTAACAAGCAAACTTTAAAAATCCGACTGTATATATTTTGATATTATTGGGCAACTTTTCAAGAGTAGGTGTTGATGTACCTAATTTAAATGTTGACTCGTGATCGTAAGGTTCCCAGTTCGGCTCTCAGTTTCGGTGCGTATATATATCCAACATTGCGCTGAAAAAAAAAATTTAACAAAAAAATAAAACCGTCTTCAAAAACCTACTAAAAAGCGATAAATAAAAACCAGCCTCATAGGAGTCCTAGGAATAGCCTATTTAGTGCCGAATAGGTACATAGAATATATCCAAGCCGGTGTCAAGTAGATGTACACAATAGCAATGACACCATGATTCTTGCCACCGACTTCGAGAACCTCCTCCTTTTTTGAAGTCGGTTAAAAATTTATTTATTTATTTATAAATATCTGACTCGCTCTTATACCTCTAATAAGAGAGATGTGTCAGATATTATGGGCCCAATGTTGGACTATAATATAGATAAATGATAATGATTTGAATTTGTACGCCTACGGTCATAATTTCCGACATTTATGACAAATGTAGGGACTGCGCAAATATTTCTACAACCTTAACGTCATAAATCGCGGCCGAGGAAAATCTTACTTTGTACCGTATATTTATTGCCGCTGCTGCCACACAGATCAACAGTGCCCGCGCCTTCATCACGTAAGTAAATGTTAAGGGGCTACTTCAAAAATCTAAATTAGAAATAGCGTTAGCCCTCTATTCTTCTCTCTATTGGGTCGATCAACTTTTTCTTGTACCACGTTGTCATATGGTTACGTCCGCTGGACAACTCTTTAAAACCATGATTTTCTATACGTTTTCTATGGTTAAAATTCATCAAACGTACATTTTTGTCGTAGTTATAAGCCCATTATTTTATGGACTATTTCCTAAGCACATTAGTACCATATATTATAACAGTTTTTTTGAGAAACTCCGTCACTTTTGTCTCTTGGACAACGGGACAGAATAACAAACAAGAAAAAGTTGATCGACCCTATTACGTTATAACTGTAGAGTTAAAAGGCATGCCGACTTGTTTTGCAGACACTCATTTCATCGAATGTGTCGTTTCACCGAATTTCATTTCATCGAAAGCTAATTTCTACTGAAACTTTATTGTTCGGTGAAATAAAACATTCTATGTAATGAGTGTCGGTGATCCAAGGGTAAATCTGAAAAGGACAGAGCTTCCGGAGCTACATGTTTAGTGTTTCAGATTAAGCTAGATTAGGGGCTCAATACGCGTTATTTTTTTAAGACATGGAGAAGGAAAACTAGCACACAGGCTCCCTAATGGATGGAAAGTGTTCTGCGAGGCCCGTGGAGATTTGTTGCCAACCCTAAGGACTACGAATGCCTCTAAACTAGTCATTTTAGTGGGGGTCTTCCCCCATACAGGAACACAACAATGCGAACTCTCATCAACAGCTAATGTTCAACTTATCAGTAGAATATTAGAATATTATATTAGAATATTATTTTTATTGCGTATAGATTAAGGTTACTTTGCAGGTACATTGGCTATAATTGTGTTTCACTTAACCCTACCTCTACAGGTGTACACACCTTAGAAAAATAAAATAGAATCTAGGTCATATGTATGAACGATAAAACATAAATTAAATAATATTAATTTCTAAATACTCCTTAATAGTATAATAACATTTTTGTGCAAGCCAAGACTTCAAGCTATTTTTAAACTCCGTGATCTTGCAGTCTTTGAAGTGATCAGGCAACCTATTATAAATGTTAATACACATCATATAGCAGTTTTTTGACGACAATGCTAATTTAGCCAGAGGATGGTGTAATTTATGTGTGTACTGTTGTCTAACCATTCTCGAGCGCGTAGACTGAACACTTTGAAACAGATAATTATATTATGCACGAATGTACAGGTTTCAAATATATAAAGACATGGTACAGTTAAAATGTAATATTCTCTAAAGTATGGACGGCACGAGTCTAATCTATGGATACCAAATATTGCTCTTATGCAACGCGCTTTTGAATTAAAAATGCCTTGTCTTTCGCTGTGGAATTTCCCCAGATAACATTTCCATAGCGTAATGTCGAGTCCACATAACCATTATAGGAAGTCACTGCAGCTTCAACCGACACTGTCTGACGAACGCTTCTTAAGGCAAACACAAATCTATTTAACCTAGAACACAAGTTGTCGACATGTTCTATCCAATTACAGTGACAATAAATCTCTATCCCTAAAAATTTTATATGTTCAACTTCTTTGCAGCAAAGCAACATTCAGTTTTTGTGCTTTACCTCGTGACGAACGAAACTGAATATACTTAGTTTTAACTATATTTGCCCTTAAGTTATTTCGTGTTAACCAATTTACAGTAGCTTCTAAAGTTTTATTTATTTCAATATTATATGTCAACAGGTCATTTCCCTCTATAATTATTGTTGTGTCATCGTCAAATAAAATGCATTCGTGAGATATATTATTCGGTAGATCATTAATATATAGTAGAAACAGTAAAGGGCCCAAAATACTACCTTGAGGCACTCCATAGTTGTTTGAAATATAAGTAGACTGATGTGTTTCTACAGTTTTAGTAGATACTCTTTGGGTTATTTACTTGTTATGTTACTTATTTTATTACACTTATAAGTTGGGCTACCTACTTAAGAATTTAGGAACTACAGGTACGCGTTCCTAAATCACAGAATATTAAAGTTTAAAAGTTTCCGATTTTGTGTAGCCATTGTTCAAACTAACATATCAATAACAAAATGAAATGGTGAAACCTGAATAAGGTTATCTATTATTATGAAAGATAAACACACAACACAGTCGGTGACGCAAGTTAAGAATGGATTTCAAGAGCCGCTATCAATTATTTAGATGAAGGCCGTTAATTTGCTATTAAAAGTATCTAACATAACCTAACCTAACCCCTAATAACCAATAAAAGGCAAATGTTTACAGTGTCTGCGTATTTTAAGCTCCGGTGTGGGAGGGTTTTCAAAGTTCTTTGTTAATTTCGTGTAAGAATTAGAATAGAATAGAATAATTTTTTTTAAACAAGTCACAAATACCGGCATTATTCGGTGGATATACCGAACTAGGCTGAGCCTGAATCCTTGTATCCACGAATAGGGTTTGCAATATCCGTTCACTTTTTACATTCGAATAATATGAATATTTCGATTTCTTGTATTCGAATATTCGGATTTTTCGGATAATTTGATTATTTTATGAAATAAAACGAAATAATGATTTCACGTTATATCATCAAAGATATTATGTTTAAAAATGCAGATATTACCCTAAATATAATATGAAAAGCACAATTTATTGTAATTAACAATAATTAGGTACCGAGCGACCCCGTTTTGTCACTGGCTTGCTCGATTATAAGTTTTAGGGATCTAAACTGTTTTTTTTTTGCCAGGGAGTATAATAAACAGGAAATTAGTTTTAAAGCCTCATGTCATGTCAGTAGGTATGAAGAAAAGCTATACTAGCGTTTTACTAAAGGCCTTTAACTATTTAAATCCTATTTTTGTACTATTCAAAATATCCGATTTATTCGAATAAGTAATATTGGTGAATTCGGATTTTATTTTTGGCGGATATTCGAATAATATGAATATTCGAATATTCGAATTGCAATCCCTATCCACGAAGTCGGTTGACATATTGCCCTGGGAAATTACATTTAATACAACAAGTTATTATTATTATAATTTAAAATCGTGAAATTTAGAAAAATAACGAAAAGAAAAATAACGGCAATTATGGTGACAATTTAGCAGTTACGTGATACTGATTTGTAGTCTGAGGTCATGTTATATGATGTCATTAGTTTTATACATTACGATATGGTTGCGAAATGGCAGGTTTACACCAGAAGGCATTATCAGATCTTTAGCATACTATAAAAACATTAAGAAAAGAACCGGGTCATGTGGCCTGCCTTTTATTTTGTGCCTTAACGCAACAAAATAACAGATGCTTAGTTCGAGGCTTTTGATTGAACTGATTTGAATGTCCATTGACCCATTACATCATCTGATGAAATTATAAATACAACACAAGTAATACGTATGAGGTAAGTTGATCCTATTTGCGGCCACTGTTTACGTCTGATAAGCGGCTATAAAGTTCCATTGCGAAGATCGATACAGCCCGACCTCTACGTGAACTGCGATAAATCAGTTCAAGCAAACAACTATCAGTCTGTTTGAGAGAGCTGACCAGTCACCAGCTCCCGGGTAGAGCAGAGGGCACCGATGAAATCAGACGCGAACCAAGAAAAGGAAGAGGTCACAACACCCAGAAAATTCATACATCCCAGCCCAAGAATGCCGAACATCAAAGTATTCACCGGAACCTCTCATCCAGAAATCGCGAAGCAAATCGTCAACAGACTCGGCATCGATCTCGGAAGAGCTACGACGAAAACGTTCAGCAATCAGGAAACTAACGTTGAAATAGGAGAATCTGTCAGAGGCGAAGATGTGTACATCGTCCAAAGCGGATGCGGGGACATTAACGATAACCTCATGGAACTGTTTATTATGATCAACGCGTGCAAAATCGCGTCCGCCTCCAGAGTGACGGCGGTCATACCAGCCTTCCCTTACTCCAGACAAGATAAAAAGGAGAAAAGCCGCGCCCCCATCACAGCTAAACTCCTCGCTAATCTAATCTCCGTAGCCGGAGCAGACCACGTCATCACTATCGACCTTCACTCTTCACAAATCCAAGGTTTCTTCAACATTCCAGTCGATAACCTGTACGCTGAACCAGCGATCACAAAGTGGATCATGGAGAACATTCCTGAATGGAAGAGCAGTGTGATGGTGTCTCCGGACGCTGGAGGAGTGAAGAGGATGACTGCCATCGCTGACCGACTCGACATCGACTTTGCGATTATCCACAAAGAGCGTGAGAGAGAGGGTGACGACAACACAGTTCTCGTAGGAGACGTGAACAACCGAACAGCAATTATGGTAGATGATTTAGCCGATACGTGCGACACTATAGTCAAAGGTGCGCAGAAATTGAAAGAGTCAGGTGCAAAAAAAGTCTACGCTATTGTTACTCACGGCGTACTGGCAGGGAATGCGATAGAAAAGATTAATAATTCTTCTTTGGAGGCTTTCGTTATAACCAACACGATACCCCAGGATCGGCGCATGAAGCTGTGCCCCAAACTGCAGATCATAGACATCTCCGTAATGCTAGCTGAGGCCATAAGAAGAACCCATTACGCCGAATCAGTTTCCTATTTATTCACAAATGTGCCGTACTGAATTTACAAGAATATAATAACATTACCAAACAATGTTTATAAATAACTTATGAAATAAACGAGCTCAGACAAACATATTGTACTATCCGTCTTTACTTTTCCGGGAATATGAAGAAAACGTTATTATGCAAAGAATAGAGTTGATTCCATTCAAAGTAAGAGTTGTTAGGTAATCCTGAAAGGTAACCCTTATGTATAATAGTCGAGTGCGGGCCTTACAGGATATACCGATGTTTGAAGATATTTTAGTATGATTTCTGAAAGTCATTAAAATAGGCCTCTGTGGCGGCAATGAGTTTGTCATTTGATCCAAATCGCTTAGCACGGAGCCATTTTTTCAGGTGGGGAAACAAAAAGAAATCGCATGGGGCCAAATCTGGAAAATAGGGGGGGTGAGGCAGCAGTTCGTAGCGTAACCGTGTTAATTTAGCCGCCACAACTCTGGACGAATGAGCTGGCGCGTTGTCGTGATGAAAAAGTACTTTTTATTATGGGGTCGTTTGTCCTTCAACTCACGTTTCATCTACGGTCACGAAATGATGCAGATACTCCTCAGGGTTACGTTTGAACTGGGCAAAACACTGCTCCAAAGTAGTCAGTCGGTTCCGTTTTTTCCCTCCGTGAGTAAACGCGGCACCCATCGCGCAGTTACTTTTTTTTCAATTTTTCTTCCAATATGTTTTATGCATCATTTCTCGAGGTTTATTTCGGCGGTCGGCTAAAACGATATTTTCAATTTTCTTAACCATGTCATTCGTAGTCACCTCAATAGGCTAGTTGACTGACTGGTCAAATCAGCAACTTTTATTGTAACGTCAAAACGATCCGGTAGTATGAAGTTAGTATGAAAATAGGAACCTGTGACGTCGCAATTTTCAGTGTTCTTTTATAAAGTTTTTGTTGAATTAAAAATCGTTTAAATTCCAAAAATAAGCAATAGCTAGGTTTTTCCGTGTTATTTTCGAAAGCTTGATTTAGTGGTAGTGTAAAAATAATTTATTTTGACACTTAAATAGCCTATTGAGCGGACAGGATGATACCCGTTGTTCTCTCCCGCTTAAATTCGTTTAACGAATATCATAATATGATGCGCTTTCTATGATGGTTGTCATAAAAGCGCAATTACTTTTATTTCATCACATGTTTTTCCTTCCAAAAACAGAAATCGAATTACAAGGCGATACTGCTTTTTCTCGATTTTAACAATTTAAAGTTAACGCTTTCACTGGAATCGCTGTCAAATTAGAAAAAAACAACAATAGAATGCTGTTTTTTTTTTATTTTTTCCCGCCTCTGAAAAATGGTTTGAAGTACAATACAATTGTATACATATTTTCGGCCAGTGTTATTAATACATTTAGAAAATGGGTACTTATCAAACAGCCCAGGTAATTGCTTAAGTGAACTCAATCTTCAGTCGGTTCAAACGCAGTTTCATTTTTTCAAACGGGTTATTCAATTAAAACAATACCACGGTAATTTTTGACATTTTTCTACCTAAATCAAAACAAATTTCAGACCTAGATTGATTATTTTCTATAAATTGGTCAAGTTTCAACTTTAACGCCAGTAAAAATTTATTTGACGAATTGATGCGAGAGATTTTTAATATTAGGTATTCGTTTTGTGCAACAAAAAACACTAACTTTGAAACACAAGAAATATCAGTACTTGAGGTGACTTAATGAAAACAAAGATTTCGTATCTCCCCGGCTTCGACCTTTTACCAATTCACTGTAATTAATGCTGGCTGAAAATGTTAATCTGTTGAAAATGGAGCAACCCGGTTAATGAGTTTCGTGGTCTCTACACAAACATGCGGAGTCACCAGAACCTCGCAACGAGTTTGGGTACGAACCAGAGGTAGGTACGTTGCACTACGTACTCGTATTAAGCAAGAACGCCCTCGATTCAGAACATTTAATTAAATTAACGCAGGAGTTTTCTGCTTTGATATTTTACAAATACAAGGCAAAATACTTCCTACCTACGTGTTTACACATTGTACAATCTCATACTTCACCGTCGCTGAGTCGAAGTTCTACCATGGACACAAGAGACACGTACGAACAGGTACCTAATGTACCTAACGCACATGACAGTGTAGTACCTATCTTCATCAATGATCGCACCAATGAATTGTATAACAGCTAAATACTTAACACTAATGTTAGCATTGTAAATTTATAATAATATTTTAGTGTAATTATCTCAATAAAGGGAATTTGATACTGTGTGTATTGTTACTAAAATGTCGTTCCCGCCAACGCTCGTTGTCAAAAGTGGCGCCACCAACTGTCAATGAGGAGTGATCAGGACTTAGAGGAGAAAAAGGCAGGGACCGTTGGCTGGGAGGGCATTCGATTATAGGCGAGTTCATTGGAAGTGCTTGAGTATTATATGAATTAACACAAAAGTACAAATATAAGGTGTAACACAAACTGGAATGAGTTTAATTCGGCGCGGTCTCTAACACTAAGGAAAAATAAACCCACACGAACACACTTCTTTTCAGAGCTGATAACTTGTTTGGTCCTGCCAGTTTTTATGAAAATCAAAGGACAATCGCCGGAGTCAGAGGTACCTACAGAGGCTTTAAACACAAATCCTCTTTTCTGGATCGGGAGTCAAAAACGCTTTGCTGTCGCCCTTAGCCGCCGCATTTAATATCTGAAAACTAACTGCAATATCACTTTAATAAACCAAAGTTATAAAATTATTCTAGGCGTTAACATCTACGTATAATTTTATTGTTGTATTATCTTATTACAAATTTGAGGTTGTTTTACACCATTTGTTATATATAACGTTACCATTCTAGTTTAATACAATAATAATATATGTATAGAGTTGTGAACGTGTGTTTCGTCGTTTCTTTTCTCGTCAAAACAAAGCAATGGATTGAAGTGTTCGCAGATGAGTTTTCGACAAGTTACCTGTATGTACATTGTGGTTATATTAAATTGTAAGGTTAAATTGAAATATTTTCTTTTACAAATTAAGATGAAAGGTTTTCTAGGAAACAAGACCGACGAACTAATCTCATCGAATACTTTGTCGTTAACTTTACTTAATAATAAAACTTCCTTAAATAAAAAATTCGCCAGACCAGCGAGAAATGGAATTACACGGTCGTAGAATTTTCTACGAATTCTACGAATAAGTAAGTCTGTTTTTTTATAGTAACACCGAAAGAGTTACGCGTACACCTACTGCTAAGTAGATTTTTAATTTTGTGTTTAAATAAAGACATCGAAAGTTAAATCCTGTGTTAAAGGACAGCTTCTGGTTACGTGTCGGTGTTAATAGCATGTGTAAACGGTGTTAATCGGTCAAATAGCGGGCTCTTTGTCGTGGCATCAGTTCATTCGTACGTACTAAATAGTCCAACGTAGTGACGTATCAGACCGACCGTGTTCGTGTAGCTAATCATCAGGTAGGTATCTTAGAATTAACTTAATTTGTTTATGTACTACCTACCTAGTGTCTTGTTATGTGACGTTAACGCGATGTAGCATGGTTGGCGGTTCACTAGTGTTTAATATAAATAATTGGTAGTTTCATATGAAAATTTGGAAGCAAAAAGTAGGTACCTATTAATTAGTCGATCGAATTTTATGCTTATTTTCATACCTACATTATTATCAATCCTTGTGTGTTTATCTCAGTTAAGTTATAATTGTCGCGCAAATAAAGCAATTGTCACTTTCAGACGAGTCGGCAGTGAAGTTGCAAAAGGGACAAGCCGATTTATGTGCGCGATAAAAACTATTATCAGCATAATACTTTTATCGCGCACATAAATCGGCAGCCATTTCTGATGTGACTAGAATGTCGGCAAACTGAAAGTCGACAGTAGGTACGACCAAGGAAGCAAACTGGCGCAGAATGGCCGCGCCACTTGACGGAAAATTGGCAATATATGGCTGCCAATCGAAGGGTTATTACTACACTGATCTTGGATGGGATGCCCGTCTCAAGATAATGTTAGAAATCTTGACTTTTACATTGACGTATCTTAAGACAGGCATCTCAGACAAGATCAGTTTATACAGGCCTAGGATACCACAGCTAAGATAGCTCACCTCTTAAGATTATATACTTATGTCCATGGGCATCAGCGCAGCATCATGTTCCCTGTTTGTAGGATAGTCTTCTCCACGCCATAAAAAAATATCTTCCGCCGAATGTATATTTACTATACAATTTGCAGCGATCAGTCAGTCCGCCTGTGGCCAAAGATGCCTTCAGTACTATACGGTTCAGACAGCAGCCCGCCGTCGCGGACGGTGCAGATGGCGGCCCACATCCTTGGGGTGAAGTTAGAGCTGCGGAGGATCCAGCCCGTGGCGAGGGAACAAGACACGCCGGAGCTAACCAAAGTATGTTACAAGTTAGATCACACTTGGCTTAAGCTAAAGGGAAACTGCTTCAAAAATTAATTTGATTACAGAAAAACCCCATGAGAACCATACCTTTGCTGGATGAAGGTGATTTTTGGCTGGCCGACAGGTAAGTGAGTTGAACTAATTACTTAGTAGTTGACTCTTTTCAAACTTAAATCTTTACCTGTGCAGTTGTGCCCAAATGTGTAGTACTTACTAAGGGCGCGAACGTACTGGCGGGGCGACAGCAACGTGACAATACAATATTTAGCGCGACAGTTGGGCGATCATTTGTACTGAAATCGCCATCGCCCCACTAGTGCGGCTCGGGCCTAAGAATAAGTTACCGTTGTTTGTATCTGAGTCCCGCAAAAAACAGCCTATATAAATTTAACCATACCTACTTTTACACTTCCTTATTTCAGCCACGCAATCATCGTTTATCTGTTCGAGAAGTACGCGAAGCCCCATCACTCGTACCTGTATCCCGCTGACAGTCGTCAGCGAGCGATCGTCAACCAGAGGTTACACTTTGAGTGCGGCATCCTGTTCCCTAGACTGCGCGCTGTGATGGTTAGTACCTGACCTTGAATATTCTAGTCTATCTCACTCTAGTGCAAGCGAATGAAATGAGCAGGGTAGTCCATCGGTTGAGTTGAACCGTGACGACAGAACAAACGATCAAACATTATTTCGCATTTATAATATTAGTAAAGATAACGATTGGAACTACCGCGTCTTCTATTCCCTCGCTTACTATACGTTAGAGGGAATGCTATCGTTAACTGCAAGCGGACTGCGCAGTTGGTTTGCAGTTTTGATGCAGTTACATCAACTGCATCAGAACTGCCCTCGAACTGCTGTTTTGCAAGTGGTTGCAGTTCTAATGCTGTCTGTCTTTACCGGCCCTAATTTCATCTTGAGACCTCGACGCATTCCTAAAAACGTTTCTTAACGACAACGAATTGATTCGATAAGGGTTCTTTTTTAAGGTTCCATGGTCAAACTAGGAACCCTTATAGTTTCGACATGTCACAAAGCTGAGATTTTGGAACCCTATTTATTTATTTATTAAGCCAACAATCTTGCCCGGTTTTATCGTTTTGAAATACCTACGGGACCCTAAAAACATGTTTCTTCTACAATATAACTAACTTGGCTATCAAATTAATAAAGAAATACAATATCGAACGCATAAAATCGATTAGTCGATTGTCTAATAGAGGTCCAATACTGATAAAACAATAACTTTTACTTCCCAGGCTCCTACCTTCTGGGGGAAACTGACAGAGCTGTCCAAGTCTATGAAGCTCAACATAGAAGACGCGTACCGCACGCTGGAGGCGTACTTATCAGAGAGTTTGTACGTTGCGGGTGACACCGCGACACTGGCTGATATCAGCATAGTTTCATCTACGTCCGCTTTGGATGGTCTTCACCCTGTCGATGTCAAAAGGTAACTAAAGTGAAGTTTAGTATGAAGTCAGTAGTTCAATGGCCCTACATACCAACTTACAAAAAAAATACGTATTTTCAGCTATAATCGATCCGGGCCAGTGATAACGACTTGGTTATCGTTCGTCGATTTTATTTGCTCCCGACGCCTTGGCGTAAAAGCTGACGCGAAATGTATGAAACGTAGAACTTAGTGACGTCTCGCCGACTGCGGCGCGGCGACACACGAGTATAAATTACATACTACCACTAGTTGCGAGTTAGTTAATGTGTTGTTCTACGTCTCATACATTTACATCAGCATTTCGTTCTGGGGCATGTAAAACTACAATCTAGCTTCGCGTTCAAAAGTTAAAAGCGATCTATGCCCAGTTGCAAAAACAAGCACTAAATTTAATGCCACCTTAAGTCACGTGCTTTCATTTTCTACCTTAGCCAACCAGAGAGTGACAGGTGTCCTAATCGGACATTAGTGCTAATGAATGTTTGTGAAACTGGGTAGCTTATGATTAAATTTTATCATTTCAGATTTCCGAAATTGAAACAGTGGTTGATGACAATGTCTCAAAAAGATTATTGCCGAATACACAACGAGCCAGGGAAGGAGAGTCTAGTCGCGGGGCTCAAGGCTATGATGGAAAACAACAAGCACAATCAGCTAGCTAAACTTTAACCCTTGGTAAAGCAGACCGTTGCGAGATTTACAATATTGGTCTTCCATAGGGATAAGGAGATAAAGTCTATTGTGTGGTGGCAGGTGTTATTGTTATTGGTTATTAACTCATCAAAAGTATAAAAGAAAAGACAAACATAACCTGAACCCTAAAAAAATTACGGTCCATATGTTTAAGCACTTATGTAAAAGGGTGGAACTGATTTTTAAAATGATAATTATTAAGTTAGTTTACGTATACGAAATACTGCATTATAAAAATAATAAATATTATTATTAGTATTATTAGCATGGATAAATAAATAAATGAATAATTTGGTGAGGAAATCTATTAAAAACACAGTTTATAAGAATCACAGGTTTTTATTTCAGTAACTAAAAAGAAATGCAAAGAATTTCTCAACTTTACACTCCTGTAACGTCTAGGGCTAATCATATGGATAACTTTTTGATGAGAAATGAATGATTACAAAAAACGTTACACATTAAACATTTCCTATAAGTCTTATAATGTCTCTCGCCAACGCCCGCCGCACTTCAGAACATGAATAGCACTTAACATATATCGATTACAGGACATGTACAATACTTGAGATAATCTCGCGTAACGTTTAGCTCAGTCACACCTAACACATACTCGGAACCTGCTGACGCGACGTCAGCATACTAACTCATTGGAAACATTCGAATTATTTAAACTATCACCACGCTATCTCGTTGAGTCACTTTCAATTTAAAGGCGTCCGTGTGCTTGCTTGCGAGGGCGTTACTGTAATTTGTTGCACGTTAGTCTTAAGGTTACGGCAGCGCGAGGCCTGCATTAGCCATCCTCCTTCGGTGGTGTGAACCAGCCTGGAAAACATAAGGGCAGTGTGAAAGTTTACAAGATCGTAGACATGTCGCTGTTTAGAGGATAGGAACCAGTGGCGGCCGCAACGTCGGAAGCTGGAGTTGTTCGACAACTAACAAGCGCACGAGACGGCATGGCTGCGACACCAACCTGCCGCAACATACAACTGCACAAAATGTGGACGAACTTGCGTGTTCCGTATTCGTTTGTGCAGTCACCATTGGAAATGCCTTCGACAACTCACGGATCTTAATCATCTGCCATAGACGTTATAAACGATGAGTCAAAAAAGTATTTTTTTTAATATATATGTTCAAAGTGGCACATATAGTTAGTTAGTTAGTGTACGTAACGGTAAAATAGTATAAGAATGAAAATCTGTAACATAATACTTATGTACCACATGGAGGCTTCCTATTTTAATAAATAAAATAAATAAATAAATACTCTACGGTCTTTACGCGCCGTGATAACTACCATCTTTTGCAACACTAGATAAACAAACAGATATACCCGTCTTGCTTGCACCGTCGGTAGTGAATGCATTTAGGCCGGTTTTATAATATACGTACCTATAAACCCTTAGTAAATACCCTAGGACTTACATTCTAGAGCCGCCACTTGTTGGAGGCGCGCGAGCAAGGCGACTGTACAAGCGCCAGTCATTGACCGCCGTGTAGCAATTTTTTTTTTTAACAAACACACTATCAGCTTTTTGTGATAACCGATGCTCTTAGGGCTCTTTTATAAGACGCGCATCCTTAACCGCTTACGCTTCTACACGAACGCTCTTATACATCGCCATATGTTTCGACTTTACAGGATAAAACGATTATATTTGAACATCACTGACCATTTTTCTCGTGTATCTGCACGAGGCACTTGAAGCTCTGCTGCGCGCGCGCCAGGCTGTACTGCGACTGCGACACGACCTTGGTGGCGCCGAACTGGATGCGCGCCTTGCCCTTCACCAGCGTCGCCGCGATCTGCATGATCACCGCCTCTACCGTGTACGCTGAAGACCAACCCTGCTTTGTTAACAGCTCCATGCAGATCGCGCCGCCCACTAGCACGTAGCCGCCTGAAATGAGACAAGCACTATGAAGTGGCAATAAACAGTAGGTCTTTCAAAAATATACCCATACTTCACGTCTATCAATGTTAATAAAATACAGTATCAATTTGTTTTTTTTTTTTTTTTTGGTCTGGTAACAGAAAAAGCAGACTTAAAGACCATGTGCACCTTCCTACAAAACTATACAAGTGTAAAAAAAAAAGTATTTTATTGTTTTCGATTTGACTATTTTGTTACTAGTCAACTGTTGTAAAACAAGTGGATGCAAGATAAGTGGGCTCTGAGGAAGGCCTATAGATATTAGCAATGTGATTTTATTTAACTCTGAGGGCTAAGAGCGAGTACCCTCTATGCTAGCCATTTCTCCAAATCAAAACGCATCAGTGTAAAAACTGCGGTAGGATTCGTGGGTAAATACGGTGACGGCAATCTGAACAGACACCACCCACAAAACCTCTACTTTTGTCTTCTTTACACAACATTAACATGAGTTCTAGAGTATATAGAAACGCTAGCCTACCAAAACGATACCTGTGTCTACATTAGATTGGAATTGTTTTTCATTAGTCAAATTATAATTTTTCGAGTTTCCTGTTTCCAAGATACTGAGATATAGTCCCCGGCACGAAAGTAAAACCTGCTCCGTTGAGACCGAGAAATAGACTTCTGATTGTTTGTTCGTTTTACTTGTTTGCCGGAGATTATACTCACCTGATATAATGGGGTAGACGACGCGCACGAACGGCGGCTCAAACGGGTAGGTCTCCTTGAAGATGATGTTGAGCAGGACGGCATCTTTCCCCTCTTTTTCTTTCAGGACGAGCAGATCGTTGTGCAGAGGGCTGTCGGGGTCAACGGAGCGTAGTCTGATGTTCCACTCGTAGAGAGAATCGTTCACGAGCTCTGTGGGGGGATAATATTTGGGAAAATATAAGTTTAATCCAAAACAAAACAAAAAATGAATGCACTCACATTATGGTGATTGTTTGAGATTGAACATCAAATGCTAATGCTATTTAAAAGCAAAAGGTTTAATTTCATAGCAAATCACAGCAACTAACTTATGAGTTTTTTAATTACTTTTTTAGGATATTTTTCAAAAAAAAATTAACAGTTCTTGAGGGTACAATACGTTAATCTATTCCACGAGGATAGAGATGTGGGCAAGAACCAGAAAATTGCTTAGTGTCTATTTAAACTTTAATTTTGCCATTTTTTTTTTTATGTGCAGTTTAAATAAATAAAATATGAAAAAAATTCAATAAAGATTTTTCAAACACTTAAGCTATGACTACCATACAATCAATATTTTACTACTTAATAATTGAATACAACTCTGTTCACTTTATTTGCTTACCTATGGAGTACATATTGCTCTTGAAGGAATGTGAGCGATATATATCTCTGAGCTCTTTCATGAGGCGGTCTGTGGCTTGTAGGCTACCAGAGACACTGCCAGACAGGTAGTCCTGTCGTTGGTTCTGCCGCAGTCTCTCTAACGTCGCTAAGTGTTCTGTTTCCATATCATCCTGAAATATTACAATGTCTGATTATTACACACATACTCTATTATTCGTTTCTGAAGCGGCATGAAATCGCTCCAGATGGATCAAACAACAGGAAATGATGACCATTCCTTCAAGTCAACTCATTATTTATTTAACTTTGTATGGTATGGTATGTCCTTGGGTTTTGACTGATATCAGTCTAAAGTAGTTTTGACTGTTTTTTGCAGTTAAAAGTAATTTTGACTGATTAGGAGTTCTGACTGTAACATATGCATAGAATACAACTGTATTTAAGAAATAAGAATTTTTAAACTCATAAAGATTTTTGGTTTAGTATGCATTTAAAACATAGTGGTTATGTACTTTTTAAGCACCTGCAAGGGCTTGCTCGAAAAAGCAACCTAAATAGCAATGTTAAATGACTTATATCTTTTTTTTTGTTAATTATTCCTAAAGATCTGCATCAATCTGCAAATTGTGATACATAAAAAAATACTTTTGCTGGACTAACTTTATTGCTTCGTCCTGCATCTTCTACCATCTCCAGTGGCAAATCATCTTCTCCCTCTGAGTCATCCTCTTCTGCTGCCATTTCCTCGTCTTCCTCTGTGCCAGACTCTGCTCCATTTGATGTTACACTTGGCAATCTATAAACATATATGACCATTGAGTAACTTATCTTCTTTTGGTAACATCAATTTAAAAACACCACCCACTTTGAGACTACAAACAGAATGGAGAGGCAATGAAAGTACATTTATATAGATAAAACAAATAAATTGATACTGACTGTTTACTGTTGATTATTTGAGTGGACATCATTAAAGCTAGTGTTATCACTTACCCTGGGGCCAGAATAAGGGGAAACGCCATTATTAATCACGATGATAGACATTATGCTGCAACATATGATGTCTATCATCGCCATAATTAATGACGTTTCCCGTTAGTGTGGCCCCAGTATTACTGTCAAAAATGGGAAATAAGGAAAGAGACAGGATAGAGCTTTCTATGTCTACACTTACCTCTGTTGTGGGAATGGGTGCAGTGGTATAGTGAGGGAGTCCAAATCTGGAGGCTCAGGGACACCATGTATCTTGCATAGTTCTCTTAACAATATACCAACCTGCCAAATTTTGTAATACTATAAGGTATTTGCCATTAATTGTTCTAGATAGTCAAAGACGTAAATTATGTGTTGTAGATAAGACTGTCCTACATTTTTGTAAGTAAAATATTGTAATATAAAATTGTTATATAAATGTTACTGAGAAATATGAGAAAACAACTAAAATTAGTCAAAAAAAAATATTGTTGGCTGGTTCAAAAATATGGTAGCATTCCAACTTCCAAAAATATGTAGTAGATTTATTTAAAGTATTATTAATTATCATAGTCTTTATTCATCCTCATTATTCTAAGACATTGTTACCAAATAATATATCTACATGAAACCCAATCAAATTACAGATGTAGTGAAATATTATATGAAATAATAACTTTGTATTCATCTTGCTTTCTCAGTTAGCTTATATGGGTTCTGAAGTTGACTGAGAAGGCAACATAAATAGGAACTTATAAGACAAAATATGATTTTCTATGACAATGTAGTCAATTAAAATATATAACTGGGTGTTGTTGAACCTAAGCACAGTTTATTAGAGGAATGGCTGGTTACCTGATTTATGACATGATTATCTCTGCCTTGTGTGTTGCATAAAATCTGCACTGCATTTGTCACAATGGGATCCTCACTGTCAGCAAACCACACAGGTGGCGTGCCAGGGTATGTCTCCTGAGAGAAGATGTGCATGTTGAATTTAAAGACATTAATTTCAGCACTTTTTAATAAATATTTTACATTAAGTAGAACTTTATTAAAGTAGGAACAATAAAATCAGTCGGGGAAGTAAAGTTTTTTAGATCCCATATGATTGGTAATATACTTAATTCCCGTTAGTAATATTAGTATTGCTACATTCTATTAAAATTATGAAACCACTTTTAACTACTGTTGTTATAAATATCTTTACTCAATAAATCCTCTTTGAAGGTCCAGTAAAGCAACTAAATAATCTGTCAATATAACAGCAATATGTTTATAAATGCCAGCACATTGATAACAATACAATGATGACATAGTTTAACATCATTTAGTAATCCAGATGTATTCATCAGAACAATAGAATGTTAACTAAGTAAATAATACCACCAAAGTGATCTACAACAGTTATTATATTGTAGTCAGTGAAACTAGCCAGACCTAACTGTCATTCCAATTGAGCAAACAAAAAGAACAGCACAATGTATATGACAAAAAGCAGGTAGGAGAATGACTAAGTATGGTCCCGAAATTGCGTCTTTTACCGTTATCCACGCAAAACAATCAATAGCCTGCCGAGCCGCTGAAACAAACATGAGCTCCGAAACACGAATGATCGATACGTTAATTCGTCACGGATTGTTATTGCTCAAGTCATGAAAAAAAAACCTTGCGCACTTTACACGATCAATCTCAATGCGCCGAGTATAAACAAACTGATTGCCAATTGTTGAATATTACAAAAAAAGAAGTCTTGTGAGCTTGTGACTTGAAAACTGGTGAAAATCGAATTCACTTCCGTAAATCTTTTGTTGACAGCCCTGCCCTCATAAACAACGACCCTTTGTCCCAACTAAGATAATCAATAAATGCCCTTACAATTAGCAATGAACACCTTCTGAACACGTATAATAAGAGTTAAACGGTACTCACGGTAATGTTTGCGTGTATCTCATATTTCTTTCCATTTCTGCCAACGAATCTGCAGGTCAGTTCGTCGACACTGGCTGACATTATCTGAAACCGCTCATGGTTCTTTGGAAACACTTGTTCTAAAGTCTTGATTTCTAACTTAAGTGTGTTCAAGCAAGCCATTAGTGTCTTCAAACACTAATTCTAAACTAAATAATTACTATCCACGTTACAATACATGGAAATAATTCTAAGTTCACTCCCTCTGCGACCGAGCAAAATGGCGGAACGTAAAAGCAGAAATTAAAAAAAAAACTTGTTAGGAGTGAAAGAGACCACGCGTGTTTTTTTAAAATGTGTTTTATTTCTAGGAATGAAAATACTCAAAACATTGTGAGTGTATTTTAAAAGACTTCTCTTGCAATACATATATACACTATCGAAGTTAATAAAAGTTCACAAGTACTTTCACAATGCACAAAAGAAAAAAAAAGAAACAAAAACTTAGGTTTGTGGTTGATATTATGACCTCTACGCGACGCGTGTCGAAAATTTAAATTTTATTTTATCACGTACTCAAATTGAATTGTCCTCAAAAAAAAAGTTGTAAACATAAAACCATAATAAACATCTACATATAGTGCAAACAGATCTCATTGTAATGTGACTTTATCAATATAGACGCGTGAGACGCGAGAATAGGGGCGTAGCATATACTTTCCTTTATAAATGCCTTTTACCCTAGGACCACACTTAGGAAACACCGTTAAAAATCAACGTCTATCGCCTTTTATAGCCTGGCAAAAAAGTCGAGCAAAAAATGGGCGCTCGCTGTTCGGAATGAAATTGGCAACATGATCCAAGGTTAACTCTAAAATATGCTGATTGCTATTTGAATTATTGTAGTTCCAGCTGTCACCACACGCACGACTTTGCCCCAGGCTATAATAATATTATGCGTACTACGCATATTACATATGAGCAGTGGCAACACCTTACCACAGATTATAAGGGTGTCGTGCTGTCGGTTTCTTGTCATCCTGTCAGCCTCATGTCAGATGTCATGCTCATGTCAAGAAGTTGTTGTTTTGTGTCTTGCATTGCAATCCGGAATTTTGGAACCCAATAGCAATACTAGTTTTTTTAGTTTACGAGATAACATAGCAAGGTCTTCATATTGCTTGCTTCACTTATGTCATAAGTCATAAATATATTTCCAGTATGGTAAGCAATAATACGAATGTGACCCCTTGTTAAATTGTGTTACAGTTTTTCTAACATTGTGTTTTTGTTTCAGAGCGCAATATTTAATTTTCAGAGCTTGCTATCCGTTATACTGCTATTGATATGTACGTGTGCGTATTTAAGATCATTTTTCCCTAGCATTATGGACCGCAATAAAACTGGGTCAGTACTCTTGACAAATCTGTTTAATTGGTTGGTTTGCAGGTGCATTATAATCATTTAATTTGGTTGTTTACAGATTTTTGGGCTCGTTCTGGAAATGTGCTCGAATCGGGGAGCGTAAATCACCATATGTAGCAGTTTGTTGTGTGATCATGGCATTTTCGATACTTTTTCTAACATAAAGATGATGATTTAGGCAGTTAAAGTGTATCTGAATTGTATGTATGTAAATAAACTAAAGTTATTAATTTAGGTTTGTTTTTTTCGTACATTATGTACAGATATAATGTTAAGCCCAAATTAATTCCAAGTTTCTCTGTTTAGGCTGTTGTTGTCTAATTTGTCAATACTACTACTTAATTTTGCATACATCAATGCAAACATGCAATGACAAGACTATTGCCTCGTTTACATTCAGCCAAAGTGAGCAGGGAAGTGGGCAGGATGAGGGTGTAAACACAATACTTCTCATGCCACTGCCATTGCCACTCGCGCTGCCCGGCGCTCCCTAAAATGGTGGTTTTTTGTGCGGAAGTCAAAGGACCGGCAGCGCGAGCGGCAGTGCGTGTTCACATTCTGCTCCGTCGCTCATTACTCGCCGAGCGCCTGGAGGAGAAAGACGTGTGTTGTTCGTTTTTTAGATAATACAATTCTTAGAATTACTGGAAACGGTATACTACCCGGCCACCACACCCGGTATAATATACAAAATACTTAAATACATAGAAAATTAATTATTTAAAAAAAATATTAGGTACTTTCAAAGTTCTATTATGATGGATAGATATCATCCACCATCGTCAAAGACGAACTTTCTTTTTTTGTGTCCGATTTATTTTTAAATATTGAACATAATTGTGTATCGCAAAAAGACAGAGCGGTCGCTGTAATTAATTCGACGTCTGCCATTGCCGAAACTTGAAAGCGAAGTGAGTGGTAGGGCAGTATGTAAACACACACTCCTCTCGATCCTGCTGCAGCAGTATTTAGGGAATTATTGCCGGCAGCGCGAGGTGCAGCGGCAGGGGCTGAATGTAAATGAGGTATATAATCATATTAGACACAGAGAATACAACACTACGTTAATATAATAGAGAGCTCAGAATGGCATACATAGTGGTATTTGTAAGTAGAGGGTAATTCTAAATTTGAATCTTCATTTTTGCCACTAAATTCAGTAATTTAAATGTTTAGGTAACAAAAAAGGTTGTTGAGCTCTACAGTAACCTCTTTAGATGACTGTTTCTCTATTGAGGTACATGTATTTTGATGCACATACAGATGAGTAGGTACACATTGTGTACAACTGTGTTATAAATGTATAAATAACAAAACAGATAATAGAGTTGTCCAGGAGCATGATGATCAGTGGTTGGAATAGGTAGAGCTAATTTACCTAAACTTGACACATGTTCATTCATGTGTGAGTAAGATGGAAACACATTATTGAATGAACATGCATCAAGTTTAGGTAAATTAGCTCTACCTATTCCAATCACTGATGATGATATAATGAAATTTATGTATGCAACTGAGCATTTTATTACAAATTAAAGACATCATTATTTTTAGTACTTTTATTTTTAATGAGACTGGATTTCTAGTACATTTTATTTTTATGGAAAACAGTAAACACTAAGGGATAGAATATAAACAGGTTCCAAAGACCGATTCAGTACAGAATAAATGGATATAAATTGCTTACTTAAATTATAGTTACCAAAAACTAAACAAATAAGTGCTTTAATAATCTTTGCATGATTTAAATACATATGTGTAATCAACAGCTGTGCTTTAATGCAGATATTTTAACAAGTGAGGTCATTATAAACGACTACAATTTTAAATTAAGTGCTTGTGGTCATTCATATCAAAGGGGTATATTATATGTTGCGGTTGGCAGTGTTGTTTGTATTTTGTTTATTACTTAAGTGTTAATTAGGGTTGAAAAAAGTGACCGCGAGTTTCCAACGATTGGTTAGGACCACACTCGATCGTAAAAACATCACACAATAACCAACACACTCAAGATACTTAATGTTAGTCAAACAAAGTTCGCGTTCGTCCTGCGAGATGATATACATCAGGGGAGGCTAGGCAACTGGCAGTACTTGTGGGCTATTCTCACCTGTTACCACTAAGATGTTAGCACTGGTAACAATTGGGATTTAATAAATAATACCAGTAGTTACCACCAATTTATTTTAGTTGTAAAATCTGAGAAATAATTCCCAGTAGTAACTGGTAACGAATGGAGATGGAAATCCCAGTAGTTACCACCACTTTCTTTGAGAATTTATAATAGTCGTGGTAACTATTGGAAATAAAAATCCCTAGCTGTTACCACTAAAATAAATTGGTAACAGGTGAGGAAAAAAATTAGTTGTTACAAGTGGTAACAGCTGGGACGCGCTTTCATTCCCCGCCTCACCGCCCGCCCCCCTCAAACCTGGATGTCTCGACCCCGCCAACGTCTGTCACCAGAAGGGACACGGTCGCGCAGCTTTTTCAATAATCACGAATTGCTATACTGCCCTCATAAGAAGAAAAGGCACATGTGCAAACGAATTGGTATTGCACATGCGACCTTTATTAACCTACACAGGGTTTAATATGCTTCTGTGAATAATTCGCAGATGTGCCCTTTTTTCTTACGAGGGCAGTATAATTCTCATAATAACACTAAAGAGAATTATGAATCTACAAGTACCCATTTGAAATGAATGGTTTTATAACATTTATGAATGTTAAAACTGATATCAAGTACCTACTTTCACGGATGTTTTTTATGTCATCTACGAGTATACCAAAAGCAGTATTGTATAATTCACTTTTGTACCTGCTTATATTCGATCTGATAAAAGCTTTAGAAACAAAAGTGATCATTCAATTATTTTGACTGTACATTCAATACAAGTAAATCCAAGTACATCAGTTAGATCATGATTCATCACCATGGACAAATTATAGTACACAATTACAAGAATAGCTATATGAAAATTCAATTATTATATCTATTTGGATTTTAGGTTTACTAATGTATTAAGATCACTACTTTTTATTAATTCTTATAAATAGTAGGGTGTTCCTTATGTTTCGAATATTTTTCTTTTTAACGCATTCTAGCGCGTCCCTTATTTTTCCAATATTTTTTTTGTACCGCGTGGGTGGAGTTCAAAAAATTGGGCATGCTATCTCATGCAATTAAATTTTCTATGAAACTTTCCATTGGTACGACAAAAATTAGCCATACAATTGTAAGGGTACTTTTCGTCGCATAACGGAACTTTTTCGCCTTCGTTGTTTGTATGGTTAACTACGCTTAACCCGTTCTAGAACGAGCTGAACATTGTCAACATTGCATTGAACATGTTTAAGATGCAAGTCGGCACAGGTTCCCGTTCTTAGAATGAGCTGAACATGGTCAACATTGCATTGAACATGTTTAAGATGCAAGTCGGCACAGGTTCCCGTTCATAGAATGAGCTGATTTTTTTTACTGGGAATATATAAACACGTGATAAAAATAATTAGATTACTGCACATAAAAAAATATTGGAAAAATAAGGGACGCCCTAGAATGCGTTAAAAAGAAAAATATTCGAAATAAGGAACACCCTAATAAATAGTACTGACTTTGCGAATCTTAAAGGGTGTAGAATGTCCCATGAACAAAATTCTAGCGGAGCCTAAGGCCGCTTCCTCACTTGGCGGTCCGGTATCGGTGCAGGAAGCATTCTATATTGAAATACCGCGCGATTCTTTACCGCGCACGGTATTTACATGCAGAATGGTTACTGCACCGATACTGCACCGCCAAGTGAGGTAGCGGCCTAACTCCCTAGCTTGAATACACAAGCAAGAAAACCTATAGTCGAAAATTGCAATTCCTTATAAAGATACCCTTGTTAATTGCTTGCAAATTATATTGTATATAATCATTCAATCAAATAGAAAATGGACTTTAAAATGCTTCCAAATTTCAACAGCCACAATTTCAAGGATAATATCTGAATATAAGTATAAAACTATTTATCAAATGGGCCGAGTATTGCAATTTTTATCACTTTTTGTGGAAAATCTAAGTGCAATATAGTATACTAACACGTCTAATTAATTGGAGCGTAATTCAGTCTAGACATCGTCTATCGTAAGCTAGATAACACTTAAATACAGCGACGACACACCACTAGGGCTACAACCTATTGCTACACAACAACTGCGCGACGCCCGCTTCGATGCATTGATCCGCACTTTCTCTTTGTCATTTGTTACCACTGGCCGACAGAGGCGATGTGGTACCAACATACCGACACAACACTACTCCATTATCAATATCTTACCGCAAACACCACTCAGCCATTAGTAACATCCTATTTCATAGACGTAATGCTATAAAGGTTTCATGAGGAAGATTAACATCTAAGTATTTACTGCAGAAACCCAGTAATATTTCTTAAGCAGAGGATAACTTGATAATAGAGGGCCTTTTTAGGCTGATCACAACAGGTTGTACATTATTCTGTTTAAAGCTTCGTGGAACATGCTTTCGTACAAAAGGTAGAATTTTGTGATGGAGGTCACATCTAAAACGATATTTAAAAAATACGCGTCGGATAAACCACTTCCTTTTCGGAAGTCAGTTAAAATTAAGTACACGTACCTAATATTATTTATGTTATGGCACTAGAAATGAATTTACAGAATTATTTTGTTGGCAATCAAAGGAAGAAAGTGTGCCACAACCCACTATCATAAGTCACTCTAACACAGAAGATACTTCCTCTGTATTATTTAAAATCATTCAGACGTCAGTAAATACTACGTGAATTAGAATGTAAGGTATATATTAGTGCACCGTATTTATTTTAATTCACGACACTCTTTGTAAATTATAGCCGATAAAGGCTATCTAATATTTTATTTTAATCTCTATTATAAATGCAGGTCCAGGCTATGGAATTATATTAATTTACGAACAAAATAATTGTGACGATAGACATACATAAATTAAAATGAATTGAGAATACAGAGTTCTAATTGAGATGGATTTAAGTGACTATCATAGAGCAAGACGACCGTCGGAGCCGATTCAGTCAATATTGTTATAGCTAAGGCACGATAAGAAAAACCTTTCTTATGTAAATATTACTCTCTTCTATGTTGTTTACGAGGAGCAGCCGAGTATCGCGGAGATCAATTGTAACAGTCGCCAATTAACGCTTCAGTACACACAAAAAATGAACTTTTACAAAAACATGAGCAATGGTTTTTCTTGTCTTTACATAGCTATATAACGACTAGGAGCTGTGCGTCAGTGCGATTTAATAATTCCGCATCAATTCGAATACAATACCGTACTACACACTTCTACCACAAACCACAATCATTTCCTTTAACTTTTTGGTGTTTTATACGACGATCAAGTCGGCTGGTTACTCTTCCAAACTTTTATTTATTCTAAATTTAAACATTTGTTTCCAAAAAGTTGACTTAATCTTGCAAAAAAATGCAATCTTGGCGAAGTAACCAGTCGGAATATTATCTTAGAATTAAATTATACGTCTAAATGCCCAATCACTGCGCCGGCCGCGGACGGTGAGTAAAAAAATAGAAGATACTGGCTAATAAAAATGTGTTTTCACTATGGCCTCCACATCGACAACAGTTATTTGTTATGCAAGGATGCAAAGTTGGTATTTGGCGCGAGAGCCAGTATTGAACCCCGAGTTAGCGAAGGATTCTTAAATCGAACCACGAACGTAGCGAGTGAAAACCAATTTGTTTGCGCCGCGCCGGGGCTAGCACAAGTTTCTACACACGCGCCTCCGCACCTCGCCGCGCCGCGCCGCCCCCGCTGTCAGTGCGTTTGCCGTTTAGTTCGTGTCTGAACACATTTTTGTCGTAATTAGCGTCAATGTTTTGCTTAAAACATGAGAAAGGCCTAAGATGATTAGAGGAAGAGAAAGTAATTATTTACGATAATTAATGTAAAAAAAATGGTCCAAATAGGTTAGCCTACAGCTAACGCCTCGCCGACGCAGACTTCCCTTACCCACTAAATTGAATATAAGGATAATACTCTTGTATAAACGTTAAACTTGTATAAAGTAAAAATATAAATCTAATTTTAAAGGAGTATTGACTTAAATGTAAAAAACTAACTTTAATTATGTTTCAAGCAATTCCAATAATATGTCGTAATTATAAAAATAATGAATCCTGTTTTTGGGCGAGTGCTCACTCGATGTAACAAATACAACCGCATTTTATACCGCCTTTTAAATATAAAGATTAATGAAACTTAATTTTAGAATACGCATCTCTCAATAAATACGCCTTACATTACTAGAGAGCATTTGTTAACTAATCTCTAGAACAAAATGATCGCCGGCCGGTGTTACTTGCATTTTTAGGGCAAATCCTTAAGTCTTTAAAATATTCTGCAATTATCGGAAATCAAGCAGGACGCGATCGTACATAAGACTGAGAAAAATATACCGCAATATCACTCTAACCCACGGTTTCGTAATATCACCAAATATGTAAAAGTCTCTTCATTGTTTAACTCGTTGAAAGTCCATCATACCATTTCGCAACCTTTATTGATTTTACATCAATCAATAAAATTAACGCTTGTACGTTGAATCCAACAGAAACAGTCGGTCCTTTTTTCCGATGATCGCTGTTTAAATGTGTTCATGATAAGATTACCAAAGTTTGGCACGAGGCAGCCCGAACACCGACCAACAACACACCGCCCACAGACTCGTTAAGACTAAAGGCTAAAGCTAACAATGACTAAGCTTGTGCGACTAAATCCTGCAGTTGGTTTAGCCTTTCTTGTCCATGTACTCCTAAAGCCCGGATTTTCTTGTTACCCTGAAAGTAAAAGCGTGATTACTTTGACGTTCAATAGCTGAGCTACCTGGTATTTTTACACGTTCGTTAATCTGGGGCTTTATTTCAATTTGCTTATGTATCTACATCTTCGGTGCCTGCTGTTTCGGCGAAATATGTTTGGTCGAATGTATAATTTCCCAAATTGTAATTTCCCAAAAACCTGTTGACATGTCCGGGTTCTGGGCTCCAAAATCCGGGATTTTCACGTGTCTTGTCCTGGTTGCCAAATTTTAGAGATGGCAACTCTAGTTGTGAGCACCATAAAATGCTAATTGTTTCGGTGGGAAATACGTTTCAAGCAAATGAAAATTTGGCATATGATATATTCGACCAAACGGCAGAGACCCCGTCATCTTACTGTTATCGTTAAAGTAGCTCTTTCTGTCAAGTGAATTAGAGTCAAGTTCGCGTGATGCAGTGTTGTAGTAGCACTGGCCTTCGTGATGCAGTGTTGTTAGCACTGACCTCCATGATGAGGTATGTGACGCGGTGTTGTAGCGGGACTGACCTGTATGTTCCGGCTCCTATCTGATCATCTCGAGGTACTTGTGCTTGTGCTTGGTCAGCATCTCGGTGACGGTGACGAGCTTGCGGATGGCTGGCTGCGTCTTAGCCAGGGCCTGTAACTCTGCGAGATGCGATACGCAGATGTGGTGCAGAGTTGCCAGCTCCTTCGCTATTTCATTAAAAAATAGGTTATTAATCACGCAAATGGTCCTTCGAACTGGATGTACAGAACATAAATAAAATAGTAATTGTAATTGTCTATTGGCTTTAAGATTGAGGATACAGAGAGGGGAGCAAAAGAAAATATGTTTCGACGGCGACACCCGTTTGCTAGATTTCAAGTTACAAAAAAACGATTAGTGTAACAATTGAAATTTGAGACTACGGAGCACATACCAATGTCGAAATTGTTGTTGGGATTGGGCGGGGAGTTCCCGGGCTCCTGCACGTTGCTCAGCTGGTCCAGAAACACGACCATCCGCTCCTTGTTCTTCAGGATGAATGGGTTCACCACTTCCATGTAGGGCTCCTGCAATAATTGTAATATCATAATAAAAGGGCACTGGTTCAAAATGGATGATTTTTTTTCACATCGTTATAATTGATGTAATTAAAAGTGGAAGTGGTAAGGAAAGAACGAAACTACAATTTTTTTTATAGAAAAAATAATTTCGAATCATGTCGATCTTAGAGCCCATCAATCCCTCTCTACAAACATTAACTGACATTATAAATAAATAAAATACGTATCAGGGGATAATCTCAGCGGTAACCTTAAAGAGTATAGATTGATTACCTTGGCGCCGAACTCGATGAGGTTGGCGAGGTTCTGCAGGCACTTGGCCACCATGACGAGCGAGCGCTGCGCGTGCGGCGACGGCGCCGCGCCCGCCAGCGCCCACGCGCGCGGCTCCACCAGCGCCGGGCAGATCAGCCGGAGGAATATGAACCCTGCACGACGTACAACAAAACAACTTTTACCTAAGCCGATATTCCGCCATTTTTAATAGGCACGAAAGCCTAATGCCCCGGCCACGACTTCGAGCGACGGAGGCGAGCCAATTCTCACTTCATTGCACGTTTGAGACGCTCACCGCTCAGCGAATAATTGACATTACACGCAATGTATTAGAGTATCGCTCGCCACGCCGCCGGTCGCACGAAGTCTCTACCAGGCCGTAAGAGAGCAATAAAGTTCCATACAAAATCAAAAGTTTATGAATGGGTACTGAAGTTAACCAAACGACCAAGGTAAACACGAACTCGTCCGACCAAAAATGATTTCGTGTGATTCACTAAACCTGTAACTGTTGTTCTAAGACGATTTGGGGGGAGGAGGATCTGAACAAGACTTATTTTTTCTTACATGGGGGTAGGAGAGGTCTAGATTGTTCTTACGTAAGATCGCAATAGCAAGCAAAAATTAAAGCGTTTTTATATTTTTGGTACTTTTTCTTTGCAATTTTGGTAGATACCTATTGATCTTACGTAAGATTAAAAAGGGGGAGGGGCTTCATCCAAGTTTTACTTTTTCTTACGTAGGGGGACGGGGGGTAAGAAACTGGTTAAAATAGTATTACGTAATCAATGAACAGCCCTGACGTACCTGAGACGACCCTGGTACGGACGAACCGCTCGTTGGGCCACTTGTTGACGGCGGCGCGCTGCAGGCAGCCGCAGAGATACCGCACGGGGTCCGGGCACGCTTTGGGCGACGTGAATATCGACAACGTGATCTGCAATCATTTGTGTTTCATTTTAAAACCATAACTTTGTATTTTCACCTAGTTCTGAGGTATAGTTAAATTTTTTAACTATGCACAGACAGTAAGCTTTGAACAGACGGACAAGAAAGAGAGCTAGTAAAAACGTGGTAAAATATACATACACAGGCTGATAAACACATTACCTTCCTTAGCGTCCAGTCGGGTAAAAACAGGACACGAATCGGTGATGAAAAATATCTGAATTTTATACTTTTTTCGAAGCGGGCCACAGAGGCATCGTCTAAACGTGTTGACGATCGCCTAGTAACACATTTTAGGGTTCCGTACCGAAATCGTAAAAAAGGAACCCTTATGGTGAGACTTCGTTGTCTGTCTGTCTGTCTGTCACAGCAGTTTTTCACAGCAACTACACAAGCTAACAACTTGAATTTTGGCATTGTTGTAAAAACGCATCTGTTTTTAGTAAAAAAAAATATGAAATTAGTTTTATAAATAATTGCAAAGGGGTCTAGAATGGGGGGTTGAAAAATGAAATTGATTTGATTATAGCAAGTGGGGTGTCATATGAAAGGGCTCAATCTGCACATTTTATAACAATTTGTTTTTTAATTTTCCGTGACGTACTTTTTGATTTATAACCAAAAATGTTCAAAAAATGACAGTTCACCCTTATCTCCGAAGTATATGAACCAAAAAATCTGAAAAATCCCTAATTTATAGATAATTAAATTACTTATATTTTACGGGAAAAATAAAACGAAGTGTTAGAAATTTATAGTTTTCGAGAAATTGACAAAAAAACTTTAAAGATCTGTACTAAAATTTAGGCTAGTCAAAATGGACCTTGTGCATACGAACTAAAGTACATAAAAAGGTATATTTTGAAGTACGGACTTAGATACGGAACCCTCGGTGCGCGAGTCCGACTCGCACTTGACCGGTTTTTTTAGCTAGGGTTACTTCCTTCCTACAACTATTCCTGAGAGAACCCTGAGTCAAAATTATTATAAATAACGGTTATGTTGATTGGTAAGTACTAACTAGTGCTAGTTTGGTGAACCAACCTGGTCCAAAATCATAAGAAGGAACTCGGCATTGTTGCACGCGTCTTCAGGCGAGTCCATTTTTGTCGGGTTCAGTTCCGCAGACTGTTTTGCTTCTATGAGCTGCTGGACAGTTTTCGATATCGCTTCCTGAAAGTAAAACAATAGTAGTTTACGTGACGGCTGCGTAATGTCAGGCGTTATAATAAGAGTGTGGTATATGAAACGAGCCGCAAGGAGAGTTTCATAATAGCATCACACCGGTGTTGTAATGCCAATTACGCAACGCAGTCACCTACAATACTTTGTCTACACTCATATTGTAAATCCTCTATGATAAAAAAAAAAATGTATAGGTAATTAGCAGGGATCGTAAAATGCGAGCAAAATCCATTGAAATGACGTATGACAACCTAGCACTTCAATTAACTTTGCTCGCATTTTACGAACCCTGGTAATTAGTTATCTTGTTGACATTTCATCCTGATTGATGCTTCATCTCGAGTGACATGAGAAATTGTCACCGAATCAAATTGTATCGTGATTCGAATAAATCCGAAATTTGAAAACCATAAAAGTATCGGCAGCGAACACGTAAAGTGAACTTTACATTACAACCACAGATAAGATTTGACGCGACGACAGCAACACTAGTGACTGACGTAAAGCTATAGCCTGGCAAAAAAAGTCGAGCGTGTGGTGACAGTTGGAACTACAATATTTTCAAATGGCAACCTGCACTGGTAAGAGTAAACCTTGGATCATGTTGCCAATTTCATTCCGAAAGGCGCCCTCATTTTTTGCTTGACTTTTTTACCGGGCTAGTTATAACCCACAGTTTAGTACGCAGTTTAAACGCGTTGTAGGGTTTTAAGAGTTTCGTTCCTTGCCGCGTTCCTCATTTAGGCCTCCTGCTTCACGTGACGATAGAAAAGTGCCGCACAACAGTTATAAAAGCTGCCAGAGTCCATATGATTCTGCTTTATTCAGTGATTTCACCAGAATTCCGCCTTACTTGTTTTGTTATATGTAAATATACCTGCAGGAAGGGCTTGCACTGCGCGCGCATGAACTCGTCGGCCACGGCGGTGGCGAGCGAGGCGGCGCGGAACAGCGCGCGGTGGTCGGGCTCGCGCGCCACCTCGGCGCTGGCCAGCTCGCGCGCCAGCTCTGCGCCGCGCCCGCACTCCGAGAATGTGTGTAACAGCGCTAAGGGACAAACAAAGAAAAATTTATCTTCACCCACAATGTTTATGACAGCTAACAAAACTAGCTTTTAACTTTTTCAACAACATTGTTGAATATATCTGCACCGACGGTTCAACGTCAACGATGGATATATTAGTCATGGTTAACGGCTTAAAAAGACCCGAGGCTCATTTCACGTTAACTTGTAACTTGTATTTCAAGTGGAAGTCTCGTTTTATGCAAATCCGGTTCGGGTTTTGGCAAATATATCTTTATTTATTATATTATTGTAGGAAAGAGATTTCCGCTTGTAATACCAGTTATAAGTTTTCGTGAAATGGGCCCCAGAATGTCTATGATGTAAGGTTTACATTAGCTCTGATGTCACTGGCGTGCGAGTTTCGATGGCGTTGAAAAAATTGATGAAATGTAGAACACCCTCCCGATGATTGGCACCTCTATATTGTCGGCCCTAAGATGAGTAGGTGTTAACTAGCGGCACGCCGGCAACACTGACCGGTGGCGAGCGGCTGCCGGTCGGCGCGGCACAGGCCGGCCAGCGCGCGCACGGCGGCCAGCCCCGGCTCCAGCAGCAGCTGGCGCAGCGGGCTGTACTCCTCGCGCGGCATCACCAGCTCCTGCATGTACCTGAAACATCACTATTACGTTTTTTTTTTTTTAATGGGTTTGCTCTTGACTAACTCCCGCCCTTGGAGGACGAAGATTCAGTCCACGATGTAGCGAGCTCACCCAGAAGATGCCTATTCACCCTAGCTTTAAATAGGTTCAGATTGTATGCACTCGGAAATACAGACGCGGGAAGCGCATTCCACCTCTTTGCAGTACGCATTATGAAAGACGATGCAAAGCGCTTCGTTCGAAAAGGCGGAATTTGAACCAAGTACGGATGGCATCCCGCGGTGCGCATGGAAGTCCGATGGTAGAAAGGAGACGGCGGTATTAGCGGTATTAGCGGACGGCGGTATCCCCGAAGTACAGTCTGTGGAACACCGACAAGCAGGCAACTTTCCGTCGGTGAGCTAGGCTGTGAAGCTTAGCTTTTTCAAGAAAGTCGTGGCCGATGAGTCTCTTAGCTCTGCGTTCCACCGAGTCAAGTATGGCTAGTTGGTATTTAGCTGAACCATCCCAAAGGTGACTGCAGTACTGCATGCCTGATCGGACCTGAGCTTTGTAGAGAGATAAAAGCTGTCCAGGCGTGAAGAACCGCTTCACCCTATTTAGGATGCCCAGCTTTTTGGCCGCGGCCGCTTTATACTCAATGGTGGCACCTAAGTTGAGATTAGACGTCAACTCCATGCCGAGAAGCTCGAGACGGTCGGTAATAGGCACAGAAAGTAGGGGTCAAACTGAACTGACTCCTTTTGGCAGAGAATAGACACGCCTGTGTTTTGGTGGCATTGAAACTGACTAAATTTTTGTCACCCCACTGGGAGACAAGACTTAAAGTCAGATCCGTTTGCTCTACCATGGTCTCTCTCAAATAATGTACCTCCACTGCACTGGCTTTCGCACTGGATAAGTATCTCTCCGTGACTGTACTGTCATCTGCATACCCAACGATACCCGGTTGAAGCAGATCGTTAATGTGTAGCAAGAAAAGGGTCGCGGAGAGAACAGACCCTTGAGGAACTCCGGCGTCAATAGCCATAAGGTCAGAGGAGCAGCCGTCAATGACCACTCTGATTGACCGTCCACTCAAGAAATCTGATATCCAGCTACAGAAGCCAGTGGGGATGCCATAGGCTGGAAGCTTGCTTAACAAACAAGCCAGACCCTGTCAAAAGCCTTCGAGATGTCCAGCGATACAGCAAGTGCTTCGCCGTGTTTCTCGATAGCTTCACCCCAGCAGTGCGTGACATACACAAGAAGATCCCCAGTCGACCGTCCCCGGCGAAAGCCATATTGACGGTCATTGAGAAGATCGTTTCCTTCAAGGTATGCCAGCAGCTTGCTGTTAATTGTACTCTTTCCATAACTTTGCAGAGTATGGAGGTAATGGCTATCGGTCGATAATTTGCAGGGTCCGCATACCAATATCTACTCTGCTCTTTATATCAAGCTAGCACTGAGAGCTGAGGCGGATACTAAAAAGTGTTCCTATAGCGTGGCGGGGGTAATATTGATAAGGGTATCATTAAACTTGTAAACAGGGAGGATCATGACCGCCACGATCCGCGCTTGGAACTGTATGACGCCTGTGTCCCTAACATGCACACAACCTTGGATCGTCGACAAAATATCTTGGGAAATATTTGCTGAGTATTTTCTGAACAGTAGATGCATTTTTACAAAGACTAACCGTATACGCAGTCTTAACGATCCCCACTCTCCGATAGGCGTCATGCCGACCAGCGGATACCATTCTTCAATCTCTTCCCCATTGGCCAGGTTAGACAACTCGATTGTTAATTCTGCTACCTGAAAAAACAATATTTTACACCAATTTTGTAATAAATATGCTGAATGCAAAGAACCTGGCAATCGTAATTAAGCTTATCACTCTTGTTTCTATTATTTTAGTATATGAGTCTTCTTATTTAGTAATATTTTAAAAAAGCAGTTACCTCGGACTCTTTTCCTCGCTTTCCTGTATTGTGCACGGTGATCGTAAACGATGTAACATCCGGAGGTACATCACTGAAAAAGTAAAATTATGGCATCAATCACACGAGAATAACTGAAATTATAACGCGCCGTATCTCCATAAATGAGCCTTAATATTTTCAACGCCCAAGCATGCTTCAAAAGCTGTAAAAAAAATTCAGCTTAATTCATACGAAAAACAATCTCTTTTAAACTGTACCTCTGACAACTGAGGGCTTATTGCCTAACGCACTCGCGATCGCGATCGACTTGAAAGTGACACAATTGCTTTCATTTTGTAGGCAGATTTGACTTCAACTGTCAAATATGAAAGCGATCGCGATCGCGAGTGCGTTAGGCAATAAGCCCTCAGGTCAGGGGCGTTGCAGGCACGACAATTCATGACGACTTAGGCATTGTTGGCGTTCAAAAGGTTAGGAGGGTAAGTGTGGAAACTCACTCGAAGACGAACTCGTCGTCCCAGTGCGGGTCGGGCGAAGGGCGCGGCCTCGTGCGCGCCACGGGCGCCGCGCCCAGCGCCAGGCGCAGGTGCGGGCGCGGCGCCAGGCGCGCCGGCAGCCGGTGCGCCGTCAGGCAGCGCACGCGCAGCGCGCGCAGCCACACCACGCGCGCCACCTGACCGCAAACGGCGAACATCAATAAAAGGCAGCGGGAACCAATAAAGCGCCCCCTCGCAGCTCACGTGCCCGTCGTAACGATCAGGGCCATCCATAAACTGTCACACATTAAAGGGAGGGGAGGGGGTCGACGAAGTGTGACATTGTGTAACGAGGGGTGGGAGGAGTCATAAGTTTCGTGACGTCAGATATCAAAATCAAAATTTTTGGAATTGTTGTTTGGATGGCCTTTCACGGGAGGCTTTCTCGCTTGAACGCACTCAAAGTTAGCCAGCATCTGTACTCACCTTGCACTGGTGTCGCGCTTGCTGTGGCGCACACAGCGGGCGCAGCGCTTCGAGCCAAGCGCGCTCGTCGGCCGCGCTGTTACACGCCAGGAACGTGTGCGTCGAGAGGCACGGCAACGCGCGCTCCACTAGTTGGAAACAGAACGAGCGCTCCCACAGAGACTCGTGTACCTGGAAACAAACATCATCGTTTAGGTTTCATGTTAGTTCTTCTAGTGTCCATAAAAAGTTCTTCGACCGTTACCGAATTTATAATGAGTTTGCACATATCTTGGTAAACGCCTGCAAGAAAACAGATTCGTATAAAACGCGTAGATGAATCGCGAACAATGTGGTTTTATTTGTATTTATTTCAGCGACAGATTGACCGGTGCGTGTGCATTCTGAGCACATTGTAGTAGTGATCATACAATTCGCAGCCTAACTGGAATGCTTAACAATTGGCCTCAGAAAGTTAAGATACAATTTAATTCATAAGTAAATAAACATCAACAAATACACACCTGATACAGATAAGCGCACGACAAATCAATAAGCCCTTTCGGCTTAGTCCTTTTCGGCGAATCGTAGAAATACAGATGCGTATCTGTTCCCTCCTGCAGCAGTACGAAGTACAAGGCCTTCCATTTCTTGGCACCTTTGTCTGACTTCTTGTTCAGGTAACCCTGGTGTTTAATGCCCTTCATCTTCTTCAGGCCTATTTGATCTCGACATTCGCGTAAAGTCGCGTATATTTTTTCTGCTGCCGCCCCTGTGGTACTCTGCTGAGGCTCTATGTGATGCCCTTCCGCTATCAACTGGAGGAAAATTATGTCTTTATCACTGACAATGTCTATCATGAAACATGAATGGATATTGTTATCGCTGGATATATCTGTCAATAACAATGAATGAATGTAAAATAAAATGTATAGTCAGTACAAAAGAAAGACTACTCATGAAGATACGAGGGAGATAATCCTTTTTTCGGTATCTTATCTATGTATGTCAAGTTATAGTCGTTAAAGAAATAGATCCTTGGCGAAAATCTAACATCCACCTAAAATATTAAACATCAATAAAAGTGACATCAAACTCACCGGTTGCCCCAATGTATGTCCCTCGACAATTTGCTCCTTCCTGTATCTATTAATGACAGCGTCAAGGCACTCGAACGTCCGTCCCCCCATCAGGTACCTGACGCCTTTCTTTTCAATCCTGAACCTTTGGATCTGGTTGTTGATGTGGAAGAACAAGGAGTAGTCTCCTGGGGAGTTGTCCGAGGGTCTGACGAGGAAGCTGCCAGGGCCAGCCTTGACGAGCATGTCCACGGCCTCGCTCTTGGTACAGTTGGGGTGGAACCATGAGAACACCGTGTTGGGGTCTATAGAGGGGTCGAGGTCTTCGACCAGCTCTCTGAAGATCATTCCTTGCTCACCAGTCCTGATTAGACAAAATATTAATGCGATGTTAGGCGACAAGGTTTTTCAACGGACAGAAACGGCTTCAAAATGAGTAGGTATAATTGGGTAGGTAAAGTTTTTGGAAGAGGTGTAAATTATATTTTTTTTCGATAGTCGTCATCCTAAAGATCAAGGAACTGCGGCTCTTTTATTTTTATTTCCTCTAATATTTTAGAAATATTTTTTTTAGTTATTAAGTTGACATTTGTACACTTTATTGGCCGACAAGCTTGTTGCCTTCGTACTTAATGAAAAAGAAAAAAAAAACTGTCACTTCTATAACTGTCATTGTCAATCAAAGTAAACAAACGATTCAAGATTGGAGTTCTGTGACAAGAGTGTTGGTTGCTGCACGTGTCGATTATTTTGTCGCGTTTTTTAGTGCCTCAGTGGTGTTGAAGAGCTCGGTGGAGTGGTCAGCGCGAGCGGCGGCCGACACTCTTGCCTCTGATCTCGGAGAATATAACACTCTAAATGTTTGAATAACATTTTCAAGAACCGATCACATGTAACCTCAAACTTTGACATTGGCAGAATTGTCCTCATGGACAGACGCCATTTTAACAAAAAATTGAATTGAATTGATTCAATTCAACGACTCTTTTCTGTTTGCCTTCGTTTCATGTGATCAGTGTTTTTAGAAATATTTTTAACGACCTCAGAACGAACTCCGGACTTTCGATTTTGCCGCTTTCCTCCAGCTTTGCTCGCTTTGACCTTTGCACGATATTTGGACTACGATTTATTTTCGACCCCATTGGCACTGCTTCTTGGACACCGATTTCTTCCTTTCACGACGACTCTTGCCCTGCTTTTCGATAGCCACGAGAGCACGTTTGAATCGTATACACGCAATGAATTTAAGAAATCCCACACGGACTTTGGAAATGGAGTATTACAAAGATTTACTCAGATGCTTGAAAGAATTTAATCGTTTGTTTACTTTGATTGACAATGACAGTTATAGAAGTGACAGTTTTTTTTTCTTTTTCAATAAGTACGAAGGCAACAAGCTTGTCGGCCAATAAAGTGTACAAATGTCAACTTAATAACTAAAAAAAATATTTCTAAAATATTAGAGGAAATAAAAATAAAAGAGTCGCAGTTCCTTGATCTTTAGGATGACGACTATCGAATAAAAATATAATTTACACCTCTTCCAAATACTTTACCTACCCAATTTTAATGCAGCTGCTATGCTGCTATGGAGGCTTAATGCATTATAAAGTACAGAACAAGCTAGTGATTTTGTTTGTAACAGCAACAACGATTTAATGTAATTTAATGCATGAGTCATCGATACTTGAAATAATGATGTATTAATATTATGCAACAAAAATTATAATAAGTTACAAACCAAAAAATCAATATTATTAGCTTGTACTTAATTACTTGTATAGTTATAAGTACAAGCTAATAATATTGGTTTTTGATATGTAACTTGTACGCATTTTTGTTTTTTTTTTAAGAGCACACATTATGAAGATGCACAGGTGCGTTCTAAAGATAGGTACTAGCTAGCTGGAAGTCAGAAAACGCTTATATGCAATGTTGGCATTCAATGCATTACGAGAACGCAGAATAAGCTACGAATAATTCCACCGTCAAGAACGAAGCTCTGTTGTTATACGCATAATATTTATCTTATAGACATTATTTATACGAGTCCTAGAACTAATAAAATTACTCAAATCACTAAAGACATGAGAATTTATCTCAATAGGAACACACTATTGTTTTTCATTAAATATATAACACAAACGCATTATTGATGCTTCATTGCTTTTCCCGTTCATAATATCATCATCATGACCACAAAACGATAAGACTTCGGGAAAAGGCAACTACACGACAACACGACAATAAATAAAAAGTAAAAATAAACAGACTGTTTGGCTTGCACATCGTGTATTTCGCATTATATTTTCGCTTACCGAGTCTACTTCGTTACCTAGAAGTTAGAGAAGTTGGCTAGAAGAGGGGATTACCAAATTGTAGCCCCGCGTACTTTATAAAGTATAAGTTACTGAAAATAACAGCTACCAACAAGTAAGAAACTATTGAAAATACATATATGCATAAACATATTTTAGCTAATGCGATGTATTAACTTACATTTCATAACCGTAAGAACTATCTAAATTCTTCCCCATCCTAAGTTAAGGAAAAATTGGAGTTGTATAAAAAAAATTACCTGTGTGCCGTAACCCACAGCCAGCCATCTCCCATATCGTTGTGCACGAAGAAAATGTCGCCTTTCTGGAACGTCAGCTCATCCGTATCAGGCATCTTCGTGTACGGGAGTATTGCCACCACCCTCTGTAAAAAAAACCCTACGATTGGGAACGTAGACCAGAAATATATAGCGACGCCTCTCCAGCTCTTTATGTTTCCGAGATATGACATCTTAGGTCCACCAATACCTCTTCTCCCGACTTTGCCCCTCATGATTGTTTGAAGCATTTGGTATATTGATTCTGGGAAATTAGACCCAGGTAAGCCGCTTTCCTATTTTAGATGGTTCTGTTCCGTTTGGTGAGTAATAGGATAGTATACGGAGCTAATTTTAAATTACTAACTTCTTGCAGTGGAGAGGAATTTAAAGAAGAAATGTATGGGAGGCAAAAAAGGCCTTAGGGTGGGTCACGTCTATGGAAGGACATGCCTTGAAGACGACGAACTCTTGACTTTGAGTCAGTTGCTTACTGATCCCCTCCTTCACACACACACACACACACACAATACTTTTACCTTTTTATCGTTAACCGGCTCCGGCGGAGGCACGGGTTCCACCAGCCGTTCCCGCTTGAGCAGGTCCGAGCAGTGGCTGTAGAACCCCACCAGCTCCGTCAGCGAGTCGAACTGCCGCCCGCCGATGTAGTAATCGCCGCATACCGCTGTTATCCTGGTACCCAATTTACATTAGCGTTTCATTTTAAAAAGGAAATGTAACAATTAGCAAGCTCACATAGATACTATGTGAGTAAGCAAAGAACATAGTATAAAACAAAGTCGCTTTCCACGTATGGCTGTGTATTCGCCAACTTCTCCTAAACCACGCAACGGATTTTGATGCGGTTTTTACCATTAGTTAGATAATTTTTCACGTAAGGTTTATGTATATAATTGTATCCATGCGGGTCACTAGTATCAAATAAAACACACCATGTCTACGTTCACATTATTCCATTTTAATCACAAGGCAAACGCATAAATGCTCCTTAAACATTTGTTATTCAATCTAAAAGCAAACACGCTTGAACTATAATCCCAGTGGTTATCATTCCTGGAAGAGTCTACCAAGAAATATCAAATCAATAAATTAGACTAGAAATTAACCTAAATAAAACCTGTAGGCAGCGATAGCTCGCCGCCCGAAACCTCAAGTTGTATACATGTGAGTCATCAACCATGGACAGTTCTGACTACGCTCTAGTACCTAATACAGTCGAAACAATACGTTGTTATATTAATATTTAATATCCAAAGCCGTTAAAATTTACAAGAGAATTGACATTATAAAAAAACATAAGACTAAATCTAGAGTGCAATGAGTCACTTCTGAAAGTTCAGAATTACATTCAGTCCACATAATAAACGAAATATTGTCAAAAACTTTTGAATCAGTTAACAATATCTACGACATAGGGTAATAATTACTAATAGCAGTCTATATAAACCCTTCCCTACAGTCGTCCAACGGACACTTCTATACAGAGCAATCGTGTGGAGTTCGAGGGGTGAGAGGGGGGCGGTAGCGAGCCCAAGCTGCCATACACTCTCTTGGGACACGCCGTTCGGGAGTGGCATATTTTGTATGTAAAGGTAGACTCTTTATTGCACAAAAAGTATAAGTAAATATGACATGACATCGTAAAATTAAAGTACAAAGGCGAACTTATCCTTAAATGTGACCTCTTCCAGCTAAATTTTAGTGACGCATCTTATTAAGTGTTTCTTTATAGTTATAAGAGAGAGGCTATGTTATTACTGGTAGCCTACATACAAGCACTACCAATAAACAAATATATATACTAAATGTATATGACTATGACTATGGATATGGAACAGAGCAAATAAAAATAAATAAATAAATGTGATAACCCTGCGGTAATAAAGAAAAGCGGCATTTCGCGAGATTTCAAAGGCGATGTCCCACAGCAACTTTTTACGCTGTGCTAATAGTGAGGTAACTAACTCGGCCGTCTATAGACAGGGCAAGTAGAGCAGTGCGGGACAGAGCGGCGTCCCCCCACCGCTAATTCGCAGGCGCGTTATTTTAACATGTACTTGTCATAAAAATGACAATGCCAAACGAAAGACCCACTATTGGACTACTTCCAAAAAAAAGTATGGTCACAGACCTAATGGTTTTGATACAGTCGTAGAATTTAGTCAAAAGTCTGGCTTTCATTAAAATTTCACAAAATTTCCAATAACTCGGAAACAAAAGAAAATCGCGGAACATACATGGGTGCTAGCCAATTGTCGGCATTAAGCGCCGAGACAAAGAAGTACGCTCACTATAGTAATTATTATGCTTAAAACATACAAATTAATAATTTACCTGTAAGCACACAGACCACCTGATGGTAAGGTAATTGCAAGCAACCTCAATACGTTAAAGTAGTAATTACATTAAAACAACAGAAAATATCAAAACAATACAAACTGAAATTAATTAAATTAGACTTAAATTAACACTGATATGGTGACCACTCAGCATGGTGCCAGGCTTACTAGCCTTGATGCTGGTTTTCAAATAACTGACCTGAAATGGTTGATCCCAGTGCGCCCCAAGTAACTCAGGACATAGGACCCTGGCTTGCGGTCACTCTCGCGGACTGAAATTAAAAGCTTACAATATAAAAGCAGGTCTTCATCAGCCCTTCACCGGCACAATACATTGACAAGTTGGTAATTTGGCATGCATGCTGTTAACTCAGAAGTTATCGAAACAACGCAATGGATGTTCTATTACTAACATGCGGACTATAGACCAATAAAAATGCGTGACCTTAAAATTAACCCATTCATGGCCAAGCACCCCCGAGCGAACACTAAAAATTCTTTGAAAATGAAATGACTTAAAATTACCTTAACTTGTAGTAAACAAAAGTCATTTTTACTTGGGTATATATTTGAAATACCGACTTAAATACGGAACTCGCAGTGCGCGAGCGTAATTGCACTACAAATAACGCATTTTGCATACATTTATAACATTTTTTTTTTTTTATCTCTGAGAATGACCCATTAATTTGAGACTACATAACATTCCCCACCTTAAAAAACACATCAGCAAAAGTTTTTTTTTATTATTTTGTCAGTTGCTAATATATAAAATATATTATTTTTATTCAAAGACCTAGCTGCTTAAAAATACTAATTACCTACAATGGCGTGATTATTGATTGTTGATACATGTATGGAGAACAATAAAAGAATCATTGCATATTCACTACCGTTTGTAATAGGTAGATACCGCATAAAGGTGTCTTAGTCAGCCTATGAAGATTGCCATTTGTATGGGTTTCCCCAAATTTGTCTTAGTTTGGTGGGCGTCTAGGGCTGTGCGTCACGGTAATACCTAGATTTTGTGAACGAGACTTGGTAGCTCACTCGCCGCCATCTTGGCGGCAGTTACTTAGTCGCAATTGCAATGTTTTCTATTATACAATTTAAGCTTTTAAAGATACATACCATTACCATTAAAATTCTAATTAAACCTTTATGCAGGCCATATTTTGGATCTATGTCTTCTGTATCAAATTAATAGTTTCAACATAAAATTCCAAGCGACTATTTTATGTACAGGGTTGATGAACCTACCATGATCAGATACATATTAATAAATAAAATATCCTTTGATTCACTAACCGCCTGCTTCACAATCGTCAAGTAAAGCATATCTATCAAATAAATTAAGCCCTTTCCTTTTCTTACACTTGAAAATAGACAAAGAGAGGGCTATCTTTATTTGACAGATGAATTTACTTGTTGATTGTGAAAAAAAAAACAGGCTTAAATTAACTAACATTATATATATAAGATAAATATAACTGTCAGTTTAATTGTGGATGCTGGTGTCCTAGTGAAAAGGGGTATAAGACAAGGCTATAAATCATTTACGGAGTACACTAGACTTAACCTTTTTTTACATGAATTTTACTATACCCTTTTTCTCTAGGACCCCAGAATTTTATAATAAAACCCAAAGGTTGAGGGTAAAAAGTTCAGTGATTTTTTAACCCTAAATTTATTTAACACTCATATAATAACTCATAAGGTACAACTTTAAGATAAATAATATCCTTATATGTCAATTTTCCTATTCAAATCCAGAAATAAAAATTATGATTGACAAAGCACCACACAATAATTAGTCATATGTACTCACCCAGATAGCTTCCCTGTTTACTAGCAGCCCACAATCTTTCCTCAGAGGTGTATCGGTCCAGGCGACCATGATACCACTCCGTCTCCGGTGGAGCTAAGACCGCTTGTCTCTCACCTAAATAAAGACCAAAGAATAATATAAAATCAGTGTAAAACAACTCTTAACATGCCAAAAAAATCAATTGGTAAACTTTTTGCAAAAAATTTTGGTTCAAAATTCTAAGATAGGTTGAAGAGCCAAAATAAAAAATATGCAATATTTCTTACTGTCCTATTTCTATTAAATAAGGAGGTACAATGAGTACTGCTTTCTAAACTATTTATGTTTTATGGTATTCAAAACTAGAATCTGGGGTAGAGTTAATTGCCAACTCTTTGAATACAAAGTTTCATTTAATTTTAAAGAACTGCAGAGTGTGTAACTGGGGCTTAATATTATCATGGACATAATTATTATCTGCTGTTTCTTGCCTACATGTAAATAATATCTCAAGAACAACTGAACTAACAACTGGTGATAATAGTGAAGGAATAGCATTTAGGAGTTAGTTTTTGAACTTCAAATTAATAATACAGCATACAAACTAAATAAAAAAAACGACTATTGTGTCTGATAGATTAGTCATGCAAGGGAATTAGATTCGTACTAAATAATAATAAAAAAACTTGTGCTAACTTCAGTTTGTAAATGTTTAGTTACACGATAATTTACATAATTTAAACTCAGTTGGCTAAATTAATAATGAAGCTAAGTCAACCAACCGTTGGCGCTAGGTCCGTCGGCCTCGTCCAGCTCTAAATCTGCGGCTAGTTCGGCAGCATCGCCGCCGCCATCCTCCGACTCCGTGGACGGCGAACCTAGCTTATCCTTTACAGGGGGTCCGATCGGTGCCCCCATCGCACGAATTAAATCAGCCATTTTTAACGCACCACTACTTGCCACTTATCCCAGTCAATTATCCCAGCGATCATGTGTGAAGCCTACCGTCTAACACATTACAGAAATAATCTTTAGAGGAAAATATACTTGTTTACAATAGTCTTGATCTTTATGCACTGGTGAGCAAAGCGGATAAAAGGACGAAGAAAGAAAAGCAACAACTAGGTTTATCTAGTGGAATAGACTATTGGTCTACTTGTTTATCATATTTTACACAAAACTATAATTATACAGTGAGTACTTTGCAATACTCCGATAATTATTTCGATCTGATACGCCCCCCCTTCCGATCGTCTCATCTGCACTTTTGTTTGATATGACAGTACATTTTCCCTATTGCTATATTAAAAAAAAAACATAGACAAATATGGGAGACTGAAGACTGCTGTTAAGCGGCGTGCTCACGAGGCGATTTTAGTTGATCAACTTAAATTGGTTTACGAATTGAATTGACAATCGATAATGCATGAGAACATGTTTTCGATAAAATTTGATCAACTTTTATTAAACAACAAAAAGTGGTTTCCCTCTCAACTTTGGTGTGCGAGTCAGTTCAATTTTATGACGTCACCGTGCGAGTCGAACGTGAGAAGGGTCCTTTCAAGTGGAAAACTATTTTAAATCCGTGGTGGTTTTTGAAGCAACTGCCCGATCGGTCCGATTATCAGAGCGTAAAACGCGTTATCAGGACTGGCTCATAAGCATGGATATATTTATAAATAAACCATTTTAAGCTTTTTTTTAAGTACTCACTCAGTGACACTCGACGCGACGACAATGCAAGCATACAACTGCAAATTACTTGTAGTTCAGACAAGAGGATGGAACAGTACATATCGGTTCAATCTAATCTAATTAAAAACTTGCGCTGCAAGTGGATTTTAACTAAAGCACAAGAGGTTTATGGGCGCTTGCACCATATGCGTTAAATATGTTTAAGTCACATATTTAATACAGATGCTACAAGCGGCCCTATATGTTTTAACATGTCTTTAGTTTAGTTAGGTCATTCCTTTCTTGCTAACGGTACGCATTTTGAGAGGACAAGAGCAATGATATTGAGCAATGACATGAGAGTAATGATATTTAAAATATCAAATAATTTTTAGGATAGTTTCTCGCATGAAATACAGGATGACTGGATATTCGATACATTCCTTTTAAGGAGGCATAGTAGAGCTCATTGAAGCAAATTAGGTCATGAGTTAATCTACAAGTATCCATTTTTGACGGTGAATAATTACTTACTCTTTCTTAATTATCTTTTAAGCTTTCGGCATACCAAATGCGTGTCAGGCGCGTCGCGTCGCGTCGCGTGGCGTGAGCAACGCAGCACCCGGCACACCGCAGGCAGGTGGCAGCTTCAACGCGTTTCGAACGCGTGCCAGCGCTGCGCACGCCTCGCTGCTGCGTTCGGTGAGACATGCTGCGCGGCTTGCGCGTACCCCCACCACGCGGTTGTAAAAAATACAACGACTAGTACCTGCGCCGACGCCGCGCTGACGCGACGCGTGCCAGCGCGCGCGACGCGCTTGCTACGCGCACGCCACGCGACGTGCTGCCCGAGTTGTCTGCGGCGACTGCAGCGCGTCGCGTGCGCGAAGCAGCTCGAACGTGTGCCCTGCGCAGGCACGCGTTACTTTTTGTGTGCTGGGTTCAATTTGATTTGTTGTTTTACAACATGCGCGGGCTCACGTTCAAAGCGCGACGCGCCTGACACGCGTTTGGTGTGCCGAAGGCTTTAATTAATTAAGTTCAGTTCTTTTTTCCAATAATATCGGCCATTGAAGTATGCATCTGACGATAATTACTGATTTCTGAAGAGTTCGTACCAGGTACAAGAGTAATGGAAATTCATAAGAAATGTACTTCTTAGTTTTAATTAGTACTTGCTTATTTTGAATATTTAATATTTTTTGATAACTATTGTACCTCATTAGATAGCTAGTAAATCAAGGAAGTTTTTCCAGTGATTTGTACGCTGCATGTCATACATTTATTTAAAAAAAAAAAACACTGTCTTTTAATGAAGTAATTACTTTTTTGTGTCTTTTTATTGGAGTTTTATTAAATAACATGACATGTAGCATTATGTGATTAGGATTTTGTCATTACATGAAATCGCTGACATTTTATCATTCAGAAAATACATTAAAGTGCATTAAAAAAGGCAAATTATTTTTTTAATATATTTTTTTTCGAACATGTTCCGCAATTTCGAAAAAAAACTAAAATCGCAAATATTTAAGAAACTAATAATGTTCGGCTAGGGTCAAATGAGCTCTACTATGCCTCCTTAAAAGGAATGTATCGAATATCCAGTCATCCTGTATAACATAATGTGAATGGGATACTTATAAATTATTGATATGTATTGCCATATGCATTTTGTCCATAGAGCAAAGAGCGTATATAAAGGTTGGAACGCATATTTTTTTAATCATTATCTGAAGTGAAAGCGTCTTGCAGTGTTATTGTCAGCTGTGTTTTGTTTTATTAAGAGTATTATTGTAAAATTTAGTTCCAGTTTTATATTTAAGACCAACAAATCGGTGAGTAGGCTTTTAGATCTTCATAGAATTTTTTTAATTAAGATCTTTTCTTAAGGAAATTAATGCAATTCTACTGCATCGTTTTATTTGCAATGTCATGTCATTGCTTGCTGCTCGCTTAGTCAGCGACGCCATTTTGTGTTCGTGAAATTTCTTTGTTCTATCAATACAGCACAGATTTTAGTTGCATGTTCGCGAGTCCAAATTTAAAGTTTTAATTTTCTTTAAACCAGATCTGTTATTGTTACAGACCTCAATATGCAGATCTTCGTTAAGACTCTTACGGGTAAGACGATCACCTTGGAAGTTGAGCCATCTGATACTATTGAGAATGTTAAAGCCAAGATTCAAGACAAGGAAGGCATTCCGCCAGACCAACAGCGACTGATCTTTGCCGGCAAGCAGCTCGAGGACGGCCGCACGCTCTCCGACTACAATATTCAGAAAGAGTCCACGCTCCATCTTGTATTGCGTCTTCGTGGAGGTATGCAGATTTTTGTAAAGACCCTTACGGGCAAAACTATTACCTTAGAGGTTGAGCCCTCTGACACTATTGAAAACGTGAAAGCTAAGATTCAAGACAAGGAGGGTATCCCCCCTGACCAGCAGCGCCTTATCTTCGCTGGCAAACAACTAGAAGACGGCCGCACGCTATCAGACTACAACATCCAAAAAGAGTCTACTCTCCATCTTGTGTTGCGTCTTCGTGGAGGTATGCAAATCTTTGTCAAAACCCTTACTGGAAAAACTATCACCTTAGAGGTTGAGCCTTCTGACACCATAGAAAATGTGAAGGCCAAGATTCAAGACAAGGAGGGTATCCCCCCTGACCAGCAGCGTCTTATTTTTGCTGGGAAACAGTTGGAAGATGGGCGCACATTGTCTGACTACAACATCCAAAAGGAATCCACACTACATTTGGTTCTCCGCCTCCGAGGTGGCATGCAAATTTTTGTTAAAACTCTGACTGGAAAGACAATCACTTTGGAAGTTGAAGCATCTGACACTATTGAGAATGTTAAGGCTAAGATTCAGGATAAGGAGGGTATTCCTCCAGACCAGCAGCGTCTTATTTTTGCTGGTAAACAGCTTGAAGATGGACGTACTTTGTCAGACTATAATATTCAGAAAGAGTCCACACTCCATCTTGTATTGCGTCTTCGTGGTGGCATGCAAATTTTTGTTAAAACTCTTACTGGAAAAACAATTACTCTAGAAGTTGAGGCTTCTGATACCATCGAAAATGTGAAGGCTAAGATTCAGGACAAGGAGGGTATCCCCCCCGACCAGCAGCGTCTTATTTTCGCTGGTAAGCAGTTGGAAGATGGGCGCACCCTATCAGACTACAATATCCAAAAAGAGTCAACCCTGCACTTAGTATTGCGTCTGCGTGGTGGCATGCAAATCTTTGTCAAAACTCTTACTGGAAAGACCATCACTTTGGAGGTTGAAGCATCTGATACCATTGAAAATGTGAAGGCAAAGATCCAAGACAAGGAAGGTATCCCTCCAGACCAGCAGCGTCTTATTTTTGCTGGTAAACAGCTTGAAGATGGACGTACTTTGTCAGACTATAATATTCAGAAAGAGTCCACACTCCATCTTGTATTGCGTCTTCGTGGTGGCATGCAAATTTTTGTTAAAACTCTAACTGGAAAAACAATTACTCTAGAAGTTGAGGCTTCTGATACCATCGAAAATGTGAAGGCTAAGATTCAGGACAAGGAGGGTATCCCTCCTGATCAGCAGCGTCTTATTTTCGCTGGCAAGCAGTTGGAAGATGGGCGCACTCTATCAGACTACAATATCCAAAAAGAGTCGACCCTGCACTTAGTATTGCGTCTGCGTGGTGGCATGCAAATCTTTGTCAAAACTCTTACTGGAAAGACCATCACTTTGGAGGTTGAAGCATCTGATACCATTGAAAATGTGAAGGCAAAGATCCAAGACAAGGAAGGTATCCCTCCAGACCAGCAGCGTCTTATTTTCGCTGGCAAGCAGTTGGAAGATGGGCGCACTCTATCAGACTACAATATCCAAAAAGAGTCAACCCTGCACTTAGTATTGCGTCTGCGTGGTGGCATGCAAATCTTTGTCAAAACTCTTACTGGAAAGACAATCACTTTGGAGGTTGAAGCATCTGATACCATTGAAAATGTGAAGGCAAAGATCCAAGACAAGGAGGGTATCCCTCCAGACCAGCAGCGTCTTATTTTTGCTGGCAAGCAACTTGAAGATGGCCGTACTTTATCTGACTACAATATTCAAAAGGAGTCTACTCTTCACTTAGTTTTGCGTCTCCGTGGTGGCATGCAAATCTTTGTTAAAACTCTGACTGGTAAAACAATCACCTTAGAGGTTGAGCCTTCTGACACCATTGAGAATGTTAAGGCTAAGATCCAGGATAAGGAAGGCATCCCCCCAGACCAGCAGAGACTGATCTTTGCTGGCAAACAGCTTGAGGATGGTCGCACTCTATCCGACTACAACATCCAAAAGGAATCTACTTTGCACTTAGTTCTCCGTCTTCGCGGTGGCTAATCACCATAAAAGAAGCAATTAAGCAATTGTAACGAATCAGAATAACTACTCCTCTTATATGTGTATCCGTTACTATACCATTCCTATTATTGCAGTATTTGATTAAACGAGTAGCATGATTTTTTTGTTTTATTTATTAATTAATGGAGCATAAGGGCGTGGCCACGACTTAATGCGACCGGCCGAGCAGCGAGCGTATAACGTCAACTAACCGCTGCGAGGTGAGCGTCTAGACCGAGCAATGAAGAGAGAATTCGCTCGCCGCTGCTCAGTCGTGGCCAGGCTGTAAGCGACGAATTTATGCGTTAGAGTGAGCAATATCTTGTTATCGCATAATTTTGTTGCTTATGGTCCTTCGTGTATGAGTCCACATTGACATGAACACGCTCGGATCTTTTGTTGCTGGCACGGCGTGTGCTGCTCTGCACTCTGCAGCAGCACCACCATATTGAAAATTGATTTAGGTACGTGTGCTGTGTATGGCTGTACCTGTATTAGGGAACGAAATAATGGGCATTGAATGTGGACAACCGGGAATAAAAATTCCATCGAGGGTGTGGACAACTGGGACTTTCCATAAGAAAAAAAGGCTCCGCTGGGGAGTATACCTGCAGCAGAGCCTTTTTTTCAATGCCCATTATTTCGTTCCCTAGTACAGGTACATCCATAAACATCATACGTAGTACGTAGTCAGCTGCAGAGAAAAGTAACCCCCTCTGCTAAGTAAATTGTATGCAGGGGTGGTTACTTTTCTCTGCAGCTGACTGTACGTTCAACGTACATCATTTTACTATATAATTAATTGATTTTCACTATGGTGGCGCAGCTGCAGAGCAGCACACGGTACGGCACTGTATAAAAAAAAAGCGAATATGGTTAGTCCAACCAATTTAGGTATTATTCTCTGATTGATAGACATGTTTCGGCTTAAACAATGCAGCTTGAAACCAGTGCTGCGTCAACATTTCTTTGAAACCATGACATGTGCCAACATAAGTTCCCAGTTAAAGCATTAGTGCCTGAAACATTAACCCATTCGACAAATCGTCTGATAAATTGATTACTAGTTCTCTATTCTACGAACGACATTATAATGATTCATGAACGCAGTTTTGAGTACAGGGTGGAAAAACTAACGCCACATGGAGGGATGCTTAACCACATGGAGATAGATAGCAAATAGATAAGTGTCCCGTCTTGATAAAATCGCTATAGGTCGCTTAGTAATAAAAGTCAGGGCGAGACACTTTTATTTTAAACCCCCATTAACCCAATGGGTTAAGCGGTAAGTCTTAAGTTAGAATATGTAAAAGATATATTCATTTCCCTAGCACCTGTAAAATTTCATCTCGTGCATGCATGTTGAGCCCGCAGGGTGGCACTGGGTAAATGCGACTGCTTTTACCAAAAATCAATTCAATCCATACAAAGACTATCCCTTTAAGGGATATCTTCCAACTAAAACGCTTGTCTGTTTTTTACGCCTGAGTCGATTTTGATGAAATTTTCAAAGGGGATAATTTGAACGCCGGGAAGGCACGCCTACATTTTTATTCGGAAAAATTTCGATTTTTCAATGGAAAAACGATGAAATAGGTAGTTCTACACGGACAAAATATACTTAGTTCAATATAAAGCAGGGTCAGTTTCGTCTGAAATGCCAATCAATCGGTCTTAAATTGACGAGTCATTGTTCACAGCAATTTCATGTACGTGCCCTAAGAGCCTGTCCAGATGACGCGTTTTACGCTCGCGCGTTCCCGTGATACTAGAGCTACATACCTCCCGTCTACATGCTGCCTCGCGTTTCCTCCGACGGGATGTATGTAGGTAGTAGAACGCGCGAGCGTAAAACGCGTCATCTGACAGGCTCTAAGGTGACGGCGCCTGTAACCACCGCCGCCCTCCCCTAACTTAATTCCGTACATACTTCGATTTTCAAAGTAGGATCCCAGGGGCCCTAGCCAAGATGCCTCACGCTAACTTAACGATTTTTCGAAAATCGACAAAATGTACGGAATGGACGTATAAGAGGCTAACGTGACTGATCTTTACATTATGTCAATCCTATACAAATTTACTCGAAAATCGTTAAGTAAGCGGGGCCAGTTCACACCGCGCCGAGAAACGATGATGCTTGGAGAGGCCTGTTGTTCCACGATGCGCAACGCGGCGTCGCGTCTCGACGTGTACTGACCCTAATGCATTTTGGCTAAGCTAAGATACCGTAGCGCCCTTATGGCGGTGGAATTTAAGTCTAAAGTTGTACTTCTAATTCCATAAAATAAAACAACAACAATTGTTAACATTTTATTAGGAGGCGAAAACGAGCAATAAGTTTTTGGATAAATTTTAATACAAATCAATAGTAAATTTGTATTACATCTCGTAAATCGTCAAGTTTAATCTAACAAATTACAGTACATATTTAAGATTACAGTAACATGAACAAGTATAATATTATGTAAGGGGTAGGTACCATTTGAACAGGCATGTTTTCCGCTGACGCTTTCGAAACATTTGATCTTTCACGTAAGTGCTACATGTTGTCTATACTCGCTAGCTATAGGTCGTGGACAACAAGCACCACAACTTACAATATCATAGGATACAAGGGAAGGATGCAAAAGCAACACTGAACCAACATCGCGGATTGCTTGGAGACAATAACGACAAAATATCAGTGAAAGACAATTAGGTATTTATTTATCACTTTTATCAGTAATAAATTAATGAATATGAAAAACATTTTGAACTGAGTTCAAGAAGATTTGTTAAAATATATTTTAGTGAATATCGATAAAACTGTAGCGTCTTTTGGCGCCGACGACGCGGTTCGGGTTAGCAGCACGATTTATATTCTAGCCGGCCGCACCGCACCATCACACATCGAACATTGAACGACTCGTACCATTAATAAATGTATTATTCTTTCAAAATACTTACATTAAGGAGACTTGAAGATAGAACAATTATTAATGTACTTACGTGTAACTAACATTAGATCTAGGTATTGTCTTTTGTATGCCAGAAATGTGATTCAATGGGGTCCATTCACTTTGTGATGATATTAACTGTCAAACGAATCGATGAGAAAATATTATGTTCAATATTACTGCAACATCAATACTTGGACGACAAAGTGAAATATGACGATTCAAGATCTTATTTAATAATTGCTATTATTACAAGTACATTTAACAATCCTATTAATTAGAGGCCATGAAGTAAATTACTAATTTTATGTTTGGTATAAATTATGCAAATAAATGTAATCAAAGTGAAAGAAATTATTATGCGAAATGACACAAAATGATTAGTGAATATAGTATGTAAACTTTTGAATAAATATACTTGTTAGGACGCGGTACCAACAGCACGATAATCTAACGTTATCACAATGACATTATAATAATTTTTATATCATATTCGCCCATAAAACATCGAACATCGAAACGCCACGAACTCCTGGCAAGATTGCAACAACTCTTATATCTCCACCTTCATATTTAAGTATAATATTACATACATTGTATACATTCTCCATTTAGATAAATAATTACCCGCAAAGACATAACTATAAAATCTAATCTCATAATGTTAATACTACACCATAATCCTATAAACATGTCCTGTGCTTTCATTGATGGTTCCGAGGAAGTGACAACGCATTCAACTAATCATACTTCGAAACGGAATACTATACAGAGGTGAGAGCGCATCTACAAAAATAGATTTATAATTAATTAACTAATGTACAGACACATTACTTCAAAATATCACTTCTTAAAATTGTTGCTGCCTGAAGGCAACGAGCTCGCCCCGCCCTTTATACACACATACTAGCTCTGCCGCATTGCTTCTAGTCTGGTGCTTCACCATTATTTGCTAGATACTGTAAACCTAGGATTATTAACACCGCGTATCTCAATCACTGAATGTTTTTGATCTAAAGGTGGGACCGATTACGTGTGAAATGGATACCATCGAGCGGCCATCCTAGGCTTGCTTCTAATTATTGTAACACACTTCGTAGCTAAACGATGGAAGTAAAACGTCATTCATACTTCTCCTGCTAGCGCCAGGCTTCATTGACAGATGGCCAAACGTGATCATGTCTTTATTTCAACAATAAACAGCTGCGCCTTAATACATAGTAAATTAACTCACACATACAAAGTCAAAATAGTATAAAAATAAAATAATGGCCACTTCATTACAATATTACCTTGCATCCCTAATCAATTAACTTTTCTGTCAATACGTTACGTCAATACGTCAATACGTTTTCTGTCAATAGGGTAACATTTATAGATTACTTAGGGATTCGACTATTCGATTTTAATAGAACAAAATATAGTTCGATTCGTAAAAAATACCGCTACAAAATTTGACACAGCATACACTTTTTGGAATGATCGGTTGCGAATTAGCTCATGTGCTAAGTCAGTACAAGGAGGTAAAACAAATGGAAGACGTGACCAAAATATAAAAACCCATAATTAAATATAACCAATCCATAAACCAAATATTTCCAAATTTTAAGTAGGGAAAACACTTCCAGTAAATACTATAACATTGAGCTTTTGACACAGTCACAGACAAAATGATTCTACGTAATACCACTCCAGCGACACTCCATGCTATTTATTTCCAGTTTTCCTTTGTATGTAAACCCAGGGTCGTATCCCTTATAGCAAGAGTGTAGCTTTTTTCGTAGTTATATTAGCTATTCTTTGATAATACTGCGTGACGAATAGGTTGGTTATAGACTTTTAAATGCAACACACGCTTCGGCAGTCTTTATCGATGACATTTTACCACTTTTCTGACAAGCTTGAAGCATAAAGATGCCTTTTTGACTTCTTGTATGCTGTCTTTTGGAATTCGCGTAAGTGCTGCAACGTGAACTATTTCATCTCTGAGCTGACGCTTTAATTAATTTACTTAATATTGCATTCAATTGAAAAAAAAATATTTTAATCTTAAGCCAGTACAATACAGTAAAAAGTCGCCGCAGGATCAATACCCTTGAAAATTGCTTTCTTATTCGCGTCATTGACAAAACTGAGAAATCTTGCCTCACCACGTGATCCTTGAGATGACATTAAGTTCCGTAGCTTATTTTTTCAGACCAAACCAGCAATAAAGAGATACTTCGTAGTTGACGCTGCATGGTAGCAAAATGTCTCCGAGGATTGGTCGAAGCGGGTGTTGCGGTGATGGGGTTTTTACATGTTGGGTAGCGGGACAGTGATCTGCACGTAGCTGATGGGGAAGTAGCCGGTCTTGCCGTTCACCGAGCCCTCGAACCAGTTGTCGTCCACTTTGTTGATCAGGGTGATCACGTCGTTTTCCTGGAGTTTGTGAAGTTGGTTAGCTTTTGTTGATCAGTGGAACAAGAACACATTGCACAAGGATATTATACTCGTAACTAATCACAATAACTCTTACCGCCATATCTGTCAAATAAATGCAGCCTTTCCCTTTCTTACACTTGAAATTAGACAAGGAGATACCCCTATCTTTAACTGACTGATGAATTTACTAGTCGATTGTGAAACAGGTCCTTATACTATTCGCCTTATTTATAAGTTCAGGTCGGGCTATTTTGACTGAGGGGTAATTACTCTTCAGTCGAAATAGCCCCGCCCGACCTTATACATTCAGTCAACAAAGTATCGGGAATGGATGATTTGTTTATGGTTCCAAATTCAAATTTTTGTTTTTTTTGTTGTTGTTAGATTGGCACAACTGTTTTCTATTTTGGCGCGGAGTTTGAGTTGCATCTGTTATTTATATTAAATACAGTGCTGTTTTTAGTTATATCATATCTAGTGTGTATTGCGAATTTCATAATGGACAAAAACATTGAACAAAGAGTTTGTCTTAAATTTTGCATCGCCAATGGAATTTCGTGTTCGGAGTCACTGAAAATGTTACAGAAGGCTTACGGTGATTCGACTTTATCAAAAACACGTGTTTATGAGTGGTACAAAGCGTTCAAAAGCGGTCGAGATGTGATGGAAGATTTGCCTCGCTCTGGTAGGCCATCAACGTCTGCAACTGAAGTTAACATCGCAAAAGTGAAGGAAATAGTGACTGAAAATCCTCATTCAACTTTGAGAGAGATAGCCGCCGAACTTTCTGTATCTCACGAGTCGATCCGTACTATTTTAACTAATCATTTGGGTATGAAACATGTTACTGCTCGGCTAGTCCCAAAAGACCTGAATTTTCTCCAAAAACTCAATCGCATGAGAGTCGCTGAGGACATGCTAGAACGAGTCAATTCCGACCCAACATTCATGAAACGCATTGTTACTGGTGACGAGACGTGGGTTTACGAGTTTGACATGCAAACTAGTCAACAAGCTTCGGAGTGGCGCCTTCCAACTGAACCGAAACCGAAGAAACCACGCCAAAGTCGATCAAAAGTCAAAGTCATGTTGACTGTTTTCTTTGACTATCGCGGTGTTGTGCACTCGGAATTCTTGCCGGAAGGTCAAACGGTAAATAAAGAATATTATTTGAGCGTTATGCGGCATTTAAGAGAGCAAATTCGACGAAAAAGGCCAGATTTGTGGAATGAAAATTCTTGGATTTTGCACCACGATAATGCGCCTTCGCACAAGGCCATCATTGTGAAAGAATTTTTGACCAAACACTCAACAAATACCATCGAGCAACCACCATATTCACCAGATATGGCTCCTGCCGACTTCTTTCTTTTTCCTAAACTCAAATTACCACTTCGTGGCACCCGTTTTCAATCGGTAGAAGACATAAAGGAGAATTCGCGCCGAGAACTGAATTCAATTCCGGAAACAGCGTTTAAAAAATGTTTTGATGATTGGATTATTCGTTGGCGTAAGTGTATCGTTTCTGAAGGAGCATACTTTGAAGGTGATAAAATAAATTTGGATGATTAACAAACAGTTTGTGTATTATTGATCTTTTCCCGGTACTTTCTTGACAGAGTAGTAAATGAAAGCCATACATTGGCTTTATGTTGAAACAATATAATAACAATACCCCTTATTCCGTGCTATTCGGCTACAGAACATAGCATCAAAAGATCAAAAAAAAAATTAATAGTATCCGCGTCTAGCGAAAACCAAATAACCAAATAATCATTATAAAAAAAAGCAAAATGTTATGTTGGGCAAAATGTGAAATAGTAGTATTGCTATTCGTTCTAAGCTCGCCGCGGATATTATACGCGAATTTGCTGACAATATTTTTTGGAACTTTAAATACTGACATGCATTTGCACAAACGTCAAGTTAATGATGAAGCTCACCTTGAAGCCCAGTTCGCCCTGGTTCTCAGGCTCGAAGTCGTAGAGAGCGGTGCAGCACGGGCCCTTGGCGGGCGCGATCGGCGTCCGCGCCGGGGACTTCACCGGTGACGGCAGCGGCGACGCTGTACCCGCAGAATTTTAGCGTGACGAATAGAGAGCGAGCGCGAATGCTACGTCAATGCAAGTGGGACCTTATGGTTAAAATTATCACGTTTTTAACAAGTCCCGTTCGGTACAAATTAAAAGAAAAATGCATTTATCACATGCTTTCTTCCGGACTGTTAAAATACAAATCAAACGAGCCCAAAAACAAATCTATACTATTTTTTATTTTTTCTATAGCCACCTTCTGTCTCTTCATGAAAATTGATTTTTGTTTACATATTCATAAACAAGTCAGCTAATTAAAGAATGTTTGAAAAGTTTTCAGTCCAGTAATAATTTTCGTAGCCTCCACGAGTGTAGCACACGCTCGACGCGTTTGGCAGTGGAGATTTTCTATGGATTCGTATTTTCCAGCTATATTTGCCTGAAGTTTTAAACTTATATTCAGACAAATATATCTACAAAATTTGAACGTTCGCGAAAAGTGTTTTAAACAAGGAACTAATCGAATATCAAATCATACCATAAGGTCCCTCAATTGAATTGACATATTCTATTTTACAAAAGTGTCAAAAATATACCTAACGAACAAAATGTTGGGTAAGGAAAACTGTAATTTGAATTAGCATTAAGCTAATAGAATGAAATATTGTTAGGTAGGTATATAACAATTTTGTATTCGAAAAAGATTTTGACGAAGCAGCGTCAAGCGTGATTTTTCTTCGTAGATACTACTTTTCTAAAACACAAACGTTTGCATAATTCCAGAGGAAAAGTTCTAAATAGACTAGAAGTAACATTAATTCCGAAATCATATGTTTTTTAATGTTTTAGAAGAATTGAAAAAGCCGAAAACATAATCATGATTTAAAAACATGTAAGGCCATTTTGATCCAAGCACTAAAAATAGCATCATGCCATGTGTAGAACACATATATGACGGTAATGGCTTGAATTTAATGTCGCCGAGAAAATAATAATGGATGATAGCGACATGCACAGTGAAAACAGATGACACGAGTAACCACACTAGAAACCGAACGCAATTGAAAACAAACAAGCGACTATCAATGAACTCTATCAACTCAAACAAAACCCGACACGAGAAAAGAGAAAACCTGAGAATTTTGGAAATGTGTGTGTCATGTATGTGTTGTGGTGTTATATGATTGAATCGATACAAGCATTCCTAGTGTCTGACTTTTGAGGACCTAAAAATAAGATAAAAATTGTGAGAATACAGGGTGAGTTTTTTTAAAGTGCACACATTAAAATGAGGGACATTAAATTAAATTTTATCGACGAAAAAAAACTTTTTTTATTATTATTATTTTTTGTGTTTACATATGGTTCAAGAGTCATAAAAAATAAAAGTAATAAAAAAAAAACATTTTTTTCGTCGATAAAATTGAATTAAATGTCCCCCATTTTTATATGTACACTTTATAAAGACTCATCCAGTATATCTGCACTACTCGATTGTGTCGTGGCGCCTCCATAATATTTGAATGTATATTGTGTAATGAGTACCTATGAATGTAAGTACCTGTAGTATAACGGTTTAATCTTGACTATTGTATGGTATTTTTTTGTTTTACGGCATGGAAAAGGCAAACGAGCACCCAGCTAGGCCACCTGATGGTGCTCCGAACCCATAGATATTTGCAATCCCAATACAGCAAATGGGCTGCCAAATGGTCGGACGAACTTCGGTCGTAACAAGAATGGACCCTCTTGTTAAGTGGTTCATGTCGCAAGGCTTGATAACCTTGAATGACGTTGGTCGTATCAACCAACCCATTCACGATAGAACTTGTCGCATATAACCGATGTTCGCGAGACGGTCTGTGCGACCGCCGTATTGTGAATGACCAATTTAAGTTGGAATGCCTCTACGGCCTCTATGCTAGTGTAGTGGAAGTTGTGCGTGTGTTTACCGTTGTTGGAGCGCGAGTTGTTCCCGGCGCTCGGAAACAGCTCGAGGTTGGACGGCGGCTTGTGCTCGGGGGAGCTCGCGCGCGATCCGTCTTCTCCGATACAAGTAAATAAATCTCTCAGTATACGAACATTAGCAACACTACCGAAAGAGGGCGAAACTTGATGCTTCTCCTGAATTTGGCCAGATCATCTCGTCATGAATGCATAACAAACGACAACACTACAGTAAGTTATTTAGATTCGATTCCTGATGTTGTCTATGTTAAGACAACTATTCTGTGCAGATATGTCAAAATATTATGAAATTATTATTAATTACTAAAAAATTCAGGTTTAAGAGACAATGTGTGTTCAAGGGTTTACCCCTGAATCACCGACACTCATTTCATAGAATATTTTACTTCGCCTAATTTTCATTTCATCGACAGGCATTTCCACGTACAAGTTATAATTTTTGGTGGTCACAGGTCTAACCTAACCTAACTTACGTAACCCATGCTTAAGATAAACTGAAAACAATAAGGTTTCGGCACGAATTAGCTTTCGATGTAATGAAATTAGGTGAAACTGATTCGATGAAATGAGTATCTACAAAACAAGGAGACACCTTGTTCAAGTTATATTCAGCTCCTCAATAAATTATAATTTGCGCGGTCAAGTACCGTTCAGTTTATAAACGGAATAGCATAGTATAAGTAATTAGATTACTTATTACTGTATCGTCATAAGTAATCTAATTACTTTTACTATGCTATAAAACCGCCCCTGATATACTTTTAATAGGACACAAAACAAGTAGTTTACCTCGTTAAAATGCCAAACAAACTCTGTCCAACCTTTTCTACGTTATGATGTTTTCTTCACTTCATTTATTTTAGATGAGGTCACTTCTTGGTTTTTTATCAGTACGAAACTAACAAACCTAACTATCCTTGTTGGGTTATTGGGGTCTACTTTGTGTATAACAATGTCATCTGACTTCTGCATGGTGCATGTCAATTCGTTAGTCCGCGTGACGTAACATCGATCACACATAGAGAAGGAGATAACATACACATCCAGAACTACTCGTCAGAAAATTATCAATTAAGAATTCAGGACAGTTTGAGAATACCAAGGGAAATAGAACATACATTCATTGGAAAATAGCTATGAGCAAAAATAACGAATAGCTAAACATTTTTGATAGTTAGGTATCGTCATTTCTTTATAGCTTTATATTTTAAAAATAAATAATTATCATAAGTTATGGGACAGGAATGGATGGGATAAGGAGTGGACTCTCAGCGACCTGTAAAAATAAAACTGATCACTGTACAGTTTTACCACAACCCGTTAGAAATTTAACATTTGCTTTAACGATTACAAAAAGAAAACAACTGAAAACTAATACCTACGCTCCCTTTTCTTAGGATCCCCTTCAAAATATTATTGAAACATGAAATATTATTTATTATTTTGACAGAAGAGCATTAGTTATAGGTATGTTTGTACAGTGTTAACACAGAAGCCCGTCGCGTGCGCATGAGTCGCCGAAGCGTGCGAAGTTTTTGACCAGATAAAGAACACAAGTGACTTTTGACTGTGGATCGCGTTACATAAAAACAATCTTGATACTTTAATCCCATTCTCACAGGAAGGAAGGAATATAGATGCAGAATACAGAATATTTGTAGCTATGTTTCTTTACAGCAAGGCCAAACTGCAGAAATAGCGTACGTATATCCATATAGTTTGCAAATTCTTCAAAGAACAAAAGATATTTTGCCGTATTCAACCAATTATGGACGTATGTTGGTCTGCGGTTTGCCTCACTTGCAGCAAAACTTGCTGTTAAAGAGAGTTATCAAGGTTTTGATGTAAAAACAATATACTTTTTAGTAACATTTACAAGTTAGGGACGTGCGTAACTAAACGTAAACGTGTTCAATTGAGAATATGGAAACGCTGCGCGCAGGTACTGGATTTTACTTGAATGACTGCCATTAGCAATATCCTGTTCTATGTTACTTCCTTAACCAAAACTATTTAAAAACAACAAGAACCCTTTCTCAAATAAATCTACAAAAAAACCTAAAAAACAAACCATCCACCTCCCAAAGCAATCCACAACCAAAACAGAAAACCAAAAAATAAAACCTAATTCACCTGTCCAGGGGTCTCTTCCGTTAAATTGAGATCGGGGGGCCGGGTGCGGTCTGAACTGGTTGTAGGGGGTCGGCTTGGCGCTCGGTTTGGGGGGGGTGGGCGCCTCCCAGGCGCGGAACGGGTCGCCTGAGCTGAGGTCGCCCACGGACGAGGACGGGGGCAGGTGCGGGCGGGGACGGGGGAGGCTCTGGGTGGAACCGTACCGCCTACCATTGGTCAGGTCGTGGATGCCCTCGATGTGCAGGTCCGCCAGGGTCTTCGGGACGAACTCCAGCTTGGGACGGTTCACGGCTTCCTCTTTCCTGCAACGATTAATTACAATTTAAAACTTGATAAAGTTCTAAAAGTCACCAATATAAAGATCATACGTATACAAGAAATCTAATAACTCTTGAATTGTCTAGCTGATTTCGATCAAACCTAGCTGGCCGCTTTGACGAAGTGAGCTACCGAACGACCGAAGATGTTGAAGATAAATAAAAAAAGCTCAATAAAATAGAACCCTAATATTTCCCTTATAGTTCTTGAGCTAAACTTAGATAATAAATATAACTTTGGAGATAGCCAGTTTATATTCCCCACATCACCCGACAGACATTAACATAAACATCCTACATTCACGTGGGATTTGGAGAGTGCCGTGAAAAATAACGACGAGTAACTATCTCGCGACATAAAAGCCTGCTGTTGGATCAACTGCTACAAAAGCCGAGCCAGTTTGTCATAAAATGCGGCCGGCGTTTTTAAAGGCAAATACTTTTCATTGTGCCGAAAATTGTCGGCACACGTTAACTTTACCGTAAGGTTTATTGATTTAGGGGTGTGCTTGAGGGTTTGTTTATCAACTAAAGATAAAGGTTGTATACCACTAGTATTTTTTTTCTTAGTTTTGAAAACATTGCCCGGATAACCTAGTTCATACAGGAATAGAAATGAGTGTACATTTGTGAAAGTTGTAGTTTCCGGGTGGGAAAAATAACAAATTAATTTTTCGTAAATGTTCTATAAATCCAAAGCCAAATCAAAGGTTCTGTTAGTTTCAAACATAAAATAAAAAATATCTTAATTAATCGACAGTTAGAAAGTGTAAATTGTCTATTCACCGGTTGTCTTACCTCTACATTCAAAACAAAGCGAACACTGTTACTTGGCGGCAGAGCAACGCTAAGATAAAAATAGCCAATTAAATTCAGAAACCACCCAATGTCTCCCAAGTTGAATGCACTCACTTCTCCATGAGCGTGGAGACGAGCCCCTGCAGGATCTCCGTGCACTGCTGGTGGTACTCCAATAGCCCCTCCGCGAAGAACGACAGCTGCGCCACCTGCTCCACCTAGACCCAAACATTATTTATAAAAACATATCCAGATGAGGGAAACCCAGACGTTAAAAACCAGCACTGTGGCTCCGGCTGCAGCACATGCTGAGCTGAATCTTATCTGACTTCACACAACAGTGCAACGTTTCTGAATTTGCTTTAATCTTGCTTTATTGTACTGTCTAGCGAAAGATCTTTAACGGAAGTCAATAAATAGTTCCTTCCTTTATTTTATACTATGCTATGATTTGTAATTAACTTTTTTAACCTATCTAGAAAGTATTTATACTTAAGCTTAAAAATGTTAAAGTAACTTACGTCATTATCAAGAAGGTTGAACATCCCGATCTGCGCCAGCGTGAGCGACTCGGCGAACTTGTCCTCTGCCTGTCGTATCTCATCGTCTGGAATGTGAGAACCTAACATGTGTCAACGCTTATCCAAATGCGTCGTCACCATATTAAAATAATAAAAAATAAAAAAGTACAAAATCAAATCATACAGACCAAACGTTGAAAATAATACGCAAGCAGGTAATGTTGGATAAGGGCCGTAGAATGTGCGGAGCGGGAACAAAAACATGAAAAAAAAAAACGAGCGTATGTTAAAGGGATTGTGAAATGTGAGGTAAAACCTAATATAGTGTTTTCAGTCCACGAAGATGCACCCAACACTCAACTTGACGTTGCACGGTCAATGTACATAAAATTAAGAAGCGGGGCGTGACTTCGTGGATTAAAAATACCATAAGTACAAATTGATACGCGATGAAAAACTTCACGCAACACAGTCAAAAAACTTCACGCAACACAGTCAAAAAACTTCACGCAACACAGTCAAAAAACTTCACGCAACACAGTCAAAAACTTCACGCAACACAGTCAAAAACTACACGCAACACAGTCAAAAAAACAGTGCCCCTGCTGTTTCCAAAAGTTCAAAATATAATCCATATAGCATGTTAAGAGCGAAGTCTAGTTTTGGCTTGTGAAAGTAATTTGTATTAAAAACTCACATATCGTTAATCATCAGGAACAGGACGGACAATGTTGAACCTAATTCTGCGTATGACCCAAAAATGTCGCATAGATAAGAACTTTGTAATTTAGACTACGCATCTACCTGAATATTATGATGTGTTACAATTCACATGTGGGTTATGGTACTAGCATAATAGGCGTTTTACGTCACTGTATAACACATACCCTGTCTTGGAGTATTGCTGTGACTGGGACTCATGTAAGGGCTCACCTTACCTTGGCCTGACCAATTCAATCATATAAACAAACAACATAATTAAACTTATCGGTAGACAAAGAGGCAAAATAAACTTAAGAATGACGTTAGAATAGTGTTTAATGTGAGACTATTGATAATCACCTTTTGCTTGGCGCCGTCGTTTGCAATCGAAATCCAATCTACGTCCCTGTAATTTCTTTCGGTGGTGCTAAAAAGAAACAATACCAGTTTTGTATATAAGATGTTGCTGTTGTATACACATCACTACTAGACGTGTTGTTGCTGTCAAGATGCGAATTAAAGTATCCTCATTTTTAGTAATGTAGAAATGAACACAACGCTAACACCGCTAAAAGTATTTCAGACTTCTTGTGCGACTTACCATAACTTCTTTAAGGTCTTTAGTCTGCAGATGATGCAAGGGCTCCAGGAAGCTTTGTTTGATGTTGTCGTCGAGGGAGTATTTCACGTCCGCCATCTGCTTCATCGCCTCGCCCATTTCGATAAGGCATTGGGCTGAAATAATAAAGTCATGATCGATAAATCCTTCTGGTGCACAAGCTGAACAGTCATTTATATTTACGGTTATTTTATTTACGGTTGGCTTTATTAGGGAACATAACACAATTTGACGCTAGCTAATTTGTCGTGAACTAGTCCACAACTAAAGCAAATAGTAAGACAATATTTTGCAAGTCGTACACTGTACGAACGAGAATGCAATAGTTGCCTGTACGACGTACAGTCAACTATTAACGATAGGTGCCAGAAAGGAAAACCAGGAGGTTTCATATTAAAAATTCCTTTCACAAGTCAATTATGACAAAACGGTTTTTTCTGTCTCTCAGTATGACCGTGCAAACTTTCGTATAAGTCCACAAACGGTAACCGGTCCATATTCTCATGTCAGCAGAATAACGTTAACTGCTGATTATAATTAACTAAAGTTCTGCACTAAAAGGTGGTCCGACGATCTGACATGGATCGCGGGAAACATCTGAATATTCGCACACTTATCAACTCGGCACCTCATGCCCTCATGACGATGCCGATGACAAGGTAATGTTTAGGCTGGTCTTTCTAATAATATTGCGCGAAACTTACAGAATACAGTGTCTTCTCCCAGTTTCTTGCCGTAGTGCAGCATGCAGTCTCCCAGCACGCCCTCTGGCTGAGGGTACGTATTGCTCTTGGCTTGGCCGCTCAGTTTGCTAATACCCTTCACGGCGGCCATCTTCGCTCGGGCTGTCGGGTTTGGCTGAAGGAACTCTTTCGTTTTCGTTTGTAACTCCTCTACCAGTTCACACGTCACGTCTGTTTTCTGTAACGAAATTAAATACAGTCAGTTGACTATTTACTACAACCCACTAGTATATTTTAAATCGCGTGGCATTTGCATACGTGGCGTGTGTGTACAAATCGAATGTACAAATACTTAGATCACAATCGTAATTAATATTTGATCTCAGATAAGCCCTGTGACGTGTGTGCATCAATTCTATTCTACGTTATTGTTGTGGCTTTAGCACTATAACCAAAGATCCTAAACTCCAAATATATAACCTATAATAATATGATGAACGCACGGCATGTTAAGATATTTTAGCTCTACCTATTCCGATCACTGATTAAATTCAATATACACCTCAAAAGAAGTAGCCTGTTCTTTTATAAATGGCTGAGAGCTGGCGGACGTCTATAGCTACGACTATGCGTATATTAAAGCACTCAAGCCTCAAACGCTGGAACAATAGCGAGTCGACGCAAGCACGTAATCTAAGCCCGTCTCGCCCAAACGCGGGCAGATTTTTTCACAGGAGCTTTGAAAATTACTCCGTATGAAGTAGTGCAGTAACTTGAGTAATTACTTACTCTTTCCATTTCCACGAAATCCAAATCCAATTTCGTGCCTTCAGCACCACCCATTTTCTCCGTGACATACTGCAACAAAAGACAATGCATTTACATATTAGGGTTATCTAACAAAAAGAGATTATGTAATGGGTTGGCTGGGTAAAGGAAGGTTAGTGAGATTAATAACTGTTTCTCATTCTTCAGTTACAAAGAGTAAAGGTATGAGTTTATCGAACATAATGACGCGGTCTCTCCGGTTTCAGCGGCTTTATAACAGATGTGATAAGAAATATTAAATGGCGCCATTACATACCTAGAGCTTAGTTCAGGACTCACTTAGGTAAATTTATTGGTATATCATCGGTCTGCTATATGTTGAAATGTAAACTAAAAGATCAATGACGTCGGTGAATTGACTCTCAAATCATTTTATAATATTAGGCTCCTGTTGAATATAACCTAGCAGCGTGTCAGTCAGGTCGATTACAGTGGCCTCGCACCACACGCGAGGCTATCTCGAGCTAAAGCCAATTACCAAGTGTGAAACAACGCGTATTTTTCGCATGTTCGAGTTTGATCCAAGCCCAAGGCGAGAGTCGGCAAGGAAGAGATCACTCACGCGCGTAAGCAAAGGATATTGAACCTGAAAGCCCAACTTCCAAGTCCAACCTATGTCGCCTGGAAACTGACACGGAATTTGTTTTTACAAACAACTTTAATCAGCTAAACTGGTGATTATCGGGTTTCAACTTCTTTCCGATGACGCTAATCGAATTTCAAAGGAGCAAAGTTTCTAAGATTACACCAGGCACTTTATTCTTTTATAAGTCGTTAACTCGAGCATTTTAAAGTATATTATTATTTTTGAAGTTTGGATTAATATGCTTTTACCATAAAATAATAACAAGGCCTATTATAATAGCGCTTAGATTAGATCAACGTCGATGCATCCGTCACTCTACTTATCCGTTTGTGACAGATATTTTATCCAGAGCGATAAACGCGACCATAATAGGCCTACTGGGGCTCTATTCCATTTCCTTTTAGGCAATCTTAGGGCTAAAACAAAGAGGAATAGAGGCCATGTAATAGTATTGATCGATGATTCTACCGGATTATAAGAATTGGCTATCATAATGACATCGAAAAGCCGAACGCTTGGAATTGTGGAAGAAAGAATGGCCGTTTAGCCGCGGAGTGGAATTATCGGAGCGCTGTATAAAGCATGGGGTCGAGGCCTAACCTTGGCCGACATTGTGCTCTCGTGGGCTACTACCAAATATATAATTATATCAGCGTATAGGATTCCACTTTTAATATCTTGAGAGAATTACAGGTTTTTAGTAACAACATTAGTTTATCACATAAGTAACACTTGTTTTACTCATATTTCAGAGACCCATGTTAATCATCTCTATGTTATGCAGAATCAGGGCCTATATATAGTCAACGTTGCTAGCCTAAATGTTTTTTGTATTACTATTTATTGTTTCATTTCTTTGTTATTCACGTTGTCATTTGTGGCAAACGATGAATTATAAAACAAAGCGATTTAAAACAGATCGGAAACAATATTGTTTAGAATGACGAATGTAGTAAGGCTCAGCGTGGATGCCTTGTTTTTGTTTAGGATCGTCTTCAAACTTTAATGTCGGAAGCTCATTTGATTATTTTGAACGTATTTAATTATTTTTAACCGACTTTTAAAAAGGAGGAGGTTCTCAATTCGACTGTATGTTGCTTTTTTTTTCTCAAACAATGAGCAACGGAATTACAAAAACAGTCTGCCTGTAATTTCATTAGTGTCATTACTATAATTTAATGCATTACTTTAATTAAACCGTCTGTAATTAAAACATCTAATCTGTGCCAGGACAATAAACTAGTTATACGTAAATTACTAGCAGCCTCTAATTGTCCCAATGTCGCGGGATCCTGTCGGGACGAAGGCCATAATAATTGGGACACAACGGCGATGTAGGGCGAGGCACGGGTCACGGCCACCTCCCCCCCTACACCCCCGTCTCTCTTCCAGGATATAGCAAAATGAAAAAATATTGAATCAAAATAAAATTGCGAGTATCTCCTGAAAATACTACGCTACTAGTGGAAAACAGCTTCATTAAAGTGGAGTTTTATTGGGAGAAATGTTCAAATAACATACATATAAAAATAACCAATGTTTCAATAAGAGAACATTAATTACGGATCCTATTAGAGTAAATATACTAGGTTATTGTATTTATATCTGATTACATAATTTTATTTGACGTTTACTTTTCGACGAAATATTTGTACCCCACAAACTGCTACATACACTATATGTTAGAGGGAACTTTGAAAGATTAAGCACGTACCTAGCAGGGGAATTTATATTGGAATAAAAACATGACCTTAAAGGGTTTTTAATGAGTACTTTGTCATTAAATTCCCTTCCTTGTCTCGTGTTAACTTTTAGCCCTATTAAGGTAAGGCATGTTAAATTACTAGTAGTAAAATCGGAGTCAATAGTAATGGCCAATAATGTAAACAAATTAGTACTGTTTGACACATAACCTCAAATGTTCATCGAGCTTGTTTTTATACATAGAAACGTATAATTATTCGTTATTTAATCTTAAATTTAATAAGAAAGCAGTACTTTCATATTAAATTTAAGAACATCAAGCATATACTACTCTGTCAAGAAAGTACCGGGAAAAGATCAATAATACACAAACTGTTTGTTAATCATCCAAATTTATTTTATCACCTTCAAAGTATGCTCCTTCAGAAACGATACACTTACGCCAACGAATAATCCAATCATCAAAACATTTTTTAAACGCTGTTTCCGGAATTGAATTCAGTTCTCGGCGCGAATTCTCCTTTATGTCTTCTACCGATTGAAAACGGGTGCCACGAAGTGGTAATTTGAGTTTAGGAAAAAGAAAGAAGTCGGCAGGAGCCATATCTGGTGAATATGGTGGTTGCTCGATGGTATTTGTTGAGTGTTTGGTCAAAAATTCTTTCACAATGATGGCCTTGTGCGAAGGCGCATTATCGTGGTGCAAAATCCAAGAATTTTCATTCCACAAATCTGGCCTTTTTCGTCGAATTTGCTCTCTTAAATGCCGCATAACGCTCAAATAATATTCTTTATTTACCGTTTGACCTTCCGGCAAGAATTCCGAGTGCACAACACCGCGATAGTCAAAGAAAACAGTCAACATGACTTTGACTTTTGATCGACTTTGGCGTGGTTTCTTCGGTTTCGGTTCAGTTGGAAGGCGCCACTCCGAAGCTTGTTGACTAGTTTGCATGTCAAACTCGTAAACCCACGTCTCGTCACCAGTAACAATGCGTTTCATGAATGTTGGGTCGGAATTGACTCGTTCTAGCATGTCCTCAGCGACTCTCATGCGATTGAGTTTTTGGAGAAAATTCAGGTCTTTTGGGACTAGCCGAGCGGTAACATGTTTCATACCCAAATGATTAGTTAAAATAGTACGGATCGACTCGTGAGATACAGAAAGTTCGGCGGCTATCTCTCTCAAAGTTGAATGAGGATTTTCAGTCACTATTTCCTTCACTTTTGCGATGTTAACTTCAGTTGCAGACGTTGATGGCCTACCAGAGCGAGGCAAATCTTCCATCACATCTCGACCGCTTTTGAACGCTTTGTACCACTCATAAACACGTGTTTTTGATAAAGTCGAATCACCGTAAGCCTTCTGTAACATTTTCAGTGACTCCGAACACGAAATTCCATTGGCGATGCAAAATTCAAGACAAACTCTTTGTTCAATGTTTTTGTCCATTATGAAATTCGCAATACACACTAGATATGATATAACTAAAAACAGCACTGTATTTAATATAAATAACAGATGCAACTCAAACTCCGCGCCAAAATAGAAAACAGTTGTGCCAATCTAACAACAACAAAAAAAACAAAAATTTGAATTTGGAACCATAAACAAATCATCCATTCCCGATACTTTGTTGACTGAAGGTATATGATGAGAAATACCTCGCCTGATACGCAAAAGTACGTGATTATGGAGTAATAATGGTAAATTGTTTCGATTGGTTTGTTTACATTATTGGCCATTTCTATTGACTCCAACCTTACTTTCCAGTGGTCGCCGTTGTAGGACATGATAGGAGGACACGATAGCCTTTATGATATAAAACTATTGAGTGAAATTGCTATACGAAATAGCAATATCATCTAGAGACTTGGTGCCTCGGCCGGCACGCCCGCGGTAGAACGTTGCAATATCCAATAACTTAGAAGCGAATTTCACGTCACGATCTCCAAGCTTCGAATATCTAAGTCTTATTGATATACTGCTACGTGGTCTAGGTAACAAAATCTGATTTATTTCTAAGATTTTTTAATTGGACGAATTTATAGTCTTAAAAGCCGTGCATATATTAGTTAGTATTAGAGTTTATTAATTTTAGTATCCGCTTTATAAAAAATGTTAAACAAGTAAAATTTAAATTAGCTCTACATATTAAGCTCTACATGTTTTGTGATACAAGTTTAGATAATTTAAATTAGCTCTACATAATCCGATCATAGTATTTAAAATTTTATTTTGCACAGTCTTCATTAGGATAAAGATAAAACCTGTCATTTTTTTATATAAATATGGGGCAAATATAAATTTGCAATGTCTACAGGCGGAGCAAAATCATTAATATTTTTTATCATACCTGCTTGAACCTTTTTAAATCACTTTTTCGCACGTTCGAGTTGAAATATGAATATTGGCTTTTTTAACAAAAATATTATAATTTAAGGGGCAAGAGAGTCCGATGTGAATTAACCCAACCCGTGATATATTATTCAGAACGCCGTAGGGGTAAGTAAGGCGAGGCAATATGTATGCGCTATTAAAGGCCCATCCATCACTTCGACGCTCGTTGTATGTATTCGTACCTATTGGTTTGGAACTTGGAACACATAATACACTGTAATCGCGGGAACATTTTGATACGTGTACTTCAGCGCTATTAAAATAATGCAGCCGCATTGCTGCATGCTCATTAAACTACAGTATTATCTTCTATGTATGTCCATTTTGTGGACGTTCGTATGCTAATTACGCAGGCGATGTGCGCAAATTAAATTAGGGTACAACTAGCGGGTATTCGGCCAAATAAGTGGTCTTTCAGCTTTGACACAACGTTATATGTAATGAAAATGTCGCTCAAGTTGACCTTTCGAATTGACAGACGCATCTTATCGACCTTGCGGTACCTATCTCATAATGTTGTAGGCCGCACAGACATTGTCGAATACGGGTCCAGGTTAACAATAGCCTGTCTGGTGACGGCGGACTCGTACGTTTTCTAGTTCAGACTTATTGTAATAACCCTGTAGGTACAGGCACGCCTGTATTTTCCGCTTTACCTGTCTAACCTCCTGAGGCCCAACGTCCTACATATAGGACAATTGTCAACATTTGTTGACTGACATAAGATTTTGTTTCGAACTTGCGACATTTTGACGTAGGTTTAGGAGGATAAAGATCTCAAAAAGTCTTTCAGATTCGGGTAAAGTCGGTCGTATGAGAGTGAGTGAAAGAACTACAAACCCGAAAATCGTTTTGAGAGGTCTGTATGTGATAAAATTTATCTGACTTTTGTTCTTTCACAAAACTGAAACTCACATTTCACGCGTTGGTGACAAGGTTAATTTAATTATCATGTACACAATTTACACATCACATCCTGCCAGAAATATTTAAAACTAATACCACCAACATAACACTGCCAAATATCCTTCCCTTGTTAGCAACATTTGTAGCTTGTTCTGATAAACGAAAAGGAACCGGGCCATTGTGGAGAGGAAACAAAGCCTACGTAAGCCTGTGTAAATGATTATTGTGCAATTCGCACAGAACCCACTTAACAGTATTGTACTTGCTAATACAAGCCGGTGGACGCCACGGTCATTAAATTTAATGGAATTCAAGAGCATCCAATCGGTTAATTGAAAAATATTTCATCCGAACCAAAGGTAGACTCAGCAAATAATGTTTGGAAGCCGATCGCTGCTCATTGCGATTTATTCTGCTGTATTATTCTTTAAGGATGTTCCGAGATTCTCGACGATGCCTAATACTAACCAGAAATCTGCTGAGTTATTTTCTTACGGCTTGGCAACGATTTTGAGTCACGGCCTGCGGCAGTTAGTGAATAGCGTGCAGCGGAAAAAAATGCATAGGAATCGCGTCATCATCGTCGCTGCGGCGACTCGTGGCATGCTTCATATAACTCTGTGCATTTGTTTGTTGCCGCTTGCCGCCGCAAAGTCGTAAATAAGCGACCTCAATCGAACCTGTCAATTAAGGTTTAAGGTTGTGCCGAGGTCGTAGACACAGATTGTCGCGTGATCCTATCGAGCGCATGGGTCAAGTCTGGCGTGAATAAGCGGGAAGTAGCTAGGAAGATTTCTTGCGTGGGTGAATACACCACTGATATCTCTTTAGGATTTCGGAATTTTACCCTTTACATTTTCATCTATGAAATTTAAATATTAATCAATAATATAACCGTTCCAAAACTTGAACGAGTCTAGGGGTCAAATATGACGGATTATCGGCTTATAAAATGAGTTCAACTCTGTTACTGAGCTGAAGGCAGGATGAGTTGAAGGATCACTTGCTACGACCGTGCAAAGTTATTTGTTATGCAAGGCTTCAAAGTTGTTATTTGGCGCGAGAGTCAGTATTGATTCCCGACTCGAGTAAGCGAAGGGTTCAAAAATAGAATCCTATAAGCGTAACGAGGGATTCAAGGCCTCGAGACCCAAATAACTTTACTGCCGCAGCTGAAACACACGATTTTTCACCTCACCGTAGCGAGGAAGACATTTGGTGTTGGAAAAACAATTACAAGAGCGCCACATCAGATGCGACCGTGCTCGCGCGGCGCCCCCTCGGCGCACAGCACCACCATTACTTTCCAACGCTAGCGGTTAAAGTGGACTTTTGCACGCAAATTTTGTGCGTCAAAGAAGGCTTTTTCTAGCTGGTGAGATAAAATGAATATTTCTAAGTACCTAATCACATTGACATGATTGGTAATCACATTGACATAATAATTAATATGCCAGTAAATAGAATAAGATTTGTCTTTAAAAGAACGATCTTAGGAAGCCTCGTGGACCGTTAATAACGGATCCCTGCCAGCATTCTCGTTTTAATATGTGCGTCCATGCGTACAGATGTTCATTCAGAGCGCATTGAGAGTAATAAATAGTCATCAGTGTCCCGCAATATTAGGTCCAGTAGTTTCAGCGATTAATTCCAGCGGGGCTTTATGTACAGAAACAGTGGTATTGGGGTTGCCAGTCGCAATTACTCGAAATATTAGGTAACTATTGTAGAGAAATTTACTTGCCCACCGACCACAGGCTTGTTAATTACTTCAAAACCTAGTCAAAGAGAGTTTTCCGAGAATCAACGGTAGTAATGGAAATAGGAAAACCCAGTAATGATATTTCGTGTTTCATACGAGAGATAAGTTACAAAGTAAGCGCTGTAGGGGACAGATTCATTTCAAGTTGAGGGGACTTGATAGTTTGGTTTTCGGAGCGGACCACTTTCCGCACGATATTACAATAGTTTAAAAGTAAAATGTTATGGTAGGTCTCCATGTAGTTTACTCGACGTTTTTATTTTAGTTCGTAGACTTAAGCCTTTTATTGGTCCACATAAAAGGTTTAAGCTTAATTGTACAGTCACACCACGGGATTGTTGAGCCACCATAGAACCCTGTCCCAATGACAGCGTCAAGCCACGCAAAAGAACTTACGTCAAAATTTACCGTCGACTTTCTGTGAGAGGGTTCTATAGTGGCTCAACAATCCCGTGTTGTGACTGTACGTCGTAGGTACTAGGTAGGTATATTAAAAAGCTGCGTGGAGATCCAACATTATAAGTGGTCGGAATAGGTAGAGCTAATTTACGTAAACTTGACGCACGTTCATTCATGCGTGAGTGAGATGGGAACACATTATTGAATGAACATGCATCAAGTTTAGGTAAATTAGCTCTACCTATTCCGACCACTGAACATTATATCAAGAGCTCACCTGATTAGCTTTGTTTATTTGCTTCCTAAATCCAGCGAAAGCCATTTTGTTGTGCCTTGTGTTTGTATTCTAAAAACCTGAAACAATAAACGTAATTTAATTAACTTACAAAATTAACAAACACGCGAATCGTGCAGTGCGGGTTTGGTAGACATATTCGTAATGCCGCCAGTGTTCAACACCCAGGCGATTTTCCGATGACACCAAAGGCTCCTACGTAGGCGACTCGATAAGTTTTGAGATGCTCGAAATATAAAATTAGAACGTACCCGTATTATGTTTCAAAAAAAAATTGCAAATAATCATGGAACGTTTTTAGCAATTAAAAGAAAACAATTAACTTTTTGATATATTCCGTCCTACGTCCCGATTTTTTGTCTGTTTCGCTTCAACTCAAGCGAGAATATTTGCGTAAACGATCTGTTATGCCTAAAATGTCGTTAATCTAAAGTAACTTATTTAACTTTTAGCCCTGAACCAGCCCCTTGTGGTTGCTTTCTATACCCAAGAGTCAGGATAATAATTATTAAAAAAAAACAGTGCTGAAGACGTAGTTGCTGTCTACAAATCAGCCTTTTCTGACCAGTTTCTGACCAGCTGCGGAACACTACGGGCATTGAATAAATAAACAATAAAGAATGCTTAACAAGTAACTAAAAATTTTAACGATATAATATATATATATATATATATATATAACTTTCTCCGTGTCTCAAAACTTATTAAGTCGCCGCGTATTTTAGGTTTAGCCATTGGGGCACAAGCAGTAACTTAACGAACTAACTAATTTACCTACTAGAATGTTATAAGTAGAAGCCTTTCACACCTAAACTTACTAGAGTAATTTCTTCGAGCGTTTCAACAGCTCTCATTCCCCTGTTCGCATTAATGTTGAAATTCCTGTTGCTTTGGATGCTATTTTCTCTTATCTTGTAGAGTGGCCTGACTTCAACAAAATAACTGAAAACGCTATCCTAATCTACAGGAAATTCGATATTAAAGCGACCAGGGGAATGAGAGCTGTTGAAACGCTCGATTACCCACTACTATTAAGTAGCAACAAGTTCAAAATAGGACGCAATAAAGTGATATTAACGTTCATGTGTTTAAGTTTCATGAACGGGAGCAAGTTGGCGCGGGTAGTTCGTTATTGGCAGCGCGCCACGCGGCCCGGTCGATACGCGCAAGTGAACGTTACGTAATCGCACGTTGCGGCTGGTCAACAATAAAGCCTAATTTGATTCTACTGATGCATTACAGAATCGAAGAAATGCTGAGTAGGGGCTCTATTCAACACCATACACTTACATTATGTTTCATTCGTCTGTTTGTAATTTTGAAAGACGTTCCGAGTAAAATTAAAGAAAAATATTTTAGCGATGTCCTTGGTTGTTTACGTAACAAAAATAAACAAATTTATCGCTGCTAGAAACTAACCGCCTGTTTCACAATCGTCAAGTAAAGCATATCTATCAAATAAATTAAGCCATTTCCCTTTCTTACACTTGAAAATAGACAAGGAGAGGGCTATCTTTATTTGACAGATGGATTTACTTGTCGATTGTGAAACAGGCATTTACAATTAAATTTACAGAAACAATCATAAAAGCGTAAAGCAATAAAACGGTTCGTAATGATAAATAACTCCGTTGGATACGGCGTGAACCGTCCACGTATATAAAGGAGATTGTCAAAGTTTTACCAGGAATGGGCCGGGTGGCGCAACAGAGAAGTGGCTACCAGCTAACAATGGATACTCCTTCACAGAAGGGTCAAACTTTTCCCTAATTCAAAAGTCGCGTAATATTCAACTTAATAAGCAATTTATACCCTTCGTGGGATTGTGAGTACTTGTGATAGCCGCTTTGTTATCAGGCCTAAAATCGTGTGAATTGTGCACAACTGTGCACAAAAGCATCTCGGTAGCGTTTGATATACATACATTAACCAAAGTTCGTGAATTTACGTAAATACCTATGTTGACGACCGTACGAAATAAGTAAGGTTAACTGTTTTAACTTAATAGTATAAATTGTCTCTAGTTATCTTTTCTCCTGTGAATACTCCGCGGGATCCTCGTGTACCCATTACTTGCATTGATATTACCCACAAGGTAAGTTTTCGCTAGGCTATTCTAACTAAAAAAAGCCGTGGTAGCCGTGGTGGTTTGACCTGCCGACTCTTAAGCAGAGGGTCGTGAGTTCGAACCCGGGCTCGCACCTCTAAGTTTTTCGGAAATTATGTGCGAAATATAATTTGTAAATTTACCATGACCTTTTCTGTGAAGGAAAACATCGTGAGGAAACCTGCACACACCTGCAAAGCAATTTGTCGGTGTGTGCGAAGTTCCCAATCCGCACTGGGCCCGCGTGGGAATTATAGCCCGAACCCTCTCATTGTGAGTGGAGGCCTGTGCCCAGCAGTGGGACGTATATAGGCTGGATGATTGATTAATTGGTTCTAACTGTTACGTGTTTGGCCAAAATAACGCTAGAACTAAACGCGATCACACCAAATCTCTAAAACTTAAAAATATTAAGGAACTACTCGTAGTGTAATCAATCCAACAAGTTAACGCTATTAAGTCTACGCAGGAGGTCAATGTATACACAGAAACATACATTTATACACCCGAAAAACAAGACCCTCCTTGGTAGGAAAATAAAGAAACAAGGAATACTGTATCAAATCACGTTGTTTCTAAAATAATATACGTACAATAACCCTATTATCGACGAAGGACACAATAGAGTGCCCTAGACGTTACCCGTATAACAAATTTGTCGTCACGTATCGATATTTTCCATATAACCTTGTTACTCCCATACGGTGGTTCCTTACATAGGTACATAAACGAACAAACAAGGGCTATATGTTTCGTGTCGTTATAGAGCAGAAAATCCGTGAGATTGTTATTAGATCACGTTTATACTAAGTAATGGACGGTTTTGAAGCCTTTAGCGGGTTATAACTCCAAGATAAAATAACATACCATAATAACATAGCTTGTCTTGATTCTTACTAACAGAAATACATAACGTTAATAAATAATTAACGAACGCAATAAATAATTCAGGCAAACGCGTGTCAAGCTTTTATAAACCGGCTTTTATTATGTAAAGCCATAATATTTTAATGTAAAACGGTAGCAAGCGGATGGATAAATGTTATATTAGTATTACAATGTTGTACGTACTGCAGCCGCTGTGCCATCTTTATAGTTTTAACGACTTTAGTTATTTTATCTTACTCCTTTACAACTTGGAGCGTGGGTTTAACTGCCCGTCAATATTTCAGGCTAAGTAGAAGTGTATGGTGCTAGAAACTCTAGAAGCGTTAATAATAAATATCAAGAAGGAAATGTGACATATTTCTGTATTCACGCTGGCGGAGCAATCTCCACCTGGAATTATTTATGATAATGCAAAGTGAGAGAAGAGATAACGTTCTCAGCACTCGCGCTTGTTTTGTTGTCTCACGCAAATATAATTTTAGCGAAAACCTGCATTCGCAAAATGAACAAATACCGCTTTCAAAGAAAACGAAATTCAACATAGCTAAATTACTTAGGCTTTTTTGTACGTCTTATTTTATACGCACAAATACAACGGAACTTGTGTACCTACGCCAATTCGTCGGTGATACTTTCGCATAATTAATAAATTCAAGAATGAGCAAAATGTGCCTTACTAAGCAAGTCAATATGGTGCATTTTACAACCTATTTAATTTGTTAGTTACGGCGGTATTGCAGTATCACCGACGAATTATGTTCCGAATAATTAGATGACGAAGCTAGCGGTCCCGGGTTCGATTAGTAAACTGATCTGGATTGAGATGCCCGTCTCAAGACGCGTCTGAAATGATAGTTTTCTACGGCTTAACGTTCACTTTGATGTTGTCTTGACGGGTATCTCAGTTGAGTTTATTAATACGCCCCTAAGTTACTTACATCAAAAGCGGTTAGACTAATAATTAGTGAGTATTAACTCTGAAACTAACTCGAGTTCTTGTGGGTGGTGTGTTTAAATAATAATTCTCTTCTTTGTTAATTATCCATTACATTTTTGGTTTCGTAATAAAACGGTTCGCATGTCACTGCGGCATATTTCAGTCACTATAAAAATTAAAAGATTTTTTTAATATATATGAAAGGACCGAAAAGTAGAGGTTGGGATGGATGGGCTTATTTGCACATTCCTAAAGTTTATTTTTATCCCACGTAGTTTCCGACTTAAAAATTATAAAACATTACAAAAAAAATATACCTCATTCCACCACCGCCGACGGTGGCCATCTCTAAAACTTACGAGCCGATTAATCTATAATAATTTAGACCATAATTACAGGAAAAATGAAGTTTCTAAACTTAATATTTTTCGACACATTAGGTAATCTAAAACTATTAAAATTTGATCTAGGTAATCAAAATGAACTTATGTACGACTAGAGTAGATTTACTTATTTATTATAGAGTAAATTGAACGGACACGGCCTGTTTCTATGGTATAAAATGCCATGAAATAAGATGACGTCAAATGTATTGCCTAATGTGTTTTCCTTCTGTTTGGGGGTAAGTGTTTCAAGATAAAAGGCATGTCTCCCGAGATCAAGTTACCCAGTACCTAATAAAGCTTGTGTGTTCCTTACGAACGCGAGTATCTGACGTCAGAGCAATTTGTTGAACATAGTAAAGAGGCATTCGGTGGGTAAAGTTCCAGTAGCAAATACTGTCAATTTTATGATTTGTCGATGGCTATATTCTATACTAGATCTTGCCTGCGACTCCGTCAGCGTAGAAGTCGTTTATCAAATTCAGATTCAGATTTTATTACTCAGTATAAATTACAGTATATATTGCACTTCTTGTCAAATTACAAGTTATTACATTGAGATCGTCAGAAATAAAAATTACACATTAATTATGAAATTACAAACATATAAAATTTTAATCACTATCACTTTTCCCTTGGGAACTATCAAATTATCCGGTATAAAAGTTATCCTATATGTCACTCCGGGGTATGAACTATTACCATACCAGATTTCATCAAATTCTGTCCAATAGCTTTTGCGAACTTCGCGAACAAATTCACAGACATATGTTTGTGAATTTGTTCCTATACCTAACCTGTACCTATACAGACCAAAATTTCATGCTGATGTTGATGCTATTGATAAATTTGATAATAACACGCCGCGGTCTTACTTTACCCTTAATTAGGCAACGTCCATCATACTGGACATAACATAACGTTTACTTTTTGTATTTTTTTTTGTGACTAATTTTTTTTTTATTCTATGAACACCCGACTTTTTTTATTTTTGCCAAATTAAGGGTTAATAAAACTATTTCTATTATCGAAAATGTTAGTTAGATTCAAAAGTGAACCAACTAATAATAATACAGAAACGTGAACCACCGAAATAGGATTTTAACTCACGTTATTTGGTCTAAAGGTTTTATTAATACTACATTACAAAGTATGTATTTTCAATAAGGCATTAACCATTTAGTTCAACTTTTTGCTTGATGATTTAAAAATGGTAAAATAAAAAAAAATAACTCTCTTATTAATTTCGAGCATTTTAAAAGGTCATAAATAGTTCTCCGTTTTTCTTTCTTCTTTTTATTTAATGAAACGGCCACCGAACGAACGTTCCAAGAAGCTTACGTAATAAGAAGCAATAACAGAAAGCTTCAGCACATAACAGTAATATCATTTCTCTCAATATATGGATCTAAGATACAATTCCGTTCACGACAGTCGTAATACGTGACGTATAGGTAAGATTCATATTTCAGACATCATTAACAGAACGCCCCCGCGTTCTGATAAAACGTGACTTCTGACATTCCTACGTAGGCGTAACAAAATCACCTTATAAATATAACAATGGAGCACTCGCTTAAATTAAATTTCCGCGAATAATCGTTCGGATCGGGAGCGCGAGGCGCGCAAACTTATAATGACATTTAAATGCAACAATGCATCAATATAGCTTCATTTAAAAACAACACCGAACAACTAATACCTTGATATTCCTTGAGCTCCTCTACAATTCCCTTTAATAAAACAAATCACAACACTGACGAAAGGGATGTCTTGTCAGTTATTAAATGTAGGGTTAAGGCGGCGTAGCGGCCGACACGGTCGGTCTCGTAGCACGGCGCGACTGAGTCGCTCGTAGCGGCTACGGCGTAGAGTGCGCGCGCAGCCTCGCCCCTTCACACACGGACCCAATACTAATCCACCATTAAAAATTACCATTAAATTGTTCGATTGACCTAACATCGTTTGCTCATCTTAGTGTTGGACAACCTACGAACTTTGATCTTTGAAATAAAAAAAAAACAGTTATTTAAAACATATTCAAATACCACTTAGTCTTCTAAATTCGGTTGACCACGGAAGAATGTAGGTCAGAATTCACGAGTAACCACCCAATTACGACTAGACCGGAAAATTGTTGACTAATTCTGTTCAAATCCAAACTTTCCATAATTGGCGATCGTCTATGTCATCAGCTTTAAACCCCTTTTATTTTATTTGTCTTATTACATGTACCTATAAAATTGGAATACTTAAAAAAACTGCCAAAGAAGTTTTTTTTCTAAAGCCTACTTTCCAGGCTCGTACATTTTTGATAACTGTTTCAAGAAAAGCTTTTCAAGGTTAAAGTGTATCGTCTCTTTCTTTCTGTCTATAAATAATGGTCTTTTGTAAATTCGATATAATGGCAGCCCTAAGTCCTATTTTTATATCTTGCGGATTATCCCTCAGGAATTTAATTGGAGGGGGTAAAATTATAATTACTAGACAGGCGCGACGACAGCTCATTTAGTCCGGCTTAAATTTAGACGTTGCTTTATAAGAGAAGAGTTTTAATCCTGGAATCTTTGATCTTATTTTTCATATCTCTGAACCTGTAGGTTCCCTTTCGTAAAACCCCTTATTTTAAAGCGCTATATTTAACGCGGCATTATTTAGGTCAAGGGTAGCCCTTAATCTATTATGGTTCAAATGTTCAAAAGGACAATCCTTCACTCTTTTTCTTTGATTTCCCCGTTCCGTCCCGTTCACTACAGATTCAATAATCCATACAAGTCTTTGCATCATGCTTTGCGGTTTTAGCCTTTAGTGTCGTTTTCTACTGGCGTATATTAGTGTTCCTGCCACGATTAATTTTCTATGAGCTTTGTTCGAGTGTCGGAATACTCTCGTATTGGTTTTCGCGCGGATTGTCTATTTCATATTGCTCTGGGAGATAACTTTTTCTAGCTTTTATTTAAATTGCTTTGTACGTATATCTTTCTGGTTCAACTTTTGTCATGTATTTTGCGAACACTGGATATTAATCGAGATAGGCATGAGTATGTAAGTCGGATTATAGTTAAAAAATATCACTTTTAAAGGCTGGTCTGATTCTGACATTTAATTTCAATATTTTATTTACATCTTTTTACAGCCTCTGTAATTCGCGTACAGAAATGGGACCCAGTCGCAATCGCAATGATGACGCTACTTCAACCAAGTTAATAGAGATGTGGCCTGTCATTGCAACATGGTTCTGGGACGCAACATTTTCTTAACTGAATGTCTGTCAGGTAGATTTTCGCAATAATTATGAGGAGCCATTATGGATATAAATTATGTTACACCTTAAGGGGAGGGGAGGGGGTCAACGAAGTGTGACATTGTGTAACAAGGTGTGGGAGCTTAGAAGCCATAAGCTTCGTGACGTCGTGTCAAAATCTAAAATGTTGGAACTATTGTTTTAATTTCATTCTATTCCTAGATGTAAAATTGCAAAATATGTGATGTCACACCAGAGGAGGAGGGTCTCACGAATGTGTAACAAGGACGAGAGGGATCAAAAAAATCATGAAATTCGTGTAAAAAAATCATGAAATTCGTGTAACGTAATTTATGCATGGCCCCTGATGTGTACAGTCGAAGTCATAAATATGTTTACACTTTAGTACCTTGTGTCACTTTAATCGCTGTGACAATTTCATATGACAGTTTAAACACGACGTTGAATAGACAAGGTACTAAAGTGTTTTTGTGTGCTCCGTACATAGCACGAGATACAATCGAATCGTCACCTTAGAGAGTATAATGTACCACTTGGGTACATTTCCATCTCTTACGTTAAATTACAAAAGCGTCCAACGAGCTGCAGAGTGCAGCCGGCCGTATCGCCAACTTCGTCCTCCACTAAATATATCCATCTCTCTCAACACGAAACTTTTTCATTTAGGACTGCGTTGTACAGAGCTAGGAGTTTTGGCTAAAGCACGAAAATGTGCTTATAAAAAGTTCATTTCGCTTGTGGAAAATCGAAATTAGTTTTGAGATTTCTTTTACGTCTACGTGCTTGTAATTAAGGTTATTAGCCGCAAAATAATTGCGCAATACGATTTTTTAACCCCCTGATCCAAAAGGGAGGGGTGTTCTGTGTTTGAAGCGTTTGCATGAAACCGCCAAGGGGCCTGAGCAGGTGAACAGGTTTCAATGCGGCTTTTTTTATTAGATAACTTGTATTCTTAGCTAAGTGCCAATAAAATCGGTTACTTAGGCTAATTTCGAGTTCGTGTCGGAGGAGTTTATAAAATGTTGTATTTGTGTCGTTATAGTAAATAAATCGTAAAGTTAATTACTTTTTATTAGGGTTCCGTACCCTATTAATATGCCTACGCTGTCCGTCGGACGTCCGTCTCTCTGTCTGTCTGTCTAACTATAAATAGCTGTATCTTTTGAACCGTAATACATAGCGGGTTGATTTTCTTTTCAGAATATGTGTTAATACGGCGGATTTACTAACAAAAAAAAAAAAAGTGAAATAATAAAGGGGGTCCCCATACAAGAAACGTTTTTTTTTTCAACCTATTTTTATTTTTGTTTGTATCGTAAAAACGGTAAAACACACAAGCGTTAAATTTGGTATGATTATAGCACAAACCCTACAGAATAACAAATACTAAAAACCAGCCAAATGTGTACGGAACCACGGACTGGCCATTACGCGGATATATCCTAACCCGAAAAATTTGGTTTCAAAGTCCTTAACTTTCTGGAACAGGAGAGACAACTCTCACTCTGCACTCACGATGAAAGATAATGTTAGGGCATATTTTATTTGCATGTTGCAGCTATAAGAGGGTAAAATAACAAAATTCTCCCAGTCAGCGTCCTTTATGAGGTCCTTTGCGAGCGAGTACGCGGAGTCAATTTTCGAATTTAATTTAATACTTCTCGGACGGTCACGACGCATTTCAAGCCATAACCCTGACAGGCAATGTCAGTAAATAGGGCTTCCAATCGTAAAATGTGACAAATTTGCAGTTTTGCGTTACATTACATTACATGTTGAAGGTAAATTTAGAATTTATACTTTTACACACTTTTTCACAAAATCTTCAACTTAAAATTGATGCACGAGACGTATTTACCTTTTGTTTTCTAGAACTCTGTGCATTAAGTATATTTCCGTCGTATTTTTAAGTAAATATAAAGTAACAGCTAAAAAGTCTAAATGGAATAAACGAAACAATATAATAAGCAAAAAAAAAACCCGTTTCAAACCCCATTTGGTACAAATTGATTATATTTTCCACAATGACATTACGTCGGATTAGACGTCAAATTATTTCACGCTAAAGCTATTAGGCCGCAGCAATACAGGCATTGATATGCTGGCTGCTTAATACGCAGATTATTAACGCTACACTAGATTATATCCGGATAAATCTGGAATGCAAATGTTCGAAGTCTTCTTTCCTTGGAACTTGGACTTGGAGGCGAAAGCTGAAAAGAAAACGCTGAACACGTTTTACGAAAATATTTTTCTACTTCCAGGTCTTGCAGCGTGATTTTCTTCTTTCTATTAAAAACCGGTCGAGTGTGATTTGGACTATCGCACCGAGAGTTCCGTAACAAAATAAGGAGTTTAAACCTTCCCACTGTAGATAAGAATATAGAAACTATGTTTTGATAAATTCGTATATTTAAATTAATTGTAGGTTCGCCACCTGCAAATGAAACGTGTGGGCAGCGTGAGGAAAATGATTAGGGGTCCAAGAATAGGCTACCCACGGTCCGACGCCCACGGCTGGAGCCAAAGGTTGGAAAGAATAAAAAACCGGGCCAGAGCATGTCGGGCCATGCTCAGTGTAGGGTTCCGTCGCCATTAAGTACTACAAATAAAAATAAAGTGCACCAGCAAAAGAGCGTATCTTCATGGCACTTACGTTCTTTTGTTGAGAAGCGAAGTTTTTAGGCAATAAGTAAAAAACGGTATATCCGATCACTTTGAAAATAATTTTGGTTGAAAGTATTTATTAAGCGTTACCTTTGTTATTTTTTTCATATTTTTTTGACATACAGTTGTAAAATAAAAGGGGGGGACACAATTTATGCAACTTTCGGAGCGATTATTTCAGATAATATACACTTAATCAAAAGAATTGTTTAGATACCTTAAAGTGTTTTTAAAAGAACTGTCGAACAGGGATTGTAATACCGGTATAATTTGGATATCGATATCGGATATCGATATAAATATCGATAATTAGGTATCTTTTTATCGATATAGGTATCGATAAATAATTTTCGGTACATTAATATCGATATTTTGACCGAACTCCGTCATTTATGACCCGATTTGAATTTTTTATTTTTTATTTAGTCAGGTAACATACTTACATACCTAAATGAAACATACCCAGTTCAGATTGGTCTCATTTCTATAAGAATAATAAACTGATGATGAAATCGACGGAACTCTTCAAAAATCATAGATGCAGTCAAGGGTACTAATATATATTCACCCATCGTGGCAAATAATCATAAGTGGTAATATTTGGCCAGGTGATTATGTATCTAATTACTAACACGGTTTGCTAAAAAAAATAGTATCAGTACCAAGTATTGATAAAAGTATCGATATCTGTTTACCGATATATAGGTTTACCGAAACAATTATCGATATATTCGGGAAGTATCGATATTGTTATCGATATTTTCTTTAAAATACCGATATATCTCGGTTATCGATATACAGTCCCTGCTGTCGAAACATGTGCCACACATTGATGTTTGCAGAAAGAAAAATTCAGCTTCTGTTACTGGTATGGAGTGCCCTCCCCTAGAAATATTTATTTTTGTTATTTAACTACCAAACTAAGTAGCGGCTTACTTTACAAGACACCTATAATCCAAATTTCATTAATATATTGATGAGTCTTGTAGTTTTTGAGTAAAATGCCTGTGACACACGGTAGGACGGACGGACGGATGGACGGACATTTTGGCTACGGAACCCTAAAAACTACCCAAACATTAATTTATTTATTACATTAGTACTTAAGTAGTTTACAGAACGTCTGTTGATAATAATCTTACTAGCTTGTTATTAGTTATTTTGGCCAGCCTAGTTATCCTAACAACAACAGAAAATAGAAGAGGAATTATGATAGAACATACGACTTTTTCCTAAAAGAGATCATAGAAGGAAATATAGAAGGAAGGAGAGGCAGAGGAAGACCAGGGAGAAATTACTTGAACCTGTTTATATTCTTTTGTAAATCGTGTTGGCCTTAAAGGTCATGTATGTTTGTGAAGAATAAAGATGCTTATCTATCTATCTATCTATCTACTTTAAGCAAATAAATGACGACGCTCGTCTATGCCAAGGTCCTAGATGCGAATTGCGTCATTCTGCCATGCATCAGCGTTTGTTTTCTACGTCCCCAGCGTAAAAAAAAAACCCTGTATACTTTAGATCATGTACCCTATTTAAAAAAAGAGGCGTAAATAAACTGGTGTTCCAAAAACACTTTAGCGCACTAATCCGTCTAACAATAAAATAAACCTCTACAAGTCGCGTGGTAATAATTTTCTCATGAAACTCTAATCCATAGTTCTTCAACAAGTATTTTCAAGGCTGGGAAATCTATTGTAATGGAAATTAGTTACCTAAAATTATAATTAGCAGCTATGTAATATGTGACGTTCTCAGTATAAAGGGACCTTGTGGAGGAAGGCAGTTACGCTCTTCTTGTTCTTGTAATTATACGAATACTATGGTAACAGTTCTAAAAACGGCGTAACCGCCTGCATCCATAAGGTCCCTTTATATTGAGAACGTCACATATTATCATTCTACTTTTATTTGCACTTATATTTTTCCTGACCAAAGTTAAAATGAATAACTACGTAAGTATACAGTTTTTTTATTTTAACATTATATGCTTCGATTTTTGTATTACTATGAATTTAACTTTAGTTAAGTGGTTCGCATTTTAGTAAGTAAGTAAATATATTTTTAGTACATTAAATATTTTCGTTTATTGTCCATAATCTAAAATATATTTTCACGTTCCCAGCATTGGGTATACGTTATGAATGCTCTCAATAAAGTCACTTCACTTCATTAAGTACATACATTCAGTCAACAAAGTATCGGGAATGGATGATTTGTTTATGGTTCCAAATTCAAATTTTTGTTTTTTTTGTTGTTGTTAGATTGGCACAACTGTTTTCTATTTTGGCGCGGAGTTTGAGTTGCATCTGTTATTTATATTAAATACAGTGCTGTTTTTAGTTATATCATATCTAGTGTGTATTGCGAATTTCATAATGGACAAAAACATTGAACAAAGAGTTTGTCTTAAATTTTGCATCGCCAATGGAATTTCGTGTTCGGAGTCACTGAAAATGTTACAGAAGGCTTACGGTGATTCGACTTTATCAAAAACACGTGTTTATGAGTGGTACAAAGCGTTCAAAAGCGGTCGAGATGTGATGGAAGATTTGCCTCGCTCTGGTAGGCCATCAACGTCTGCAACTGAAGTTAACATCGCAAAAGTGAAGGAAATAGTGACTGAAAATCCTCATTCAACTTTGAGAGAGATAGCCGCTGAACTTTCTGTATCTCACGAGTCGATCCGTACTATTTTAACTAATCATTTGGGTATGAAACATGTTACCGCTCGGCTAGTCCCAAAAGACCTGAATTTTCTCCAAAAACTCAATCGCATGAGAGTCGCTGAGGACATGCTAGAACGAGTCAATTCCGACCCAACATTCATGAAACGCATTGTTACTGGTGACGAGACGTGGGTTTACGAGTTTGACATGCAAACTAGTCAACAAGCTTCGGAGTGGCGCTTCGTGGCACCCGTTTTCAATCGGTAGAAGACATAAAGGAGAATTCGCGCCGAGAACTGAATTCAATTCCGGAAACAGCGTTTAAAAAATGTTTTGATGATTGGATTATTCGTTGGCGTAAGTGTATCGTTTCTGAAGGAGCATACTTTGAAGGTGATAAAATAAATTTGGATGATTAACAAACAGTTTGTGTATTATTGATCTTTTCCCGGTACTTTCTTGACAGAGTAGTATATCATACGAGGTTATTTTTGTCATCCTAAGCATTTGTCGATTTTTGCCTGTTTTGAGCTACGTCTGCCGATTCTTTCAAATATACTTCAGAATCGTTCACAACCACCTCTTATCAAACGAAAATCGGTTATGGCTATGATTAGTAAATATTACTACGTAGATGAAGCAACATTCTTGCTGTGTCGGGAAGATTTTAATAATTTTACACAAAACAAAAGACAACTAGAGACAATTTATCATTGAGTGTGGTGTGTTGGTTCAGGAGTAGGTTATGTACGTAAGACCTAGATTCAAGATGTAGTGATAAGACACGTCATCTTGAGATAAGAACGTGTCATTAAGTTTATAAACGATAATGAGTGTTGCCCAAAGCATGACTAAAATGGATAAGAGCCGCGTATTTTTCACCGGGACAGTTATTCGTTATTAAATTCCTGAAGCGCTTATTGTGTCAGGGAATACTTCGGTAAACGTCAGGTTGTTTTAACGTAAAGCCAGGAAAACTTTGTACTGACATTGTGCCGAGTTTACCAACGTCTATATGTACAGCTAACATTTTTGATGCCTTACGAATGTAGTACAGCCAAGGTCGAAGTCCGCTAGCGGAAAAGTTTTCTAAACATCTATTATAATAGGGAGCCTCTTGTTTCGCCAAAATATGTTTGGTCGAATGTATCCTTTCCCAAGTTTCCCAAAAAGTTATTTGTATTATTTTTGTTTTATTTTCAGGATACTAAAGAAGCTATTTAGATCGGTTAGGTTAGGTTAGAGTTGTGAGCGCCATAAAATGCTAATTTTTGCGGCGGGAAATACCTTTTTGGCAAATGAAAATTTGGGAAATGATACATTTGACCAAACATATTTTGGCCAAACGGCAGATACCCCTTATAATATCTGTTAGCGCGGGGTGCGGGGAGCGGTGCAGAGAAACACGTCCTTACTCATTAGATGCATTTAATCGACTAATCGCACGGGACGCAGCCACGCATCTCCCACATACTAACATTATCTACCGTATATTATAAGAGATGTATGCAAACAAATGACTCAGAGCTGACATAGACATATTACAATGTTGAAACAGATACTTTGTAGTGGAAAATTTCAAACTAGAATACTTTTTAAATTAGTGACACCTCGGCTTCGCACGCGGGTCTGTTTCTCGACGAGGATTTAGAACACATTGATATGTGTGCACACTTGCACAGATGGTGGTCGAATAGTATAAATTATTGTAAAAACCGTATTAAATTCATCTAGTAGTTTCAAGATTAGCGTGAATAAACAAAAGCTGTGGTTGTGACTTTTATTAAAAAAAATTATAACAAGCAGACCCGACCGATGTTGTCCTGTCCAATACTTTTTACCTGCCTGCCCGAAGCAGGGTTATGTATTTCGTGCGTATGTATGTATGTCTGTTTCTTTGTGTCACTCTGCAGCCTAAAACTTTCGGCACACCAAACGCGTGTCAGGCGCGTCGCGCTTTGAACGCGGGCCCGCGCAAAACCACAAATCAAATTGAACCCAGCACACCAAAAAGTAACGCGTGCCTGCGCAGGGCACGCGTTCGAAACGCGTTGAAGCTGCCGCCTGCCTGCGGTGTGCCGGGTGCTGCGTCGCTCACGCCACGTGACGCGACGCGACACGCCTGACACGCGTTTGGTGTGCCGAAAGCTTAAACGGCTTGATGGATTTTAACATATGAGGTATCATTGGATTCGTCTTAGGGTATAAAATGTTTCGATATGGCATCCGCGAAAAAAAAAATTAAGGGGGAATAAAAATAAAAATATACATTTAATTAAAACTAAAAAAGTATGAAATAAAATAAATTAATTTAAAAAGTCAACAAAACCCGACTGCTTTAATAAATATCAACTGAAAAGCTAAAAGCAAGCCATAATCGAGGTAAATCAATAGAAATGTCCCAGCCGCACCATAAAAGGTAAAAATAGTATCAAAGACAGTTAAGGAAAGATGATTCATAAACGATGGTGTGATAGGTATCTGCGACACAGGTGGCGCGAGACTGACAATTTAGTGAGTGGCCGTCAGTTCATTCAAATAGCGGGAGGCTCGGATCGAAGAGGGTGCGCGCGCACCTCTGCCTCGCCTATATCACGGACTTAGAATTCGGCTAATATACCAACGGGAATCGTCTGAAGGAAGAATAATGAGAACCTTCTCGAACCTCAAAACCTCGCATATACTAGGTTTCATATCATAAAATTCAAACAAAGAAGCATGACATATTAAGCACCTAGAGAAGCCGTGTATTTAACATTTTAGGTATTTCAAATAAAATTGGGTCACGACGTCTTACATACAGGGCGGTAAAAAAAACAGGAACGTGATTAAAACTTTTCACGAAAAACTCGTTAGACACTCAAGATTCGAGATCTTCGTAACGTTTCTCAAAATCTTATTTTACGGCCTCTTAAGATATTATTCGGCTCTCATAATTTAAGGAGAGTTGAGAAAATAAACTTTCGTGTATTTGAGTGGGAATTTTATTTTGTGCTTATAATTCATTTGATATGTCACTGAGGATTTTACTTTCATTCGTTTGATTGTTTTTTAAAAACAATTAGGGATTATAGTGATATCTATAATTCGACGGACCAGTATGACAATTACAAATGCACAAATGATGCCACATCGATAAATACAAGAGTTTTCGGCTTGGGCTACTAAATAATTAACCCGTTCTTTATTATTAATGAAATAATTTAATATTTATCATGACTTTCTGTGATGGACATAAAGTACCTACTCGGACTTAACACACCATGTAGGTCGAGTCAATCATCGACATAGCCACATTATTATCAAATTTTATATTGCGTGAATGAATGGCAAGCTTACCGGGACGTGGTTTCGTATGTGAGTCAATGTGTCAAAGGCGAGCCTTTCTAGTACGCGAACGATTTGAAAATATGGGTCGCGAGTCACCCTCGGGTACTCTCAACTCGACCCCTCTCCAGTAATGATTTACTCGACACCCGTTCCCCACTTCATTTTCATTCAAATTTTTCCCCCATTAATAACCAATTTAGCTTAGTAACGCATCACTGCCCGCAACAAATTATGAAGTGTTGCAACAATTATTATTGTTTTTGGACAATAACTTTAATATTCATAAACAATATGTAATCGTGATACGTTTTTAGAGGTGATAACTCTTGAACTAAGGATTAAACTATATTTGCCTTTAGTTCAACCGGGCATCGGGATCGGTCATTATGTTTAAAAGATACGAATCCAAACACAGATAGACATAGGCGTCAAACTTATAAAAACCCTCTTTTTTGATCAAGGTTAAAAAATAATCAACATTTTAAAATTAATTACACACATTTTATTATGACTAACGTACGACATAAGGACGTCATTTTGTTTCAAGGAAACACTCATCCGAGTCAAGAGGAGGTAGAATTAATATACCTACATACTTGTAAATATGTCGATATTTAGCTATATCTAGCCCTTATACAGTGTTCGGTAGTCGAGTATGGGGGTTTGATACAGAGTAATTGTAAACATATTTACTATTATACAAAGCCACACGGTATTGAAGATATTGCCCTTATTGTTATTTTGAAAAAAATCGCCATGTTGGACACATCACTATAAATTATACGTCCTGCGGAGCCTGTATCAAAATATTTTTTAATTATTTTACCTTTCAGTTACATACCTTGTTTCTTTAATATAATAAATGCTAATAAAATACATATTTTTATATTATAATGTATGATATAAATAGGCAGTAGGTAAAGTTAGTTTTTAAGTATCTAGGTACTTATTTGTACATAATTAAGTTGGTACACTATCGCATCGGGTTTCCTGTAATGGTAGTGTAATGTATATTTATAAATAAACAATAAATCTTTAGTGATGAGATGATTTTTTTTTCAGAAGATTTTTTAAAATGAGATGACTATAGGTACCTGTACTCAAATAAAAGTAATTTAGCCGTTAAAATATTTAAAAAACTACGTGGATTTATGGGATCTAAAAAATTATAAAAAATTGAATATCTAACAATTTTAATGAAATCTGGAGATTTCTAATGAAAACCCTTATACATTGTTCGGTACTTTAATATTATAATCAACAAAAACCGTGATAGTTGCATACCTAATTAATCAAAAATATTCCGAAGCGATAAACGTGTCATCCCACATATCTCAATATCTTTACTCGACTACCAAACAACCTGTATATTAGCGTAGGCGTTGTGGCGTCACTCCGGCTTGAGCTTGGCAGGAGTCGCGACGGCGGCGCCCGACAGTCTGCCGTCATACTTTCACCGCAGCCTAGATCTTGGGGGTTAAAGACCATGCCATGGTCGAAATTAAGGCGGAAAGCGTAAAGCAGAAAATCCTATCCATAAGCATTTTAAGCATCTTGATGCGTGTCATAGAATCGGACAGTTGCTATTGTATTCAGAATCGTAAATACTGTCAAATGTGAGTTTTATCATGACTACTTGATCTATAACCTCCTAGACAACTAACCTATACTAATAGGTGTGTAATTTAATTTTGCGTCAATTTAGCTTTAAAAATATACATGTTTGCTTATATGGGGCATACTGACAAATGACGGACATAAAAAACCTAATTTACATAACTAAAATTAGAGGCACAAAATTACTTTTATACCATTAAACTTGTACTAATAGTTTTTCTGTGCATTAACTTTATCTAATAATTAAATTACACGCGTATTTGGTGAATGTTAATGCATCACAGCACCTTATCTCGCACGTGATCTCACATCGTGTCAAGCAACCGACTGTGCAGGGATTACGTGTATGCCATTTGAAAACAGAATAACGGTATCGTGTCCATTTTGTATGTAAACCGGAAGGCCAGGCACTGAATGTTTTAATCGGGCCGCCACTGGACTTTCGGGAACACGATCTTTCGGAAACTAGTTGGGCATTTACACCATGAATATTGGATGATATGAGTTGAGTGTAATACGAATTGAGTGAAAGTGAATTAGAACCGCTTCGGTACGGTTAGCTGGACGTTTTACTTAAATATGTAAGATGTCTTGTCGGACATCAATTTATAAGTTATGTGAGAAATGTAACTTTTACTTTCATTCAGAAATAACCTAACCTAAAAATTTTATTTTTGGGACAAGCTTTTGTTGCTGACTGTACTTTTTTTTGCACCGTCATCATCTGCTTATCAAGACAATTTGACTTGCAAGATTTGACCTAAACCCTAAACAAACACACCCTACATTGCAAGTTAAATAAAGCTTGTAAAAAAACGAGAGTACGACATTACATTACGTAACTAATACGTATAACAAGAACTTAAAAAAACCTTAGTATATAAAAAAAAACCTTAGTAATTGGTTGATTATGATACAGGAATGCACTTAGAGCAACCTGGCAGTGTGGAAGATTTAATTTCAGATAAGGGTCGTTATTTTAGTGGCGTATCTTAGGGCCATATTAATAACCTCATTTCAAGTGTGATCCCCGTCTCAAGATAAGTCCCCGTCCCCGTCCCCGTCAAAGTAAACGTCAATCCATAGAAAACTGTCATTTTTGACGCATCTTGTGACGGGGATCACAGTTGAGATGAGTTTATTAATACGGCCCTTAGATTGGCATACTCGATCGATTGTATCCAGCCAGGCTTAAAAATCTGTTTTTTAACAAACAACTTTAAATGAACTAACGACCTCAAAACACCATGTCTTTACAACTCCAGAATTGAAATTTATATAAAACAATATTACGAAACAGAGAAAGTATTAAAACATCATTTTATTTTGGACTTGCCTGAGGTTAACTGGTAAAACAAAACGATTACCGAGAAACCCAGTAAATCGACTTTTCCAGTACCGCGCAAAGAAAGTTAAAATGACTGGTAATACGTTTAACTGCTCGCCAGTTTCACCTTGATACATTAGGTGGGCTTTCTATCCTTCTGAATTTCTTAATCGATGATTATCTTGCCTTAACTCTTTTCTTAACTATTATACAGGGAGGAAAAAAACGGGCAGTGAAGGAAGACCTTAAATATTAACGCTACTACAAGAAAACATTCCTTTATTAAAAATGTTGTGCACCAGAATTCAAGACATACTTACTTACTAAAAATACACTAATTTACCTACACCACCCTCTTTTTTCCCACCTTGTTTATAGTTAAGGATTAATTTAAGATAATCATCGATTAACCCTTAAATTGACAGTGTACCTCATTAGGGTACATAAGAAGTGGTCCAGAAAAAAAGTAGCACGTCATATTAGAGTGTATATTAATGAAAGTACAACAGTTGTTGAGGTCCGGAACCCTAAAAATGAAGCAAAATAATTGTATTAAACATACATCCTTCTAAAAACACGATCCTTTCCGTTGTTTGTAGCTAACGTTATCTAACCCACCGGATTTGTATGTAAATTTTGTCACGATATCGCTGACCGAGGTGTGTGAGTGCCGTACGATTTTCAGGTAAAACTTGGCTACGCACCATACAATCAAACTTTCTTTTCCATTTCAAGTAAATTGGTTAGTTAAAAACAAACATGTTATTTGTCGTAGGTACCTGTAATTTTACTATATTAAGGCCCCTTCACAAACTTCGTGTTGCTTAACTTAATAGAATGGGAAACTTTGCCAGTCACTAAGTAGACTTGCCATGTAGTCAGGGAATTGATTTGAGACTCATTTACCTTGTTACCTTGAATACCTTGTCAAAGCTAAGTTTTGAGAAGTGATGTAACGCTAATAGGTAATATTATTACTATGACAAAGTTCTACAGGAATAGAAACTATTACAAATTTAACAAATGACGTTGCATTATATATTTTATGATATAAGCTGCCTAAGGTAGCCAACTTTTTTAAAATACACAGTGACTTCTTTTAGGAATGTTAGGACATTCATGTAAGTATACTACTCCGAATAATGATGAGTACTTGTGAATTTTGAAGAAATAGAGCATATTAAAACATATTACGCGCATGTGAAAAAATCTGAACACTTTTCCAAAAAATTACAACATCTCTTTTACGTTTAGTCAATCACGTATTTTTAGTTAGGTCTAATACACACTCGTACAATTTCAAATTCGTTTCTCATTCGTTTTTTTACGAATTATTAAAAAAACCCAGAATTCATTTACAACAGTCCTCTCTTTTTATTGCGAGAGGGGATAGATAGATACCTACCTAGTTACTAGTCCGCAAATCCGCAATGCAGCAGTTTCCCGTCTAGAACTGAGACTATCGGAAAAGTTCCGATAGATGTTCACGAAGAATTATAGGCTTCATATCTTATGAAACAAGTTACATAGACAGGGTAGCATTGGTGTGAGAGTTGTTATTATAATTTAAAGTTATATACCAAACCAGCTTCCCAAATGTAACGTGGATAATCAATCAATTCAAATTCATTTAGCTAGTCGAATGTGTAATGAGGTATTAGTCAAGAAAGTTGCATTCATTCAACAATAACATTGGTCAAGTTCAACAAATGATTAATCGCCCACACAACACAGGATGTTGATATTTTAAATTAATATTAATTGTAATTGTTGGGTTCGCTTAGTAAATTACAGTTCGGCAAAAATGCCGGCTCATGTTACCCTGATTGTATCGACCAAACGAACGAAAATGTTCGACAACGCAATTAAATTACACGCACAAAGAAAAATAGCCCGTAGAAAAAAGCTAGCTTTACAAGACTGACGCGAATATGTACCTACCTACAGCTGTTTTAGTGGCGGCGGCGGTACGATTTTCTACGGTGCCGTTTTGGTTTGGTTGAACAAATCAAGAGAAAATTCCTTTCTTTCCTTAAATATAAAATAAATGTAACTATTTATTTTATATTTAAGGAACAGTATTAAGTAGTAAATAAAATAGGTACTCTTAATTCTGGTGGATTAACGCGTCTTGTTTTCATGATCATCATCATTTTCCACAACGACCGGTCCTCTGCTGCTGTCATCCAGCGGTTTCCCGTGACCTCTTTTAAAATGTTTATTAAGCATTTAATATAATGCCCGAAGGGAAAACCGCTCATAGATAGGAACTCCTTTGGCGGAGCTAAGTCGAATATATAAAAGCCCTGATCGTGTACGATTATTACACGTATGCACGTCTTTTTTGGTAATCATTTATATTATATTATTCCCAAAACCAAAATATTTCGGAATTATACGGTACTTATTTTATTACATGACATTGTTGTTTCGAGTGAGAGTTTAATAGTTTAGGCGCTTTGGAAACGGACAATCTGCGTAACATAAGAACACATAATTAAAAAAAAAACTTTAAAAAGCATTGTTTCAAGTGGGGTCGTATTTTTAAAAATAAGTGCTGTTTGCCACCCGCTCAATAAGTTGAGAGCAGAGGGAGCGTCATTACTATAAATAGAGGACCCCCCGCATGTCGAGCTCCGAGTGCATTTGGCTGAGGGACTACCTGCCTTATGAACCATCTACGTGCTTTAATTGCAGCTTAAGGCCGGCCTTACACAGTCTGAATTAAGAATCTGAATTCATAATTTGAATTCATAATCTGAATTCCGGTGACTTGCCCACACTGTCTTAAAAATTCCGATTGATCGGTTGTCTCACGAACGTCAGTAGGTATACTTAGGCCGGCCTTAAACAGTATGAATTTTAAGAATCTGAATTCATAATTTGAATCCAGAGTGTGTGTGCTCGTCCATAGATAATGTATGGAAAGAGGTGCGTTCTGTCAGATCATCCTGAGAAATTCATAATCTGAATTCATAACGCACGTCAGAATCATTCTGTCAGATCAATCTGAGAAATTCATAATCTGAAAAAATCAGATTGTGTGTGGATGATAGTTAAATTGTATGCAATTCCGCGCTTTCTGAATTAATAATATGAATTCAGATTATGAATTCATAATCTGATTCAGACTGTGTATAGCCGCCCTAAAACGACATTCGGCATGATGATGACGTAGGTAGAGCGAGACCGGAGACCAATTATGCACATAAACTAACTATTTTCTATCATGTACCTATACATTATGAATTGCAATAAAGTGTTGAGTAATTTATTTTTTATTTTGAGGTAGTTACAGTTTCAGATTAATCAAAGGATTTCCTTGAATTGCGTAAGGAAGCCTCTCCAGCAAATCTTCTACATACACAATAATCCTGCAACCTTGTCAGAAAACAGAGAACAAACACCACGCATGACATCATCACTCACCTCACACTGCTTTAACAGTTGGCAAAATCGTAGTCATAAGCTTCAAAACAGGTCAAGTGATTTTAATACAAGGGAATAAAGACTGGAGCAATTTTACAGCAAGCTATTAGAGTCAATTAGGAGTAGGTACAATCTGTTCCGTTCAAAATAAAGCTAATGAAACTGATGGGAAGCTGCCAGAGAATTTGACTTATCATGTGAATGAATGTGAATTGATAACAAACAAAGCACAGAATGAACAATAAAGATAAACATTTGAATTATCACTTTTCAATAAAACAGATGTAACATTTATAAGAATAATAATAGGTTATTTGATGACAGAAAATATTACTTTGTAATGATAATGTAGGTAATTATAATGTCCGGTGAGGTTACTAGCACTAGTTACTAGGACTTTAAGCTTGAAGACTCATTATAAAATAAAAAAACAATTTCCCCTTGTTACTTGTAGATAACCAAGCTTGATAACTGGTTTTCTACTAAGAAAAATAAATCTTCCAAACAAACAATGGGAATTTATTTTCCTCATAGGAAACCGTGATTTTATTCAGTTTTCTACTAGGACAAAATATTTCTTCGTAGCTAACCCGGTTATCTAATGGGATCTCTTTTCCTCCAATAACAGTAATGGAAAATTCCCTTCACCCATATCCAAACATTGGAGTCTCTACTATTAAGTGACAAGGTAGTACACATATTTATGACCTTGACTGTACATTGAAAAAAGGTTATTTTAGTAAGATTATACAGGATTACTTGTAATCCAAATTTGTTGCTGCAGATGATCTCAATTTTGCTTCCCTAGAAGAAATATGTTGAATCACCAATTTTTAGATAATTTTTGTCTGTGTTCAAGCATCAAGATTTACTGCAATGATTGCAGCCAGAGATATATGATATTCTAAATCAACACAGGTGTAAAACTAGTTTTAATATGGATGGTGGATGTCTGTAATTGGCTCTATTGTCTGTCTAAATTTACTGTGTTCATGATTTGTAATGTGCTGTTGAGGTAAATAAATAAATAAATAAAAAAAAAAAAAAAAATATTTGTAGGATTGTAGTGCACCCTCTCATTGTGAGTGGAGGCCTGTGCCCAGTAGTGGGACGTATACAGGCTGGATTATTATAGGATTGTAGTGCACAATTTTTTTAGTGTTGATCATCTTATTGGTATTAAATTTTTGGCAGTTGTCCTCTAGAACAACTAATTTCAATTACCGAAAGTTATTTTTATGTGCGTTGACTTGTAACAGTATTTTAGCAATTTACAATGTTATTCATGAGATAAGCTAGATAGCCTGTATTGTTTCAGGCTAAATAAAGACAAACCTTTGTTACCGTAACTTACAATTATGTTACATTTAATGTTTTATCCAGAAATTATGAATTTTATTTTAAAGATCTACAGTTTTTTTTGCTAAAGTGCCTGTGCCTCATATATTTAGAATAAAGTTCATAATCATTATCAAACGTAAGATTTTTGGGGGCAAACATGTGGCAATGAATAAAATAAAAAAAATGATATTGAACCCTAAGAATGTTGTTTTTTTTTTCATACTTAAGTTACATAATCATTTTTCCTTTTTACTTACTTAATTTTCTTAATGTACACCAGATTCATTCCAGCATACTTTTTTAAGTATCCTCCTCCTAAATACAATAAAGCGGCCTACACTTTTTTGCTTTATTATGTATAAAACCCTCATATTTTTGCAATAGACAGAAAGCTATACTTACACTTATAACAAAGTCCTAAAAAACCGAGGCAACAACACAGTATTACAATTTAGTATTAAGAATCCGGAAACAAGGTTTTCTTTTGTTTACTATAATGATTATAAAAAATAATAAAGATTAGTCTATTCAGTCTTAACATCCAAATTATCAAGTTTCTAAACTTGATAGTTGGGACAACTGCTAGTACAGATCTATCAAGCTGAAATAACTAAATACGTTCATCTTTTTCATATTGACTTTTTTTTAGTAGTACCTATCAGCAGTAACAGCAAAACTCATCAACAGATAAGGCGCTTTGACCCCCTCTGAGTTATTAATAAGCCGGCAGTAACTGACCAAATTCTTACTCCTATATGATTAAAACCCCACTTGAACTTTCTATAGAACAGAGGTTCATAGAAATGAATAATCTCGACAAAAACGATAACTCTTACCTCGTTTTTACAACGGCTTCCAATCCAATTAGTGTAGGTCACACACGAAGTAACTAGTAAATTTAAAACCAAGTTCACTATTAATTTGGAATGATAGATACCCTTCTAAAGCAATCAATTAATTTATTTTTGACTCCGCGATAATCGATACGCGTACACAAAAAAAACAGTCAACCGACTATCGTCTTGAACAGGAACTACAAAACGTCAAACGTCACTCACGTTCTCGAGTATGTCAACACTGGATATGTTTCTGTTTTGACAGTTGAAATTTTCACTTGAAAATTCTGCACGAATATGGCTGCACTTGCGTCAAAAATAACTTTAATTCACAGTTAATTCTCATGTATGAAATAAACTAGAAACAAAAATGCTGTTATTATTAAAGAAATAATTTTTTTTAATTGTTGTGATCGTGGGAGTTACCTATTGAATTTAGCGCTCAGGACAATTTTCATTTCATATTTGAACAGAAATTTATTTATTCTTGCTACACTATAAAATTTTTGCGTTCCAAAACTAATACTCACTATATAATATACCAGTAACCTGTGATAATCAGTTGCATGTCAAAGGACAGTTTTCTGTATTGCAGCTAAAGATATAAAAACATTACTTCACAAAGCTTTTGGTTAATTTCGTTATATTTATTATTGTATCGTAAGATGTATTTTTTGATAAGAGGTTTAGATTATATTCTTCGTTTCTCGGTGTAACGATGAAGTACTCTGAGCGTGCTCTATTGTTTATCTCTTTCTAGCACTCGACGTCATACTCTCACGTTCGATGTGTGGTGTCATTTCGTTTACTATTCGCGATAAAGAAATAATTTAAAATGTTTAAGAGATTTAAAATATCCTTAGCTAGCTATGTCTTACTTCATTAAAGTTATGTTAGTGACTTTCAGTGGTGTGGAAAAGTTATAGCGAAGAAATTGTAGCATAACAATTAGTTCAGCATGAACTGTCACCAAGTATTAAGTGGAGCCTGTAATTCAGGAGATCAATGTTTTGCTGTTGGTTCAGTCGAGGGAATTCCTTTCACAGTAAGTAACGCGGTCACGTCTTAGATGCCAGTCGGTGGCGGGCAGTCCCGTGACCAGATTTCCTTCAAAGTGGCACAGGGTAATAGTCTAAACAGGAAAATCTAATTTAGCCTAGTTTGATAAGCATACTTATATCTTTCTTTGGATGCTCAATTTGTAATCGAGGAGACCTCCCTCAAACAACAATTCTGGCTCCATTTAGCTGGCAACTAGAGCCTCATGAATGAGTTAAATAATTTCCTTGAACATTAATTTACATCTGTTAGACACAGTTATTTAAATAAGAATATTGTTTTAGAAGCTATTGTTATCCTTGAAGGTGATAAGCTACATTACTGCCTGTCATTGTTATCAGCTTCATCTTGATTCAGTTTCAAGATCACACCATTATTATCACACCATTAACTTTGAATAATTACTGTGGTTATAATCAATTAAGGTACTTCTATACAAGACATTCTGTTCACTCACAGATAAAGTTTTATTAATGATTATACCTGCGTTTTAGTAATTAACAAAGTTACATTATTACACTGATTGTTTTTCTGTCCAAGGATAAATAACAGAGGCTTGGTAGGTAAACATTGTAAACTGGTATTATGCTGTTGTACCTATAGTCAAACACACAATATGATTTCTACTTATTTGTCATAAGATTTCCTGATTTACTTAGCTATATACATAATGGTGATATGTGATATTTAGAATAATGTTTTTTTTGTATCTTCATCATTCAATATTGTTATTAGCTGGAACACATCTACTGCTGGACATAGGCCTTCCCTAATAAAGATACTTAATACCTATTGAACTATTTGTTAATTTTTAACCAAATCAATCTTCTATATTCAGCTATGAAAAATAATTTATTTTTTTAAGGATTGGGGAAATAAAGCAATAATGTACAGTAAGTAGCAAACATATTTGTGTTGATAGGAGGGTAAGACCGCAGAGCGTTCGAAGCGCCCCGCTTTTATGTCATGAAAAAAATGACATGTAACATTACAAACAGCTTTTACTTTCAAGGTATTATGTTAGAACCAAAGTACAACCACCTATTTTCATTGAAAGTAAATGCCGTTTATTATATTATAAATAATTTTTTTTGACATAAAAGCATGGCAGTTCGAACGCTGTGATATGGGTACTAGAATATGACACTAATACCTTTTGGATATTGCAATATTTAGTATTTATTTCAGTGTGTGTTTGATTACACAATTGAATAGATGTTTAACTTCCATGATGCAGAATATGCAGTTACGAATATTTACACTCATCTCACAAAGTTAAATCGCTTCTGAGGCATAAGCAAGGAGCTGTACCAGTTGACGTCATACATGTCAACGTCTTACATGTCAACACGGACATTGCGCACAAATCTACAAGTTTAGTGTTTAACTGAGTAGGTTCCTGCGGTAGTGGAGCGGTGTGGGAGGGGATACATTTAACGTAACAAAACTGTCTCTCTATACTAAATAATAATAATAATAAAAATAATATCAGTCTTGAACTCCTGAATATACCTATAACGAAATGAAGCTTAGTCAGCATCCTACCAGTGACTTTTTACCGTTTTCAAGTATATTCAAGTGTAATATATATGTTTTATACAATTAAAACTTTCAGGCTTATGCTGCAGGCTGTAACATAGTGATACTTGCATCCAACTTCGAACGGGTCCAGATCATACCGGGTGCTATCCATGGGTACATCCGGATTGGTTCTTTGGACTGCAGCACAGACACAGGCAAGATCGCTGCAGCGTATGGTGCGGAAGTCTGTATATTTGAACCAACACCATTGATCCATAGTGCTGCCACAACACATGTAAGTTTTGTCCTTATAATTATTTTATTCACAAAGAAGTAGTGTAGTCTAAAAGTTACCTATATTGTAAATTAATCTATAACATGGATTATCTATTTGAAAATAATAAATCAAATTGAATTTATTTGAAATCCCATATAACTACAATATGTAAAATATGCTTCAGTTAGTTACTATAGATACTTGACTATTGACTATGGGTATGTAGTTAGTGGTAATTTGTTAGGTGGAAGACAGGTTGTTAGAATAATCAGATACTTCTGTTTGATTATACTAATACTTAGGTGCAGTATGCATTATAATTCTATGACGATGTTATAGTGCCTTGAATACTTTTTATTGAGCAAATGAAAATGTAGGTTGCTCATTTATTTGAAGCATAATAATTGTTTGTTTTGTTTTTGATTAATCAGTGCATCAAAGTATATACAGATAAGTCATTCAACTTTAGGATATTGATTTAGGTACCTACGCACACACGCAGGCGGCGCAGCGTCAACTAAATTCATGATTATCAGTTTGAGCTCACGCCCCACTACAGGCTTGTGCCGCGTAGGTTTAACCTTTTAACCGTCGTAGTCTGATATATAAGACACACAATGTCCAGCCACTATCGCCGTTGTCTTATAATTAAGACATTCTTACCGTTTTCTGTTACTTTGTATAGACGGCGACACGGGCACGTTTGATGACAAACTAACCGGCGGTTAAAAGGTTAAAGGGTAACTTTAATAAAAAATGTATTAATTGGGTTCAATTAAAAACCGTAACTTTATTTCCCTTTGTGTAACAATAATTAGTCATACAATCTTAGATATATCGCTGTTGATTTATCCATAATAACAAGCTGTACTCTGGGGTCCAAAGCAATCAACTCTCGACCGTAATGAAACTCCTGTAATTACGATTAATTGACTTCGAGTTCAATTTGCTCAACAAAGGAATCTATGAGAACTGATGGTAACCTTTTTTTTGCAAATATTGCATTCAAACTTCACAAGGCTTAAAAATCTTAAACAATATTAATATAAAGAGATAGTGCGAATTTTGAGTTTGTGTGTATGTATGTGGAGGGTAATCTCCGGAACCACTGGCACCTATTTGAAAAAATATTTCACCATTTGACGTACATTATTATCGATGGACGGACTAAATTGACGCGGTTAGCCTAGTTGGTAGTGACCCTGCCTGGGTAATTCTCATATCGTTTCAACCGCCCGTCACAGCCGTGGCTACAATATTGACGATTTTCTAAGGAAAAGCTTTTGATAAGAATTGTTAGCGGCGGCTCTGAATTGCACAGAATAGCCGCAAATGACATTCGAATCTACAGGGAAGTCCTAAGCCTTCAATAATGCGACCACGGTTGTGACGGCGGCTAAAACGCTCGTGAGAATGACCCGCCTACGAAGCTAGCGGTCCCGGGTTCGAATCTCGGTATGGGCAAATATTTGTGTGATGAGCGCGAGTATTTGTTCCTGAGTCATGGATGTTTTCTATATATTTAAGTATGTACTTCTCTATATAAGTATGTATATCGTTGCCCGGTACCCATAGTACAAGCCTAGAGCTTAGTTTGGGACTAAGTCAATTTGTGTGAGATTGTCCCTGATTTATTTATTTATTTAAATTTAACTTATATTAACCGAAGCGAAGCAAGGGCAGATCGCTAGTTAGGAATAAAATGTTCAACGTTTATTATTGCAATAGTTCTGCCAAATCCAGAGTCGTAACTCGTGTTTAGGTATTTTTACGATTCGTAGTTAAACAAGTGAGGGAATCCTCGCCAGACCCCAGACGGAGCCAGCAGAGCAATAAAACAGACTCCAATCGTGAGCTGTTTGGTAAAAATAACGCGCGCGTACCATTTCATTGCTTCATTTAGTAGGCTAATGACTCGTCTGCATTAGGCGTATGGCGTGTGTACTAGTAAGATAAAGCTTCCCGCAAACCGTTTGTTACGAGTAAATGTAATGTTATCATTTTTTAAACATTGTTTTTTGTGTTCATTCCCATTTCCTTGAGCCACTGCGCTCAACCACGCGCCGGTTCTCTAGAACGTTTCTAGCGCGTACCTACTATAAGAACTTGGAATGAACTTCCCGCCTTCAGATTTACTCAATGCGCTACAATATGGGGATTTTTAAAGGGTGTCATTTTTCTCTGTTTAAGGCAATAAAAAAAAACGTGTTGGCTCAAGACGCTGGGAGATTCGTTCGTTTTGTCAATTATATTGGTAAGGATCGGATAATCGGATCGGATACATACCTATTTACCTAAAGTTGGCGGAATCTCAAAAAAAATGTTGTTAGTTCGGGGTCGGCTTTATAAAGTATTTTTTGGATAGTTAATATCCCGGGATTTGACTTTCGCTTGGGTAAGAAAAGTCCAAGATATGAGTCGATAGAGGCCAAACATTTTTCAGGAAGGGTGTCTGTCTGCCGTCATCCCTTTGCCGGCTATGGAGATGCTTTGTGTCTTGGGTTATGTTTATTCAGTAGGTAGTAGTTAGTGGTTTAAATGTAGAGTTCGTTTTACCTTTGCCCCGGCACTTTTATGTGCTTCAGGAACACTAATTTTACATTAAACACGCAATTAACAGATATACTAGCTTTTGCCCGCGAAATCGTCCGAGTAGAACTTGTTTGTCGTCTATTTTCCTTTCCTTTGTCGGACTTCTGTGGCATCGTTCTTTGTGTAAGCGTTTATCGCTATTCCTCGGGAACTGTCAAATTTTCCTGTAACCTATGTCCGTCTCTGGGGTATGAATTATGTCTGTATCAAATTTCACGGTGATCGGTTGAGGCGTTGAACCGTGAAGAAGAAACACAAACAAACACACTCATATTTATTATATTAGGAAAGATTCTGAACGAATGTCATAATATTTATGTTTTGATTGGTACGATCTTCGGCGTGTAAAAAACATTGCGTATAGTAACTACCTACGTACAGTCACGAACGTTAATTTGGGAACCATTTAAAAAAAATATTGCTTGAAGTTGTCAATGTCATTAGAGATGCCAAGACATTTGTAACTAACAGGAAACTCCACCTTATTGCTGTAGAATGTCCGATTGACTTTGGACCTAAAGTGGGTCCCAGATTAAAGTTCGTGACTGTATGTTTGGTTCGTAACGTGTATAGCGCAGCACTTCATTACCCCTCTTTGCAAACGACACATTTAATTGATAATGCTCATCAAGCCGTTTAGCGGAACATCTATTTAAACTACTGCAGTTAAAACTGGGTTTGGCAATTACTACAACGCTATATTTATGTAGGTCGCTTCAGCCATTCATGTTGTTCTTGGCATCAGAATTCTTGTGCAGCTTATTGCTGCGTATAAATCTGGAAAGAAACTTGTGACCTATTTTGTCGCAATACAAATTTGGCGTTATTTTTACACCACATTACTTGACTCAACCATCAAAATAAATAGATAGACAAAATTCCTTGATAAAATTGGAGCTTTGTCAAAATAACCAACGGATTTTCAACCAACTTGGCTAAGAAAAAACGATCAACTCTACTTTTAAACGAAAAAAAAAATTAAATCAAAATCAGTTCATCTGTTGTGGAGCTACGACTCCACAGACAGATACACAGACACACTTGGGAATATTTGTGACATAATGCTATTGAATATGGATTTTCCTATCGTTTTGTATAATATTATCAACACGTGCCAGGTATATGACGTGTTTACGGAAAAATAATCCGCAGTTGTATGATTTAAAATATTTTACATTCGGTTATTGGTAATTATTACTAATTATCGATATAATATTACCATATGTAGAACTGAAATTGGCATAGTGATTTGATAACAGATAGGTGTAAGTAAAACGCAGAATCTTCTAACGAGGATTATAGTATCACGATGCGTCAGTGATAATTTTCTAACTGAACGTAAATATTGACTGTTAAACACGAGCGCGATACCATATGCGACTTCCGTTACTTCATCATTCATCATGTCGTTTAAAGCAAGGTTAAATAAAAGAAGATTTAACTATTAAAGTTGTGATGGGAAATTATAAATTAAGGTTCTTTTTTTTGCGCTGTTTAATAACTCTCATATAAAGTAAAGAGGGCTTGAAGCTTCGTTATCTCTATTTGTTTTAACATCGATGACGCGTGAAATGGATGGAATGGAAGATGGGTTAGTGTGGGGTTACTTAGTTGTACTTTCAACGTAACGTATTGTGGAGAAGCGCTCAGGGGCACTTGTACTATTAGATATCAGTTCAATGTCAGGGGCGAGAGAAGCCGCTCATCAAATATTTGCGAAGGAAATTAGCAATGCAGATCTGCTAAATGCAGCGGATCAACTATTTTTCCAAATCGATGTAGAAACGTGATAATGGCGTTCTCTCCTTCAGCTCCAGTGTTTGAGATACCCCATATGAATTTGGCGACCCCTAAAATTCCCGCTATTATCATTAATATTATATCCCGATCTCCTTATTAAACAGTTCACGATTAAGAAGCATTGAGGCGTACACAGGTTTCAAGCAGTGAAAGGAACAGATATATACGACTCCTTAAGCTCTATCGACTATCCCTTACACTGACTTGCAAGGTTTAAAATTTCACAAAACGGCCTCAGTTTACATCATTGAATGTTTAATTGACTGCACGAGAAGTTTCTGAGAATAAATAATTAGTATTATTTCGGTTTATACGTAGTAGTTAATTAAGAGCACCGGAAGGTTGAAACAGCTGCGGCGTAAGTAGGTACCTATAGCTTGTTAAATTAAACGTATGATTAGCGCATCGCGTACGCCACACATAGGTTCTACCAAACAAAGAGAAGAGCAAGTTTAGACAGACAATCAATACGCAATAAACGTGAATTGATTAGCGTGATAGTTTCGATTGTTTGGTTGCAAGATACATTTATTTAATGACTCCTTGTGTTTACATACCAACGCTGTCATGATCATGATCATTTTTACCTTTTATCTCTCCATGCTAAAGCAATTTAATATACCGGTAAAAAAAGGGTGGATAACTTAGGTAAATATACTTAGGTAGAACTTCTATATATCTATCATAGAATCTATCACTATTTGTAATAATATTATTCTAAGGAATTTCACGCAAGATACGACTGTCCGTGCAACAAGATATAGCTCGTTACAGAAACGGATCAAAACACCGATCAATCAAGTATTTATAGCATTAGCGATTAACGCAGTGTCATTTTATATCCGTGCTTATAGGTATTTATATTGCACTTTCATTGATGCCACCACTCGTGATCTTTAGAGCTACAAATGGTTTCTGATAGCGGCGGCATCCACGTGATTCTAATTTAACGACTATTGACACTTCGAGAGCATTGTATGCATTGCAAGTCAGTTACAATTTACAACGTAATAAAATCATCGTAGGTATATTCTGTTTAATATAACTCCGTGTTACTTAGAGTTTTTCGTAGTACTCGAGCGTTACGTAAATTCGGGCGCTGGAGACCGTTTGTCTCAGACTTGGTGCTTATCGATTCTAGAAGTTTTAAGTGCTGCGGTGTTAGCCATTGCGGAGAATTTGCTTTTCATATAAATACATATTCGTTTCTTGTAACGAATTAAATAAAAGTTTTAAATATAAATGAGAGATATTGGTATTTTAAATCAATGTTACATTAATGCGTTAATGTACGATTTAATTTGACACCATTGATGCGACCTTCTTTTATAAACTTGGCCTTTTTCTTGTTGTTAAAAGAGTCACGCGCGGCCTATTAACACGCTAAATTAGTATATTTGTATTTTTATTCGTGTTAACTGAGTCGGAATTTGGCCTTGACATCTAATGTGTCGATTCTTGCAGTTCTTGACGAAGCGGAACGAGGAAATCTCTATTTTGTATCCTTAATGTTATGTAAATTAATTGCAGGTATGCAGTTATTATCTAGGTTACTATTCTCACTGTAGTTGCGGTACTAATGAGAATAGATGTAGTTAATTTGTAATTTAATTACTTAAATGTCGAATGTGTTCAAATAAATAACAGTTCTGTTACTGGATGGTCACTTTATCACGAAGCACTAAATTCTAAACTTCGGAGCCCCATCGCTTTTACCTATCATTCGAGACTAAATCGAACGAAAAGGACGAAGCTAACGTTACTTTATTTTCGTCTTGAAAATGGGTACATTTAATTTGAAATAGTTACGCAAATCAACATATGAAAGGGTGCGATGAAATCGACGAAAATAGTTTTTTTTTATCCACCAAATCTCTAATTTAACATAAATACTTATCAACAGTTCTGATGGAGCTGATAATAGAGGTTTTATTTCTTCGTAGGGTTTGGAATACCGATGGGTACAAACCGGGAAGTTGACAGCGGACGGCCCGATCACCGCGCTCTCATGGAACTTGGAAGGTACTCGTCTGCTTACCGGTGGCAAGATTCTTCAGCTTTGGCACCAAGCATCTCTCTACCAGGAGGACAGTCAACGTAAGTTTAATCAGTGTCTACTTCACTTGTAAGTCCAGCTCGCAAAGGAGTAGGAGCGTAATCAGAAATTATTTAACTTTGAAACTTATGGCTATCAGTTAAATGCTGTTGTTATTTTATGAACCGCTTTGTTTAGGATACCTTGGTGTCCCTGGACTCAAGTCAAGTGTGTTTGTCAGGTTTTAATCCCGAGAAATATATTGACACAAGACAGCTTACATGAGAAATGATGGTTTATGATAGTCGAAAGTGACCCTGAATATTTGTTACGAAGGCGGTATTATCGGAATCTAAGTTGGAGCTGGAGATATTAAATTTTAATTTATCAAATTTGAAACAACGTAGTGGTAAAATAAAAATGTGTTGATGGCGGGCCTAATAGAACAACGTTTTACTAGCTAAGTGCTAATGATAATACACCCACTCAGGTGTTAATAATAATAAAATTTTCAAGTGTAACATGCGACAATAGAACAATTTACTCAATGCTACGCTGATTTATTTAATTTATTTAACTCCTAGGTTTAATAATCTTTGCCTCGTCTCGATTGACACGTAATTTTTACTGCATACTGTAGCATGTTCTGGAGCTCTAAGATAATCTTTATCTTATCTAAATCGCCAGATTGCATGGTCGTAGAGGTTATAGTAATAATGCCTTTAAAAAAATATTTTGCAAATTTGACGTCAATTTTCATAATCGTATTTAGCTTATTCAGTCATAGATTTGAACTAAACTGAAATAAATAAAATCTCTGGAACACGTGGAATCATTGTTTGTGACTATATACTTTAAAATGATGTTTCAAAGACGTTACTATTGCGAAAGACAAATACAAAGATATTTAGGTCGTTACGTGTTATGTTTAATTAATAACACATATCTACTTAGATTATCTGATGACACTCTTGATAATTAGCCGTTACAATATTTATCTCTATTATCTAAAAGTGAGAAAAACTGAGGAGTATAGAAGAAAAAACGCCTTTGTCTATTCCACGCAACTTGGACAGAGGCGTTTTTGCATACCCCTCAACTATAATCTATTGGGTGACGATCCATGAGAATGAAAAGTTTGCGTAGGATAAGTAATCAAATAGCGTAGCCGTAGTGGCTGGAAGGAACGGTCTCTTCATATTTCATGTAAAGTAACGGTATCATGTGGTGTACTGAAATTCTTTACAAACTGAACTGATCCGTATTTTTTGTCCACCTAACCTACATTGAAATGTGGATGGAAAACGTGCTCACCGGGTGGCTCAAAATATCCTCCTCAGCATCGAGGGACAGAGAAAAAATATTTAAAAAGCAGATAAAGCTACACTGATTTAAAACGTTGGCAGCAGAGTTGTTAAATTACAAGTAAATACCTATTTCCTTTAGTGTTTTCAGACCACAAAAACACGCCCCACTGCTTAATAAAGTAGTCGCATCTTCGTGGATATTGTTATACACTGAAACAAACTGGGTTACGCTGTGGCTGTTGTAAATGAGCGCCTTGGATCCTAACAAGACGTTATATCTAACGTCTTGTTAGGCTATATGTATCGACTTTGTTACAATCAGCATATAACAAATCTCTCTCATTATTTTAGCAAGTTCCGGTGTGACATTCCAAATCGGTGGCAGCGACAAAGATGAAAAGCCGAAGATGCAAGACGAAGAAGAACCCGTGAGTTTAGCCCGTAAATAATAGATAAGATAAAGTCCAAACAGAGGTTGCAGTCCGTACTGTGATATCATTATTTGTTGTTCGCCTGATAATGGAGGACGGACCAAATCTGCCGTTGTGTATCTAGATTGATATTGTTAATTTTGAAGATCAATGAACTTTGTTAATTTAAATGATTAACATGTTGATATTATAACGTAATCAACGAATATAAAGAGAGGTGATTAATCATTTATTTTGACTCGTAACGTTATTAAATGTATTTTTTGTGTTGTTATTTTTGTAACCAGTGATATGACTAGCTAGGCATTCCATATTAGTCCCCAGGATCGGCAACGCATTTGCAGGGGTTATTCCCAACTGTTACCACCCAGCGTAATTATGTTGCCACTTTAAACTTTATTTAGTAGTAATAAGCCAGCAAAAGTGTGCGGATGGTAACAGATGGGAATAGTCTATTTGCAGTATTGCGATTGCAAATACCTATGGGCCTCAGGGCACACTTGCTATCAGGTGGCTTGCAGGCTTGCAGAAGACTCCATGCCAAAAAAAATATACAAAAGCCGGACAGGGCAATTTGCCTAAAAGATCTTCAAAAAATTTTTTTTGTTCTAGGGTTGGCTGTGCGTATGGCAATGTCACACGGCCACTCCTGCGCATCACCTTGCCTTCTCGCCCGACGGCGTCTTATTCGCGACGTCTGGGGTCAACGATCGACTAGTCAAAGTCTGGTACCAAAACAAAGGTAATTTATTTAATTGCACATTAACGACTTGGGCACACGACGTGTAATCAACTCATCAATCCATTTGGCCCAAGAGCAGAGAGCACGATTCCTGCGTTCACCTGTTAAAATTTATAATAGTGAAATGTCAAAATCCGAACATGGCCGTAACATCCCATCTCAAAAACGACGCGTCATAGGATTTTTTTCTGAAAGCTGATAAAATTCTCTACAACTGTGATTGTCTACACTTTTTATCTATTCCCAATCGTTGTCTAGATATGAGCTCCGAAAAACGGTCGATTTTCAAAACTAGAAACTTTTGCTTTTTGAGGTTGTATGGAGCGAAATAGAAGGAGACCTCTCTTAATAACTATCGCTACCAGCGTTTATTCCAGTCGGTATCGGACAGACAGACGCACATGGCGAAACTATAAGGGTACCTTATTGACTACGGAACCCTAAAAATGTATTTCGTATAAATAATCCATACACGTAGAAACCACGCATTTGACTCTCGATTAATATAGATGAATGATGATGTTATGGGCGCTATGTTAACGACTTCTTATCAATAATAGGTTTATAATTTACTGGTCAATTAATATAAAAATAGATTAAAGGTTAATAGTAAACGCGTGCGTAATAGACTTTATGTAGAGCGGTCGTGGAAATTAATTTAAAGCACTTATTGACGCGTAATCAGCTTATCAGATTATCTAAACAAGTATGGAAATACTTCGTTTGCTGTCTCGCTGTGAATCATTATTGCATTCTTGTTACCGTGTCACCGTGTTTTGTTTAGATGAAACAATCATACATTTTTCCTGATCTTGTGATGAGTTATGTATATATATATATATATATTTATGACATTAGAGTAAAGACGTCATAATATACAGCCGGCGTCAAATAGATAGGAGCAGCGAAAATGACCAAATATATCGCAACACATCTTTATTACTATGGGAATAAGGATGTGTTGCGATATATTTGGTCATTTTAGCTGCTCCTATCTATTTGACGCTGAGTGTACCAGGTAACTTTAAGTTACCAAGATTACGTGGTTTTAATCCATATATGTGAGACGAGCACCGATATCTTTTCACAACCATTTATTTTAAATTTTCTTTAACTTTGTAATAAAATACAAAATGTACAAATACATAATAATGTGTTAAAAATCCTATACATTCAAACACATTCGCAGTATTCTAGATACATCTAGTTTAATGAAAGTTAGTCAGCAGATACTAGGTCAACGTTTTTTAATGAGATAGATTTACAAACGTTTTCAAAATAAAGTGTACCTTCCTATGTAGTTAAGGACTAAAATTAAGAAACGGAAACTTTTCCATTTTGTAACGAAATTTAACTATACTGTCTTAACAAATGGTGGTATCTCGGACAAAACTCGTGTAGCAAATGCAACCATACTAACGGGTAAGGATTGAATCGGTTATTGAATGTGAGATACCGCCGCTTATTGGCGTATGAGGGCTGTATATAGTCGTGGCCAGATAATTAGGAACGCTTGTATTTTTCCCATACCTTCAAATATGACTTGACCACCAATCAAAAAGTCATTGAGTTACACTTCTTGTTAACTAATAAAGTAAGGTTAAACGTTATGTATAATTAATGTCTGTTGAACACATATTTTTATTTTTATATGGATTTGAAAAAAAATTGTTTCAGCGTTCATACAAAGTTGAAAAATATTGTATGGATGCGTCAGCATCCTGTATAAATCTTAGTTAATTGTCTAACGTAAATTGTAAATAACAATAAAATTGGTCAAGTGTTTTTCGATTGGTGGTCAATTTCGGTAAGTCATATTTGAAGGCATTTGTATGGGAACAATCGTTCCTAATTATAGGGCAACGACTGTAAGTGTATAACTTATTTTCGTGACAAAATGGAAAAGTAACCGTTACTGAATTTTAGTTCTTAACTAGTTACACTTTATATTGAAAACGCTCTTACATATCATACAGTCAGTACAAGTATGTAATGTACTTATTAATTGATAATATACGCTTAACATATTTAAATAAAGCTCTTTTTTTAACAGCAAATTTGGGAAATGAAGTTATAAAAATTGTATTTGTTTTTAGTATTGATTCAAGCCAACGGGGAGCACTCGCCAGATCTCAACTACACGTTCATATACGTAGCGCATCCAAGGGCTGTCACGCATCTGTCATGGCGGAAAACCAGCAAGTATATGCCAAAGTGAGTATAATATTAGTGTTATTTCTTCAATAACTTTAATTTTCACTTACTTTTTTTATCCTCTTTCATTTATATTTTGGGTGAACATATTACAACTGGTGTGACTTTGAAATGTTCATGTGCATATTTGTAACAGGGGCAGCGTTGGCAACGTGTTAGTGACGTCGTCCGTGGACAACATCTGCCGCGTGTGGGCGGAGACGCTGCTGCCGGACGACGAGTGGGGCGGCTGCGTGACGGCGCACGCGCGCTCGCCGCCGCGCCGCCAGCGCGCCACGCACCGCCACAAGCACCGGTTCATGCAGCGGCTCAAGCACATGAAGTGAGTGCCTCCACTGGGCAAATGCATGTCTTGTGAGCCACAGACAACGAGCGGGGCTTTTTACTACGTCATCACTAATATACAACAAGTTACAACAACTGTCCAGGATGACTGACTTCTTCAACTCTCGGCAAAGGAAAGTGCGATACTTATGCGCAATTCTCTTAAGGTAGACTACCGCGAGCCGCGGCCGATGCGACATAAGCGCGCGGCTACCGTTCCGCGGCTATTGCCACAATATTAAGCACTATGCTAATGTATAGCGCCATTTCTCTGGTCAGCGGCCGATAACAACGACCACGCGCAACTGTCACGACCCTCGGATTGCCACCTTTACCCGCCACCCAGTCCACCCCCGATCGTGCACGAACTTGTTCGGCCCTCCAAATCGTGGTTGCACCTAATTTAGTGGCTATAGCGCTTTATACTCGTTCTAATGAGTTCCCTTAGTATGTGGTTTCATGTCGACTTTCGGCGCAGCGCAATTTTACTAAGTATCATATCTCGTGGCGCAGGTTGTGAATACCAAAAATACTTTATTATTTAAACTGTTTGTAGGACCTGTTTCCACATTAGACGGAACGCGCAGTCGTCGAAACAGCCCGGGGCACCCATTCCCACCTTGCCGTCGACGTATAGCGCTCACGACTTCCACAATCCGTACCATGCCAGCTCTTACACTGGAGGTGAGTTTCTTTAATGCCTTACTTTTATTATGCTATATGCATATTATTATCATCAAACTTTATGAAAGGCATTTTAATTGGAGCATTAGAAATATATAAAAAAACACCTATCTTCGATTTTTTATACGTATTCGGTACAATAACTACAGTTCACCTTTGCTAACCACGTAAGTCCTGCGTTTTATTAAAGCAGTAGTCCTAACTACCAAATGTACTATACCAAGTACATACCTACTAATAAAAGTGAACCTAAAGGTGAATTACATTCAGCAGTTATTCGTGCTATGTAGTTAAAATGTCAGGTCTGAACTACTATCACTGATTAGTACTGGTGCAAGTACGTGCGGACTCCCGAGGTTAATGCACTTTACGATACGTATTCCTTCTATGATTGTGTTTTTCTTCATGAACATTCTAATCAATTTTTCATCGTTTCCAGGTCTTCATTTCCACCTAGCCGCGTCAATAAACGCCGAGACGGACATTCCGCTGGTGCCGTCGCTCGCCGGCGGGGGGCGGTTCATCTTACACTGGTTGCACAACAAGGAGATGCACTTTACCAGCCAAGCGGAAGCCATATTGCATGATCTTACTAAGAAGGTAAAAACATTTATTATCAAGTTTATTTCAATTATTTATTGCCTAAATTAATAGATATGGTCATTCAAAAGCCAAAACCTTAATCACGGTATCTAAAGGATAATAAAAAATAAAAACAAAGTTCATAATTATTTATATCAGGTTTCCTCATAGAATAGTTAATAAAGTTCCTTATGGCCTATGTTACTAGACTGCTGACTATCGTAGTACGTAGTGTAGCTCTGATTGGCTTCCATGTTTATTAGCTTGTGGTCGATTTGTGGTACTCGTAGTTCTATTTTAGTATTTCGGTCTTAAATACCACGACGCCATTAAATTATGTTTTACTTGACTTTCTGAGAATGCTATTGAAATGATATTTTTCTAGGTTTTAGATAAAGAAGAGACGGAAGAAGGCGGCTCTGATCACACCACACATCCGGACGGAGAGAATGACACGAGTAAGAGTTCTTACTTTTTTATTATTTACGTATCTATGGTATTTGTATATCGCCATAAGCTATAACATTTGCAGGGTACATTTATTCATATTATAGATAGAAACTTATATTTTAACCCTATTATTCATAATCGCACAAGAACTAAACTATGCTTTAAGTATGCTGTGGCCTTATCTTTCGTTGTGACATTTGAATCTGACAGACAGTGACAAAGCATACTTTTACTAAAATAGGTTTGTTGTGCGTTTATGAATAAGGGGGTAAGTATATTCATCATATTACTAGATAATGTTTAATTCAAGCATTCAATTCAGTTAATTAACGCTTTAAGAATATTTACTTGAACCTTGTTTTATTTGACTTACCGCCTGTTTCACAATCGTCAAGTAAAGCATATTTGACAGATAAATTTCGCCCTTTCCTTTTCTTACACTTGCAAATAGACAAGGAGAGGGCTAACTTTATGCGGCAAATAAATTTACTTGTCGATTGTGAAACAGGCCCTTATTTGTGTTTTTTATGCTGCATATTAATTTATGGTTTCTAAAAACCATCAAATTCAGTACTAATCATACTATTAACCAAAGTATAGTAAGCAAATGCGCTGTTAACCGCAATTCAATACCAAGAGCTCTAAATCGCGTCCGTTTTATATGAAAATGTATGAGCCTGGTCCTGATTGTGTTGTACGTTATAGGCAGCTTCGTAACTTTGTGCTTTACCGCTTTCCACGCTGCTTAGAACATAGGAGGCCGAGCCAGTTGACTAAAATACAGTCGGAGGATGACAGCAATAGTGACGAGCAACCAGGTAATGTGGTTTCAGTAAGGTAAATAGGTACATAATAAAACGTAGGCTGAATTGTGGTATGAACATTCAATGGAAGATGGCAGCAAATTTATGAATGTATATAATAGTATGAGAGATAGGGAGAATGTCGCCCTGTGGCACCCCCAAAAGAAAACTGGCCGCCATTAAGAAAAGGAGCGATAGATCCGAATCGTCAGTAACGCCAGTAACCTGGTGTGCGAGGGTAACAGGGTCCCTGACTCCCTGATTACTAGTGATCGGCCACCTGTAGCATTTTATGTCACTTTGATGACGAAAGTATTACATGGATATGACTATTTAATTTCGTGCACAATTTATATACCTATTAAAAATGTATGATTTTTTTTATCGAGTCTTATTATTAATGGTCGGCGACGGGTAGCTACTTTCCGACTAAAGAATATTATAGATATGAATTCTAATCAAATTTTGAGTACGATTTTTGAATTATAAATGTACGCATTTTTAACCTTTAAGGCAAAATGTAAAATAATTACCTAGTTTCTTATCAAATGTGAGGTTTTAATACATAAATCTCGAAAAGAAATGTTGTTCTATAAGAAATGTACCATTATTTCGTGATACAAGTAATAAAAATAGCATAAGAGGCACCGTGATGTCGTTGGTTGTTTTCGTAGTCGAATTTTAGTTTTAATTTTATCTTGTTTACTTATACTTTAATTTAAACCATACCTAACATATCCATACTAGTCATTACGTTTGACGTGAAAGTAACATAAATGGCTCCCGTCAGCCGATCTCTACTGATTACCAAAGGTCAGAATTAGGTAGCTCTAATTTCTCTAAACTTGACGCATCTTCATTCATGCGTGAGTGACATGGGAATACATTATTGAATGAACGTGCAACAAGTAAATAAGCACTACCTATTCCGATCACAATAGTGAAGGGTGGCATGAAAATATTAAATATAAATCATTAATGTTCTAAATTTAACATCCTACATATACCGGTTAATCGTCTTCTTCAAGCTACATATTGGGTTTTTTTCTTCGTGTTATGAATAATTTAGCATGGTTAATCACTTTGTTGCGTTGCGAACTTCTATCACAAACAGTCAGTTCTTTGAAATGATATCTATGTATTATCATTGAGCGAAACTTATTGCATAGTTATGTAGGATACTATTTTATACTATTTTTTCTAGCCGAGGTATGATAGATCTGTCCCCCCCACAGGTAGCGGTAACCACAGCCACCCAACGCTCTCGAACACCACCTCAATAAACTCCATAGCGACAGACGTGACGTGTACGCACCTACCAGATTCGCTCGACGCCAAAATAGAGGGCTTGCTGAGGGACTGGCACCAAAGTCCGGACTTATTGTTTTCGATACACCCTGTTGACGGCAGCTTTCTTATATGGTGAGTGTTTTATAAGCTCTTGCAGTGTTTGTAAACAATTACACATTACCACAGTGGGATTAAGTAAACGAAATCACTACACTTTATTGTCGACGTAACCATATTAAAGTTTAATTCCTTTTAAAATAAACTTTAATTTCTATAGATTAATCGAGCACTGTACCAAATCCGTCTTTCAACAAGCTAAGTTATACGCACCATATTCTCTTAGTATATTTTAACAATTTGTCTACTTGACACGAATGCGTAGGGAGTTGAAAGCTCATTCCAGATATACGAGAATTTCAAAATCCAAAATTCCCAAAACACTAGAGTCATAATGTAAGGTAAAAAAAATAAAGAACAATAACAATTTCTGAATTAAAGTTTGAAATACTGGCTATATCTCGTAAATTCAAATTCTGATCTATCTGGGCTGACCTATTAAAACTGTAGTTGACTGTTATATTTCTGTGACTTTAAAAAACAACGAATGCACAGGGTGTGCGAATGGCTAGACGAGCTCCAAGCGGGCGCGATCCGCCAAGCCCAAGTGTCGTTCTCGGCGCGCATTCCCTCGGCGTTCCCGCTCGGGGACGCCACCACCATGTGCACGCCCGCCGCGCTGTACCACGCCGCCGCGCAGCCGCTGTACGTGAGGCACCGCACCAAGCCCGTCATACCAGGTAAATAAGGTTTACATTTGAATCGCCGACACTCATTTCATAGAATGTCATCATCATCATGATCAGCCCGTACTAGTCCACTGCTGGACACAGGCCTCTCCCACTGCTCCCGATCTTCGAATCTTTGAATCTTAGAATGTTTTACTTCGCAGAATTTTCATTTCATCGACAGTTGTTTCCACGTGCAGGAGTTACAATTTTTCTAGTGGTCACAGGTCTAACCTAACCTAACCTAAGCTCGTAACCAATGCTTAAGATAACCTGAAAACAATAAGGTTTCAGTAGAAATTATCTTTCAATGTAATGAAATTCGGTGAAACGACACATTCGATGGAATTAGTGTCTGCAAAACGAGGGGACACGGGTAAATAAATAAATAATTTAATATCAGGGGATGGTTTTACATAAATTGACCTAGTCTAAAACTAAGTTCTAACCTTGTACAGTCAGCATCAAATATATCGTAACAGCTTAAGTGACCAAATAATTCGTAACACCATATATTTTATATGGTGTGACGAACTATTTGACCACTTTGGCTGATACGATATATATGATGCTGACTGTACTACAGGTACTGGACTGTTGTCCGTTGTCGTTGATATTTTAAGAATTTAACTTATTCTTTGTCATTACAAAGAATATCCTAGACTCAAGTATAAATACTGGGTGTGGCCAATTTGGTTGACTATCTTTTGAACGTCAAAAAATAACCTCAATTTTTTTGTATTCCATTTAGTGCACCTATTCTTTTTGGACTGAAGGGTGTCGGGGGGCATTTGTAAAGCCTCAAGTTAAAATCTTAAATTGACAACACCAATACAATATACGATAAAAGGTACAAATGCTCGTTTTTTATACCAATAAAATCCTAACATGTAGCTAAGATAAAATTAGGCCTCCGTAATACGGAGTCCGTATGAGTTCTGAACCAATTTAGGTAGTCTCGTATCTAAGCTATGATTCTAATTTGCGTTTATCTAGTGTACAGTCGAGGACAGAAAGATGTTTACACTTTTGGACCTTATTCCATTGTAATAAGGTCCAAAAGTGTAAACATCTTTCTGTCCTCGACTGTACCATTTTGCCTTATTGTGTTCGATGTATCATGATTTGAAGGTCAACAAGATCCGTCCCAACCAGAAACCGTCACGACTCCGTTGGCAAGCGTGCAGGAAGAGAAAGAAGAGACAGAGTGGCCTCAAAATGAAGAGCATAAGGAAGAAAACGGTATGAACGAAATGTATAGTCTTTTAAATCCACGCGACGCCCCCTCTTTCTTACATTATTGACGCAACCACGTGCATGCCCCGTCGTCAGGTAAAAAACCCTATAATCTTTTGAACGCAGCATTCTTCACGTACCACGGACGCCCGACTAAACAACAATCGCGGGCGTCCGAAATTTTATGTGTGAGATAGGCAAACGAGCTTGCAAATAATCTATCGGGAAGAAATTAAGCACCGCCGCCACCTATAAACACCGGCAACTCAAGAAGAGTTGTCAATATGTTGCCAGCCTTTTAAAAAAAAACTCTAGCTATTCTCTTGAAGGCCTGTTTGAAAACACCACATGTTGTTCTACGTTTCATACATTTTGCTTCGGTATTGCAATTGCAGAGGACTGTCGCGTTCAAAAGTTTAATAAATAACATTAAAATTCAAATAATAAAAATTTACAAGTGTTATTTAATTTCAGGTAATTCAGAAGAAAATAATAATGACATGAAGCGTAAACAGAGTATAGCAACGGAGGATTTAGGCGAGAATCAGGAAGGTGACGTTTTAGACTCGGCGCCGGTTATATCAATGGTCACCAATCACACGAACGGAACGCTGAATCTCTGGCAGCTGACATTTGATGACAAATCAAAGTTTTCACAGGTTGTATATTATTTATTTCGCACCATAAACAAAAAAAGCATTATAGTTTCAAAAACAACAAGGAAATACGATTACGCAACTGGGACTTGAACCCAAAACCAATAGTCTCTAGCTTTAGCATCGACTTTCTCCTTGTGTTCGATTATCATTATTTTGTTGACAATTTATTGTGACAGTTAAAAATGATGTTCGACGACATGTTGTTTTATGATGGATTATGTTGTAATTATCTTACGCAAAAACGTATGTCGCGCACGCGTAGGGCACGTGATGTCGTTTACGACACACATAATAACTGCAATAACATTACATAAGGCCCGAATACATTTGAGCGTTCAATAATAATGACCGTTCTATCGAATGTTATATTCCGAGTAAATAATCACACATGAGCTCATGGTATTCAGGTCTGTGTGCTAAATGTAGTAAGATTTCTAATTGCTTATAACTTGGTCTATTTGTAGGTGCTATCAATAGGACACGCGTCAAGAGCGTCCGGTCATAGATTTAGGGTCAACGACATCACTTGCCATCCAGTATTACCCCTTTTACTTACAACGAGTCACCACAATATATCTGGTAAGTGGCCATAAAAAAATTTCAGAGAATTCCAGATGAGTTCTAAAAATAAACTTAGACAAATAAAAAAATCATCGGGAAGTCTCAAAAATCTATATTCGGGCTCTCCCCACAAGTATTTGCCCTGTAAGTGGACGAAACCTTTGTACACAAATAAAGCTAACCGTGCGTCCAAAATCTGGGCCCTTAGCCAAGATGCATTACGCTAACTAGCGTTTCTATTCGTTTCGTTTTTAAACCAATCGCGTCACTGGTAAATCACGTGACTCTGATTTTGACCGGTATGTATGTACGTAAGTATTTTAGTTCTTGATTACAGTTGCATTATGGTTTCAGATAACGATAGAGATGTGCAATCGACTGACGATGACGCAGCGGCGGGAGGGTTATGTTCAGAGCTTATAATGTGGCGCGTAGAGTGCGTGGGGCCGCTCGGGAAGTCTGGAGGGGTCTCAGAGTTGGCCAGGGTTAATTCTCCGCATTTGTCAGCCTTTAGCAACGTGGCCTGGTTACCTACTTTACTCCCAAGGTAAGTTCTATAGCGATTAAGTATTCGGTAGAGATAATTAAAGTCCAGTATAAACTGATACGCACAGAAGTATGCACTCGTACTTAGTGAGTGTCAGCTTATACTGGACTATTTTTTATGTGATGTAACTACAAATTAACTTTTTTCGGATTTTTTCTTTTACTTGTCCCAAAAGACATTGCTTCTTGCCAAATTTCATGATTCTAAGTAAACGGGAAGTAGTTGATTCCCTTGAGATTCCCTTAAATATGCGGCATAAATGGCGTTGTCTTTTGATTGCGTTGTCTTTTGATTGCGTTGACTTGGAAGTTTAGTTTTTCACATCTCCAAGGGATTGCAGATCTGAGTATTTGATATGAATTTTAACGTGATACCTCCACGCGTTCCTGAGAACAAAGGTATTGACAGACAGACAGACATAAAGACAGACAGACATACGGACAACGAAGTGATCGTATAAGGGTTCCTTTTTTCCTAATGAGGTACGAAACTCTAAAATATACCACTTGATATCTGATGACATTCTTATCTGTATCCACTTTATAAATCGGTATTTTATATTAAATACACACATTCATAATTATAAACGTGTTTAACGCCAAGATTGATAAAAAATTAAAACGTTTACTAATATGGAAATATTTTGTGTAGTACAACCCTTGGGAATCTGTCAAATTCGCCGTCAGCTTGCTTCGTCGCGAGCGACGGAGAAAGCCTTAGAGTGTTTCAAGCTGTGATAGACGCAAGGACACTACTCGCCGAAATAGCCACTTCAGAGAGACGACACAACAATAACATTATGGTATGACATATTTATAATTCTTACCAATACGTGGTGTATATCCAATTTCATCAATAAGTCTTCGATTAAAGTCGGAAACAGTAATTATTAAAAAAAAAAATTCACTTTACTTTTCGATTAGTGAAATTAGGGATGCTAATTGTCCGAGTAATGTTTTTTTTTTTTATGAAGGAATCTATCGCATTGCAGTTTCTATGTCAACTGTGAACCGTCATACACACACATTGCCGGAACTGATATGTTGTAACAGTACTCGCAAACTATCAAAATTAAACCGTACTTTATAGCAATACGACACAATGTCGATGTCGTCGGACTCAACGTTAGAAGAAGGCGGCGGCATCCCGCTCCACGACCGGATCAAAATCGTGTCGCAGCAGTCCACAGCGCGGCCGGGCGCCATCATACAGCTGCACGCGATCGCCGACGCCACGCACGACTGGCACAACACGCAGCTGTTGCACGTGTTCCAGGAGCAACTTATTACTGGTGAGTGCGACAGCCTTCAGCTTCACGCTCATCTCTTTGTCGTCGTCGCCTCGTCGTACGTATTATGATCATGTTATGATTATGAAGGTCGTATTTTGTTATTAGGCGAAGTATTTAGACTGACATGTGCCAATGCCTAATAGAATTAAAACAAATAAGTCTGCGTGAGTGAGATGGGAACATATTGTTGATAAACATGCATCAAGTTTAGATATTAGGTAAATTAGCTCTACCTATTCCGACCATTGATTATTAGTAATGAGTTTAGTTATGTACAGTCGGCCAATAAAAATGGTGAGGATGTTTGGATGTTCCATTCTATGTTTATTTTGAAGTTTATAAATTTATTAATACATCTTCTCTTTAGGGTACTGTATCTATCTCAATCTATATCTCCAGTCACAACTATAAATCACGCACATCAATATAGCTAGGACTCACTATGTTTAACATTTATTATTGCTATAGGCGAGCGAACAACGACAGACGTAGAATCCTCCGACCCGAGCGCGGACGGCGACGTCAACACGATCACCGAAGCCGGATTGGAAGCTATAGTGGACCTGCGTAAAGCGGCCGTGTTCAACGAGCCGTTCTACATCGTCGTGCTAGAGCGGACTGATGGAGGGTCCACCGTGCATATGTGGAGGTTAACGGTGTCATCGCAGGCCGATTCCGCTGGTAAATATTGTGCAACTGCTTTACGTTAAGTGTGACAGCGATAGACAGCCGAGTACTGTCAATACTCTGGTTTTAATGTATTAAAGTGGATGACCTTCCACCCTATCCACCCTGTATTACAATGGAAAGCTTGGGTGGTCAGGGTGGAAGATGGAGACACAAGCTACGTGATGGTAATAGTGGGCTTTTTTTTTCAAAAAAGTTTACATAGTTAAGACAAAAATTAAGAAACGGTAACTTTTCCGGTTTGTCACGAAAATTAACGATACTAAATGTGTTTTCGTGACGCTCTGGAAAAGTTAAAATTTTATAATTTTTGTCCTTAACGATTTACACTTTTTTTTGAAAATCGCCCAAGTACCCAAGAAGCACAAGTTGTATAAGAGCTTATACAGCCCTTAAAATGATGAAACTAGAGTTATAATGGCTGTATAAGCTCGCCCCTTGACCCACGTACGTGGATGTACGAATAACAAGGTTGTTGCAGACGACATGACGAACAGTATGATGTACGTGCCGGACAGCGCGCTGGTGCAGGAAGACGAGGGCGAGTCCCGCAAGAACTCTGTCTCGTTCGACACGGAGCGCCCGCTGTGCCCGCCCGCGCCTCTTAACTCGCACCTCGCTATATCTACTAAGAAGGTACTGTGTAACTTGTGACTCGCTAACAGTATAATGTACGAAAACTTAACTTATAAAATAGACTATATTTATGGAATTGACAACATAAGTTGTTGAAGTCATTGATCGATCTTACGTCAATCCATCATATATACATTTTCGGTGATTTCGAAAATCTTTAAGTTAGCGTAATGCATCCCAAACAGGAATATATAATAGGAAGTTGTATAAAGAGTGACAGATCACTTCCTTGGCCGAGTGAGTAGTGCGTCTAACTTATGGGTCATCGATTTTTATTCCTACATCTAAGGGCCTGTTTCACAATCGACAAGTAAATTCATCTGTCAAATAAAGATAGCCCTCTCCATGTCTATTATCAAGTGTAAGAAAGGGAAAGGGTTCAATTTATTTGACGGATATGTTTTACTTGACGATTGTGAAAGTAAAGTAAAGTAACACAAATGAGAATTATACTATCAGTTACAAGAGCGAGTGTGGTATCGATAATTAATATAAGAAAGCAATTAATAAAATTAAAATACTGAACATACACAGCCTTCTTTTTTAAATCGATCAATATCAACCACCAATCTTTACAAGCTCTTCATTCACGACTACTGCGAGGAAGTAAAACAAGATTCACGTCGACATCATTCATCCATCTATTTTCTACTTTCCGGCCTTTGCAACAATAATTTCCTATTGTACTCTTCTCTGGTCTGGTTAATAAAATTTTTATTTATTTATGAATGTATTGCAGGTTTGCGAATGCCCGCTAGCGTTGCCCGACGGTGTGGACGTGATCCACGCCACGCCGGCGGCCGGCCACTTGAGCTCGGCGTCGATATACCCGGCCTGCCTAGCGCCTTATATCCTAGCCACCGCCTGTTCTGACAGTACACTAAGGTAGACTAGTATTTTATTTTGAAGGGGCTAATAAATTTTACAGCAGTGTGGATACAACCTTATGATAAATAATATAATAATATGTGACTGAAATGTGGCGTCGTGTTATAGGTTCTGGAAATGCAGCGTAAGTAAAAAGGACAATAATGAATACGATTATTCGTGGAAAGAATGGGAGATGATGAATAAGGACCAAGAATCTACTATAGACATTCCAGGTAAAAATAATAATTGCTTAAACATAATATACGAATTACCGGTTTCTTCAACTCCTTTAAAACATAATTAAGAGAAATGTTCTTGATGTTTAACACGCCTATAAGCATGTGTAAACGTGCGTACGAATTTGAACCGCTCAGCCCGAGGCAGCCTCGCCGCGCACAGCGAGGCAGCTCAGTCGCACACATGCCGCGATTGGTTTGGGCGTTGTGGCAACGTTTTAGCAGCGTTTTATTGTGCGCCGCACAAAATGGCGTCGAACGCGACTACAACTGATGCTGCTTTCGTCATTATTCACAGCATTATTAATAAAAATCAATTAATCTACTTTTATCAATTTTTAACCATTTTAAACCTTCAACATAAAACCATCGCCTCGAGATAATGCTCGTGCTACGCTACACGTTCCGCTTTACGTCCATCTACACGAGGCGCGCACGCCGAGGCACCTTTGAGCATGGTCAAAAAACCGACTCTGGACTGCTCGCCATGTTCTGCTCGCGCACCGTGAGCGAGCTACGTACGATTTTGAGCAAATAGGTGAGCCGTGCGTGCCTCGACCCGAGGCTGCCTCAGATTCGTACGCACCTTAACACGAACCAATTGGAATCGTATTACAATCCGCACTTTTACAGGGCAACCTCTTCATATCAGCGCCGCATACTCCGGTCGTATAGCGTGCGCCTACAAATGCGGTCGTTCCTTCACCCGACCTAAAGGCGGCGCGACCGCCACCAACACAGACGCGCGCTTCGTGAACCTGTGCGTGTGTGTGTACGAGTGCGAGAGCACCGGCGGCGCCGAGTGGTTGTTAGAAGACACTATTCCGTTGAAGAATGTAAGCTTGCCGAGGGTTGGCGTGTGTGCGGATACGCAGATTGATCTGTCGTATCTCCATAATACTGCGTTTATGCAGAAGAAGCAGAGGTTGACTCAGGTTTGTGCCTTTTTATACTACTATTATCGTTACTATTTAATTCGAACTCGATTCTACTTCTGCCGTTTAGGAAACTCCTTTTAGTGGCTTGTTTATCTGCGATACAAGTAAAGATTAACTCTCTTATTCATAATCGCATAAAAAGTATGCTTGAAGTATGGTTTGTCCTTATCTTTCATTGTGTCATTTGAATCTGACAGAAAGTGACAAAGCATACTTTTACTAAAATAGGTTTGTTGTGCGTTTATGAATAAGGAGGTAAAACTGGTCATAGAAGTCTTCAAGCTTTAAGTTTTCATCATGTAACACAGGTCCTTCAAACCCTGTCTTCCGACGAGAGCCGAATAAACCGCAACGGAGAGAGCGACTCCGGCAAATCTGCCGGTCTCCTCGCCGTCCCCTCCTTCAGCACGCTACAGTCTTTACGGAAGAGCATCATGGAGAACGGGAACACGTGTCCTCTGACGCAGAAGCACCTGGTGCAGTTGGACTGGGTGTCGAAGGAAGACGGATCGCATATACTGACGGTGGCGGTTGGGAGCAGGGTGTTGCTGTTCACGCCTGTTTCTAGTGACTTGGCGCAGGCCAACTTGAAGGTAAGTCTTGGTACCTTCAAATTAGTGAATAATGAATCTGTGAGACTGATGAATTTCGTTGACGTAATTTTTTTTTTAATACAGTTGCTCAAAAGCTTGTAGTTTTTGTAGCTGTATATCGTGCGGAAAGTTGGCTTTTTCACACTAGTGCTTTTTACATTTCCATTTTTTTTTTTATTGTACACTACCCAATATTTGTTTCAGGCAATGAAAGAATCAATAAACAACAACCGTCCAATTTTACGTAAGGCTTCTTCCCTCGCCGCACCCTTGTTCGTCGAAGAGATTCGCTGGATGCAACTAAGACGCATCCTGCTGAAAACAGCTGACGGTTTGCCGCCTCTACCGATGCAGATATCCTGGGTCCGAGACGGGATATTGGTGGTTGGAATGGACTCGGAGATGCACGTGTATTCGCAATGGAAGCCGGAGAATCAGAACTCCTATGGGATGCAGGGATCGCAGGTATAAATATAACTCTACTTTCAATTCATTCAAACCTTTCTATTCAAATATTGAAATGGCTGTTAGGGTTCTGGGACGTTAAATAAAATAGCGGACTGTATAAAATAGGGCTGGTATATTCGCCGTTAAAGAATAACCCAGACCAGGTAATAAAAATAATTTATAATAAAGAGAAGTCGTACGATTGCGGTGGAGTCCCATAAGGCGAGTGGCTGCCGCGTCGCTGCGGCCCGTCGTGACGTAGTCGTGTCGTCCTCCCGCGCGTAAGTATGTGCTTATTATTAGCTACAGTGAGTGTTGTTCTATGGTGGATGGTAATTGGTACCCTAACCAATAAAAAATAAAATAGGGATATACTAAAATAATCTAAAAACATCCATGACTATTGAAGAAAGGTTAGAAACGGGATCAATTATGATCGACCCATTAGTGCCCTCGATATTTCCCCTGTCGTATTAGGCGTCTTAAGCTGAACATACACCTATGCTAAAGATTGCTTCTACGCCGTTTAAATTTACTTGCTGGTAAGGTTCAGCAATGTCAACTAAACAAAAGGGAAGTTGCATAAACAATAAAAAAAGTCACTAATGTTGTTTAAACTCTACAGGAGATAGAAGAAGGCAGCGAGTCCCGAGCCCTGCGTGACTCGGACTTGCGCGTATCAGCCCCTCACTTGCAGCGCGTGTCTTCCATCAATCTGCAGCTGCTAGAGAGAGACGCGAGACGACGGAACAAGGCACAGCCCGATCAACCGCAGGTACGTTTAGGCGCGATCTTTCGCTGCTCATATAAATAATGGACTCTGTTTCTAATGTTAGAAATATTTTTTAACATTTTGCACGCTTAGTAATATAATAAACCTTCTCAAGTTTATATAAACCTATATTCCATTTTCAACCGTAATTAGAAGCACTTAAGATTTAAAATCAAACTGCCTTGTTTCGACTTGAGCCTGTTTATTACTAAGCGTGCGATTTGTACAACAAAATAAGTAGTGTAAAGAAGTTTAGCTCTGAAAGCGGGTGATTTTGCCGTCACACACACAGACGCACGTAATTTCGAACACATTCGGACTACTGAAGTTGTGTTTTTCTTGTTGAGCTGAACTATTTACTTATCGTATTTACATATGTGTGTTACCTTTTTTCTAGCCGCTGCTTGACTACATGCCCGACTATGGCCTGTTCGAAGCATCGCAAATGGCTTGTCCTGTGTTGCCGCAGTACCATCCCAAGCAGTTAATGGAATTGCTCAATAGCGGGAAAATCAGATGGGTTAAAGCGATTCTCGCTCATCTTGTTAGGTAAGTTAGGCTGTAGGTTTGTTAAAGGTTTTAGCTTTTTCAGTAAAAGAAATGCTATGTATATTATGGACTGTTTTGTCGTCAGATGTATCGGGGGAACATGTGCTAACCGCGGTTCACAAGGTGACGAAGACAGTCTTTCCAGACAGGTAAGCATGCAAACTCATTACATTTTCAATGTGGCACGAAAAAAAAAGCACTCATATCCGTTCCAAGTATCGATTGCTATCGATTTACCCGTCGACCGCCTCAGTTGCATTACCCTCACAAAATGTTTGAATCAATAATAGTTAGTACTCCGTTGTATAATACAAAGACCTGTTAACGTGTTTTATTGACTTTGGCGATCTCAAGGGTGTTGTTAATACCAATCTACAAGAGGAAAGGAGAAACAAAAGCAATCTTCTAAATTCGCTTTTAAATTCAAATCTCTGCCCTTTACTCGTTATAAATAGCTTTTAATCCTTAGTTGGAATATGTTTGTGTTGTCAATCATATCTTATTTTGTACAAAGAAGTTTCTAATTGTAGCTTTTAAATACTAAGCGATTGTCATGATATTGAACATTTGTCAGATTTGGTATTGTAATCGTACTTAGCTTACATAAATATTTTCTTCGTAATTAGTTTATGAAGTAAGTACAATTTATAATTCTAGAAATAATAAATGGATAAATACATGAGAATACTTTTTATACGGCTATAACTTTAGAAAAAATATTTGTTGGTTAACACTATTACGTACACAGGTTTTATTAAATAACAGTGCTTAGCCACTCGAGCACCGCGAAAACGCACAATAACCAGAGACACTATAATAAACCCTAGTGAATCGCATGGAGCAAACCGGAACGTATTAACATTGAGAAGCGTTTGCGATTAATCGCAGGCGCAGTCGCAATTGCATGTCGCACGTTGTGTTGCAGCGCGGTTGGTCGCGATCGAGGACCCTTTCGGTGTCGTTCGCCGCCGGCGCCGCTTCGCCGATAGATGGCGTTGCTCAGGTAAGTTAGAAAAATAACAGATAAATAAAATTCAATAGAGTTAGCAGGCAATTTCTATTTAAGTTGATTTAAAGTGCTTATATATTCACAAATCGTATGTTTTTATTGATGACGAGTCTAAAATTTGTAACTTTTCGTTCTGATTAAATAAAATACTTCTAGCTTAGTTAAATTATTTATTTTTATAAAAAAAATATTACTTTTGTTTCTGTTTATTATCATATTTGCTAGGTTTTGACATAACTAGCGAGAAATAAGATTATCTTGGATACATTTTTTGACACCTTGTTTTATGTCCTTTCTGCTTACATTGTTATTAAATGTCTGTGTTGTGTTCAATCCCATTATTGTGTACAAAACCGACACCATTTTGTGTGATTTTTGTGTTTTAATGTGTGTAAATACTAAGTATGAAATGAATATCAGTCTCCAAAAAGAGGAGTGTTATAAGTTTAACGTCTGTCTGTTTGTAGCTTCGTTGCTCTCACACGGATGGACTGATTCAAATCAACTCTTCGATTAAAAAAAATACCTTTTTTGATTAGAACACACCATAATAGTCTCCTTTTTAGGGTTCTGTACCCGAAGGTTGGATAACGGGAGCCTATTACTAAGCCTACGCTGTCCGTCCGTCCGTCCGTCCGTCCATCTGTCTGTCTCTCCTAACTTAAAAAGAGATTTACCTTTTGAACCCTAAAAGATAGCCCGTTGATTTTTTTTGCAGAATATCTGATGTAACGGCTGATTTCCTAACAAATAATAAAAAAGTAAAATAATAAGGGTTCCACATAAAAGAAACGTTTTTTTATTATTTGTTCTATCGTAAAAGTGGTAATACGTACAAGCGTCTAATTTGGTATGATAATAGAACAACCCTATAAAAACAACAAATACTAAAAACCGGCCGAATGCGTACGGAACCCTCAGTGCGCAAATCCGACTCGGACTGACCGGTTTTTAATAAATAATTTAATGTGTTTTTTATTACAAACCGAAACCATCCAAATGAAAAATGATGTACATCCTTGTATTTTTGTATATAAATAATAAAAACTGTTCAAATAAATTGAATTGTATAAATATAGATAACAGAGGACGTCCAGTTAGACTATTCCGAAATAACATCGGTGCCGCCGCTGCCTCTTTGGACTTTGCTTGTGGCCGATAAAGAGTCTGCTCATCATCCGGCGACTGTCCAAGAAGCGAAGGTAAGCTTTATTCATAAACCTTTTAAACTCACACTATTACTTGGGTGAATCAACTTTTAAGGTACTCTTTTTCTTTTGCGGCACCAAAACATTCCTGGTAACTTATGATTAATAATAATTTATGAATATTAAAATCAGACCTCGAAATTTACAGATCCCACATGTTAGACACCTCAAATATTTCTTAATTTTCGAATAACCCTGGTAACTCAGGGGAAAATGCTCATTTTTCAAACCTGAGGAATAATAATTTAGTTCATCATCGCCCCTGCGAAATAATAATTTAGTTGGTAAAATTATTATTTGAAATTGTACTAATTTTAGATCTTTTTTTTTTAATGTTAGCCTATTTGTCTGATTTTATAAACGTGCAAGCCACGACGTTAGCAAGTAAATAGTTTTTCTAAAAAAATATAATTTGTGAAACATTTCTAAAAATGGGGAGTACCTTAAAAGTTGATTCACCCGCTTAAGCGGAGATAGGGTTTTAATCATTTTTAGATAGATACCTGAGGTGACCCAAAAATGGGCAAAAACCTTTTTATCCCGTCGGCCTACGTCATCACCTGTCATCAGTCTTGTGGCATCAAATTCATCTATTCTTATCCTCGTACTTATTATGCGGGGCCTATTTTAAGAGACATACGCAACCCAGTCCCATTTGAGGTGCTTCGGTTTTATAAGCTAATTTTGCTTGTAAACGAAAATTACAGTTTCGTAATTACGAATCAACCCTAGCTTTGGTTGAGTTAAAATTTTATCTTATCTCATTTAGATGAGGTCCGGTCAGACACACTGCGACCCTGTGGGATAAGTATTAAATAATGATGAGTACTTGAAGTTCCAGGGTAGCTCACCGTAGTTTATACACTAGCATTAAATACAGGATCAATAGCATTCATAATTGTGTCTCCATCGCGTATTGTTTGACTATAGTCTATAGTCTATTTCAATCCAATTTGTTAATAATGTAAACAAACGTAACTCGACCGTCGACTGATTAATGATGACAAATCCAAAAGCTAATTAAATTTGAATTACTTGATTAATTAAATTGAGTTTTTCATTCATAATCCATAAATTACATGAATATGTTCTAACCTACTAAAAAATAACCTCACTTTTCGACTTAGATTTTTTAAATCAAATTTAAAAATATTAATCAAACGAATATTGCTGGAAAAAGTGTGAAATATCAAGTTGAAACCTTCGAAATACATGTGCATATGTTTCTAATTCAGTAGTGAATTGTTGTGTTGGAATATTGACAAAATTTTAGTTTGTTAGTTAGTTTGTTTAGATTATTAACAAATTGGTTTGAAACAGATCTTATCAATTTTATCTTTTAATTATTTAGAGAAGTAATGTCTGGCCTACGCCTGATCCCTTTCGTTGGTTCCTCCAAAATAGTTATAGTTTGCTTTACATTGCAGACTTACACAGAGCTGTTTGAGGGAACGATCGATGTTGACGAAGACTTGGATGCGTTGTTGCTCGGCGAAGAGGAAAGCGTCGACCGGAGGCCGTCGATGCCGGAGCGGCATCCCCTATCACATTTTGGACCTCGTCTAGGTAAGTCATGTGTCCCGAAGTTTCAGGTTACTGACACGTAATTCTAACTTCTTGAAATACCACACTAAGATAGGAGGGAGCCGTTTCCAAGGGGGTGAAATATTGCAAAGGCGTAGGAAAAATATATTGTACAAATGTTGTAATAAACAAAATTGAACCTTAAATTAATGATTTATAATTCCTTTGTCGAAAATCACAATTTGATCACGTAAGTCATCAGATATTTCCAAATAAATATCTTCCTTCTTGAACCCTGTTCGGTTGCACAGAATATATAATAATTCAAGTACAGAATACGATCTTTTACGGCCATGAAACCGAAAAATTGTTCAGCAGGAAGCTGTTTTACAATGTATAGGTAGGTATACTAGCACTAAAGAAAGCCCCGTTCTTCCAAAATGAAATTCTAGAGCCACCACTTCCCACCCAGATCCCCTAAGGTGCCGAAGATGTATATCGTGCTCATAACATTCTCCAGGTCGCCTTCTCTCCCGCCTCCTGACCCACACGCACTTGCCGGGTCTGAGCTCTTTGGACCAGATGCACCTCCTAGCCCTGGCCGACACCGTGTCTACCTGCGACTCGGACTTGGCAGAGCGGTTTGCTAACAGCGCTCGCGTCGATGTGACGCAAGGAACGGGGCAGGAGATTTTACCTGGTAAGCTTACATTTATTTATTTATAAATATGTTTGCATATTTAATGTATAGTCTGTGAACTAGTGCACCATGAAACTAAATTAACTAAACTGCTTAATGAACGTATGATATAACTTAAACTGGGAATTAGTTCGCAGATTTATGGATTATGAGGTTAGGGTGATAAAAAGTCAATTTGGCTTTCAAAGATGTCAATGCCAACGCTCAATAGGTACCTAATGGGTTATTCTATCGAAATATTGCCTATCACTGCATTTGTTTTCTTGTAACAAAACACATATGTGACGTTCTCAATATAAAGGGACCTTATGGAGGCAGGTGGTTACGCCGTTTTTAGAACTGTTACCATAGTATTCGTATAGTTGGGGAGTTTCAAAAAAATAGCACACCTTTTACTTTTTCTTCAGAATTGGGAAAAAAATTGCACGTTGGTTGGGACCACTATTCTGAACAAGAAAAATAGAAATTCCTGATATGCCCCCAAAAAGATGTATGGAATTGTCCGTTTTGTTACCAATAAATGTATTGAATTTAGGTAACAAAACGGACAATTCCATACAACTTTTTGGGGACATATCAGAAATTCTATTTTTCTTGTTCAGAATGGTGGTCCAAACAAACGTGCAATTTTTTTCCCAATTCTGAAGAAAAAGTAAAAGGTGTGCTATTTTTTTGAAACTCCCCAGTTACAAGAATAAGAAGAGCGTAACTGCCTTCGTCCATAAGGTCCCTTTATATTGAGAACGTCACATATACTTATTGCTTGCATCCGTATCAACATGCCGGTGGCTGGCTGAACTTTGGCACGTGGATGAGCGCCCATACATATATCGGTCATTGTAGATTTTTAGAACTAAGTATTATTAAACTTTAAGTACATTCATAGGACTACTTAAAATTAATTGACGTTTCAACTTGGGAAAAATGCTTTCGTATCCGGTTGTTCTCCTCTACAGGTCGCATTTCTCCACCGATTGTCGTGAAATTTTGTGAGCAGGTTCGATAATTATATGGAACAGTCTACAGCCCACAGAGCCACTAGATCATAACTTGAAGAATTACCGTACAATTTCAGATTCCCTGGATGACTGCGGCCTCCGTTTCCTCCTCGCCATGAAACACTACGGCTACTTGCTCCGTTGCCTGCCTCTGGCCCAACGAGCAGCTCAGCAGCGCATTGGCGTCGGCACCTGCAACCTGGTGTGGGCCTTCCACTCAGAGACCCACGAACAGCTCCTAGCCATTGTGCCGGGGTATACCAAGGGACAGCCCAAGTGGAGCACTATGCGGGAGCTAGGTAAGGTATTGGGTCGTGTACATCGCCACTAAAACCTTGTGTTTCTTCCATTCCAAGTTTCACGAACGATGTCTCAATAGCTTTGTTAGTTTAATATTACTCATTTAATTCTTAGTAATATGGTTGTTTTCAGCATAACGAGGTCCAATTTCAACCATCCATCCATCCAGCATTCATCTAATACTATTCAAAATGTCAAGGCATAATATTATAATGTATGATTCAGGTGTGGGTTGGTGGATCCGGGGCGACTTGCTACGCATATGCATAGAGAAACTCGCCCGCGCCGCTTACATGACGAAACAAGACCCCATGGACGCCGCGCTGTACTACCTGGCCATGAAGAAAAGGACGCTGCTCTGGGGCCTGTTCCGCTCTGGCAGGGACGAGAAGATGACAGCCGTGAGTTGTGCTACTGCTATACTTGGTTTGCTTAGGTATTTAACTAAATGTTAACAAACAAGACCACCTGAAATAGTTCATCAGCAAATGGAAGTTAAGTTTAAGTTTGAAAGAACATATTCTATTGGCTGTTTAGCAGAGTCACGTGGTTGAGTTTCTTTACATTTATTTGTAGCTTAACAAACTTAGTAACATCCGGTTATAATAATAATCCTGGTCACGGCACCAAAGTGTAACGTCGCGTAGTCTTTACATTTTGGTACAATACTTTATCCTTATTTTTTTAACTAACTTAAGAGAACTAGTCTTATCTCTATACAATGGATAATATTTTCTTCCACAGTTCTTTGCTAACGACTTCACGAAAGACCGCTGGCGCAAAGCGGCGTTGAAAAACGCCTTTGTGCTACTCGGAAGACAAAGATTCGAGCACGCAGCTGCCTTCTTCCTCTTAGGAGGAGCATTAAAAGATGCTCTAGAGGTTTTTTTTAACCTTATTACCATTAATAAAATAAAAAAAACCTTAGATATATGTAAGTAACCAAAAACTTTTTTCAGGTACTAATAACACGGCTAGGTGATTTGCAATTAGCTATGGTTGTCGCGAGACTGTATGAGTCGGAATGTCTACTGTCACCTAGTCTGCAAAAATTATTGATGGAAGAAATACTTGGGTAACTTCAGATATATTTCTAAATAAGACTTAATGTCATGTTGTGCTGATTTTAACATTAGAACTCATTATTCGTAAAAATAAAATTAATTATAAAATGTTTCTTGCATGATTGACCAAATAAATGTTAGCGCAATTTGCCTTTTTAGTATCGTATATCCATCTAACATATGGTGGCTGCCTTAGACCGGCCGCACATCACAATAAACTGACAGTAAAACTTTGACAGCGAAACAGAAACTACTATCGAACCGTCGAGAGCTTTCCGGCGCGCGTCATATTATTATAATGTTATGTGCGGCTGGCCTTATCCATCATTCTCGTGTCGAATCTGTAAGGGCCGTATAAATAAACTGGTCTTGAGTTAGATGCCCACTTGAAGCCACGTGGCTTCAAAGTAAATGTCAAATATTAAAAAAACTCGTCTAAATCTTTGTCTCGTGTTGAGACGAGCTTCTCACTTAATATCAGTTTAATAATACGGCCCTAACATTAATTTCACAGTGGTGAATCCGAAACCGGCGAGATAGACCTAGAGCGGGCGCATCCCGACCCGTTCGTCCGGTCCATGGCGCTCTGGGAACTCAAGCGCTACGGCGAAGCCCTAGACACCCTCCTCACCCCCGCGGGCAGATTGCACGCGGCCAGTGACAACGAGCCGATGCCCAGTGTTTTCAACTTCTACGTGTATCTCAGGACGCATCCTAGGCTTAAGAGGCATAACTTGCCTAGCCAGGTATAGAGATATGCATTGATTTAAATTGTATATTTTTTTACAAAAAATTGATTATATATTTTTTACCCTTACTTTTTTATCATCATAACCTTTCATTCTCCAGGGGGCCTCCATAGCCCTCTTACAGCAGGAAGCCGAAGAGGGCATCACCCGGCTAGAGCGGCGTCTTTATTTCCAAACAGCCCACGGTCACTTCAAGGCTGGGTGCCCAGCACTGGCGCTCGAAGTCTTGTCCAAGTTGCCCGCCAGGGTACGAGATGAGAAACGCGCCGCGCCCGTAGCCTCGGCCTCTATTGACGACCCTAATATACACTCGGGGCAGTTAGATAAGAAAGAGGTCGTTGCTAGTAAGTATACAGTTCCTGTTATAATTGACAAAAATAAAAATAAAATACTAATTCAAACCTCTTGATTTTGGAACAGTATAAATGTAACTTTAAAATATTTAAAGTGACTTACTTCTATGGTATCTTTACTGTGATGTACACCGCCAATTTAAGGAAGGCAAAAGGGGTGTTGACAGGTCAAATCGGTTACTATTTAGGAATTGGAAAAACTATACATGGCACGAAAATATAAATGAGTTACTGACCTGTGATGTCGTAATGACGGCATAAGTATCTATTGTCAAATACTATACTATGGTTTTCTATAATTAATTTTTACAGTCAAAGGAACTAGAATGGGTGTAGGTCTGGTGACTGTGTGGGCCACAAAATGCCTCTAGTTTGTTAAAAGTTAATTGAAAAATCTTTTGGGCTTGTGGTTTTTGGTGTGGTTCAGTGTTAGCTCACTGTTATAAATAAATAAATATCAGGGGACAATCTCACACAAATTGAATTGATAGTCCCAAACTAAGTACCTTGTACTATGGATATACATACTAATATAGAGAAATACAAACTTAAATATATAGAAAACATCCGTGACTCAGGAACAAAATACTCGCGCTCGTCGCACAAATATTTTCCCATACCGGGATTCGAACCCGGGACCGCAAGCTTCGTAGGCAGGGTCACTACCAACTAGGCAAACCGCGTCGTTTTATGCAACGCAAATGCGTCTCAGCTTTAAACTATCATATCCGCAGAAATGGATCTTTGTCTTTTGGTATCCGCGGGCTATCCATAAGATAGTTTTTATTCCTTAGAAGCTATAAACGAAATTTACGCGGACTAAATTGCTAACAAAAACCCAAAGAAACGTAGTTTCTTATGCGTAGGTCTAGCTGTATTATTCAATTGATTGTTCAGAACCTTACCTGTATGTTTTAGAACCAGAAGATATCATGTCACCGATTGGCTTTGGCCACTCAGCTATGGATATGGATTGGAGCGCGCCTATTACTTCCGACAAAAATGACGAGCTCGTGCTAGACTGGGATGGCGAAGAAGACAAAGGGTAACTAGTGTAATTACTACTAATATTTGATTTGTAAAAGTTTGTTTGTTTGATTTTTGTTCTGTCTTCATGGTTCAACACGTCAATCGATAGAGGAATCATTTGTTACTGTAATAACTATAACCCGAAGACGGTCATAGAATACTTTTTGTTCCGCGCAGACGTAGTCGTGGGCAATACGAATTAACCTAGTCCCAAACTAAGCTTTAAGCCTTTAAAAAACGTAAATTACATGTTTAAAGACAATTATTTCAAAATTATATTTATTTTGACATTTACTCTATAAGTGTTTGGTAAGTACAAATCTATTATTCTATTAGGTCCGGAGACTCGGGCTCGTCAACTCCGCCGCTAGAGATGAAATTGACCCCTGAATCCGAGCCCCGAGAGAACGGGGCGGAGAGCGAGAAAGAGAAGGAAGATGAGACGCCGTCTGTCGACATCATGGCGCAGCAACTGAAGTTCACCGCCTGCCTCAAGATACTGATGGAGGAGCTCAGCACACTGGCTACTGGGTTTGAAGTTGACGGTAGGTGCTACGCATCTTGTTCCGTAATCATATTGGGTTTGGTAGCTCTAGGCGAATTTTAATAAAACCCCTAGACAGTTTGTTAAGTTAATTTAAACAGACTAGACCACGTGGCTCTGTTAACCTCCTGAGGCCCCACGTGCTGCATATAGGACAATTGTCAAAATAAAATATTAACTTTTGTTGACTGACATAAGATTCTGTTTCGAACTAGCGAAATTTTGACGTAGGTCTCTGGAGGAAGAGCCAATCAAAACTGTTTTTGTCGCTATATGATTTATTAGATAGAAAGAAGGAAAGAAAAAACGTTTATGTACATAAATCTAACAAAAGTAGGTACAGAACACAAATTGATGATGACGCAAAATAGTCCCGGCTCAGCTTGATCGCGCATGGTAACATGGGTTGTTATTGCAACCAAATAAGGTGTATTTTACCGTCAGTAATTTGTAGATGCTTATTGCAACGGAGATGCTTATGCTAGAACCATTTCAGGTGGTCACCTCCGCTACCAACTATACATCTGGTTGGAACGCGAAGTGGAAGCCCTGCGGCGGCTGTGCGGGTACGCGTCCGCGGGCGCCGCGGGGGCGGCGGGCGCGGGGGAGCTCATCTGCGCCGACGCCGACCCGCCGCCGCTCCCGGACAGGCCGACCTTACACCAGCTGCTTATTAGAGAGAAGGCGGACTTCGAGGCCAAGGTGCAGAGGGCGGTGAGGAGGAAGAAGTGGCTGAAAGGTAAGGGTTTTGCAGGTAAAGGTAAATTTTTGGGTTCAGTGTTTAAAAGATTGTTGCGGTCTTCATCAGGTCCTCGGTTTTTGGTCAGTCTGGGTAAATTGGGTATTGAATAAGCTTTTTTTTTATTTTGTTTTTACTTATTGTTATTTATTCCTTCCTGTGGTAGGATCAGCAGTACGTTTATCTTTTTTAGCTTTACTTATAGTTAGCGTTTATCGTAGGTAATATACGAATCAATGTGGTAGTTTTGTGAAGAAACAGCCCTTTTGCAATATGAAGTTTATCGTCTTGACAAATTCTCAATTCTTCGGGGATGTGTGTATACCTACGATTTTTGCAACGCCTCGTTATTAAGATGGGCTTTGCGGTAATTCAAATGCTGATTGTTTCAGCAAACGAAACCCTTCTCCGGACCCTGCTATCGTACTGCTCGCTGCAAGGCGCGGGCGGCGGCGGGCTGGCTTCGGTCCGCATGGAATTGGTGTTACTGCTGCAAGAGCTGGGGCAGGACAAGCAGCACCAGCAGCTCCTGTCGCCGCTGCCCTTCCCCACCACGCTGCCGCTGCTGGCCGCCGCCGTCGCCACCAACAACACCGTGGTCGCCGACCCCGTCAGGCACCTGCAGGTGGGTCCAACCAGCAGCATGGAGCTGCTCCTGGCCCTGCAGGAGCCGGGGCAGTTGCTGTTGCCGCTCCCGTTATCCGCCAGCAAAAAAACAAATCGTTTATGACAAGACATACGGGCCACTTGATAGTAACTGCGGGGCCATAGTCGTTTAAATCCAATTTAGTAAATTCGTTGCCAACCTTGAGGACTAAGGACAGTATTAATAAACTCATCTCAACTGTGATGCCCGTCTCAAGACAAGTCAAGGTAAACGTCTTTCCATAGAAAACTAACATTTTTGACGCATTTTGTGACGAACATCTCAGCCAAGATCAGTTTATTTATACGGCCCTAAGATAGAACTGCGCCATTCACGTTAATATAGTATTATTGCACATAAATATGACACAAACCGTTTATCTGTTGTGTTTAAGCATTGCTTTCTGTCGACAGTCGGTGGCCCACGACATGTTGGGGACCATCGGCGAGATGGGCATCCCGGGCGGGTCGGCGACGCGGCTGCTGCACACGCTGCGCGAGCTGGCCGTGGCGCTGTCGGCCTGCATCTACCAGAGCCTCTGCGACTCCGACACGTTCACTGTCAAGCACTCGCACCACGACTCGTGAGTAGTGCACTAGCGAATAGTCGAGCGAATTCCAAGCCTTTATTAGCTAACTAACTTTGGCCCGTGACTTCGTCCGTGTACAAGTCATTTTTCGCACAAATTTTCCGGAAATAAAAGTATTCTATGTCCTTTCCCGGGACTCAAACTATCTCCAAATCAAATTTTATCGAAATCGGTTCGTGGTTTAGCTGTGAAAGCGTAACAAACAGACAGACAAAGCAGAGTTACTTTTACATTTATAATATTATATATATTAAGAATTTATTTCAAAGCATGAAAAAAGCAAACGAGCACCCATGCCATATGATGGTTAGGAGGCGTTGAGGTCAAGACTGTTTTGGCTACGACACTTTGTCCCGGGTATCAGTTTAGAGATACAGTTAGGGCTCTCAAGCAGACCGTTTGTCCCAAATGCCAAAGACTAGACTCTAGTCACTAGAGTATCATACACGGGTTCGCTAACCTATCTCTTGTTATAAAGACTAGAAGCCCTCAGCTTTTAATTATAACCGTTACTTAATAATTGTAATTGGGAATATGCATGAATTTTTTTTATCGTATTTCTTAACAAAATATGAATACCGTAAAAGAGATGGCAAAAAGTGAAATTAAAATTAAAATACGGATAATATAAGCATTTAAAACTACTAATTAGACAGAGAGATCCAACATGTACCGTAACGTCAGTGGACACTACGGCCATATAAACTCCATGTTAGATTCTGTTTTGCTAGAAAGAGATAGAAACAAATCTGGCTTATATCTTGGTTATTTTTATAGTTATCCGAAAAATATTTTTTCTCTACTGTTTGTTACATGAATACATTTTTAATAAAGCAAAAAAAAACCATGCATATTTCTTCTCATGATCTTTTTTTAACAGCGTTATAGCGGAAACCCCTGGCACTCACTCCACCCACATGCTCGCCCGGCAGAGGCGCTATTCCACCGAGGAGCTGACTGTTACGACGCCGCCTAATAAATGGCCAGGTAGAATTGTTGGTGTGTCTCGTTATATAAGGGTGGCGATATGCAATAATGTGTCAACCCACAAAGATCTACACGATCAAGATAGCATTGAATTTGTGTTCTTTAAATATTGTCAGTTGAAACACTATTGTTTAACTCCATCTTAATTTGTTTTAGTTTTATTACATATTGTTTTTATCCTTTATACAGTTTGAAAGATTTGTTTATCTAATGCATAATCAAACATCTTTATTTGTATTCGTTTTACTACATACATTTTTTAACCTTTATACAATTTGAAAGATTTGTTTGTATAATACAGTCGCCACACGGGATTGTTGAGCCACTTGCCACTGTTCATAATTTAGCCGTGTAATGCCAATCGGGCATACTCGTGTGACATCGTCGTGAACGACTGATAACGAATGATGACGTGTCTATATTCGTGTAACAGAAAGAGAAAAATATGTATTTCTATCTTTGTCATTCGGTATTTCCATCAAATCAGCTGTCAAAAATAATCTGACAGAACATCATCGGTAGACTCGTAAACAACGTTCGGATAAAGTCGTGGACTCCGAGTGTTCCCGATGTCGTATGACCAATCATGATTTTTGTACTGATATCGTTACGTTATAACAATCGTCGCTAGGTTACTGTTTCTAGACCTGTAATTGGTTGGCTTTGGGTGTAATCACTCTATTGTCAGGTTGGCAGGCTTGGTCTTCGGGTTAGCCAACAGTTAAATATTGCATGAAAATATAATTTTAAAATCAAGTGTGATACATAAATGATAATTCACTCCAGTCAAACTCGGAATGATAAAGAAAGAAATATAAGATAAAGAGAAATGCGACTATTACTATATGAGTTCAAGGTGTAACCTTTTTGTATACCATAGATAACCTTTGATGTCAAGTAGTATTTACATCAGATAATACTACGATCTGTCTTACCTACAAGGAAAAGTTAATTAAATACTTCATACTTCCGTACTGAAAATCTAACTTTAAAAAATGTGTCAAATTGACAATGGGATTTTCAATGTAAATTGCCAATTTGAACAAGCCTTCCGCGATGCCACCTTCGATTAGCAACGAAACCAGACATCAAATAGTAATTTTGCATCAGCGAGGCTTAAGCATACGTGCGATAGCAACCGCTTTAAATGTGCAGCGAAATACTGTCAGTTTGTGGGTGAATAGGTATGCTGAAGAAGGAGCAATAAATGATCACCGTGAAGGCAATCATGGTCTTTCGATACTCTCGGCTGAGCAACGCGATGAGATGCGACAGAACTACGAAGATAATGGCTTTATATCTACCAATTATTTCGCAGACCGTTTCAATTGTCACCCCAATACCATCCGAAAACATCTACATTCTATGAATCTGCACCATAGACGTCCCGCATATAAGATTGCTTTGACAGAAGCTCACAAAACCGCACGATTAAATTTTGCTCGTCAATACCGAAATTTTGATTGGAGTCATACAATATTTTGTGATGAGAAATCGTTTAAATCTAGTGACCACGGCCGTTTGCATCTCTGGCGGTATGACAATACACGATATACGGAAGACCATGTGAAACTAAACCGGGAGTCAGGTCGTATCAGTGCAAATTTATGGGGCTGGATGAGCTCTGCTGGTGTAGGCGAGCTAGTCCCATTACCTCCCAGAACTAATGCTCAATTTTACGTCAGTGTATTAGACGAAAGCATGCTGCCCACGGTAAGGACAGTTTATACAGAGGAAGAAGTACCAAATTTTAACTTCGTACACGACAACTGCACGATACATAGGGCCAGAATTGTGAATTACTGGTTCCATCAACATCGAAACGAAATAACAGTTATACCGTGGCCTGCTAAATCCGCGGACCTTAACCCCATAGAGAACCTATGGGGTTTAATGGTTCAGAGATGGGAAAACCGGAATGAGCGAACGAGAGAGGCCGTTGAAAGTCATTGTCAAGAAGTATGGGAAGACTTGCGAGGAAGTGGTTATTGTGCTCAGTTGGTCGAGTCTATGCCTTCGCGTCTCCAATATGTAATAGACAACCATGGGGCATATACCAGCTACTAGCTTTACCCACACGAGTTAAGTTTTCCAAAATAAATGTTCTTTTTACACTGTTTTATTTCAAAATGAAATAAATAAATAGTCATGATATATTTTTGTTTTTATGAACATGCTTAATAGTCGAATAATCAATTCAAGTAGACCTTGAAAATATATAAATATAGTAGAGGTTTTGGGTCTAGAAATTTCTCGTCATTCCCGACTTCATCCGAATGCGGTTCATCTCGTTTATCACACATCAATACAATATGGCGGAAAATCTGCGATTCGTTACGATGACTATAGACACGTAACAAACAGCGTTCGGATAAAATCGAGGGTTCCGAGTTTTTACGAAGTCGAAATGACCAATCATAATTTATCGCTACGCTAAAATAATTGTCGCTAGGTTACCGTTGCTAGACCTGCAATTGGTTGACTTTGGGTGTACTCTGCTGTCAGGTTGCTAGTTCTGGCTCTCATGTTAGCCAATTGCATGAAAATATAACAATTAAGTGATTCTAACCTAAATGACACTTCACGCTTGTCAAACACACAATGACAAAGATAGAAATTTAATTTTCTTCTATTATTCGAAGTCGTGTGACTTTTCTTGTCTGGATATACGAGTATAACCGACTAAACCCGATTTGCATTCCACGGCTAAATTACGAACAGTGGCAAGTGGCTCAACAATCCCGTGTGGTGACTGTACATAATCATAAGCTTAATTTAATATTTGGCTTGCGACGGCCCGCCTTGGACCGGGTGGTATTTATATGTATTATACGTAAACCTTTCGGAAGACCTTCTCCAAATTATAGTGAAAACCGCATCAAAGTCTATTGCGTAGTTTAAAAGAACTAAGCTTGAAAACGGCTTTAAATAACCTGTCTTTTTTTGTATCTTAAATATCTTGTGCAAAAGGCCTTTCGGATACACTTTAGGATGTGTTGTGCAATTACTCACTCAGCTGTTCGAATGGGCAGGTTTCCTTACGATGCTTTTCCGTCACCGTAAGCGCATCGGGCAGTGTACTTTAGGATACTCATGGGTAGCCAGGTCTACCAACCTGACAACAGAGTGACTTCAACCAAAGTCAACCTATTGCCTGGTCTAGAAACCGTAACCTAGTGACCATTGTTATAACCGTACCGGAATATGTCATACTCAGTCGGAAAAGCAGATTCGCTAATACTGAGCAAACAAAAATGGATCTTACGGTGACGAATCTTTTTTTACTCTGATTGTATATTGCAACCTCCGGGGTTTAAACTCAGTACCTTGCGATCACGAAACCCTCCAGGCTACCGACGCTCTATTAAATAACCTAACTTTCTTGTAAGTAGTTTAACTGACCTCATTATTTGTAGGAGTATCAGCGCTCCGCGGGCTGGCGCTTCGCGCGGCCGAAGAAGAGGAAGCACCGCGTCTACCCGTGCTACTAGCCGAAGCCTTCTGCGCGGTCTACCTAGCGCTACTGGGCTGGGCGCTGGCGGCGCGCGACGCGCACCTGTTGTACCGGCTGGCGGCGAACACGGCCGACGCCAAAGCGCACGCCAAGCTATTCGGCGGCGGCGTCCGGCGCTTGCTTACCACCGCGCCCGCACCGCCGCAAGTAAGTTGTATGCTAGCGGCTAAGAGAAATACTTCCTATTAGAATCTTGCATTACATGCGATATATCTGGGGAAAATTTCCTTATTATCAGTTCTTACAAAACGTTATCTAGACACATTGTCAAAACTAGCTCTTATCTACTCAAGGTTTTACTCTAACCTGCTAACCCTAAGAGTCTTTTCAACACTTGACGAATTGTAAAGATGGAATTTGTGTATACCGAATTCATCAACTAAGAATATTAAAGCTGGTAAGTGTTGGTAATCAAGGCGTCATGAGCGGTGTATGTAGAAGTGCTCAAAATAGAAGGTTAAGCTCACCTCTTTGTTCGCAGCCGAAGCTGGTGGAGCGTACAGAAGGCACGTCCGTGTGGTCATCACTACGCGAGAAGCGCGCGCTCCTCAACATGCGTCTCCTGGGGTTAGGCCCGACCGTCCCTCACAAGAACATCCAGGAAGGACGGCCAACCTACCGGGAGCAGTTTGTGCCGCCCTACTGCAGCATACTGACGTTTCTGCTCACTAAGGTATGCTGTGGTTTTTCAGTTATGCTTGAGGCAGATAGAACCGGGGCTGAGCTCGCTGTTGGGTTCAAGACTTCAAGCTTTCAGATGACGTTTTTATTTTCTAGAATTATTGATTATAACCGGATGGGTTGAAATTGGTGATGCACTGACGAAATGCTCAATCCGTTCGCTGGTACACGAAGGTTTAAGCTTAACTCTTCCTCTCTTCATTTAACAATGTTTACTACATTGACAGAGCTAATAAATGCCAAATGGAGGAAAACCTAAATTTTATCTGTCTCCGGTGAAGTAGTCAAAGCCATCGAAGGCTAACTACGTAGGTCCGGTCCAAAAAAAAATATTATCATTTCAGACACTACGAACTCCTGCCAGCTTTAGATATAGATTTACGAAGTACCAATTTCACCGTACGACGTTAAATATTAATCGGCTGTTAGTTCATACATTTTGACAACTGTTAACACTCTAATCGTCTGTTAAGTTGTTGGTGAAATTCGACATAAAACTCAAAAGTTAACAAGACTTAATGTAACTGACCTTTTTAGCCGACCCTCGAGCAAGACCCCGAGAATAACGACTACGATTCGGCTGAATCGGGGCCCGAAGACGTAGATGAGAGCGGCAGCGAAGCAGATGACGATGACATCTTTGACACCACCACTACTAGGTGAGTTCATTTGATAGAACTTCATGAAGTGAGACGATGTTTTTTTTACTTGATTTTTTTTCTGACGTGTCTTGGGGCAGGCTTCTTAAGGTCAGATTATAATTACGGTTCCGAGTCATTAGTTGTTTGCCCCCAGGGTTGAGAAGCGTAGTAAGCTACTGAACACGGAGCACTCCGACCCGGACTCCTATTCATGGATTCTGATGCGAGTGGCGGTGCTGCGGTTAGCACAGCATAAATTGCAACAATTCCTGCAGCTCTGCGGAATTGAGATGTCAGGTAATGTCCAAATCCATTAATGAACTGTAAATAATTGTGTTCAGAAAGTAATAACAGTAAACAAAAGTTAAAAACGATACGATACCTAACCTAACCTTTTTGGTTCGAATGATGTGGTACGCTGACGTAGCACTGACTAGTTGACCTAGACATAGACGCATTTTGGTCGCAATGAAGAGACGTGAGGGCGTAGTGAGAGATGTGTCGTGTTGTGCGCAGAGCTGGCCACGACGAGCCCCACGGTGCACGGCGCGCTGCGGCGCGTGGACCAGTGGCAGCAGCAGCTGGCCGAGGGGCTGGAGGCGCGCGCGCCGCCGCCGCTCTACATCCCCGGCTGCTTCCCCGACCAGGCCGCCGGCCCGCCCATCAACAAGTACAGGTCGGTCATGCGCCTGACTACGGCGGCGGTGACCGTGCAATCCACCAAAACTACCTTCGGCAAACCATTTTACGAAAGTATATCGCTGAAACTTATTTGTACCACTTGGATGGGCTGGGACATGCCTCGTGAAGGCAATCGGCCTACTCCAATTTTGCGTTGAAGATTTATGAAAATTCGCACAACACCTATTTCACGACACGTCATAGAATGTTATTGTAGTTCGATATTCTTGTTAAGGTGCTTTTTATTTAATTACTTATGGAATTTTGTTCGCGCGCGCATGAGTCGGTTTGAACTTTTTTCGACTACTGAGGTGAGGTAGCGGGGGGAAGGGAAGAAAGGATGAGTGTTGCCATGTGTAATAGGTATGTAATGGATGCCTACTACTTATCACATAAACCCTAAAACACTCGTGTGATCTTATTATGAAACTCTCCTTCGGCTCGTTTCATAAAACCACACTCGTGTTTTAAGGCCTCTCATAATGTATCAGTTACATAAACTACTATCCAAGCCATTTCTTATAAAGCTGATTGTCAAAAAGTATGTATTTTTTCTAAAATACTTAATTTTGTTTCAGATGTCTACTAGAAAAGCACAATACACCGTTCAGCTCGAATCTATTTAGCGCCGCACCCGCGAGGCGGCTGTGGAGCTTCCTCGTTCGGCAGGAATTAGTCCAAGTGAGATGTTAACTCGGCTCTGGCTCAAAAGTTTCAAAGTGACATACTCGTACAGACGACGCGGTTAGCCTATTTGTTAGTGACCCGGCCTACGAAGCTAGCAGTCCAAGACTGATTCCCGGAGAGCGGAAAATGTTCGTGTGATGAATGCGAGTAGTAGATCATGTCATGAGTCTTGTGTGATCACTAAGTATTTATACCTGGTTTTTCCTTGTATGGTTTGAATGACAGATGTTGCTTTATGACCATATGTAACTTTTTAATGCGATAAGCAGAAATAATGATAGGAATAATAAAATCACATGTAAAAAGCAGATTGTTTCAACACTCAAATTTGTAGATCATAAAAGGTTAAGATTTTAAATGGTTACGTCAGTTTGGCATCTGACATTCTAACCATCCAAGGAAAAGTCAGGTATAATCGTTTTGAACGCCATTGACGGCTATAGCCGTCATGGTTGACAGCGTAAAATAGACCTAAGTATATTTGAGGAAGGTTGACATTAGCTATGGTGTGGTGTCTTATATATCAGACTAGGCGGTCAAAAAGTTAATTATATTTTTTTACGTAAAATTACTTTAAAATCACATGGGTACCAGGTCAGAAAAGTGGACCGTAACGAAATGGGTTATATTGTCTTATCTTTATAATTAAAAAACTATTGGTCTTAAAAACGTACATTTGGTATCATTAGGTTATATAGTCAACTAGCTGTCATGACCTTGAACAACGTTTCTGTTGTGCAGGAAATCTTCATCAGAGCGGTGTTTTCCCGGCGCCGCACTCAGTCGGTGTCGGCGGAGGCCGCGGGCGAGCCGCGCCCCGGCTGCCTGCCGCACCCGCGCGCGCCGGAGGAGCTGCACAGCCCCGTGCGGATCATACACAAGGAGCAGGACTCTATCGCCGCTTTCTGCCTCAACCGGGTGAGTGACACGTTCAACTACGTCCGGTTGGCCGTGACTAGTTGGTCGCTTGTCTCCCTTTCTAACTAGTCTGTAACGATAAAGACGCAATGAGTGACAAGCGACAAAAAACAAGATGTGCTAGCCACTCTGTTTTGTTGCAATGTGTTTGTCATATAAATGTTGTGAGTTTGAGGTTGTTTCATTAAAACAGCTGTGCCCATGAATTTGTTGTGGTAACCCAAGCAGCACGCAAGCTGTATAAGAGCTTATACAGCCCTTATGCAGCTAAAATAAAACTAGAGTTATAATGGCTGTATAAGCTCTTATACAGCTTGCGTGCTGCTTGGGAAGTGGTTAAACGAGCAAGAGTGTCATATCGCTGCCTATACGATACATTACGATACCGATGGAGTTTCAGGTTCTTCCAGGGAGTGGGAGAGGGAACTTTACCGTCGACGCTCCCACTTTAACGAAATGCTATAATGACGCTTATACTACACGTCGATGTTCTTGAAGGGTAGTAAGCTGATCGAGTGGATCCATTCGTCCCTCAACCAGTAGCAGAATACGGCATAGCTTTACCACTGGTTTCAAATACCTCACCCTCGACTCAAAAACGAGGAATGTTATGTGTTCAAAGCATTTACCTGTGCGTCTGGCTGTGATAGCCTAAGGCCCGAACGTTAAATGAGGTTGGATTCGGATTTTTAACTAAGTTTCATGAAAATCGTTAGGATTAATCAATAGTTTTCAGCCAATAAACGAATTCGTGTGGGAGTTTGGTCGGATGTTTTTAATTTAAAATTGATTGGCAATTAGTTTTGAATGACCCTCCTTTCACCTGGCAGGTTGGAGGCTGTTTATTGGCGGTGGCGACGGCGCGCGAGGTGCAGGAGATGGACGTGTCGCTGCTGCTGCGCGGCGGCGCGTGCTGGGCCGAGGACGAGTGCGAGGTGGACCTGCTGGCGCTGGCCGCCGACCCCGCCGCGCTGCCCGACACCGGCTTCCTGCTCATCCAGCACCAGGACAAGTCAGTCCGACTGATATCTAACATCTTTCAGAGCCGGGGGAAAAACTTGGCTCCTCCTTGCCATAGAATTAAAGGTTGCATTATCTTCGTCATCACCATGGCAGCCAAAAGACCTGTACTGCGTAGCCTCCCCATAGTATCGATAGATACATCAGCAAAGACATTTACACGATTTAATTTTGTTTTTTCTACAGACCCAGCAATGGCTCTGTGCCCGGCACCGGCAACAGTTCGCCCCAGAACCCGAACGCGCCCCAGATCCCGGTCGGCATGGCGAGCCAGACCGGCCGCGGCGCCAGTGTTGTAAGTACACGGCTTTAAGTACAGTTAAAAACTTTAAAAAAAGAACAATTTTAAAAAGTTTTTATTGATATCTCTATGCTAAAGTAAGTACTATCTGACTAAACAGCGATTGTTTAATGACGATTACGTAGAGTTCTCAATCGTATCTAAGGGCCGTGTTTATAAACTGAGCTTGGCTGAGATGACCGTCTATAATCAAGACACGTTAATAATGACGGATTTTTATGATTTAACATTCACTTTGACGTGTCTTGAAACGGCCATGTTATTTAAGACAAGCTAATCACAAAACTGAGCTTGGCTGAGATACCCGTCTATAATCAAGACACGTAATGACAGATTATTATGACTTAACTTTCACTTTGACGTGTCTTGAAACGGCCATCTTACTCAAGACAAGCTAATCACAGGCCGTATTAATAAACTGAGCTTGGCTGAGATGACCGTCTAAAGACATGTCAGAAACGTCAGATTTCTATGACTTGACAACTTTGACATATCTTGAAACTCAGTTTATTTAAAGGCCGTGAGTATTCAGGGTTGGTTTGTTTGGGTTTAAAGTGAATCAGCTGTTTCAATTTTATTTCTCATGCCACAAAAGTTTCATTGCGTAAAGGAGTAGTTAGATATTCGTAGTGCTTCTAATAAGGTGACGATAAGTATTGCTTCGACATATAATACTTTGTCAAATAATTATTCAAATAATGTTCTGTAAGCTGGGAATGTAAATAAATAATTTGATAAGTTGTATTTAACAATTGGATGAATTTTAATGGTATGTTCTAATATGTTTGTAACAATAACTAATGCCATTAAATATAAAGAAACGATTAAGTAAAGCCGGGTTTTCACTTATTTTTTTGTTGTTATTGCGTTAAAAGTTATGCATGCAAAAATGTTTACTGAAAACCCGACTTAGTCTGCATATAATCGTTTGATTGACTATTAATTAAATTAACTTAAATAACAATAATTAATTAAACATGATTATTCACCAAACGCTCGGTTCTAACATGTGGTAATGCTAATCATAGACGAATGATAACCATGTGTACAGGTACAGGCTGATTGTTGTAAATAATAAAATTTACAGCTGGAGCGGCGGGCAAGCCACTCAGTGCCAACTGCCCACGAAGCGTATATAGTCACAGTACGTGAATATTAACTAATGCACAAAACGGGTCAACTTGGACGAACTAGTGTGATCATAAACAAAGCATTTTTCAAAATGTTGCCATTTGGGCGATACCTCCACATTAAAAAAATCTGGTAGTTAGTGTACATGAAATTATGCAATAATTAAATATTATCATAATGTGTTCCAAAATATTTGTATCGGAAGCTCCTTTTTTGTTACCGGAATTCATACTTATTTGGTTATAAAAAAGAAAGTTGCCAACAATTTGAGAAATGCTCAACAAGGTGAACAGTAGAGCCAGCCTAGTCGCATTCTACGAACGCTTAAGAGTGTAGAAATCAGTTAAAATGTACGCTATTGACACACTGTTATCTTATGGCACGGATATGCCACCCGATGACAAGTGAGCTCCGAGGCCCATGGCTGCGAAATCGAGTCTGCGAATGCGTAGCCGACGCTGAGGACCAACACGTAGGGCCGTATTATTAAACTCTACGTATCTTGACTGAGATGCCCGTCTCAAAACCTGTCAAAAATGCCAGCTTTCTACGGGTTGACGTTTCCTTTGACATGTCTCGAGATCCATCGCAGTCAAGATGAATTTATTAACCTTTTCAACGCCATTGACGGATATATCCGTCATGGTTGACAACGCAAAATAAACCTGAGTATGTATGAATTAAGGTTGACATTAGCTCTAGTTTTTATTTGACATGGCGTTGAAAAGGTTAATACGGCCCATAGTTCTGTTTACGCCCATAGAAACGTTGGCCGACAGAGGGCACGAAGCGCGGATGACATCACTGAAGGCGCGGAACGAAGTGGATGGCTCAGGACAAGGAAATGGCGCGCTTTGAAGGAGACCTTCACTCAGCAGTGGGTGGTTATAGATTGATAAAAGAAGAAGAAGATAGTTTACGTCAATCTTGTACATATTATTCGATTCCTCCTGTCGTTAACGTTCGTACAATGCTACTTCCCTAGACCCAACGCTTATCAGCAATTTATTTCGATGACATTAATTCGTTCAAGCTCAATTAACGTGGTGTGGATTATGTGTATGTACGTGACGTTATCAATGTGCGTGTCGTCTCTGCAGGCCTTAGCTCGCGCTTTACTACTTACTTCTTTATATGCTGAAAGCCAAACGGGGGTATGAAGCGCACATTTACACCTTGTAAGGTTCGTAGAGCAAATATCTAGTCGACACTGGGTATAAAGGTTCTGTCACATTCAAGGGACGTTTGGTTGTCGACTGTAAGCATGTACGGTTTTGTGCGTATCGTAAATTAACAATATCAAAATTGTCTACGTAAAAAGCGACACCCTGTGTGACGTCACCGACCAGCAATGACGGAAAAAACGTTTTGTTTCGTTATTTGACACTGACCTTATAAATAAGTAACAAAGACGTACGCGTTTTAAATTTATCAAACCGTTTAAAAATATAACATGCCAATACTTTTTAATAAAGTAGCTTTGTATTCAACAGAAGTCTTGTACAAAATCGATAACTATTTGAAAGCGTTTTATTTTAATTAGAGCTGAAAAAATCAATTGAACCCAATTGGCCTACTGCAATTTGCGACGCGCACACTGGATCAGTGCCCTTACAGCTGTGTAGGTGAATAAGTCTTCGCTAGTTCCGAGTGCGATCGGCGTGTCGTAACTGAGAGTTGGTCGCAGGTCAAGGGCCTGCAGTTCCCGGGTTGCCACGACGCCAAATACTGTCGGCTGGTGCTCCACCGTTCGAAGCTTCTCATGAGACCGGTCAGTCACAACCCTAGCCAGTTTCGCATCTCACTCTCACAGTCATTCTCTCTCAGTGACATGCACTTTTCAGCTCGATGTACCCTTTTTTGTTTATTATTATTATATCGCTACTTTACGTTTCTTTCCGCAGGTTTTTTTTTTAATTTTCCCAGCGTTTTTAGAGTCGTAGCTATTTCGGTTCGTCTTTTGACATTGATATCCCGTTTTTGGTTCGTCACATTATTGTAGCTATCGGGTCCTGTAGTTGCGGACCGAATTATTACGTTGTTCCACTTTTTAGGTGTTTCTGTGCGTTGGTTTGGTCGTCTCTCGCTTGTGAATGTTTGTGCTGTCCGGTGCCCGTTTTTTTTTTCTGTAAAGCATGTGTGGCTGATTAACATGAAATACTAAATTTTTTTTTACCTTTCTTTAGGTACACGGTTTTTTTTTTATGCACTTTATGGGTTAGTTGTTATTTTTATCACATGACTATATTAATGTTTATGTGTAGGTGCTGAAACACAAAATTGATAATATCAAGCGCATGGCGGCTCATCCATCACAACCATTGTGTAAGTATAAAAAAAATTAAACGTCCTTTTAGCTTTCACCTACTAATTAGGCAACGATTTTATTTTTAACCGTAGTAAATGTTACGTACAAAATATTGTCAAAGATAGCTATTATTATCTATTTTGACAATCCGCCTATTCCTCTTATTATAAACTCCTGCGCACCCATTATTGTCGCGTTTATTTCTATAGATCAATGTGGGTGCAACATCTGTCACGTTAAGACAAATTAATGCGAGAGACGGATATATAATAATAATAATAATAATAATAACGACAGCGATAAAAGCGACAATATTAGGCAAGCTGACTGACTTAAGCCATTTGTCTCCTGGTGTTCTTCAACCTTATATCTTATGGGTTGTTCAGACCTGACGGGCGGCGCGGACGGCTCGGTCCAACTGTGGGAGTGGGGGCACGCGTCGTGCGTGTGGTCGCCGCGCGCGCCCGGCGCCTTCGCCAAGGTGACGCGGGTTCGGTTCTCGGACTACGGCAACAAGTTCGCCGCCGCCGACGCCGACGGGAACCTCGCCATGTGGCAGCTACACCCCTCCGCGCAGCAGCATGATGCGTCGCAGCCGCACGCGTCCGCTAGACCGTTCTTTGTAAGTCTAACCACACAGTCCACAAAATATAAAATTAAATTATATGTCTGAGTAGGTACGTAATTATCTAAATTTAAAAAAACGTATGCTAACCTATCAAAAAAGGTCACACTACACCGTATACTGCATTCTATTTTTGGTTGACAATAAACAAATTGATTTCTTTGTTGTCAACTGACTACTGAAAATAGACATTTTAAATATTAATTTTCATTCACAGACTCACCAATGTCACAGTAAAGGAATTAGTGATTTCGTTTTCCTTGGTTCCTGCAGTTTAGTTGCTACGGGTAAGTAAGATTAATCTTTAAATTTCATTTAAGTATTATTAAATACTCAACAAGCATCTATTTTTGTTATAGCCGGCCACAGCTCAGAAAGTAAGAATGTTGCCATATGGGATACTTTAATGCCGATCAAGAAGGCGTTAGTGGTTTGTAAGTAAAGTTAATTTTATTTAACGTAGATAGACTTTTTAACTAAGATTATTTTGAACCATTTTTTAAGTTAAAATTGTTGTGCTTAGACTTCTTAAGTTGATAAGATTGAATCGAAACAGAATTGACGCAAACACTTCTGTTAGTAATCCTGAGTGTGATGAGAGCCGTAATAATGTAGTGGTGTTACAGCGTGGACGTGCCACGAGGGCGGCGCGGCGTGCCTGGCGTGGGCGGGCGGCGCGGGCGCGCTGGTGTCGTGCGGGCGGCGCGGCGACGTGTTCGTGTGGGACCTGCGCACGCGCGCCTCGCGCCACAAGCTGCACGCGCACCACGCGCCCATCAAGTGCGTCGCGCTCTCGCACCGCGAGGACCAGTACGCTATTGGCGCCGCCGACGGCGACATCAAGGTAAATATTGCGACGTAAAGCTCGTCAAAACTGGAACCTAGTAGTAAAATAAATAAAATTAAAATTGATTTATCGCTTTAAAAACAGAACAGATTTATACACAACAAACAAGAGACATCAAAATATTAGAAACACTGACATAAATCATCACACATCTGTCATTAAATCGCCTTAGCATTCTAGCATTTTATAGAGGAAACACACAATGAAGAAGAAGAAGAATAGAATAGAATAGAATCATTTATTCGGCTATTAAATAAAACACATATCTACACTAAATAAGATCTAATCTAAGATGCAATTAAATTAAATGATGAAACTAGTAACAAAGGCAAAGGGCTTATACACACGGCGCTGATTTTCAGCCCGCCCCAGTAATACTGTCTGTAACTTACCTTTTTGAAACTTTGTGATGTATACATACTGTAATGCCTTTGAATTTACTGAACGGAACCAATAGAAGGTTGGACTTTGGCGATAGCAGGCAGGTCAGAGCACCATTGAACTGTGACCTTAATTCTACTGGTATTGAAACACCATTATTACCATCGGTGGCAGCCATTTAACGTGCGACTGTTAATTCATACATTATGACAGCTGTTAACACTCTAATCGGCTGTGAAGTGTTTGGTAAAATCCGACATAAGCGACACATTTTGTGACTTATAAGTCACAATCATTCAATCAATTAATGTTCGATTCACCAACAACTAAACAAAACGCTACGATTAACAACTGTCAAAAGTAACTTGACTAACAGCCGATTACTAAGTAAAACAAACTTTTTTTTTGTGCAATCCAGCATAGATCAAAAGAGCTCAAATTTACATTTTGTTGAGATTTATCATAAGGCCTGAATCACATAGAAAGCAGCCATTTTGTATGAAGATGCGTACGCATAAATTCTGCTTTCGCATAGTTAGCATCTTTCTTAAATTGAAAAGATTACACAACTGTCACTGTCACATGTTTGAATTCTCCGTATTTTAGATACTAGGATACAAACTCTTACTTACTTAACATGTTCAAACTAGACTTCCCTACAAATCGGGCGATGGTTTCCGCAGGTGTTCTCCCTGACGTCCCACCAGCTCCTGCACACGTTCGCGGGCGAGCACGCGCGCAGCTCCTTCTTCAAGCACATCGGCCAGGGCGTCACACAGATACATATTGGTATGTTTATACAATGTGTATTGATTAAATTGAAGGTTTTAAAATGTTGATATGGACATGACAAGGCAAAAATATTGAAGATTTTGCGTAAATGGCATAAGGTTTACTATTGTTTGACGTGGCAATCACGTGCGGCTCGCCTCGCCGCATGGTAGGTAGGCGCATGCGGCGTCCAAGCCTTCTATTGTTTGGTTGTGCAATAATAAGTCGTAGGAATTAGGCGCAGAGATTGAAATAGCTTGACATCTTTCAAAACCTCTTTAAAAGTGGCAAGCTTTTTAAGGGTTTTTGATACCGGTAAGTCTGCAAGCGAGAAGTCGAATCAATCGTATCGATAATCGTGTTGATTAACCTTTTATTGCGGCTAGCCGACGATACGCTTGCCGCACTGATGGGGTTTTTAAAAACAAGCCTGTCGAATACCCGATCAAAAGCTTATTTAACGAAAACCGATTCCGGCCCCTGCCCGTCAGTCAAATTGACGTTGCAATGTATGACAATTGAAGTAGTAGGGCGGGGCATCGTTAATTAAAAACTGTCTCACTGTAGATGTAGATACAGATGTATTTGATTTGCGTTGCGCAGACAACGGCGGGCGCCTGTTCTCGTGCGGCGCCGACGGCACCATGAAGGTGCGCAAGCTGCCCGAGCGCGACGCGCCGCCGCCGCACCACGCGCAGTATTCTAACTAACAGGTGATACACAACCATTGCCATCCAAAATACCGGGCACATTTCACGAAAGCTTCTAACTCGTATTACAAGTGGAAGTCTCTTTTCAATCCATATAGTTGAAAAAAGATCACCGGTCGTAATACAAGTAACAAGCTTTCCTGTAACGGGCCCCAGTTATTGACTCCTAGTATTGTAAAATTATTGCCTCTATTACCTTGAAATAAAGTCCCTTGTTTCCTCTTTGCGAACAGACAGACTTAAGTCTGCTAATGTTCCTTCTGAGGTTTGTTCGTTTGAATAAAAATGCATTTCGCAACGTACCATTACCCAAACTTATAAATGATAGAAAATCTTTAATTACTGGTGTAATAATAGGCTCACAACTTAACAGAGAGCATACAGCGGGGCCATGACTGCTGCCTACGTAACTGTTGCGCTTACTTCCCGCACTGGCTCTCTATTAAGTTTAAAGGGTAGAATTTCAAGGCCATATTCTGTGGTCTGTTCCCACTAGTTCTATCAATGGAACTGTCAATAGAACTAGTGGGAACAGACCTATTATGTAAGTTACAATCATTAAAGTACGAGAAGCGTCTTTTACTAACTCGTCCCCTCAATTTCCGCCCTGTAGATATGCAACTGTAGCATAATGCAATATGATAAATTTGCTGTCGCAGGTGCCGGCGACCGCGGCGGCCGCGCCGGACTCCTTGTGATGTATTTATCGTTATTGCCACTCACATGTTACGAGTATGAGATATACGCTATTAGACTAGTCACTGAGTAGGCAATCTTGTATTTTATGTATTTATCATGTTATTAAATCTTTAGTTAATTGTAATGTGAAATATTCGCTATTTTTATCGTAATATACCTTCTACTAGATAAAACATATTATTTATTTGCACGAGCCGTTTGATAGCCGTTCGAGCCGGGCCAGGCGGAGCGAACGCGGACGCTAGTATGTAGTATCGTGTTGTCTGACGTGGTTTAGTGTGTACTGCCAGAACAAAAATATGGTAGCTAGTCTCTAAAAAACCACACAAGACTATTGCCAAGATTAAGAACGAGTGTCAATAGTTTTAAGAAACTCTGCTACCAATATCTTTGTCCTCGCATGTTGTGCAATAACTCGCCGGCAAACTTAACCCAACCACCGACGGTGTCGAAGCCTTACTGTGAACACCCCTAGAACAACCTAACTTATGATGTGAGTGCATATAACTTACGTGTTTGTTGACGCATAATCGTAATATTTATCATGGTTAAACCTTTGTTAGCTAACGTGTATGTAATATTTAACTATGAAGTACATTATAACCACGTTCAGTTGTGGAGCCCGCTTCGGCACGTTTCCCTTTTTGAACTAAGGGTACGTTTCCACTTAAGATGAGCGGAGTGGAGAGAGCGAAAATGACCAATTTACTTATTCGAGTAATCTGCGTGTCGTCTCTGATTGGTCGTTTTTGCTCGCTTGAGTGGAAACGCACCTAATTAATGGTTCTGTACCATTCGCACGCCCCACGCTCCTAGACGTAAGTTGTTTCTCCTTATATTGTTGTCATGTGGTATGAACTAATGAAGCAGCAAATTAAGCAATATTTTGTTAAGCATGTTTCGATTTCAAGTCTGTTCGCTAAATTTTAATATCTTCAAACTCTTAATTAGGTCTTAATAAAGACAAATAAATTTGAAAAAAAATGTAATTTAGCGAACACTGTTTTTGATTGGACCAAATATTAATTTAACTATAAATAAAATGAAGTTGTAAACTGTTGCGTGGGTATGCGGAGAAGGTCGAGTTGAGCCGGAGCGACATGGTTCTATCTACATGTGTAATAGAACCATGTTGAACTGGGGCGACGAAGTATCGCCTCCCGAGGACACCAAGCCCTACGGTCCTAGTATTCATTCAAAAACATGACTTAGGCTGTCACTTAGCAGGGTTCGGAGTAAATAGCTTTTGAAAAATTAAATTGGTAGCGAAATGTATGTAAATCCAGAGTCAATACGAGCCAATCCAAGTCAAGCCGTCGCTATATTACAACTATAGACCATTGAATTTAAATTGACGTATATTAAGGTTTCTTTACCAATAAAATATATTAATAAAAACTAGTTACTCCGATTTCTGTTATTAGCTTTAAATATCGAAATGATTGAGTGAAACGTATAAAATCACGATAATTTCATTATATTATGGTAACTAAATTATTATTATTATTATAGTAATAAGTTAATGTTTTGATAGACAAAATACTACTTTATAATATTCCTGGCTGTAAACAATAATTATTTGGATGATTTGTTTCGAAAAATTCAAAAAAACATATTTTCTTATACACTTAATTAACAATTATATTGAAGTGAATTGTCAAAACAAATATTTAAATTAAATGTATGCTTTTTGGAGTTTAAGCAATAATCAGAAAATCTTGCATCCCAATATTCTGGCATTCCCGGCACCAAAATAATAATTAGTCGTGGTTGCCGAAATGACATAAATCAATAATTTACGCCATTGCGCCTAGGTTCTACACATCACAGGAATAGTCTTAGGCTAATAACAAAAAACAAAAACTATAAAAAACTGGCTCAAGTGAAAAGGGATAATAGGTAGTCCAGTAAATATGAAATATTCTTTTACAATACAGCCACAGAAAAAAAAACAATTCTACATACAACTATAACAATAACTCTTGAGCGAAGCTGGAAGTTGAGATAGATATTATAACCTAATAAACGACCTACGTACCTAGTCATATTCAAGGCAATGACACTCTATTTCATCGGAGAGGCAACCGGATGGCGAATGGTAATCTGAGTCTTGGAAGTGATACCGAATACGGGGATACGGCCGAATGGACCCAAATGGACGGGGGCGGAGATATGGAGGAGGGGGGTAAAGTAAAATTGACGAGGCAACCGGATGGAAATGCGGTTGCTTTGAAGTGTTATATAATTAAAAAAAATTGCCATCCGAAAAACGCGGGCCGTTTTCACACTAGCGAATTTTGAAAAAAAAAAAAAAAATTTAAAATTCGCTAATTGGGTAGGTAAAGTTTTTGGAAGAGGTGTAAATTATATTTTTTTTCGATAGTCGTCATCCTAAAGATCAAGGAACTGCGGCTCTTTTATTTTTATTTCCTCTAATATTTTAGAAATAATTTTTTTAGTTATTAAGTTGACATTTGTACACTTTATTGGCCGACAAGCTTGTTGCCTTCGTACTTAATGAAAAAGAAAAAAAAAACTGTCACTTCTATAACTGTCATTGTCAATCAAAGTAAACAAACGATTCAATTCAACGACTCTTTTCTGTTTGCCTTCGTTTCATGTGATCAGTGTTTTTAGAAATATTTTTAACGACCTCAGAACGAACTCCGGACTTTCTATTTTGCCGCTTTCCTCCAGCTTTGCTCGCTTTGACCTTTGCACGATATTTGGACTACGATTTATTTTCGACCCCATTGGCACTGCTTCTTGGACACCGATTTCTTCCTTTCACGACGACTCTTGCCCTGCTTTTCGATAGCCACGAGAGCACGTTTGAATCGTATACACGCAATGAATTTAAGAAATCCCACACGGACTTTGGAAATGGAGTATTACAAAGATTTACTCAGATGCTTGAAAGAATTGAATCGTTTGTTTACTTTGATTGACAATCTGGAATTTGGTGAAATCTGGAGTGCCATTGCCTTGGATATCAGAGAGTTTCCAATTCACTTGACGAGTTCAGTTTGCACCCTCCTGGCCGCTATTATACATCAATACAGGTTGTCATAATAAAGTGCACATATTAAAATGAGGGACATTCAATTGAATTTTATCGACGAAAAAAATGTTATTTTTATGTTTTATGACTTGAAAAAAAGTATTTCGCAACTGTGTACCACAAAAAAATAAAAACGAAATAAAAAACAAAAAATTTTTTCGTCGATAAAATTTAATTTAATGTCCCTCATTCATTTTAATATTTGCACTTTAAATCGCATAATTCAAACTTCTTGATTTCGAAACCATAAAAACTGGTTACAAAAATTACAAAAGGCTAATTTCGTGGTAGGTACGTATGTCTATATTTAAGTTCATTCTACTTAAATGGCCTATTAATAATGGAATCACCTTTCTGCTTTGCTCATTTCAAACGCTCAGTGAGTTATAGTTTATAGTATTGTGAAAGTCCTGTGGGATCCTCACGGACTCCAGAAAGACACTTGCGGTGTTAAACAACCGTTCAACACTTGTTTAGTAAATGTCGATTTATAAAAAACTGTCATTTTAGACTGGTTAAAAGGAGTGTCTAAGTTTTTTGGAATAACACCGTTGATGTTTTATTTGTTAATTTACTTTTTGTGATATAGTATTGCTATAAATAAATGTGTAATCACCAAAGTTGAACCTTTTAAAAATAAAGTTGATTGTGTGTGTGTGTTAGCTTAAAGTTATCACGATTGAATGTACATATTAAATTCGCACAATAATCACCTTGCAAATGTTGCATGTTTTTTTTGTTATTGAGTATGTTTTACGTCAGATATCTAATCTTTGTTTGTTATAAACTTGTTTTCGAAAATTTTCGTGTATTTTTTTTAATACATCACAATTACTTAGTGATCCGTAGGAACATGAGCTTCACAAATTCAGTATTTTACCGACGACGACCAGCAAAGGGTATTCTACCGAAAAAAAAAATTCAACAAAACGGAAAAGTAATTGCGCATGATCTGTTTCCTAAGTACATTCCTCTTTATTTATTTCCTAGTATAGTTCACGTCGTTAATCTTGTTAACAAAGCTACGCGCGTCGTTTCATTTTATAAAACTTAATATCGATTTAATAATTTGAAGTGTAGTCCTGAAAATATTTGATAGGGAAAAACCTATAACTGTAGGTATATTTTCTTGGAAGTGTTAACATTTTTACCGTGCAGACTATACACAATTTATTTTGTAGGGTTTTAGCTGTGATCTGTAATTTGTAAGTAGTTAGTTAATTGATATGATTTCAGATAAATAATGTGTCTAAACTAAATGTTATGATTCATAAATACGCCACCGGTAAAGGAAAGAAAGTCATAGTAATGTGTAGCGGTGTGAGCGACACAGCAATTGGGTAGGTAAAGTTTTTGAAAGAGGTGTAAATTATATTTTTTTTCGATAGTCGTCATCCTAAAGATCAAGGAACTGCGGCTCTTTTGTTTTTATTTCCTCTAATATTTTAGAAATATTTTTTTTAGTTATTAAGTTGACATTTGTACACTTTATTGGCCGACAAGCTTGTTGCCTTCGTACTTATTGAAAAAGAAAAAAAAACTGTCACTTCTATAACTGTCATTGTCAATCAAAGTAAACAAACGATTATAACGATATAACTAGAAGTGACAGTTTTTTTTCTTTTTCAATAAGTACGAAGGCAACAAGCTTGTCGGCCAATAAAGTGTACAAATGTCAACTTAATAACTAAAAAAAATATTTCTAAAATATTAGAGGAAATAAAAATAAAAGAGCCGCAGTTCCTTGATCTTTAGGATGACGACTATCGAATAAAAATATAATTTACACCTCTTCCAAAAACTTTACCTACCCAATTATTTAAAACAACGCACACTTCCACTGCTTATACATATAGTGTCACACATATATAAATGACTTCCTTATCTGATTTATTTGTACATTACTCGAAACAATATTATTAAAACGAACACTTACGGCCGCACTCAGAGACGTCAATCAACTTTTAAGTTTGATTAAAGTTGCTCCTGTCGTTTCTTTGATGAAGCAATAGAATAAGACGCAGCAACTTGAATCAAACTTAAAAATTAATTGACGTCTCTTGAGTGTGTCAGTTAGAAACTATATACAAGTCAATTTACAAAGATAATAAATGGATCACTATATTATTATAAATAAAGAGGAAGATCATACTTCACTTACAAGTATATAATAATAATTTGTATGAGATCATTGATGCTTATTTTATTTATAAAGGAATAATTTAAATAAAGATTAACTTAATTGCAAGCTGTTTTAATTACGTGGCATTGATTTGAAGTCTAAGTGGGCTTCACTTGTGTGTGAATTAATATGAATGATCTAAATAAGGCAAAAACGTATAAGTAATAATTATATTTATTTAATAAATAATGTCTTAGCATAACAAGCTACACCTACACAATAACAATACTGTAGTAAGTGGCAAAAATGAAAACATTAAAGAGGGTAGTGTGTAGTTCAGTTATTTATTTCGGTACTGCGATGCCAAAACAATCGGATGCAAACTTTAGGGCACTATCTTTGTTCAAAGTGACTTTTCCTAGAGGATTTTCTAAAAACAAGGTTACCGATTTGTTGCCATTCGCAATATTAATAAACTTGCAATAAGGACTAGCCGCAGAATCCGACTCCTTGGGTTGTGTCGAAGATACAACAATAGTCTTCGCATTAAGGTTGTTCGTGTTTTTTATTTCTGTGCCATTGCACCAGAGAGTAAACTTGATGCCGTACAGGCCGAAAAGGACTTCCACTTCATGGTACAACTTTTCCAAAGAGATAAATTTGCCGTTCTTATCTTGAAGAATTATGCTAGCCTGTTTGCTAACGACGCCGAAGCGCGGAGTCAGGTCCTGTAATGTTATATTAGCCCACGCATTAACCGGCAGCTCTACTTCTTTTCGCCAAGTTATAACCAACTTTAACTCGGATCCCTTAAGTTCCTGTGTCTCCTGAATTATAGCAGGTTTTGACGCAGTCAATTGTTCGATTGGTATCAGCGGAGCTTTCACTGTGGTCTCGACAAATTCTCTATGAGAGTTGATTATGCGAGAGATGTCACTCGTTTTACTAACAGCATAATAGACATTGACTTCATCAGTGGGTACAAGATGTCCTTTCTTCCTTAGCTTCTGAACTCTGTTTATTATCTCCCTGGCAAAACCTTCGTCGAGCATGTCTTGATCAGGTGTGACATTCAGTAAAATGAGAACGTCATTGTCGCTATGAGCTTCATATTGATCATTGCCTGTCGCTTGGAATATTATTCTGACTTCAGACACGCCGATACGCTGGCCAACTATTTCAACAAAACCATCGGCAATAAGTTTTTCGCATTGCTCGTTGTTCAAATCCTTCAGGCCCTGTGTAACAGCTTTGAATTCGCCCTTCAGTCTTGCGCCGAGGATTTTGTGATCAGGTTCAGCTCTCAATTTAATGCCGTATTTTTCTTTGTCACTAGTAAACTGCAAGTTCTTTACATTCATTTCTTCTAGAATATAGTTATTTAAGGACTTGATATCGTCCAGGTAAGTTTGATCACGATGAATGACGATCATCTCTGGCAGTGGATACTTTATGGGAATAGTTTTACGATCCCTGAGAACTCTACCCAGTTCAATCACTGTCTGCATTCTTTGAACTGCTCTCTCAATATCAGTTTCTATCAATTCCTGTTTTGCTTCTGGAATCATATTGAAGTGCACACTCTCAAGGGAAGCTCCTGGCAAGAGTTGGCGCATAATCTTGTACATCAACTCCGTAAGGAACGGGGTGTAAGGCGCCATCACCCTGATCATGTCAAATAAGACTCCAAAAAGAGTATCTAAAGCGGCCTGGCAATCCTTAACTCCAAAGTCACCCTTCAGTCTCTTTCTATTCATTCTCACATACCAGTTAGTAAGATGTTCAATAAACTTTGTCAGTTTTGGGACCACGGTATACAACTTGTATGCAGCCATTTCTTTCTTCACAAATGTAATTAAGGACTGTGTGAATGAGGTGATCCACTTGTCCATAACATTTTCTTTTAAGTTTTTCTCATTAAATGTATAATTGACTTTGTCTTCCTGTATAATTCTTTCAACATTCTGCATCAGGAACCTAAATGCATTGTACCAAGGCAAAAACACATCCTTGATTACGTCTCTGACTCCTTCCTCTTTGAATCGAAGATTCTCAGCCTTGACTACAGGTGAGTTCACCAAATACAACCTCAATGCATCAGCACCATATTTTTTAACTATTTCAAGAGGGTCAGGATAGTTCTTCTTCCTCTTTGACATCTTTTCCCCATCCGATGCCAAGATCAGACCATTAGCAATCAAATTCTTGAAGGGAGGTTTCTTGAATAGAGCTGTTGACAAAACAATGAGAGTGTAGAACCATCCTCTAGTTTGATCGATTCCTTCAGCAATAAAGTTAGCAGGGAATCTTTCTTCAAAGTCCTTGACATTTTCAAAGGGATAATGGCACTGAGCATAAGGCATAGAGCCGGACTCAAACCAACAGTCAAAAACTTCAGAAACTCTCTTCAGAGGTGGTTGACCAGGTCTTGAAGATGGGATCTCCAAGTGATCAATACTCTCTCTATGTAAATCTGTTATTTCCTTTCCTGTTAGAGCACTTAATTCAGCAATACTGCCTATGCAAACGACTTCCTGTTTGTCACTTGAAATCCACAGAGGTATAGGCGTACCCCAGAATCTGTTGCGACTGATGGCCCAATCGCGAGCTTCTTTAAGCCAATTACCAAATCTCTTTTCTTTTACGTAGTCTGGAACCCAATAGGTGGCCTCACTGGATTTCACAAGATCCTGTCTCATTTGTTCCACCCTTACAAACCAAGATGGCACTGCTTTATAAATTAAAGGTGTCTCAGATCGCCAGCAAAATGGGTAACTATGCTTTACCTGGCCGATTTGCACTAAGCGGTTTCGGGATTTTAGGTTTGCCACAATATTTTTATCAGCATCTTTTACATATTGACCAAAAAAGTCTGTAACGGGCTCAATAAATTTACCACTTGCGTCAACTGGGCAAATCGTTTCTTGATCCCTTGTAATGACTCCAGCTGCCAAGCAAACCCTGAAATCGTCTTCACCGAAGTAAGGAGCTTGGTGTACTACCCCAGTACCAGAATCGTCAGTGACATACCCATCAGTCAGGACTTTGAAACCATTGGGGCATTTGGCAACAAAGTAATCGAAAATGGGAGTGTACTTAATTCCTTTTAATTTACTACCTGGGAACTTTTCAAGAACGGTAAAGTCCTCAACATTCTTGAAAATTACTGGCACACGAGATTCTTGTAGAACATAACAGGATCCTGTACTTTTTTCCTGAATCTTAACATAAATTAATTTGGGGTTAACACAAAGAGCCAAGTTGCTAGGCAGAGTCCATGGTGTGGTGGTCCAAGCCAACAATGAGTAACCATGTTCAGTAGGAAAAGAGACAACCACTGCAGGGTCCACGACATCCTTGTAGTTTTGTCCAGATTCGAAGTTTGAAAGAGGTGTAGAACAAGCCGTAGAAAAGGGCATTACTTTCACTCCCTGGTATACTAAACCCTTGTTGAACAGTTCCTTAAATACCCACCAGATGGACTCCATGTACCATGGGTACAGAGTTTTGTAGTCATTTTTGAAATCTGTAACAATATAACCATGCAAGTCTTTGTGTTCTTTATAAACATTAATAAAATGTACCCTATGGGCCTACATAACTAACTAACTAAAGTAAGTATAGAGTGTTTAGATTTTATTTAATTTTACAAGATTTTGGCCGGAGCTGATAGATGTTCTGATAGATTCAGGCCTTTATAAAATTGACCTGTTAGTTCCTAATATTGGAATATACACATATGAGCCCACCTAAGCATTCTATGGTGTTTAGACAAGGTGCATAATGCTAATCTACCTTTTTTTTTTCAAAAACTGTCATAATGTATAGGATTAATGTAAGCTGACAATCTACCACATTGGGCTGATTATGTCAAATCCATACATTTTTTCAGTTTTAGAAACGCATTAAGTTAGCATAATGCATCTTGTCTATGCCCCCTGATCCGACTTTGGGAATTTGAAGGTGGCATTAGGTTCTCCTCTGAAGAAAACAGATGCACACCAAATGTCGACTGGTTGGATTGGTCTTGTTAAGCAGTTCATGATAGTACAGAAAGCATCAAATACAGGGTGAGTCTTAAAGTGCATATATTCATGTTTCATATTATTCATTCATATAAATTTTTTCTCTTTGATAAAATTTTATTTAACACTGGCGTGCACTACCGTGATTTGTGATCAATTAGCCATACTACTTGACGTCTATAGACGTCACCGCCGCTCAATGTGTTAATATCCCTCATTTGAATATGTGCCCTTTAGCAAGACTCACCCTGTAGATAGGGGCAGAGAAAGTCAGCAAATATATTGCAACACATCTTTATTATTATAGGGATAAGGTTTGGCCATTTTTACTGCTGCTATCTATTTGATGCAGACTGTACAGGAAAAATTTTCACTCAGATTTTTTTTTTAACTTTTAACATAAATGTATTGTTACCACTAACACATACTGTTGATCCTAGTCGTTAATATAAGAAAATCCATATTAATAACGATATCTGACTAAGGAGTTCGCCACAGATCATATTTTAACATCATAATAACATTTTGACTGCCAGGAACATGCTAGACGGGTTCTGTGTTCATAGGCAGTTTTCCCCACAAAGCAGAAAAACCCTGGAATCAGCTACAAGAGTAGTGCGTAGTGCTACGAGGCAGTCAAAGTGTTAAATAATGTCTCTTTCAGGCAAACATCAGGTTCCACTATGTATAACAGAGTAAAGGCTTATTTGTCCAAAGGGAGAGTTAGTAATAGTGTTACATGAACATTATTTTTATTAATAATATTAAATTAGCAGAGAATTCAGACTTACCTATCCACCTGCCCATACGAGTGATGATGGTCTCCCAGTCATTGGCATACCTCATGACAATTTTGCGGCATTCAGCATTGTATTTATCAATGCCCATTTTTTTAACATCATCAGGACCCTTTATTCCCAAAGTTTTATCAATTTCAAACTCGACAGGCAATCCATGGCAATCCCAACCAAACCGCCTTTCCACATAGTAGCCCTATAATTTGGAGTAAATATTAAAAACGGATTTCAAGATAGACTTATAAAATTTAATAGCATTAACCTCGTAAGTCCCCGCGTACTCGCACAAGTACAAATTTAATCAATGATAGTTTAGACCCAACATTTTAACTACATAGCATGAATATCTGCCAAATGTACTGATAGTTTAATATTTTGAATACTTTTTGCTACTTTTTGTGCAAAACTTGTACATGTGTCTAACCCCATGCATTGTCCTTACTCATCTACTTCAGGGTTAGCTGGAAGAGATCCCATTTAGGGATAAGTTTGCCTTTGTACTTTAAATTTACAATGTCAATGTATTATTTACTTATACTTTTTGTGCAATAAAGAGTTTACATACATACATACATGTACTTCACCTTTAGGTTCACTTTTATTAGTTGGATGTACTTGGTATAGTACATTTGGTAGTTAGGATTACTGCTTAAAAAAAAAACACAGGACTTATGAGGTTAAAGTAAATATTTTAAACATTTACTTGGGTAAGTACTAAAAGGATTTAAATTTTACCTGTTGGTGGGCATAACGTGTGATTACATCCTTAATCGTGCCTGCGAGGATATGACCATAATGAGGCAGGCCGGTAGCGAAGGGAGGCCCATCATAAAATGAGTATCTGTAAACAAATAGAAGTAAACACCCAGACTTAGATCACTAATATTGAATGTTACTGAAATCCAGAAATCAAGGAGTATTCTAAGTTCTGATACAACGCTTGACATAACCTTACCTAGGTTTATTTTTTGACTGCTTTAGACAACTTTCAAAAGCGTCGATATCTTTCCAAAACTGTAAAATCTTTTCCTCTTCTTTAGGAAAGTCTATGTTTTCTGGAACTCTTATTAGTTTTTGAGACATGATGAATTTCTTGTAACTTTTTGCTTATTTCATCATTACTTCACCGCTTTTCCTAAAGCAAAGTATGCACACGACGTAGGTACCAGAAAATGTGCCCGTGGCAAACGTCAAAAGACAACTGACAACGGTGACAACTGCGGCAACCGGCAACTGCCAAAGAGAATATGACATTACACAAGGGGCCCTACTTTGAAAATCGAAGTTAGAAGTTACGTTAGCTAGCCTAGCTAGGTTACATTCCTTTCTCTCGATATTTTCGAATGACGAGTGAATGGATGGGACGTGGGGCACCCGAAGTTTGGAATCGAATTCGAATTTACTTCGAAAGTTCGGATGCAACATCCCGTTCACTCGTGAAATTAAATCGTGAGAAAGGGTTTATTACGCCGCTACTTATATACGTTAAGTTAATACTTTGGAATGAGATGGAGATATCTTTATACGTATCTATCGTATTGCGGCGTCCCTCTCGTTAGATTACATATTTTTTTTCTTATATCCTGGCAAAAAAATGAGGGCGCTGTTTGAAATGAAATTAGCAACATGATCCAAGATTTAGGCCGGCCTTACACAGTATGAATTTTAAGAATCTGAATTCATATTATTAATTCAGAAAGCACGGAATTGCATACAATTTAACTATCATCCACACACAATCTGATTTTTAATTTTTTCAGATTATGAATTTCACAGATTGATCTGACAGAATGCACCTCTTTCCATACATTATCTATGGACGAGCACACACACTCTGGATTCAAATTATGAATTCAGATTATGAAAATAGATACTGCGTAAGGCCGGCCTTACTCTAAACTGTGCTGAATGCCATTTGAAAATATTCCAGCTGTCAGCACACGATCGGCTTTTTTGCCAGGCTGTAGTGTATTCCTAGTTTTCGACCACAGATTATAAGGGTATGTCTAAAGTTTTCGACTGAAGAACTAGCATCCATATCAATAATCACAAATTAATTTATTATTCAAATATTTTTTTTGGATGTGTTGACATCTGTCAGTGTCCTGGGGCTGTCACTTCACTTTTGCTTAATTTTTGTAGGCAAAATAAATAAATGTGAGAAAATCAAACACAGAGAAATTGCTTGCTTGAGGATCGCAGAATTATTAAACTAGCCGTAAAGTTTTGTTTAAATCCACATTGTGAGGTAGCAAACCTGTCGTCGCGGTTACATTCTTTGAAACAACAGACCTTATAATCTGTAAGTCGTAGATGGGAGGAAATCGTAAAATTAGGGAATTTTAACAATTGGTTAAAAGAAGAAATGGATTGTCAGTGGATAAAACTGTCGCCAAGGTATTAAACCTTGTTTTTATCGAATGTACATTTCAACCCAACATTGTCTTACAAAATACTGATGTCTTATAAAAAAAAATTTTCAGCTTAAGCAAGGGTATCGGCGTGATCAATCACCTGGATATTTCTAAGTTTGAACAGTTCCTACGGCGAATAGTGACAAAGTTAAAAGTTCAGGATGCTGGGATCTTTACTGATGATGAGCAAATAAAACTGCAGAAGATATTCAACATCACAGAAGAAAATTTACTCTTAGCAATCAAGACACTGCTTTATATATTTAAAAGGTTGTTTAAGTTTGTATTCATGCCTAAGAATTTAAAAAGTGATTTGGAAGAAATAGGATTTATTGGTGAAAAAGCTGATATCATATTAAAGATATGGTCAGTCGAAACTAAAACAACTGTCCACAAATTGGATACAGAAACAGAGAAATATGGAGCAGATTTCAATTGTTCATGGAAAGTTAATGCTGAATTAAGTTCTGATTATCACAAGAAGAGCAAAATCCCAAAAGCATACTTGTCAATATTTGGGACAGGCAATGAAACTGAAATAGAATTTACTCATCCAGAGCTTTACTCTATGTTTCTTCAATTAGAATATATTCAAAATGATTTAGATAATATTGTTTAACTGTTGTTATTTTTAACCCTTTGTATGCCAGATTAAAAAAATACCAAGTACTTACCAGTCTTTTTATATGATAATTTACATAAAAACGTAATGAAGAAAAAAGATGTATGATTTGTTCCAGCTCCAATTAATCATATGTAACCTTTGATTGTAAAGAACATGTGATAATTTTATTTACAGCTCTTAGTTTGATTTTAAAGTTTGCATACTTTGGTTCCATCCATTCTATCCAATTTCTTTAGAGTGAATTATTCTTGAGAGCTTTGGTGGCCTAGAAGTGAAGAAACATACCTTTTAAGGTCAATATTGGAACAATTAAATAAAAGGGAAAAGTATTTGTAGCCAACCTAAAGGTAGATTCAAAATTAAGATAGCATGGGGGTATTATTATATAGATAGAGAATTACAACATTAAAACATTGTGGCTGTCAGTCATAAGTTTCATAATGGAACTGAATAGATTTACGAGTTCATATAACAGACGGGGGCTGACATTGACATGGGTGAAAGGGACTGAACCTGAAATAAAAGAGTTCTATAACTATGGCTTTTTCATGGTTTAGGCGCATAAGGTCCCGTTCATAAAACGACCCTTCACCAACATTACGGCCCCTTCTGCAAAATGTCCATGCCTTTCACAAAATGTCCCTTCCGTAAAAGTCTCTTTTTCAGAACGTCCCGTCTATGCGCCCCAACCTCTTTCAGCGCCTGGAATTTGACTGATTTGCCCAATTGCCCATAGGATTTGCCCCTTTCGCCTGATGGAATTTCGCCGGAAGTCGATCGGCCGCACTCAGAGACGTATAAAGTTGCTGCTGTCACTTTCTTTGCTATAGCAATAGAATAAGACTCAGCAACTTTAATGAAACAAACTAATTGATGTCTCTGAGTGCGGCAGTAACTGCCGCACTCGGAGACGTCAATTAAGTTTTAAGTTTCATTAAAGTAGCTGCTGTCATTCTATAGCAATAGAATAAGACGCAGCAACTTTAATGAAACTTAAAACTTAATTGACGTCTCTGAGTGCGGCAGTAAGTCACTAACTGCCGCACTTAGAGACGTCAATTAAGTTTTAAGTTTCATTAAAGTTGCTGCGTCTTATTCTATTGCTATAGCAAAGACAGTGACAGCAGCTACTTTAATGAAACTTAAAAGCTAATTGACGTTTCTGAGTGCGGCAGTAAGGGCCAATCGACAAGTAAATTCGTCTGTCAAATAAAGATAGCCTTCTCCTGGTTTATTTTCAAGTGTAAGAAAGGGAAAGGGCTAAGTTTATTTGACAGATATGCATTACTTGACGATTGTGAAACAGGTGGTAAGTAACAACATATGAGAAGGATAAAATAAGTTGTTTAACGTATTTAAACAATTCTAATTTCTTAAGCATTATGCCATAAATAAAAGAAAAATAGACGTTATTATATGTGTCTCGAATAGAACTAAAGCAAAAACTTTTTAATTTTCCATAGACCATAGATACAAAGTTAAAAAAAACTGACGTCATAGACAAGTCTACTATTCTCATACGTCAGAGGTTTTGGCAGCCCGTAGGTGAACTATTTTCTTCATTGTTGACCTTTCCTAAATCTCAGGTGTAATTATTTCATCATTAGAAGTGCTTTAGCTGTACCGTTTGTATCAAGTGTAGATATTTTGACATAGTCTCAGCGATGGACTCGGAGGACGATACCAAGGATGATGTAGATTCTGGGAACGAATCGAGCGGAGACGATGTCGACTTTGCAATGGACGTTGAGACCCACAGTACAAGAGATCGACAAAAAGAGCTGGAGGAATATCCTTACGAGGTGCTATCCACAGAAGAGATAGTCCAGCACATGGTCGATTGTATTAAAGAAGTGAACACTGTCGTCGAGGTCAGTATGTTAGTGATAAACAATGGGGCGATTGAATGAGGTTACTCGAACACTGGTCGATTCAACAGGATCTTTTGTTTGTCGCGAGTAAATCTTGCCATGTACCGTATTTATTTCGAGGGGTTATAATTCCATCCAATAATTTCTAGGGAAATGCTACTTAACGTTTCTTTGTCTAACTGTGTGAAAACTGTTGGCCTAAAAACCTAATTATTTGTGATTGGTGGCATCAAATTGTGGTTTTACCAAAGCACACAATGTTGATAAATTTCTTTGCGTGGGAGTAGTAAGGCCTATCAATTAGAACTAAAAAGATATGTTTAACTGCCACAGCATCAACATGAAGATAATGAGTCATGTTGTTGTTGTGACTAATCAGCATAACATACTGTTGGTGAATTACTTATTTCACCTAGTTATAGAGCAACCTTGCAAGATTTCACCTTTCATCATTTTTCAGTGCTTGTGTGATAAGTTTTATTTTCAATAAATATTACCTATTCAAAACTTGTGGTGTAATGAGTAGGTACAACATTAAGGGGCATCTGATTAGTATATAGTTACTCCTATTTATTAACCACTGCTGGTTTATGGTTTTCATAATGTTTGAAATGCAAAATTTCTGTTTTATTTTGTGCATTATATTTTTAACAGGCTACATATACTAAATACAATGTTGCTTATTACTCATTTCAAAATTCCAAATTCAAAAACTTTATAAGGTGGGAAACAAACAATAGGTATCCATGTGATGCCCTGCAAGGGCACGGCAGTTTTAGAGGGCTAACTAGGTATTTTAATATCACATAACATACTTGCTAATTATATTCTATCTAATACAAATAACTTAATCTTAAACAAACTAAGATAAAATCTTCTGTATTGCACATTTAGGTTTACAATAATAATTATTTTAACGACTACAACTAAGGTTGACAAAATGTTAATTAGGTACTACTTATCGTTAAAAAATCATTTAAGTTATAATAGCATTTATTGATAAGATGTACTTTTAATTGTTTAAGACACAACTTTAGTTTCTCTAAATTTTTAATGGAATTAGGTAGGTAGATGGTTGTATATTTTAATGAGCATATGGTGGGGGCTAGAAGTGTTTATTTTTAATTTGGAGAAGGGCAATTTTAATTTATTTAGATTTCTGTCATTTCCTCTGATTTCAGTTATAGGTGTACAGAGATTTATATGATTTTTGACAATTATTTTTCATTATGTACTTTTTAAAACCAATAGACATATTGGTTATACCTCCAATGTTGTATGCATTGATCTATGTAAATATCAATATTATGCTTAATATATTTGGTTATGGTTTGGTTTTGGTTATGTAAATTATAGCAGCATTTTAAATAAATAAATATCAGGGGAGAATCTCACACAAATTGACCTAGTCCCAAACTAAGATCTAGGTTTGTACTATGGTTACTAGGCAATGCTATACTTACTTATATAGAGAAATACATACTTAAATATTTAGAAAACATCCATGACTTACACATTTGACACATTTTTGTCACTTTTATGGCCCAAATCATATAGGATTCTATGTTCTCTAACACAATCTATATATTTTTCTACATCCATACACAACACACACAAATACACTGAATTTGTAAACAAATACAATGTGAAAATATGTGTGACGACCTGCATACAACTCCTTGTTAATTTTCACGCTAAGAACGCGCCACGCTAAGAACGCGCCACGCTAAGAACGCGCCACGCTACTGTCGCGCCGCACCAAGCCGGTTGTTTGACGAAACCGCCTTAAATAATAGGAATTATGAATAAATAAATGAAATTGATGGGATGATGCCTAGCACCAGTTTGATGTAATTGGTTGCTGTGTGTGTTCTTGAATTGAAGAAATTGAAACAATGGAAACTTGTTCTTAATTCAAAATAATAGGCTTTCATAACATTCTAGAGCATCTGCAGGGATAGGGAAGAGGCCTATAGTGTATTTACAAGGGCTGATTGGATGGAATGATGAATAATAATGGTCATGTTGAATTGGGTATAACTTTGAAAGTTATACCCGACCACCAGTTTGGCTTTCGACAGCACCACTCCACAGTTGAACAAGTCCACAGAGTATATGAGACTATCAGAGGGGCCCTTGAACAAAAGGAATACTGCTCGTCTGTATTCCTGGATATACAGCAGGCCTTTGACAGGGTCTGGCACAGGGGTCTCTTATACAAAATAAAGGAAGTGGTTCCCCACAGCTTTCATCCTCTGATGAGATCCTATCTTTCTGACAGGTTATTCCAAGTAAAAGAGGCTGGATCAACGTCCAAATTTCATACAATCAAAGCTGGTGTACCACAGGGTTCTATCCTGGGACCTATATTGTACACCATCTTCACGTCAGACTTGCCTACACCGCCAGGCTTAACCACAGCTACATATGCGGATGACACTGCTATCCTTGCTCGGAACAGTGACCCGATAGTGGCATCAAATATGCTACAGCAGGGGCTACATGAAATAACCCAATGGCTACAAAAATGGAAAATCAAAGCCAGTACATCCAAATCTGTGCAGGTGACTTTTACCTTAAGACGAGGTGACTGCCCATCAGTAACGCTGGGAGATACTACCCTACCACACCAGGACAGTGTAAAGTACCTTGGCATACATTTAGATCGCCGCTTAACATGGAAAGGACACATCAAAGCCAAACGAGAACAACTTAATATCAGATACAAACACCTGCATTGGCTACTTGGTCGCAACAGCAAGCTATCTGCCGACAACAAACTGTTAATTTATAAGTCTGTACTCAAACCCATTTGGATGTATGGTATACAACTATGGGGTAGCGCCAGTAACTCGAATATCAGTATGCTTCAACGACTACAAAACATTGTACTTAGGACAATAAGTGATGCTCATTGGTTCGTAACAAACAATGAAATACACAAATATTTAAACATGAGCACTGTCAAGGAGGAAATCCGATCGGTTGCAGCAAAATATAAACGCAAGCTGTCTAGTCACCCGAATAACCTAGCAGTTCAATTAACGCATCAAAGCTACCCTAACCGCCTTAAAAGACACAACATAATGAAGCTACATAATAGAATGTAGCCGCTCTATAAAGATGAGTAGCTGTTCTCACTGGAGAAAGCTCTCTACAAAATGACTCCCACACAACACATCTGATTATAGTCGAGAAGACTGATGGCAGATTACCTCTGAAGAAAAAAAAAAAAAAAAAAAAAATGTTGAATTGGTAGTGTTAGTTTATCAGAAATTGTTATATGTAGCATAATTTTGTATGTAGTAATTTAATTAAAAAACCAGGTTAGCTTTGTTCGCTGCCTCATCATTTTATTGCAAGATTGTAAAGGTTAACAGCAATATTTGGTTTTTGTCCAGGTAATTTCATATTATAAGCAGATTGCAGTGACAAACATAAATATATTATAGTTAAGAGTTTATTTGTGCTGAGGTGATTTTTCATCACATTCATAACTTTCTAGATACCAGCAACAACTACCCGTATACTGCTAAATCATTTCAAATGGGACAAAGAAAAGCTCATGGAGCGCTTCTACGATGGAGATCAGGATCAACTGTTCTCCGAGGCTAGAGTCATTAATCCATTCAGAAAACCAGTTATACAGAGACTAAAGGTACGAATTTTACTATAAATTGATCAATAATTGGTCAGGTATCTTAATGAAGTTTTAATTTTATTTTAAATTTATTACAGCAGCCCAGACGGATATCAACTTCAGGAACGGAAGAGTGTGAAATATGTTTTACAGTACTACCTGCTTCAGTAAGTTAAACGTTTTTTTTGTAGACTCATTCTCAGTACTTAACATGATGTTTTTTCTGAAACTTGTATAATGTGGCGTCATTGAGTTATTTCATTTTGTATTTGTTTTGGTTACCAATATTTAATTTGAAATAGATTTTTTGTGTGATTTTAATTTAGAATATGCTTTAAGCGTATGCTACACACATACCGGGGTTAAAGTTTATTATTAACAAAAAAATAATTAAGCCCTATAAATGGACATATACTGCAGAAAAATGTAAAGCTTTCGTGTTTTTACCACACTGATGTGTTTCAGATGATGACGGGTCTGGAATGCGGCCATAGATTTTGTATGCAGTGCTGGTGTGAATACTTGACTACCAAAATAATGGAGGAGGGTTTAGTGAGTCATTTTAGAGATTAATTTTTCTGCTGTTTCTTCAGGCTTTGTTGAATATGAGGATAATATAACGATGTGTGTTTTTAGGGACAAACTATAGCTTGTGCAGCGCACGCCTGCGACATTCTAGTCGACGACGCGACGGTGATGCGACTAGTGCGCGACCCCCGAGTCAAGCTCAAGTACCAGCACATCATAACAAATAGCTTTGTGGAGGTAAGTTATCTAATTTACAAAAAATATATTTGTTGCTCGATTTAAAAGCGTTGTTGGCTGTTGACAAGTTAAGAGGAAGTGTGAGAAAAATGTCATGTCAAGCCGGAGCTTTGTGCATTCGTCATATCTGCCGTATTAACCTTGCCTTCCTGGTAAAATACAGACACATAAATATTAATACTTCAGATATTAACGCATTTACTGCGATGAAGCACTCAGTACTAACAATTCAGAAGAACGTGTTGTTTAAATGTTTGCAATGAAATTCTAACTGACTTATTCATAAACCCACAATAGATTACATATGTTTGACCTTATCTTTCGTAGTAATGTGTGACAGTGAGTGTTGAAGCATAATGTATCTAACATAGGGTTACAGTGCGTTTAAGACTCGAGAGTCGACAGCGAAATCTAGCCTTCTCATACAAACGGCGATAATGTTTTCCACCCCCTAAAAAAAGAGATGGAAAACGTTATTGCCGTTTGTATGGAAAGTACGACAATTGTTATTTATGCTCTCAAACATTATGGTTAAAAATAATATGCGAACTAATTTATGCCTCTTGACAGTTATGCGAAGTGATCATTATGACTCAATTATGCCTATCAACAGTATGTCATAAAACTGTATGCAATCCAATATGGAGCTGGTTTATCATTGCGGGCCGGTCCCCAGTGCAACCGCCTGCTCCGCTGGTGCCCGTCGCCGGACTGCAGCAACGCCATCAAGGTGGCGTACGTGGAGGCGGCGCCCGTCACCTGCCGCTGCCAGCACACCTTCTGCTTCGCGTGCGGCGAGAACTGGCACGACCCCGTGCGCTGCTCGCTGCTCAGGAAGTGGATCAAGGTACTGGGATAGTGTCTTGTCATGCTTCATTTACAACTAAATACAGTATTACATTAAAAACAGTAACAACATTTTGGGGGTTAAATCAGTAGGTCATACTGACCAACTTTCACTATGGGACCAACTCCGAAATCGCGAAAAAAAATGAAAATTTTGGCTAGTCAGCTGACGATGTTTTGTGTGGAAGGGTCGATTTTCTTTTCGCGATTTCGGGGTTGGTCCCATAGTGAAAGTTGGTCAGTATGACTGTCTGATTTAATCTCCAAAATTTTGTTACTGAATTTAATTTAACCCTGTATAGAGTGACGGGTCCGATTTGGTCTATGACATCTAAAATGACATAGATCAACATTTTGTTGACTGACTGTACGTGTGGTATCTAGCTTGGACGGCAGAGAATCGTCCTGCTGGTGCCGACTGGTACAGTCGAGTTTTGCACCTTATTTCAATGGGTTAACACTTTCACGACCGAGAACACGGCTACCGTGTCCTCTATGATATTCCCGACATGCCAAGAACACGGGAGCCTTGTTCATACTATACTAGCTATAGATTTCAGGTATGCAGCGAAACTACTTGATTTGAGCTTGGTCGTGAAAGTGTTAAAGCGCAAAAAGTATTTAAATATCGTTGAACTCAACTGTACCATAATCAATTACATTACATGCTGATAGAAACAAACTAGAGATTATTGTCGTATTAATAATAGTAATAGTAATAAGTTTTAACCAGTTTAACACACGTGCAGTTACACCGCGCACCGAAGCAATAACATGAGTGTCTAAAGGTGTTTTCCCACCGGCGAGGCGAGGCGAGACGAGACGAGAATTGAAATCGCGCTATCCTATTTCTATCAAAAATTGCCATCGCGAGCCCTCGCTAGCCAGCGCGGGTCACGGTCGCGGGCACGCGCGATACCGTATGATCTAGACACGGCAGTGTGTCCGGACAAGTTCTAAGAAAATGTATGAAATATTAGCAATAATTAATAGTATCATACAATTTGAAATATAATAATATCGTGTGGTCGTATGTAACCCTCTGTAGTTAAGGGCTTTAATTAAAACAAAACTTCCTTTGTGTAACGAAAGTTACCCATAAGGAGTGTCCTCACTGAGAGCATTCTTACCCGAGCATTTGTAAACGAGCAATAATTTCAATAATTTGTAAGCTTTGTACGCTCGGCTCAACGTCCACACCACTCGAATATTCGACGCCGAATGCTCATTACACGCGAATGCTCTCAGTGGGGACGCTCCTTTATAGTTTGTATGACTTAGGCCCTTCGCACACGGCGTCGTATCGTAAGCGTATCGTAACACGCACGTAGTACGAGAGCAATACGACCCCGTACATTTTCAAACAAGTCCGCACACGAAGCGGCGGTGCAGCGTATCGTATGAGGTTTTTTATTGTCACTACGATAGTCGTAGCGAACTGGCGTAAAAAACTTTTGATGAATTATTTTTTCTCTAATTAATGTAATAAGTAATTTTTACACTTTTCGATATGAATGAAAAAGTGATTGAATTCGTAAAATTGGTTGAATCGTACCCTTGTCTATACAATAATTCATTAAGTGAATATTCAAAGAAAGATGTAACGGAAAAAGCTGGGCAGAAATATCGTCAAAAGTAAACTGGACAGGTAATGCGATGTATTATTTTTATTTTTATAGAAAAATAATTATATAAAATGTTGCCACTGCCACGGAAGAGAATTACTAGGTTTCAAAAAGTAATTGGTCAAATAATCACAAAGCTGGTTTAGTGATAAATTTCCGTTTACGTGAAGATCTTCATTATATTCTGGACCAATGTGTTGGTTACGAACATGATTTTGCCATTTCAACTGAGATTTCACACAAAATGATACGCCTACGCGACGATTCGTTTGTACAACTGCGGGTCTCGCTCGTACTCGTTGCGTCTTTACGATACGTTTACGAGACGACTACGCGTACGATCCATGTGCGAAGGGCCTAACTTTCGTTACACAAAGGACGCGATCGTGATTTTGTTTTCATTAAGCTTTTAACCATGTACATTTTTTTTTAAAACGACCCTAATAAAGACTGTCTCGCCTATCCAGAGTATTTCCACCGCAGCCGAGCGGGGAATTTTACTATTCAAATTTAAATTCTCTCCTCGCCTCGCCTCGCCGATGGAAAAGCACCTTAAGAAATTGTAAAAACATTCATTGTGTATTGTATAAAATATAAACAAACAAATGCGACAACGTTTCGTTTAGTCGATTCTAAATATATTATGGTGGGGCGAAAAATAACAAATCATGCAGAATAAATGTACTTAGTAGGTACACTTGATATTCTTGATATACGCTCGTGAGCAATTTAGAATAGGATTCGGGTTCGGATAAAGTCGGCTAGACCCGCATAAGACCGTATGAGAGTGAGTGAGAAAGAAGTACAGTCAGATGCAGAGATAAGTAAACACCCCCCCCCTGCTACCCTGCTAAGTAAATTGTATGCAGGGGTGGTTAATTGTATCTGCAGCTGACTGTACAAACATCTGAACCCTATTCGATATGCTCACGGGCTGTACGGTGTGCCTGCTGCGCTCAAGTAATGTCAAGTAATAATAAAATGTTATGTTATGATTCCGTGTTTCCTTGCAGTTGTAGGGGCTGTCTCCTTAAGCGGTTTGTTAACCGGCAAGCACTTACCAACAATGTTTCGTTGTTTGTATGTTTTTATGGATTTATAGAATTTAATATGGAGTTTATATGGCCGTAGTGCCCGCTGACGTTACAGTACATATCGGATCTTTCTGTCTAATTAGCAGTTTTAAATGCTTATATTATCCGTATTTTTTGGCCGATTTAAATTTTAATTTCACTTTTTGCCATCTCTTTTACGGTATTTTCATATTTTGTTAAGAAATGCGATAATAATTTTTCATGCATATTCCCAATTGAATAATAATCAAATATCCCCAGAAATGCGACGACGACTCGGAAACATCGAACTGGATAGCGGCCAACACGAAGGAGTGCCCGAAGTGCAACGTGACCATCGAGAAGGACGGCGGGTGCAATCACATGGTGTGCAAGAACCAGAACTGCAAGACCGACTTCTGCTGGGTCTGCCTCGGGCCCTGGGAGCCGCACGGCAGCAGCTGGTACAACTGTAACCGGTATGTCGACCCACGCATTGTCTCTGCTCCAGTCTTGTGTTTAAACAGTTTGTCACCATTGTATGTATGTAAACACTTTATTGTGCAAAACAAAAACATTGAAGATTAAAAAGGATGAACAAAGGCGAACATTCTTTAAGGGATCTTTTGCACCTAAATCTTGAGAGATTGAGAAAAGTTGCATCGAGTAAAGATAAACATAAAATATATTTAGTATGTTTAATAGAAAAAGGAATCAAGTGTCATTTGAAGTTAAATTTATTTCGAACTTTGGCTATGCGTTTTACTTTAGGTTTCAATGTTGAATGGTCGGGTAATTGAAGTTATTGCGTTTTACTTTTAAACGTGCGATTTATTCAGTAAGTAGGTCGCACGGGCACATTTAAACGTAAAAATCTACCAGCGCTTCCCTCCATATTAAAAAAAACGAAACGCACGGACATAGTTTTGGTTCCGACTGACCACATATCAAAAATTGGTCGAAATCGGTTAACATTTGGGGGTGGAAAACGTTATCGCCGCTCGTATGGAAAGTCTTCAACTCACGACCCTCTTACAATTATTTGTGTCCTCCCCGACACGAACGCACGAACATTTAAGAGTGAATAACTCTTGATTCAACCAACCGATTTTCAAAGAAGTTTGCTCCCCTGCTGGAATACAAGTTTACAAATAATTAAAAAAAATACATTAAATGTGTTCACTCGTTCGGATCCTAGGCGATAAATACATATTTTTGTGGTTAGGGATTAAAAAGGTTATTATGGCTCTTAATTGAAATGTTTGGAGACCCCTTATCTAGCATGAAATGGTATTTCTCTATCTAACTATTTGTTTGTGTAAACCCTTTCTTTATTACTGAAATGTAAGTTTTAATTTAAACAAATGTTTCGATTTTTTTAGTAAGCCTAGCGGCTTTCTGGTGTTAGTCTTTGTTAGGCTTAAACCTGAGTTAGAAGAACAAAATCTCTTAAGGCGTATCTTATGTATTGAAAATATTAAAATTATACCTACAGTGGAAGGGTACGATTATTCAAAAGCAGTTGACGCATCGGAAGTTAGTGAAGAATCACCCTCGCCGCAAAAGACGTTGGGCTAAAAATAATACCGAATATTACGCAGCACGGAAGTTAGTACAGTGGCATTTTCCATAAGCCACCGCATTCCTGGCGTGTTCGCAACTTCAGGAAGTCAATGGTTTGCGATTTTATCTTCAATGTAATAAAAGCGAAACATGATAATTTAGTCAGATTCACTTGTCGTCATGTACCGTCGTTTCTTATCTAGGAACCTATAAAGAAAATGTTCAAGAGTCACCTGTTTTGTTAGGTATGTAGGACCCGTGATATAATTAAAAGTTTTACTTATTATAAGAGCTCATAAAGTAATTGTCGGATTTTGTATGAAATCTTAAGATTTTTCAAGGTTATTTTTCATGAATACTACGGTTTTTAAATCGATTATTTGTACGCCAAGTTGAAAACGAGTTAATTAGCTTTAGGGCTGATTATTCCAATACCCACATAGAAATATCTGACAAGTTATCGCTTTCCTTTTCTTTGTAGTTGTATAAAAACGGCAGAGCTTAAATTTATCTGACAGTTAGTGTTATCTGGAGATTGAAAATTCAGCCCTTAATAATCTGTAAGCCACATCAAAATCAGTCTTCTATTTTTAACACTATTTCTGTCATGACGTGATTGATGTCAATAATGACGTTGGAAAATGTCATCTCGCTAACACTGGGCAGATGTGAAAGCCATATATAAAAAAGAGCGTGCTATAAAAAATATTTACAAAAAAATACTAGAAGTATTCTCATAATAGTAGATTGTACAACAAGTGCATAAAACGTACCATTTTACGCGAGACGTTTATCCATCCAAGCGAGCTTGCGAACAAGGATGGATATAAAGTCGAGTGTTAAATGGGTTTTATGGACGAGTTGTACACTCTACCTTTCACTTCGATTCGACTATCAATAATAATAAATGCGACGAAATAAAAATTATAAGTTTATTTCATGAAGCTTTATTGTGTACTTTGGCTGTTGGTATCCCTGCCTTGGTCTTGGAATACTAACGAAACGAAATAAAATTAAAGAGGTTATTCTATGAAGCTAAAGTTGTTCGTGTGGCCGTTGGACCGATTGCCTAGGTCTTGAAGAATTTACTTTATCCACTAGAGCATAAGAAGCGACTTTATGTCGCGTACGCACAATATAAAGACGAACTTTTAGAGCATGAGAAGTGAACACACCATTTTCGCCTTTTAAGTATATTAATTGTTAGTAGAAGTTTAAGGTGTTTCGAAGCTTTGGCTCCCACAGGTACGATGAAGACGAGGCGCGCGCGGCCCGCGACGCGCAGGAGCGCTCGCGCGCGGCGCTGCAGCGCTACCTGTTCTACTGCAACCGCTACATGAACCACATGCAGTCGCTGCGCTTCGAGTCCAAGCTGTACGCCTCCGTCAAGGAGAAGATGGAGGAGATGCAGCAGCACAACATGAGCTGGATCGAGGTGCGTGCGACACCTTTCTATTATCCATTATAAGACTTGTTTGACAACTGTGTCTGTGCATAAATGTTGCCACAGTATGGGTAGTGTTTGTTTAGATATCTGGCAACACTTCATTGATACAGCAACTAAATGTATTATGATGTGACTTGGTATGAAACTGATTACAACTTTATTGGTAGAAACATCGACTATGAACTCTGACTTGGTTCTAATTATGCGAAATTCCAGGATGTACCTGAGGAATTTTAACCACGCAATACAGAGTAATATCACACTCATCACTCTAATATAAATGCGAAAGTTTGTGTGTCAGTATGTTTGTTACTTCTTCACGCTGAAACGGCTGGACGAATTTGGATGCAATTTAGAAAGCAGATAGATTATACTCTGGATTAATACATAGAATCCTTTTATCCCGAAAAAAAATCACTTCCCGTGGGATACCAAAATTACTAATTCTACGCGGACGAACCTTCGCATTCAGAACCTTAATATTTTCCTACTGATAAACGAGTCAATCAAACATTTAAACATTTCATATTTCATTTAAACACCCAAGATTGCGTGGTTAAAATCGTTCAAATACCACGTCATAGTGCATAACCCCTGTTCTACATCAGGTGCAATTCCTGAAGAAGGCGGTGGACATCCTGTGCCAGTGCCGGCAGACGCTGCAGAACACGTACGTGTTCGCGTACTACCTGCGCAAGAACAACCAGTCGGAGATCTTCGAGGACAACCAGCGCGACCTCGAGACAGCCACCGAGGCGCTCTCCGAGTACCTCGAGCGGGACATCACTAGTGAGAACCTCGCCGACGTCAAGCAGAAAGTGCAAGACAAGTACAGGTATGACGTCTGTTTATTGTTTCACTTTTTTATACCATAGAGAAGGTATTCTAGCATGCGGGCCACCTGTTGGTAGATGGGTTCTGACTGCAAATGCGTTGCCCTGGGGACTAAGATGGAATGTCTTTATGATAATCATTTGACTGGTCACTATCGCAGGGGTACAGTTTTTCGTTGGCCAGTGACGGCGCACTGAAGTGACACTGACTGATTAGCCGAGGGTGTTACCCTCCCGCGTCACGCAGACCATGGTCTAAATAAAATCAAGCTATAAATATTGGCCAGTTACCTATCTATTTTCGTCGCTATCACGCACCTAAAGGCAGCTTTCCACCAGAATTGTGCATGAAAATTCACCCATTATGACCTAGCTTTTATGAGTATTTCATAATATATCGTTAATTATGTGGTTATGGACTCCCTTAATAATTTCTAATCATTAAATGGAACGACACAGCACTGGTTGAAACGGGTTTGGAAGAGAGGTCTCGGTATATGAAACGGAACGAACGCTCTAAAATTTATTTTAAATATAATGTATCTGTTTCAGATACTGCGACAACCGCCGCAAAGTGTTGCTAGAGCACGTGCACGAGGGCTACGAGAAGGACTGCTGGGACTACACAGAGTAATCGCTTTCCCTTCACACACTACACACCGCACCCACACAGCCACACACGCCCTCCAAGCGGAGCGCGAGCGCACGCTCCGACCGTGTGGTATGTTTCGGAGATAACGTTGATTGTGGGCGTTCTGATTCGTACGTAGACGTTTAAATATCGCAGTCGTGATCGAAATCGTTCAGTATGTCGCCTTGTGCTGGCTCACAATAAACAATTTCGTCGCGGTCATGCTTAATTCGACAAATTTCATTTTCGATAAAAGTAACTACGATATAGTCTAGTTGGTATTTTTTTCATAAATTTTATTAATGAAGTGACGCAACTGCGATCATTTCTAAGACTGTGATTTTTAAGTCTATGATAAAAATGTGATTGTAAACTCGCATGCTGACACGGATCGTTCTGAATTTGATGGTTTAAAATTATATAATGTTACGCGATCGTAATAAAGAAAAATAAATTTAAGTAACATATAAATAGTCCTAAAAATGGTTGCAGCTGATGTCCTCGTCTTAGTGTCCATTTTAGAGGTCTTATTTGTAATATTTTATTTTATAACATGTCAAAGTTTAACTTATAATAACTTACATGACATCAAATATATAAAATAATAAAATAAAACTTTGAAAACTTCATTGTATCATTCATACCATACATCGCTGTGTTGGGGCTCGATGCTGATGTAAGATCTCATGTAGTTAACACTTATAAATGTTTTCACTAGGTGAAATATATGTTTACAAATACTCTCATTTGGTACTTCTCTATCATTTAAAGTTAGTAATTATTGATAATTGATAAACATAATATGTATATTAATTGTAGACTAACAGTACTGTCAGTAATGTCATTTGTTTAAGCTTTTATTGGTGCCCACAGTTTTTATTGTTCATTCATTATTCTTTATGCAGTAGAAGCATCTCTAAAGTTTATTTTAATGAAATATTGTCCGATAGTTAACAATTCAATTGTAGTTTCTGCTTTAGAAATTAGTGTGCATATTTTTTAACGATCAAAATTAAATTTTGGTGTTATCTAAGCACACGATCGACGTTCAGTTCTAATTGATATTGAAATTATGTTCTTGCAATGTGTTATTTTTATTTTGTTGAAGTGTGATTTTAAATAGACAAATTGTGAAGCAGCTTTTTCTCTAGAGTTTTTTTTTAACTGAATTACGCGGTATTTGGAAGTTTATTTTGATTTTAATAATAATACGTGTCGTATAAATGGCTAAGTGTTGTTTAACATATAGAACTTTCGATGATGCTTGTTTGATAACGGTATAACTGTGACCTCATAGTGTTTCCTAGTTTTTTAGCTTATTTTTTTCAGAATTCTAGGAATGTAAAGTAAAAAACGGCATGATAATATAAAGTTGTAACGGTGATTAAGAAGGAACAAAAATATATTTTACCAAAAATCCTATTTTTGTTATTAAATATATCGTTTATGTGTGTGAAGGCACGCTGTGTGGCTCGGGTGGCGCGAGGTGACATTGCCTCCTTGTGTTACAACATGTTTACCTGTTTAATAACTCGTGCTACATTACCCGCTCTATTCATAAACGCGGAGTAACAAATACGTCATTTGTTCGTATCTGACGTGACAATTATATTTGAAAGCCACTAAAAGACGTAAGATTTGAACTAAAGCGTTTATGAGTAGGGGCGAGTGTCCGCGCCCGGCGCCGCCCCGAGCGCGGCCGCCAGCGGCCGCAGTGGCACGGCTGAGTAAACACTTATCGTTTGCATCCCGGGCCTCGCAACTCCATACTAATTAAGAGATAAATCTATTTTTGAAAGTCTATGAATTCGCAAGGTTCCGCTTTTTGTATAATAAATCTCGCGCTACATATCTGATATCTCTGTAATAATTATATTAAAACGATTTGTGCATAAGTCGGTTGCGCTGCCAGTAAACCTCTAAAACTAAACTAAACTAAACTAAACTATAAAGCTTGCTGTATGAGTGTTCACATAGTGAGCGCGTCAGTAGAGTAGAAAGGTCCTAAATGACTCGAACTTCAACTAAGTGAAGGGATGCAGTAAGACATGACTGTTATTGCTAAAGTAGATAAAGGACCTAGTTTCGGAACACATAGTTGTACATATAGAAACTGTATAGATATTTATATGGTTAACTTGTAACTCACATTATGACAATGGTATTGACGAGCATCGTGCGTGTGGCTATGTTTTAAGGACACAGTTGGTTAAGTAAGAATGAATAAAATAGTAACATCGACAGAGCCGTTTGTCATTTATCTCTTTCTACACATATTCCTACTGACAAACAAATAAATATCCCATTAGAAAGTAAAACGGACAACATAGGAAGTCGTCCCTACACGACGTGGGTGCGAGAATGGAATCACGACGGTCACGTTGCCCCGGCAACTTGCGTTTCGTGTTGATACCTTCACTGCGCCCTGGGGCTGTCTCTTGTGTGGTCACGGCTCTAGTAGTGGTGTACAGAGCATCAGCAAGCCCGTCAATATCCCGCCCGTCCAGTGGCCTGGGTTACATGATGGAGTAGGCGCGGGCAGTTACAGCGGGACAGCTACTCCCTCGACCGTAAAATGCTAGTCACTATTTTTCACTCGTCATTGGACTAAGATCGGGCAAGCCAAACTGCTGACTTACAAGCATGCGTTGGTTATATTACCACAGTCTATATAAACTCTTCCCTAAAGTCGGCCAACGAACACGTCTAGTCGGAGCAATCGTGCGGGGTTCCCGGGGCGAGAGAGGGGCGGTAGCGAGCCCAAGCTGCCATACACTCGCTTGGGACACGCTGTTCAGGAGTGGCGCAATTTAGTGACGCATCTTAGTGTTTCGTTAGAGTTAAAATGGTTCATGTACTTGTGCCATGATAGACATTTTATTACTGGTACATACAAGTACTACCAATAAACAAATATGGATATGGAACAGACTAAGTAAAATAAATAAATGTGACAACCCTGCTGACGAAAAGCGGCATTTCGCGAGACTTCAAAGGCGTTGTCCCACTAACTTTTTACGCTGTGCTATTTCTATCTTGGTAGGTCTTCCTCACTTGCAACTCGTGGTCTATATAGATAATACTAATAGAGTCCTTCCCACAGGGATGCGTTGGCTCCGTCCCCCACGAGACCAAGTAAAGCCTAGTGGAAACACTGGTAAGTCATTGTGGCAATTTGGTATTGGTTGTTGGTAATTAGTCTACGTTTTGATCGCTGCTTCGATCGTCTATTGTTATTTCTTCTATATCATCAACCTGACAATGACAGTGATAGGTGACAATCAGTCGTTATCAAATAAATTTGAGCATACTTACAAGGCGCCCACAAATATCAGGACACGAGATAACGGCTTGAGTTGAGTTCAGAAATAATATGGCGACTGTACATTGCGTAACTTATATGCAGCTCAGTGACTTATTGACTCGTTAATTTTGCAATGTATATCGAATCGTCACCTGTCGCGATATGTTGATGAAAATGGGGCACCCAGTAGGTACTGATTCTTTACTCGGAACTCGAAAGAGTATTTATAGATTTTAAAATCCTTCAGGATCACTTTTTACTTTACATTTTCCCACGATTATAGAGTTATGTGATAGAGTGATTAACGCGAATTAACCCATAGGAACGTTATTGCTACGCCTCTGTTTAAGTACCTATTTAATATCAATAAAACGTTTAACATTTCAGGCTGGATCCAAGAACTTGTTTGGAGTATTTTTTAAATCTTACAAGTGAATAAAGACTAGTGTTGTTAGCTATAACTGTACCTAATGAAGCGTTGGTTAAGGCGGTACTCGCACCCTTCACGGATTTTTGTTATTTATAAAGATGTATAGGAAAAGTTTTATATTATATAAATAAAAAACCTAAATAAAAATAGACAATGATGTTTTATTATTTGGTTCGCTGTCGCGGTTGGAGTGACGTAATTACGGTAAATTTCTGTTTGAAGTTTTTGCTATTTAACTATCGCAGGCGCTGTGTTTAATTCATAGTTAACAGTACACTGGATCAAATTCGATAATGTAAGTTAGACGTTACGTCTAAGATGTATCAAACTAGAGTTTGCGTCAAGTCAATTCTAGTCCTTAAAGATATTGTTTTTAGAAAACCAATTTTTGACATAGGTAGGTATTTAACCTTTTCAACGCCATGTCAAATACAAAAGTCGTCACTCACACGCCAATGACAGCTGAAAACCAGAGCTAATTTCAACCTTACGTCATAGACACTCGGGTCTATTTTTCGCTGTCAACCGTGACGGATATATCCGTCGTTGGCGTTGAACCAGTGGTGTGGATATATCCGTCAATGGCGTTGAAAAGGTTAAAGATAAAAATTACAGTTACGTTTCAAAGTCCCAGAGTGTCAGAAATCTAGTACGTATTTATAAAAGTGTTAAGCCGAAAGAATCACAATTGTTTTTTTTCCAAACATCACTAAACTTATTGCCAAGTTTGGTTAGGTCATGGGGCAGGTGCGCCTGACACTAACCATCCAATTTCTCCTCAAGTTGTATGGTATGACGCACTTGACTCATATGTCGCGGGGAATGAACTTAGATAGCGACAAAGTTCATGGCATAAATAGGTTATATCATAATGATATCGTGACTATCGTGACCTTGATCTGAAATCTGACTCCTTTAGCATGAACTAGCAGTCAGAGTCGAACGGAAACTTCTTGTGCTTTTAGCGCACCCGGGGGTATAACTTCGCATGAGGGCCCCCAAAACCTCCCTCGACTATTACAGATGGAAACACGGAACTCTTAACTCATCGTCAATCCCGGAGGGGTGAGAATATCGGAATAATCACCCCTACAGTCAACCATCAGCCACCATGGAAACTTCTAACCTCCAGTACTCAAATCTGTAATCAGCCATCAGTCCTTATTCTATCTAGCATCTAGCATCAACTAGTTATCAATCTGAAGGAACTCATAACATTCAGATATGAACACAAAACAAACAAAACACAGATAGGTCACCATAATCCATTAAGAAGAAAATCCGAACTGAAAGAGTACCCAGTCACGAGGAAACTTTGTTAATACTTCGGCAAACTTGCGCGGCTACACGCCCTCACTCATTCACCATCATGCTTCTAATAAGCTAGTTGACTAATGTCAAAATAAATTATTTTTACACTAGCATTAAATCAATCTTTCGAAAATAACACGGAAAAACCTAGCCATCGCTTATTTTTGGAATTTAAACGATATTTAATTCAACAAAAACTTTATAAAGGAACACTGAAAATTGTGACGTCACAGGTTCCTATTTTCATACTAACTTCAGACTACCGGATCGTTTTAACGTTTCAATACAAGTTTCTGATTTGACCAGTCACTCAACTATTCTATTATAGTACCACAGTCAGTACTGACCGTTATACTATCTGTCAAACTCAATTGGGGTTGTCACTTGAATGTATGCAATTTTACTAGGAGTGTGGTAGGTTTCGCGATCTCCGGGACATAATAGGCGCACTTGCCCCAAACCAGTGTGACAATAATATTTTTAGTGATTTGTTTCAGTCATGTGGGGCAAGTGCGCCTATAGGGCAAGTGCACCAAACCATCAAATTTCAATTCACCTCAAATTGTATGGTTTGGCGCACTTGCCCCACATTACTAAAACATGTCACCAAAAATACAATTGTCACACTAGAAAAACAGTAGACTCATATATGTTCATCCTATACGTAATCATCCTACCTACTTATATCTCACCTCATACGAGCAATAATTAAATAAATAAATATCAGGGGACAATCTCACAGAAATTGACCTAATCCCAAACTAATCTCTAGGCTAATGGGACAACGATAAAATACTTATATAGAGAAATATTGAGTAAATACTTAGAAAACATCCATGACTCAGGAACAAATACCTACTCATGCTCATCAAGTCATCACACAAATATTTGCCCATACCGGGATTCAAACCCCGGACCGCTAGCTTCGTAGGCAGGGTCACTACCAACTGGGCTAATCGCGTCGTCAATATTTATAAAATTATATTATTGTTTTAAAAAATCGCGTTCTTAGAAACGCTAGCTCTAACGATTTTGATGAAAATCGCGGAATAGAGGTTCAGTCTCACAGGTAGTAGATTATATTAAGAAGAGGACTTTGCTCAAAGTATTTTTGGGAATATTGTGGTATTAATCAGTTAACAACGGCCGGGTAACCTTTTATTATAAAATACAACTATAATAAAACTTCATTGTAAAGCAGTCAAGTTCTATATTTCATCGTTTACTTAATTTATTTTGTACAAACTTCAACAATATATATAATAAATACTCAAGTAAACTTCTATCATTCTGCAACTGCAGCAAACTGAACTCACTTTTTTGTCATATATTTAAAGAAATAATACAATGATATCATAACTTATTGTCCTAAACTTAATTAAACACAACTTCTTTGTGCAAATATGCCTAATAGTAAAACGTTTGGTTTGACCAACACAAGGGGTGTTAAAGACCGTTCGTCGTATAAATATATAACAATAAGTCCAACTGAGTGGGTCGATTGTTACGCGGGGGCGGCGCGCGGGGGGAAGCCGCGCGCGCCCTCAGGCACGGGCCTCGTCGCAAATCATGTGCGAAACGGTAAGCAGCTCATAGTTACAATACACTGACTCTTTAAACTGACGCAACACGTACATTGTCTTTCACTTCTGAATTTTTACAATTATTTAAACGAATTGAAAACAACCAACACACAACTATTCGTGACATGTTCCTTAATGAAAGCGAAAACTTCGTCGAGCACACGTTTACGTTTATTGCTTCAAGCTTATTTACGTATCACTGCATTACTCGCTGATTTCATATAGTAGATATAGGTATTATGATAAATTATGTGTTGCGACGTGCGGTCGGGATGTACCCGGCGATAAGCTCTCAATATTTACAGAATTGTAAAAAATTTACAACTTCCAAAATTTAATTACAAAAAAATATAAGACTAAACTGTTTCGTCATGGTACTAAAAGGCCATATTCTGACACGACGTATCCAACCTTCCTGATAAGCTATCGTGCGGCGGAGTCGGCGCCCGCGTCGCGCCGGACCCGACCGGGCGGCGCGCGGCGCCGGCGCCGGCTCGCGATCTGCGCTGACGCTAGAGAGGTGTCAATCGAAAAAATAACAAAACTTCATAATCTACCTTACTCGGTAAGGGACGTTCGATCTCTTAGGTATTATCAATAAATCTTATTGCTAATTACGGTGATCTCTTTCAACCGGTCGGTAGTCGGGGTTAGCGTTCTCGTTTTGAGTAGGATGTCGAAGATCGTCACAGCATTTAAATGTAATTCGCAAGAGCAATAATCGAAGCAGTACCAGCCCGCTTGAAATGATTAGTTAATAGTTTATGGGGGTGGCGGGCGCGGGCGGCGCCGTGGGGAGCCGGCGCGCCTGCGCCCGCGCTGATGTAATCCGGGGAAAGAAATTACATCAACTAGGTATGGGGGTAGTGCGCGTTACATAAAATGGCTCGATTCCTATGATGCGTACTGAATTAGGACGGAAGTGAATTCTGGTACCTACCGATTTCACAGCTGATTTGTTAAGCTTACATAGATACAACTTGCAAAAATTTTTCTAAACTCTCTTAGCTCCGAGGCGACCGAGACGGTGTGCCGACCTCGTATAGAACGCAACGTCATTTCGGTAACAGTAAGAAGCTTATAAACTGGAACTATTAAAAACTATTACGGACAAAATTGATATGAATCGGCGTAGCCATTGCTTCTCTTAAGCGTTTATTAGATACGATTACACTAACGTCCAAACGCAACGGACGAGTCGAAGACGTTACAATGATTGTAATGATACAAGGTAATTTCGTTATAGTCGTTAAATTTAAAAATCGTGTGCTACGTGAATGTGGTCGCGGCGGCGGCGAGGCGGCGCCTCCGGACCAGGGGCGAGCTCGACACCATTTCGGGGAAAGAAATGATATCTCACAATTCGTAATCAGTTGAACGATCTCCATTTCCTTAATTAAAGGATCGCCTCGATTTAGAATTTACAGACAGAGTGATATTCGTCGAATACAAAAATAAGCTTATAGAATTTTCTCAATATTATCCGATACCTTACATTACGTCATCAGTGACAAAAAAACATGCTCGCTACAACGATTCTCATTAAAAAACGGATTTCTCTCACAGGGGCAGGTTCGACGCAACAATGTAAATAGATACGAATCGGTACGCTAAAATATAATAATAATATACAATACACTCGTGCGAACGTCAGTCGCAAAACAAACAGTCTCAAAAGCTTCGGCCACGCGAATATAAAACACCTCGTAAACACTCGAACGTCTCCGGCGCGCTCGATATCGTCCCGGGGAGCGGCGCTCGGCGCGGCGCGGCCCGCCGACTATGTACATGCGAACATCTAGCGTGAAAACAATCAGGTGCGCTCGGGCGGGCTCAGCAGCTCGGGCAGCGGTGCGGGCAGCGGCAGCGGCGCGTCATCGACCAGCGCGGGCAGCAGCGCGAGCGCCAGCGCGGGTCAGACGGGCGCGGGCGGCGGCGCCGGCTCCGGCGGCCGCGGCGCCGCGCCGGCCGCCAGCACGACGCGGTGCCCGCCCGGCGTCACAGCGTCCAGCAGCACAGCCGTGGGCTGGCCCGGCTCCGCCGCTTCGGCGCCCGCGCCGCGCCGGTGCCTGCGCCACGCGTGCTGGATGAGCCGCGCGCAGTATTCCTCGCGCTGGCGCCACAGCGTCGACGACACCGGCTCGTACCCGACCTCGTCGGGCCGCCCCGGCTCGAGGTCGCCGGTCTCCTCGATCGGATTGCCTTTCCGCGCGAAGAAGTCTTTCGTTAGGGCGTCGAGGATGTCGACGCAGAACATCATGTCGCCGCGGCATATCGGGATGTCCATCGATATGATCTTGTACTTGTTGGGCTTGTGGATCTGCAGCGGCGGCTCCAGCACGTCCAGGAAGTCGGACAGCTGATCGTAACGGATATACTGCGTGCCGTCGGGGTCGAACCGCTGCCAGATCTCGTAGTACATGTCGTAGTCGTCGTCCGTGAGGCCCTCTTGGACGTCTTCCGTAGCCTGTTAACAGAGGACGGTAAGTGCAAACAATATCGACCGTTAGAATATACACCTAAAACAAATCACTTAATTTTTAATTGAAAAATATTTAAAATATTTTAGAAAGTAAAAAGTGACCGTAAACTAGATTGAGAGTTTACCTGTGAGTAATTCTCGAGAATGACGGCGATGTACATGTTGATGACGATGAGGAAGGAGATGACGAGGTAGGAGAGCAGGTACGTGATGCCGATGGTGGCGGAGCCGCAGTTGCCCGGGTAGCCGCGCTCGTTGTCGGGCAGGTCGCACTCCTCCTCGTTGATGATGCCGTCCAGCACGCCGTCCCACCCGGCCGACGTCGACATCTGGAATAAACACAAGGAGATAAGTAACTTAGAACAACACTGCTCGAAACGAAAATATGGACAATGATGGTCCGAGCCGCGGTCGTAAAAACAGCTACATATTTGTAAACTGGCCACGAATATCTTGCCGGCCTGTTCGTTGATTGGTCGATAGGATTTTATCTTCAATTCGGAAGAAAAACAAAAGAATGAAAAGCATCAAATTATGAAATCAACGAATCAAAACAGCGTTTTGTTTTGTAAATTAGGTGTATAATATTGTACAGATAATTACGTATTTATCTTTAGAAACGCAGAATGGGTACCTAATTAAGTTGTGGAAAACAAGATATACACAATTTTAAAGTTGCTGCAGGGTATTGCTGAGTGAATATTCGGGCGTTTCAACCGCCGTCATTGTCGGCTTCAATATATTGACTAAAATAACTATTGGCATATTCTAATGTAAAAAGAAGAAAAACCGGGAGTAGTTGTCATTACCTTATTACATATAAATTTACGGGGGAGCTACTAAAACTAAGTTAATTCAATTGGAAAGGGCTCAACGGGCGTTGCTTAAAGTTATGTAAGTACTTCAAGCAACGCAGATTCCCAACATCTGACCTATATGAGCTATGTGGCTTATTTACAGTGCGGAAACTTTATATATTAGACATAAAACTACTACGTACGTATGATAAGGAGAAGAAATAGAAAAAGATAAATGTCATTTCAAAACCGATAGTGAAACGCGCGCGAAATCACACAATCCGCCAAACTTTGTAACGCAATAAATAAAGAAATTGAGATTTATTCAACCACCTTACATGAGTATAAAAGTAAAGTAACAAAATTGCTAAAGACGAAGACTTATACACACCTTAGCATGAAAAACTCCGAATTTGCATATTATTATTATTACTATTATTTACTTATTGCATTCAACATTAAAATAAACTTGTTAGTTTTATCTCGAAGACGATAATAGCGGGGGTTAAAACGCCGAAGAATCACCTTGCAACAAATTTTATCAGATTACGAGAATAGTTGTTGTTTTATTTTCTCGTAGGAGTCATGAAAAATACTATGCGCCTCGGCAGAAAGGAATAGATGGACTCTTAAACTCTACATCACTCTTCCATCCATCGTTTACTTTCAAGCTTTTGCTACAACGGAATATAAAATTGGAACATGTAAAGATTAGAACATAGGTACGTACGTGTACAAAACATTGGATGACACTTACTTGGAAAAGTAGAATCATGCTCTGCACGAACGTCTTGAAATTATAAACATCGTCTAAGCCACCTTTATCTTTGACGTGCATGAAGAAAGACATCCCAAATATCGCGAAGATAAACATGACCAGGAAAAGCAGAAGGCAAATATTAAAGAGCGCCGGCAGCGACATAGCCAGAGCGAACAACAACGTTCGGATGCCTTTAGCACCTTTGACCAGTCGAAGAACTCTGCCTACTTTTGCTACTCTTACTACCCTGAGTAGTGTTGGTGATACAAAATATTTTTCTATAATATCGCTCAATACCAAACCTGAAATAGAAAATATATTGTTAAATACAACAAATGATGATTTATTGTTAGTGAAATTTAATTTTAGATGCTTAGAGAATCTGATACTCACTAAGAATAGAGAACATCACAACGACGAAATCGAATAGATTCCATGGCTCGACGAAGTAATGGTAGCGTAAGGCGAATATTTTTAATAGGCACTCTGAACTAAATATCACGATGAATATCATATTGAGGTAATCGAGGATATTGCTGAACGCTTCCGTCTGCTGGTAGTGGTCCAGGGTCATCGTCAACATGTTGAAACCGATGAATAACATGATGATCATGTCGAACTTCTTATCCGTCACTATTTCGAATACTATCGCTTGAGGACGCCACTGAAAACAAATGAAACAAATGCAAAATGTTTTTTTTCCAAAATTTGCTTACTTATTGTTAATTCGCATTATCGTGTCGGGTAAGACAGTCTGAATTGAGTAGCATACAAGCATTTCATCTTTCCTATTAGTCCTAAGGGATTACAACGTATTTGCTTGTTTGACTTATTTATGCCATAAAAAAGCTAATAACCTTACCTTAGGTCTAGGAATAGCTTTTAGCGGTTTCTTGGAGCCCATTTTCTTCATGGCGTTGTAATACTTTTTCTGGTCCTCCGTCATGAACATCTCAAGACTGCCGCCGGCTTTCTTCTTCTGCTCATTAAAGTTGTCGATGATAACTCCGATAAACAGGTTAAGAGTGAAGAATGAGCCAAAAATGATGAAGAATACGAAGTAAAGGTACATGTAAATGTTTGTTTCTCGAATTGGTTGACGTCCGACCTAAAAATATTTATAATTAATAGTTTATACAATCCTTCTGTTTAATAAATATTTTTTGTGTTCTCGGCGAAATGTCGGAGTAATTATAAGACAAACCTCTCTTGAATCAATAGCGTCGTTCATGATCTGAATCCATCCTTTAAACGTAGCCACTTGGAAAAGACAGAGGTATGCCTTTCCGACGTGATCGAAGTTCATCGGAGAGTTTTCCCAGGTATAGTTCTCCAAAACGCATGCGTTCTTGTCTGGAATTATTTCGTGGCTCAACGTTGTATGGTTCATGTCGACGCACTGAAAAAAAAAACGTTTTTGTTAGATGACTGCCTCCTTAACTAAAATACTTTTATCACGTATTAACTACGTTTTTACCTTGAAATATTTTCCAGCAAAGAGCTGTACGCCCATGATGGCAAAGATCAGCCAGAAGATGAGACACACGAGGAGTACGTTGAAGATGGAAGGTATAGCCTGCACTAAAGCATTCACCACCACCTAAAATATATAAGTCTACATGTAAAATAATATCTGTTTGTTAAAATATTTCCCATCGTGAATGCAAGCTATAGTTTTGATCAAGCTCTTCGAAATTGTTATATGCTTAATGAAATGTGATATTACTATACGTGTGACGTGATTTAAGAAAGCAAAGTAATAGGTACGTGATTTAAAACAAAGGCTACTTGAAACTTGAACAGGTATGCTACAGTTACACTTTACAATAAACAATACATTTAACATAACACAGCATGCTCAACATAAAGTTACATACAATTGCAGGTGTTACAAGGAAAAACTACTTTATAACAACTTACCTTCTAATTATACATAAAAAATTGACCAGAATATGCCAGTATACTACCACATGCGAATCACCAAGAGAAAGTACGATTAGATAAATATTCTAAAGTGCAGAATCTAAATAAACATTCCAATTATAACTAGCTAATAATCAGAAAATCCAAGAGAAAAGGTAGACCAAAACATGACAATGAATGTGTCTGCCGAAATGAACCAGCCTGAACCGATTTCCGACTGACTGAGGATATGACCAATGATACTAAGCCATTCAAGGGTGCCACCAACGACTTCAGAATGATTCACTAAGATCTGTTCGATAATGGACTAACTACCGATGAATTTGAAACGATTCGTGACTAAATACAGTTCTAAAACCAAGGAGACCAGATGTAAGATGTAGGGTTACTGTATAGCTGAGGTTGCAGAGATCGAGTGTTGAGATGTTAGTGAGACTGTAGAGGTAGCGCGGGTGTAGAGCTGAGCGGGTGTGGTGCGCGGCCCAAGCAGGTACGTACCCTCATGCCCTGCATGCGGCTCATGGCCCTTAGCGGCCGCAGCGCGCGGAGCGTGCGCATCGTTTTGAACGCTTGAATGCCGCCGGCGCCACAAAGCGCTGCTACGAAGTTTATAAGCGAGACCTGATGGAATCAAGGATTATTGATTGATCAATGAAGCAAACACATGTTCAGTTTAAGGGTATTGAGTTTATGGTTCAAGTTATGTAATACCACCGCAGAATCTGGAACAGAAACATATCAACCAATTATAGACTTTGTACACCTGGGGAGATTATCATGAGAAATAATGGAAGAACAACAACCAGCACTGTCCAAACTTAGAGTGCCCACACGTAAGGGCGATGAAGACAATGAAATTCGATTACTCCTATGCAAAAGAAATCTATCCTGCGTTCAGTTAGAAGGTATATGTTAGTGACCTTTCTAGTTTAAAAAAAAAAAACATGTAAACATCAAATTGTGTGCAAATATTGTTTTCATAGTAACTGCAACACCAAATAAATATTTTTGTAAACGTCGTTAAAAAAACAAAAAATAACTTAGGTACTTACTAGAGTTTCTCATAGATTTGCCATGCATTTACAAAATTTAGTATATGTTTAGAGGAGATACGTCTGAGGATTTGACGCGAGTCGTATGTTGTTAGGCGGACATTTTAGGAATCATGGGATAAAGAGATATATAGAAGCAGTATCCACAGACAGACAACATTACGACATCCAGAGCTCGAGCCAGCGAGAGAGAGGGTCGGCACCTCCGCTGTGACACATCGAACAGTTAAAGCTACACGCTTTTATGCCGCGCTGCCCATCATATACTTAAATACACAGACAATTTATTTATTTGTTTAAAATAATGTGTTCAGATTGAGCATCGAACAGTTTGTTTGTCGGATGAGCAGGGCGACGGAACCCACACCGATAGCTGTTCTGTGGCGCGGCCGCTACTCACGCGCATGCCCTCCCATCTGGAGACGGCGCGCAGCGGGCGCAGCGCACGCAGCGTGCGCATCGAGCGGAACGCGGGGATGTCGTCCGCGCCCGTCATCACCGCGCCGTGGTTTACGAGCGACAACTAACGCCACACACTCTGTTACTTATTAACCCTTAGGTTTCGCTGTACCAAACATTCTTGCAGATCGTCAGAAAATTAAGTTCCTCTTCAACGGTGTTGTGGGTTTCATCAACCGCTCAGTAAACCCCAAGTATAGGGTTCAAATAAATATTAAAGCTTAAGTAATATAATATTATCTAGGTTCAGTAGTTTTTGATAGTTATTAAATAAAAAAATATATTTTGGGATGATGATTTCCTTTAAATGTGATAGATTTATAAATAATGAAAATAAAGAATATATTACCATGACAATGATAAAGTCGAGCCAACACCACGCGTTTGTGAAATACTTCTGAAAGCCGAGGGCGAGCCACTTGATCAACATTTCGAGGAAAAAGATCACAGTAAAGATCCGATCCATGTAGTACAAGATGTCTTGGAGGATTGGTCGGTGAGGTAAGTGCACATCTTCTAGCGCCTGAAATGAAATATTGATATATTAAATTAAAATATAATAAATATACTACTCGACTGTGACGGTTAAGTCTGGAATTATTATTGTATGGTGGAGGGTATTTTGCATAAACCTAATAAAAGCAGTCAGTTGCTAGCTCTGGTGTTTCATTGACGTTCCATTGGAGCCGAGTCGGGATAACGGTTTTTTTCTACGAGACTACGTGTGCAAATTGATAATTCAAGATGCCTATCGGCAAGATTGAACCTTTTAAGCAAATTATGTATTATAATACTCGAACGCCTCGATGAGCCACCGCCGATGTTTTAATTACTGAAACGTTTAAATTACGTAATTGATAAACATACCAAAGCCAAACTACTGAGCAAAATCATAGTAATCACAGCCGTTTCGAAATATGTGTTTTCTATCAGTCTGAAAGTCTTCAGTCGGAGCATAGCCCAGCCCTGCCAGAATGGCGAATCATCATCTCCGGCAAGGAATGGGAATTTTTGGTAGCATGGTTCAGGGAAGCAGTCTGCAGGAGAATCATCTATTACATCTTCGTCGTTAGCGACGATGTCATGTTTGGGTACACCATCCATTTTGCCCTCTTCATCATCTTCTGCTATTTCTAAAAAAAAGAAGAATACCAGATTGACTAATAAGGTTATTTTGCTAAAGAACGACGCGTATTAGATCTACCACTTCTGTGTAATTTGCATTACGTCTTTGGATTATACTTAGAGGTAATAACAACAAAACCAATTGGCTTACCTTCCTCCAAACCTAATTCTTCTTTGCTAGCGTCTTTTTTCTCTTCTCCGTCTATAGTATCTGCTGAACCTTTATGACTTTCATCTTTGAATGACCTATTTTTATGACTACCGTACGATTTCTGACTAATAGTATCATCGTCCTAAAACAAATCGATTGATAAATGATAAGTAAAATGCTAAATGCATCATTAATATCCAAAAATATTTCAAAAGGTACCTGTATAGGATATCCGAGATGATTGAGCTCACAGTCTAACCGATTATCTCTATGATTATCTGTGATTGCATTTATATTGTTCATCAGTATTTTCCCTTTCTTGTACTTATTGTCACCTGAAAGTATGCCATTGACTTTTTAGGGACACCAGTTATCGCCTTTTCTGTCGCTCCGATCGTCCTGAATCGTATGTGTTACCTGGTATCGTGAATTCCATGCCGTCTCCTATGGCGACTTCTACTTGGTCCTTGAGTTTCTTGTCCTTGTAGAGGACTGCGTCGTCGAGGTCGGCGCCGAGCTCCAGTTCGTTGTCGACTCGCTCTGAGGAGACGCAGCGGCCACAGAGAGCCGCCTTTAAGCCTACGTGCCCGGGTCCCCAACGCGCGGCGCAGCATCCAAGCATAGAAATCAGACCAGGACGAACAAACTTAGTCGATTGGCCATTCATTCAAAAGTGACTATATTGAATTAAGTTATTATAAAAGTAAGGTCTAGGGCTCGACTTTAAAAACAGCATACTACATACGTACATTTTGAATTATTAGCTGACTCATGGGTTTCTGCCGCACTCAGAGACGTCAATTAATTTTTAAGTTTTATTAAAGTTGCTGCGTCTTATTCTATTGCTATAGCAAAGAAAGTGACAGCAGCAACTTTAATCAAACTTAAAAGTTACTTGACGTCTCAAAAATTTAAGAGGTCTTGTTTTAGGATATTACTTATTATTTTTATTTTTCATTTTATGATAATATTTAATCATTCATTTATTAAAGAAGTCCTGCATTATTACTGTAGTTAGACTAAGAAAAAACATTTTGTACTTACATGCATTATTATACATTGTACCAGTTACAAGCACACAACGAAAGCAACACCATTTTTAAACATCTGGTCCACACTCACAATAACACGATTTATAAACAACATTAACTAATAACACAACAATCACAACAAACATCAAAAGTGTATCGAAAGAAATCTAAGAGTGTTCGTCCACTGAGAGTCAAGGAAGCAAAACAATGATGTCCGCTCACACATGTTTTAAAATGGCACTCAGAAGTACTAAAGGAAATCGTATGTTTTGCTTCGCTGGACCGATACCACACAATGTTCAACCAACGTTACAGGTCTGCAATTCTACACTTGGATGTAGGGAGACAGGCACCAACACGAGTTACAGAAGAAATTACAGTAATTATCAAGGGGTACAAAACCATGCTTTTTTCTTTGATTATGTTTGATTCACACAACACAAACCATGCTACAGAAAACAAAGTGGGACATGAGGAGGATATAGAATATGGAGATTTATTAGGGTATGAAAGCGCATTTTTATATCTTTTTATAGTTCATTATATATGGTACATCGGTTGTAAAAAAGGGTTACATTTTAAACATTTAATACAGCTTTTTGGATTACTTACCAGTGTTTAGTTAAGTTTTAGTTACACAACGAGTACACGACATGCTAGAGTCAATCTGGCACACATCTTACCGGGGGCGTGGATGGCTATCTGGTTGGTGAGTTTGTTCTTGAGCAGTTTCAGCATGTCCGCGATGCTGCGTTTCACCCAATCGATGAACCTCGATATCCGATTGATAGCTTCTGCGATTTTATTCGTCTCCTGGTCGGCAGTGGGCGTTGATAGACTCGAAGAGCCGAAATTTGACAGTAACAGGGCCAAGAAGAGGTTAAGTACCTGGAATGTACCATGTTATTGGCGTTTAAGTGACGACTACCACAATACATAACTACAACCAAGCTCTTATCTAACGACAACGTAGCTGTAAGAAGGTACACTCACCACAAGGTTGCCAATAACGACGGTTGCCAAGAAGAAGGGGATGCACGAGACATCCCCGACCAGCATGCAGTCCCACATGCTCTCTATCCACTCCCCGCACAGCACCCGGAACACGATCATGAAGCTGTGCATGAAGTCCGTGAAGTTCCACCTCGGAAGGTCTCCATCGGGGAAACGGTCCACGTAATCTGACGGTGTGAAGGTTATATTAGGGTTACGTTTGATATAAATGGGGACTTTCAGTAGCAGAGTCCACTTTATTGATTAAACAGTCTTCAGTATGCAACCAAAAGCGAAGTAAGAGAACATGTTTAAAAAAATATGTACTCGCGCTTGTAGCTCCTAGCAATAGAGCCGCGTAGATATGTAATAGAAAACTGGTCTTTCTAACAATTGGCTGGAGCACATTTTGTTTAACCAATAATAATCAAGCGTGGTTACTTTTTCTGACCACTAAACGTCTCCATTAGGGATGCAAGCAAATTCAAGTGTTTGTTCTATTTTTCTTTGATTTAGCATTACAGCTAGCTTTTGTCAAATGTAATTTAATTGTTAGCTTGAGCAAACTTCAAGCCATAACTATAATATATATGAAGTCATTCTGATTTATATTCGGGTTCATATATTTTGAATATAAATATACGATTGGACACTTATTAATTACTAAATTAAAAATTAAATCATGCAAAACCTAAAATCTAAATTGGTAACTGTAAAAGCTTCGGCATGCATCGTTAAGGCGCCTAGTATACTGTCGTTGAAGATAAATAAAGTAGAGCCAAACTTACTAAAGAGTCTTCGTTTCTACGCAAACATTTGAACAGGCCAAACAAGGGTAAGAAAGGGTTGAGGTGAAGCTGGCGATGTTTCACAAGTGAGGCGCCTTTTCTAGGGGGCTTTAAGGGTACGTTACTGGGTGCCTGACTCACTCGAAACCGAGAACCTCGCGGCGGCAGGCGCGGTGGCACGCACATCAACACAGTCACTAGTCAAAAACGGCGACGCGCCCAGAAACATGGAAAAACTAATAGCCATCTAATCAAGCTGACAACTAACAGTTTTACAAAGGTAACGGACTAAGATAAAATCCACTCCTATTTAAAAACAGTGAATGTATTTCAAATCCTTGTTAGCTTTGAAGATGAGATGGTAAACATTTAAACAACGGACGTATTTCTATGTCAATTATTGAACCATAATGGCTCTAACCCTAAATTTAAAACTATTATTTTTCAATATTTACCTGCAAACGTATATTTCAAACCGGATTAAATTTCAGTGATTTTAGGATGGAATGTAGAGCTCTGGTTTTTGAACATTCTATTCGAATGGTAACTTTTTGTAGTCTTTCTTCCAGTAACTTATTTTTTAGGTCCCAAACTGGGCAAAATCAAAAGTAAATAATATTATCGACGGTAATTAATGGGCTCTGGTTTGAAATACATTGACTGCAGAATTAAAAAAGGGCGCGCCGCCTTTCCACCAAGACACGTCCAATTAACACCAATGAACATGCAACACTCCCACCAATTTCACTTACCCACGTAATTTTTTCCGAAAAGTTGCATACCCATCACGGCAAATATGAAAATAATGATGCACAATACGAAGGTCAGGTTGCCCAAGGCACCCATCGTCCTACCCATTATAGAGATGAGTAAATTAAGTGTCGGCCATGACTTTGCCAATTTGAATACTCGAAGCTGTAAGTACAAATTGTGAAATAAGGCGTCACACAAGCTCGCTGTTCGGCGCTTCACCTATGCTACTGCGGTCCCTGAATTAGATCCAAAACAACTCGCAACTCCTTCAGTGCCATCGCACGTTGACGTCAATATCTACTTACAGTAAAAAAAAACTTTAAATGTGAAAGTGGTTTTGGATCTGAAAAATGTATAGCGAATGTGTGCTTGAGTCACCTAACAAATGTGCATTGCTTTGTTTATGTTTGAGTGGGATATATGTTTGATTAAAACAAGTGAGAGCTTATTGACCAATATCACAGCTTCGCTATGTTAATGTCATATCGGTACCAATTTCATATTCGCGTCTTTTACGACATAGATCCCATCATATCGCCCTAATGCATCGAAATGCCCCGAAAGCGAAGCTGCAATCATCTATATACTCGATGCGAAGCGGGGTATGTCATGAGTCAAGCGCGTGAGGCTCCGGCCGGGCCGGCGGCCGCGGCGCGCCGCATGCCCCGTCTCAAAGCCACAGCGTGGACCCGCTGTTTCTTATGATAATGTTTAATCAAAGCCCAGTGTAAAATATTTGGAAGTGTTAAGCTGAATAATCAATAATAAAGCTCAATTCTTAGAGATGCTAAATTGTCTTTCAAATAGAACCTGTGTAGTTCTTGCCAAACAACTGCATCCCCATCACCGCGAATATGAATATAATGATGCAAAGTACAAAGGTTAAGTTCCCTAAAGCTCCCACCGTCCTACCCATTATGGATATAATAAGGTTCAGGGCCGGCCACGACTTGGCCAGTTTAAACACACGCAGCTGAAAATATTCCATAACATTTACATAACGGATCAAATGTGTCATGTTCACGTGTAGCCAAATCATAACTATAGGGACAAAATGTGTTGACAGCATGTTCAGAAAAGGATGTCTTGAAATCACAATGTGAATGTGTGTGTAGTCAGTATTCATCAATATAAATCATGAAAGAGATTTTAAATTCATTGGTTAAATTTTAAATTTATGCATATGGGTAGGTATATAATTTAATTATCAGTATCGTAAGTAAAAGTTTAAAATATCAACTTACCAAACGAAATGAACGCAACACAGACAAACCCTGAACACCTTCGAGTCCCAACTCCAATAATGATAAGGCCACGATGATAAAGTCGAAAATATTCCAACCCTCTTGAAAATAAAACTTTGGACTCATTGCTATAAGTTTTAACGTTGCTTCTATAGCAAATGTTGCTGTGAAAAACTGGAAAAATACAAATATTATGTTAATTTCACATTTCACTTTATCCTAATAGAACAAAGATATAGCTGGGCAAAAGGAGTTTGACGTGATGACCTGGTGGAACTACAATATTTTTAAGCAATATATTAATCATCAGATTTTGGGTGAAAATTTGATGAAGTTACTAATTATTCTGCCTCATTCATTCCATTCTTTTTTGCCAACCTATAGATGGATACTTACATAGTTGCCGCTCTTGAGCGCCTTCTCCATGTCTTTGTTCATATCGTGGTGGTCGAGCGCCATGAACAGCGTGTTGACCACGATACACAGCGTGATGAACAGTTCCACGAACGGATCGAACACGAGCAGGGCGACGTACTTCTGAAACTCCAGCCACAACCAACAGCAGTCCCACACACAGAACAAGTCTATCCCTTTTATCAGGCAGTCTAAGAGCTTCTCCTTGAACGTCGGCCCATCCTCATCGTCTTCCGCTGTTGGGAAGTAGTACACTGACACTGTTGTCCCGTTTACCAGCAGAGTGCGTGTGTGTGTGTAGAGGAGAGACAGAAACATTTTTGTTAGTATTCGCTCATTATCTAGGCAATCAGGGACTCTCAATTTGATGCCAATACCAATTGAATTACAGGATTAAAATATTTTGTTGAGGCTTAAAAAATTGAGTTCAGCATCAGTGAGAATAAAAACTAATCACTTTAGACCAATATCCATATTTTTTGTTATGTAGTAGGCTGTCATTTATATCTGTTGTTTTGAAATGCTCAAGCCCGTGTCGCTCAAAAGGGTGGCTGGCAGTAGTTGCTGCTAAAGTAGATTGTCCATACGCAAATACCTTTAGTGCGATCATCATCTCGTGCAAATCAAACCCAAACGTTTACTGGCGGTGGCTAAATTCTTTGTATCTCAATAAAAGCTTACCAAAGATTATCTACACGAAATGCAACTATGGATGAGACAAATCGATTAGACAATACTTTAGTTTCTGGAGGTCCAAAAAATATGAATATCGTGATTGTTAACATCACACCTTACTTTAAGCATACCCAGAAACTTGAAATTATAATATATGAGTATTAGATTTAATACTAAAATGAATCATGCATTCTAACATAAGTCACTTTAAATAAAACTCGGCATTTAAATCAATTGGGCGTACAAAATAATAAAAAGACATGCAATGTGCGTGATTTTTTCTTATGAAGTTGGTAGGTAGCGTCGTAAATTGAGGGTTAATTGTGTCCAATGTTTAGTGCCATGAAAAACAAAAAGCAGTGTAAAACACAACGCCAAAAATGTCACACGTGTGTAATCAACATTACGCTAAACATAAAATTAGGTACGCGATCGGCCCAGGCGGAGATTTGGTTCGTGGGCTGTGGTGGTAGCATTGATGGCACTCGTCGGTCGCACAGATCGGTCAACTAAAGCTAGCTCGTTTGCAATACTCACACTTGTGTTTTATTACTAAGCTGTGGCGCCATGACGTGTTATTACACTGGCCCGCAAAACTAAGTATCACACTTTTAAAATTTCATTTTTTTCTAAACTATAGAAGTTAGAGATTTAAAATAAAAAAACGTTTTATAGCAAAGTTTATCAGCTTTCTTTCCAACTATAACTAAGTTAAAATTAACAGTAACATTTTCAACTTAAAAAAAGATAAAACAATAAAATAGCCATTTTTAGTTATTGCAATTTTAAAAGTGTACTTAGTTTTGCGGGCCAGTGTACATATGCAATGTTTACCTATTTACCGATGGTTTTCGTGTCGGCTTTAATTAACCGACCTGTACAAGGGCCATTTGTAGGGAAAGTGTACATAGTTAAGGACTTTTAAGTTACCTACGGTAACTTTTTCCATTTCGTAACGAAAATTCACGATACTAAATGTTTGACTAATTTTCGTTACGAAACGGAAAAAGTTACCGTAACTTAACTTCCAGTCCTTAACTATGTACACTTTTCCTGCAAATGGCTCACAAATGTCTTAGCGGGCTGACCCACGCAAGTAATTGCGTATAACTGCAAGACAGCTTTATTGGCAAATACAATTGACCATGTGATTAGTTTCATGGAGTCACATAGCCGGCGACGCGGCGACCGACGCTAGGCCCGCTCCGCCGAGGGTTGTGCTAGTGCGCTATCAGTATCACAACTTCACTGACAATAAATGACACCCACAGAAGTTAACTCTTGCCAATTATGCTTTCTTTTATTCGCATAATGAGCAAATACCAGTTTTCAAGAGTGTTGTGAGTGTACAGTGTAATCGTTTTCTTGTAAATTAAAAAAAAAAAACTGTACGCTGAAGTATGAATGTTCACTTATCATGTTTAAAGTTTGTGTTATTAAAAAGCGGAGTTAATTAAGTAACATGACACATGACTTAGCACATTTATGAAACAAAACATTGACATTTAAATAAATTTTCAAATGACAGACAGACAACACTGTTTCTCTTGTAATAAGTATCGATTACAAGAATGTGAATGCTCTGAAATTGTTTCGTACCGTTTTGCTCGCTGGCGCGGCTCTGTCGCCCCGCTTGTTCGATTATTTCATTTAGTACCATTACATCTGAAATTCAAAAAGACACTTCGTGTATAACTGCTGCTGCCATGTTATTCTGTTAACGCATCGTCCTTCACATCGACTGAGTCGAAGAATAACCGGCGAATTTGCGTCATCCGTTATTTATGCGTACCTAAATGACATTTAACTGCCTGCGCTTTCATTTAGTCGGCGGTTTCATCGGAGAAACCAGCGACTGAATGAAAATGCAGACAGCCAAATGTTTTTTACACACGTTGACGAAAGACGTAAATTCGCCGGTTATTCTACGTCTCAGTCGATGTGAAGGTGAGACGACTAACAGAATATTATTATTATATTATTATTTTATATACAAGTACGGGCTTGTAGTGTTATCACGTCGACTTCATCGTCGACGATTCTATGCAAAAGGCTATTCATTTGGTGTGTAGCTTTTGGATGTTTACCCACAATCGAGTCAACTCAACAAAATTATCTACAGAAAAAGTAATAGATAGACAATCGAGAAATCCGGTCGATGGTGAAATGGTCGATTAGATAGGTGATAACATTCGATCAATCTCATTAATAATTTCAGTATTTAGGCTATAGACTATTTTTTCATGCATTAAGTTAGTGAAGTATGTTAATAATAAATAAAATAAATTATTCGATCTTGGAGGACATGACAACACACATTTGTAATAGTTTTCTATTCATCCATTCATTTTCCACTTTACGATTATCTGCCTCACTCAGAGACGTCAATTAAGTTTTAAGTTTCATTAAAGTTGCTGCTGTCACTTTCTTTGCTAAAGCAATAGAATAAGACGCAGCAACTTTAATGAAATTTAAAAATTAATTGACGTCTCTGAGTGCGGCAGTAAAAGTTTTGTAACTTTGCGAAATATTTACTACAAACGCGTTGGTGTCTCTTGTAAGAGAAAATGTAAAGGTCAAATAAACATCGAACTTAATATAAAAATAACTTGAATTTCAACCATCAGTAACAAGGTCAGTAATCGTTTTTGAATGCTCATAATTTTATAGCAAAAAATATGGTGCATCCCAATTGGCGTACTTATTTGAACCATTTTCAAATCAATGAATGTTAAATACCTAATTAAAAAGTCCATTAAGTAGATTTATGTCTCATTTTACCTCTCATGTCCACCACGTTCGACTGCTGCGACGACTCTATAAAAGGGTTGTCGTTTGAAGGTTTCAGAACTTTCCCGGACTCGTCTGTACATTCAGTCATCTCCTGAAATATGTGAAAGCTTTGTTTTGAGATTTGCTCATTGTGATACAATACCGCAAACATTATCATCATAAAATATTAAGTATTGTTTAAATATTTTGATATAGCTATGACAATGTAAGCATAACTAATTTGCATGGAATTTACATGCTAAAATACAAAATACAATGCCGCATGGCAAGCGGCCCACGCGGCCGACCGCTAGTGGCTATAGGGCTTAAGAGCCTATCAACTTTTCACACCAATATTGCGTGGCGGGTGACTATTGCTGTTTCATGCCAACTGCTTGGTATGTTAGAGCGAGACTCCCCTGGCTGGCAGCCACACATTACCGTGAAAATATTGTTCGTTACCGGCCCCTAAGGTAAAGTATCAGTACTTACATATTCCCTGAGCGGGCGCGAGGCGAGCGAGTCCTGGCGCGGTGGGTAGGCGTGCGGCTGTGACGTCACGCTGTGGTTGCGTGAGGCGGAGCGCCCGCGCAGCCGCGCCTCCTTGGTCTGCGGCTTGCCCAGCAGGTCGCCGTGCGACGTGTACGACAGCCGCGACTGGTGCGACGTGTACGACGAGTGCCGCGATCCTGGAATACACGATACTAGACGTTATAGTACACTCAGGACACCATGAGGTTGGGTCAGTGAATATTTAGAAAAATGTTTCATTATAGAAAGGAATCGAACCAAAATGCGATTAGGCTTCAAAAATTTAGGTGAAACTTTAGACTTCAATTTAGTAGGTTAGGTTTCTTAATAATCTTATTCTATTTTGATACGGAATTATTTATTATTAAATAAATAAATATAAAAAGCCGTGGTAGCCTAATGGTTTGACCTGCCGACTCTTAAACAGAGAGTCGTGGGTTCGAACCCGGGCTCGCACCTCTAAGTTTTTCGGAATTTATGTGCGAAATATAATTTGTAAATTTACCATGAGCTTTTCGGTGAAGGAAAACATCGTGAGGAAACCTGCACACACCTGCAAAGCAATTTGACGGTGTGTGTGAAGTTCCCAATCCGCACTCGGCTCGCGTGGGAACTATAGTCCAAACCCTCTCATTGTGAGTGGAGGCCTGTGCCCAGCAGTGGGACGTATATTCAATTCAATTCATTTATTCAAATCAAACAATAGGGATCTATAATTGTTAGTATGACTTAACTTATGTTAATACTTAATATGTCAATACTTAATATTTAATAATGGCTTCGTCCTCTGAATCATTATCCAAATTAGGGGATTGTCAAACTTATCTATAGGCTAGATTATTATATTATTTTTTATTAAATAAATATGTAATAATGTAGTAATAATTCATAAACATCTGCCTGTACAAACCTAAATTAGCGTAGTAGACAGGGATGATGATAGCACCATTTTCCTCAGACATCGGGGTAACCGCGTTGGAGTCATCTGCATAGGGTAGGTGTTCCTGCGCGTCCAGGTAGGTGGAGAGCACCAGCGGCTTGCGGTCGGCGCCGGGCGGGTAGCGCGGGCGCCCGTTGGGCCGCAGCGCCATCTGGTGGGAGCCGCGCGACCCGCGCCGCAGGTTGAACGGGGACCCCGGCAGCGAGAGCGACGCCTGCGAGCCACACTACACTGTCAGCCTAACGCCTTCCGAACTTAAAATTTCAACCTGATTCAATTGTTTCTTCTGCACTTTCCTCAATTCAGATAGAGTTTCAATACACACATGTTTAACTTAATGTCTTTTTTTTATTACTGTAAATCGCAGAGGCTTAAGTGTTATTTTTAAGTATTCTATTGTTTGTTTACTTTCATGTGCTGATAAACAAAAATTATAGAAGTAATTACATCAGTTAAGGAAATTTTGAAAAAGTAAAGAAAAACAACGAAAAGTAAATAAAGAAAATGATATGTGCTTGGAATGTTCGCCTTACATCGACTCACTCGCGATCTCTTCTGGGTTAGCGACTAATCAGATATGACATTGATTTATTAATTATGTGAATCGGCGTAAAGAGATTAATGTACAATGTCACTAATAGCGGTCTAGAAGAGCGAAGTTGGATAGAAAATAAATAATAGGTAGAAAGTCCAAGAGGAAGGGAAGACGAAGGGGAGCACAAACACCAACGAGGAGTAGGACCAACCTGAGAGCCCTCCCGCAGAGGCCCATATGACAACTGCCCATATTTATTAATGCGTTCGGGGTGAGGGACCTTCAATACACAAACAGAATTTTGAATTCATTACACTCTCCCGTCAAACTTTATCTTAATACGAAGTTTCTAAACATCAACCAAAGGGGTAGGACGGCGGACACGAAGACAAACAAAATGCCAAACAAAACTGCGATACCAGCGAGATAGAACAGTCATGAAAATTGTTAGCTATCTCGCAGATCAGATTGCGGAATACCGTATACATAACAGGCAGAAAAAATGCGCTTAAGAAGCAAGATAAAAATAAACTCTACCTAGTGATGACAAGTTATTATTTTGTCGAATGTGACTAAAAACTACAGAAGTATCAGATACAAATAAAAAATAGTTAAAACTTCCAAATATCAAGTACAATAAGAACGTCTGCGCATTTGTAGTAAAAAATACCAATGAAAAAAGTAATAATAAGGTTTTTAAGTGTTATGCTACTGTGGAATTTAATCTCTTATTGTATTTGTTACACAGAATAACGAATCGAATGAAGGCGAGTGAAGCAGCGGTCAGTCAGGTAACTTTGTTTATTAACACATGAAGTAACGTGGGGAATGTGTCATGCACGTCGCATAGGTAAACCTTCCTAGCTTCGCTTTAAGAGTCTACTTCTATGGTCATGAAGACAGTTCTTTTGTTTGTAAAGAATTAAAGCCTCCGTTTCTAATCAAAATTGAGGAATTCTAAGTATCTTTATATAAAACCAATGTTAAGTATAAAGTAGGCCGAACCTACCTCTTTGTCGGCGATTCGCGTTTCAGCGCGGTCTGTCTCAACATCCTCGTACACCGCAAAAGAGACAATCTACCATGACAATAGAGTTTTATCTCCAATAGTATTCCTTGATATCACACGTTTTTCATGGAGTTTTTTCAAACAACAGAGATATAAATGTACAAGTGTTACTTTTGCTAACTCAAGGTTCAGTCATTATTATCGTTAAAGCAGAGAAATATTATTGGAGACGGCCAGACGGTATTCTAAGACAAAAACACTATGACGTAAGTAATGTTTTTCGTAAGACTGCTAATCATGCTTCTGCTAATAAAATGTGAACGAAATTAACATATGTATAATGGTAATAGGTACTGGTATAATGGTTCACATATCACCAGAGATGATTTAAAAATAATGCATGATACTTCAACAAATATACGATAGTTTACTAATGAAAATGATTAAGAAAGATAAAGGATAAGGTCTTGCCGTGCATATTTAAAAACATGAATACAAAGTCTATTTATTTAAGGAATTATGTGTCTACTCGATGAAATTGCGTTGATGATTATAACAACGGCAGGTAGGTAATTGTCAACAACCGAGCACGACTAACGGCATGCCTCAAGGCCGGGCTAGCTTTGGAACGATCGATGTTACACTAAAAATAAACAGCTAAATATTAGACCACCACAAATAAAACGTCACGTTTGCAAATATGCAGATGGGTCCCTGTGCTGGAACGTATCGTATCGTGCCCGATGAACTTACGTATTCTACTTGCAAAATTAAGTACATAACACTTACAATGTTAAATTTATCGTGCTACGTAAAATTTGATGTGTAGGATGGCAAATTGCGTGAACTTTAAATAAAAATCAGAAGTAGAGCTCCGGTGCTCAATAGATTCTTTAAAAGTAGATGCAAAACCTTTCAAATCACATTTTTCATGGCACATCAAATGACGCTACTAGGCCTAGGCTAGGAGTTAAGACATGATATTTTTTTCAGAAAAAGATATAAGTTTCCAAAGGGAAAATGTAAGTGAGTTCCGTGCGGACGTAGTTACGTGAGAAACTACCGATGTAACAACGACACGTTTCCAAAAGCAGAGACATCCTAAGTAATTCTATCGAGCAAATAAGTAAAATTTAAGGCAATTCATAATTAGGGGAGATCTGAATATTTGCATGGCACAAAAATTTTAAACAATAAAGACAGACAGTGAAAATATTGTTAAGCCCAGCAAGAGATAGAAAACATGTTACCTTCTCAACTTGAGCTCAAGAGTAGTGCAAGACTGGAAATGATTTCGTGTAGATTTAGGAGGTTATATGGTGCCTATGTCATGAACTTGTAAAGCCTTCGCAGCGTGGATTTGTCAAGCTCAAGTTGGGAAAGAAAATTGTTAACTCACTTTCAATGATTTAGTCATTTTGAGAGTTGAGCTGATTTTGATTCTTAAATAAAATTTTAACTCTTTAACCGCCATTGCCGAATGTACTATTACGCGTCCTGGATGCGAAAAATACATATGCATATGTATATAGGTATAAAACAGACTAGCTCAATGCCAGTTCGGCATTTACGGCAAGAAAATCCGCTGACAGTCGACTGAGGCGTTCAAAAGGTTAAATAGTTTTTTGAATGAACAAACCATTGTCAGTGAGCAATAGCAACAGTGTTTTTAATCCACAAAGTTGCGCTTCGCCACTCAAATGGCTCTTTTGAGTATATGTAGTATGAAGCAGCTTGGCGCGACTTCGTGGACTGAAAGCACTATAGTGTCCTTCGACTATAGTGCCGGCCGCCGGCGAGCGTGAGAGTGTCGACATTCACTACTGTAGTGAACGAGGCGAGCTGCGGTGCAGCCGCACTACAGCCGTTGGATGCGGGTAAAGCCGACTTAATCGACATGTGAAAACTATTCGTTGATTATAACCACAGGATCGGCTTTACCCTTATTAGCTGATTTAGGAATTTCATATTCGGTCAGTGATGCGCGTCCCACATCGCTCGAACCGTTATTTTAAAGTCGTTTTGACGTGACATCTAGACAAAGCAATGTTAAAACGACGTGGTAGCGTTAACTATACCGTATAGAAATCCAAAACCAGCCGTATTTTGCCTTTCCAAATTGGTCTATTTGAAATTTTCGAAGTCTTAAAATTGAATAAAATTACTGTGATTTACAATAGTAGTATTTATCGACCAATCTGTAGAGACGTTCTGCACACCTTTAATTACGCAGCGCAGTAGTTTTGTATTAATTTTGTGAATCCTTAACACGTATAACATTCGAATGACTACATGCTGCGTAACGTCAGGTGCATGTGCTGCCGACCAAAGCAAAAAGGTAGTATCCGCATATGGACTTCATAGTTTAATACTGCATTTTTACTTTGGCCGGCAGTGTGGCGTAATCCACTTACCATGCTGACCTTCCTGGCGCGGCGCGCGGCGTCGTGCGAGTCTGGCGCGTGCGGGGTGCTCACCGAGTCCTGGAAGGGGTCACTGCGGAGAGACATGCGCTCGCGCGCGTTGTCATCCTGCGCGCCGCGCTCCTGGTTCACGAACAGCTCGTAGCTCTGGCAGGAGAAGTCGGAGGGGGACTTGGCGGGGTGCGCCTGCGCGTACGCCGCGGCCTCGGCGGCCGCCGCTTGGTCGCGCGCGTGAGCCATGCGCGCTTCTTGCTTGTCTGCGCGCGCTGCCGCTTTTTGTTCAGCTTCCTGTAGTATTATGAAATTTATATTTGTTAATTATTTTTCTTTAATAACAGTCAATCTATGTCCGTCAAGATTCTCACTATGCTCAACCAAAAATTACGCTGTGTCCCACCGGCAAGAACTACCAGCAGGTCATGGTTTCATTTGTTGCCTTAATCTGTCATCTGAATTTTTAAATCCTCTTAAATCAAGTCAAGAAAATGAATTTTGCGTACCTACAATCGTACAATCCTATTGGAAATAAGTCAGTCGGTCGTCAGTTGATCAGCAATCATCACTATCATTGCGACAGGGTTACACGATAGATCTTGATTGAACATGAGATCCGTTAGTATTATATTTAAAGGCGTTAGCGTTACCCTGAGCGCCTCCTCCTCGGCCTGCTCCTCCTCCTCCGCCTTCTTCTGCAGCTCGTCGTAGGACATGGCGACGATAGCGAGGATCAGGTTCACGAGGTAGAACGAGCCCAGGAAGATGATTACCACGAAGAATAGCACGTGCCACGACCCCGCCGACCGGAGCACCTGTTACCAACAACCTAGAGGTTAGGCTGTTGAATTTATTAAATAAGTTGCCTTTATTGTCGTAAATGGATTGTTAATTGTCGAGATTGGGTTGATCCGCGCACGGAGAAAAAAATCTAGTTACCTTTAATAGAATATTGTAAATTCTACTTGATTTTATTGTATTATATGTGACAACTATACGTTTTTTACACATTAATAGAACATTCTACTTCTGTACAACATAGTTTCTAGTACCTATTACCATTTACCTAGTATCGTAGGAAACAAATTTTGTGTAGAATACAAAATCTGTTGTATGCTAAATGCATATTTTACTCTGTAACTATTAGATGGTAACCAACACAATATCAAAGTTTTCGTGTACTAGAATATTTTAACTAGAATATTCTAGTATTAACAAAAATATGACTTGTTGTCAAAAACAAAATCTGTTAACCATAGCTGAAATCTGTTTTCCTGCACCAGAATCATAACTACAATACAATCTAGTAATATTGTAAAATATTTTTTTCTCCGTGCGTGTATACTAACTTTGGCTGGGCTGTTTTGACGACAAAACATGTAACCAAAGTCGGTAGGTCCCTAGTTAACTTTTGTTTCTGAGCGCGCGGGACAACTTTTGTTCGTCGGGTAGTTTTTCACAAACGAGTTCTTCCTCGAGAAAAAAATAACACGGAGTTGACGTGAAAATTTTAAGTAAGACATCAACAGCATATTTTTTTAATTCCTAAATTTATATTATTGTTACTGTGTTTATCAATGGATTAATCTTATAACTTGTTATTATATTATGTTTTTATATTATGTTTTATTTTCAGAATATTAAAATTGCAATTTTTGTCTAATACTTAGGTTAGAAAACACTAGTGACTACAATAAAATGCTAGTAAATGTAAATTTGAGAAATGATTAATTCAACCAAAAATATTGCGCCCAATTGTAGAGACCATAAAGAGGAAACCTTACCAGTTGGTAGAGGTTCTCCCAGTAGTCCTGCGTCATCAGTCGGAAGGCAGAGAGGAAGGCCCAGCCGAACGTGTCGAAGCTCGTGTAGCCGTAGTTCGGGTTTGGCCCGAAGCCTTGCAGACATATGTAGCCGGGCTCGCATTGGCTAACGACGAATATTACTGACAATAAGTCTAGACTAATGTCATCATTTCAGGGGTATGCTTCGAGCGTTTCAACCACTCTCATTCTTCTCGGCGCATTAATGTCGAAATTCCTGTAGCTTTGGATGCTATTTTCGGTTATCTTGTGCAGTGCCCTGACTTTTACAAAATAACTGATAATGCTATCTTAATCTACAGGAAGTTTGAGATTAATGCGAACAGGGGAATGAGAGCGGTTGAAACGCTCGAAGAATTACCCAAAGATCGTATATTTACGTGGATGACTTCCTAGTCTAATTAATATTTAATATAATTTATCAATTGGAAATTAATAAATACTAACTCATCTCAAAATAGAATATCTGAGTAACTTATCATTGCACGCATTGTTATTTTTTCAACATTAGGTAACTGATTTATCGATAATATTACGCAACACATAGCAAGATAACATTAGTTGTCAGGGAGTAAAGATAGATTAATTACTCATTTTAATGATGATAAAAGGCTTACCCAGCACCAGAAGAGTTCCCGCATAGTGGATAATCTACACCTCCATCTCCATACCAATTCGCTGAAAAATAAATACATACTATATTGATTATGATTAAACTACTAATAATTTAAATTTAGTTCAAATTTATGAAAGCCGTTCACTAGAGACAAAATTTAGCGAATAAAAATTGAAAGCTTGACAATTCTATAATATTTTTTTGTGTTCCAGCGTCTCTGAATTAGCGACTGAGATCCTAAGCGCCCTGAATCAAGGTTTTAAAGTGATTAAACTACATATTATATGTTCTTACAGAAATAGCCCTTACTTTCATTTTTACAAAACCTATCCCAGTTCTCGTCGGTGAGGTTTCCCCAGGAGCCGTCGTCGGGGAAGACTTTGATGCACTTCTGCGTGAGCACCCCCATGTAGATCTGCAGCCCCATCAGCGCGAAGATCGACAGCGAGAACATCGTGAGGATGATCACGTCGCGCAGGTTCTTCACCGACTCTATCACGGCTCCCACGATCGTCTTCAGACCTGCACGAATTGTTACAACGCTAGGAAATGCTAATGCTACGCCAATTTTTATTCCAAAAACAAGCTACAATCTAAGATTTGACTAAGGACTAAAAGTAGCTAAGATTAAATCTGCTACGGTTTTGCTAAGAACGTCTTCACCAAAAGCATTCGCGTATAATGAGCTTTCATCATGGAATCTTTGAGCAGTGAGGATGACGAGCACGTTATACAGATGCACGCAAGCAAGTACTTGGCTTGCCATGGACTTTACAAAGATCTACAATTTAACAAATGCACCGCACGCTAATAGGCATCTGTTCATGAATCACGATTTCTCATTTACCGTACCGAGCGCTCGCAGACGAATACTCTCAGTAGAGATGCAGCTTTAGATTTGTCTGTATTAATAAGGTTAATTCTAAGGTTAATTCCAGCTAGTGGTTCTACAAGAGTGTAACATTTACCCGGCACAATGGCCACAGTCTTCAGCGCTCGCAGCACCCTGAACGTCCTGAGGGCGGCCAGGTTGCCGAGGTCTATGCCCATCGTCACGTAGCTGCAAACAACGCCCGCGACCACAACATCTAGATTATTACACGGCTACACCACTAACGACATCAATTCATACTTGTTTTAAATTCACTAGATCTATTTTCATCAATGATAATTATTAGTAAAAAAATACAAAGTATAAGGGCAATTTAAATTGTATTATAAATCGCTTGCCCGTTAACAGCTATAAAGTCTTTCGATCAAAAAATAAACAGTCATCTAAAGAACTATAATTTAACGAGACTTCAGAATGACAAAAATCTACAATCAAACTTTCATAAGTAATCAATCATATACTACGTAATTCGATAAAATAGTCTACTACTCACGCTAAAGCTATAACTACGAAGTCAAGCCAATTCCATGCATCTCTAAGGTATGTGAATGGCTGTAGTATGAAACCCCGGGCCATTACTTTCACCGCCGATTCAAACGTGTAGATCCCGGTAAAGATAACTCTGGAAAAATTCACCTCCACTGAGGAATACCACTTGACAGAACAGATATTCGTAATTCAGAAAATCATGACAGTCTGACACTAATGAGAGTTCTGTATTGGAAATGGTCCAAGATGAAGGAAAGTCAAAAACAATTATCTAAATACGCACGGTACATGATTCGTGTCTAGTAAAAACACAAACAATAAACAAGTGTAAGTATGTACAGTTTAAAAATGACCTTTATACGACTTCGTATTATTCAAATTTTATTTAGTTTCATTAGACAATCAGAATTGACAGAAATCCGTTATTCGTTATTTAGGTTTATTAAACTATAGATCAGTGACAATTAATAAAAATTACGTTTACTTTGTTAAATTCTAATGTAAATTACTAAATCTATTTGCAATAATCTTTCAGAATCATATATGACTTATAACTCATGAGAGTTACAACTCATGGCTCATAAAATACTTATAGGAAAAATATTTACCAATAACAAAAGTACTATGTATAAGTACAATTTCTAAGACATTTCCGATAAACTAACAAATAATTTGTTTACTAGCTGGATATAAATAATCTATCAATTTTGAAACTAGCGTGCAAACTACGAATTAGTCTCTAATATTAAACCTAGGAATTAATTATTATTATAATCTGATTACGTATCGAAAACTTTTACGTATAATAAAACCCGAGGTGGTTCGATTGGTTATCTAGTTGGATGGAATAGACAATAAAGCAAAGGGTACACTTACTCAGTACTTTCGACAGTAGGCGACGAAGGCATTATCATAAGAATGCAGTTCACTAAGATAGTTGTAATAATAAAGAACGAGAACAAAGGGTGCACTAGTATGTATATCGCCACTCTTCTTATCGGGTTGAACGGGTCTAATATCCACATGGCGTCGGTAGCCGAAAACCTGAAGATGTCTTTACCCTTGCTTATCACTACGAAGGTCTGAAACAAACGAAAATAACGCTGTGACTGCGCTTTCATAAAAATAAATCACGATAATAAATTACAGCGCTTTTGGGCAGCGTGCATTCAATCTATTCAGTGCTGTGCAATTTTATTAAAGTGCTGCTTTAATTTAAAAGAATTCTCTACTTTCAGTCGACGGCTGGGGTCAATGGCCGCGTAGTGCAAGCTGCATCGAGTGCACGAAATGAAATTCTCAGGTTGCACTGCACACTGGTCGCGTCTCGTGATATAATTTACTTCAAGTATCTTAGACACAAAACAACGACTTCGTCTCCTTGTTATAAAGTCGTGATTTACGTTTCAGAATGTCAGAATTTGTACAATTAGGTAAGTAGGTACTTATTATAAGACGTGGCCGTACTTGGTCTCTAATTAATGGAGCTTACATAATGCAAGATACGTATCTATCAACATGCATTACGTTGTGTCAATCTAATGTTTGTAAATTTAAAAATGTCTAAGTTATATCGTTGGTACCTAGGTACCTACTTGGTTTTTTTGTTTGTAATGTCGATTTTGGCTCAAGACAAATGCACCTTTTTTCACTTTATCAATTAATATTAGAAAGATAATCCTAGTTAATAATTAGGTGTGATATGCCTCGTATAGAATTTTCTCCTAACACCGAACATGCATTAGATGTGTCAGCTGTCCAAACTAAGTACTTAATAGCGTTGGCTACAGTCAGCGTCCTGTCCGGAATGTTGCCAAACGACTAGCTCCTAGTTACGCCCTGTTACGCCAAGATCAACAATAGTGTGTCTATTACACGACATTAAATTGCGAGTCCAATGCCGGCAGTTCAGGCTGAATCCATTGTCAGTATCCCGAATTCAGAGCCAGGCTGAGAATAAATTTCACGGATTATGACCAAATATATGAAATGAAAATTTTAAGGAACATTCATGTACGAGGAAGACAAAGGCTAAATTTCTACCGTCCGAACATTCGAACTATACCTATACAAAATGGTTCATACCTCCAGTTTACCATTTCCCACCTTAACATCAATGTATACCTAATGACGAACAATTGGAACTGCAATTTAACTCTTCTGAGAAACAGGTGCATGTGACTTACGGTCCTCTCCAATATTCAATACTTCTCTTCTTTCGTCCTATTAAAGAATGAAAAGCTATTTCTATCTTTCATTATGCTGTCTCAATACACGTTACGTGTAACTTGTCAGAATTTAATAAATAGATAGCTAGTACTGACAATATATATTTTACTATACTTCGTGTGTTGAGAACGGTCGTTCAAACACTTTCGAGTCCGGTACCGTAGGTCAATTAGGTATATATAGGTTTACGTAGTTGTCGTATAGACGTCACCGCCACCACATTAATAATGACTTACTGTTTGATTGTGGTAGAAAGGGTCGATGTCCTCGAGCGGCGTGGAGGCCAGCTCGAGCGGGAAGGAGCCCTGCATGCGCACGGGCAGCGGCACGCCCTGCTCCAGCGTGGGGTCCGGCTGCGGGCCCTCGTCCTCGTCCTCGTCATCGTACCGCACCTACACCACGCAACAACAGCTTAGGAGTTGGTGAGGGTACAGTGTAGTCCTAACACGAGAATCGCCACCATAATCTTTATGTCCAGCCAGTGCGAGTGTACCTACATAAGTAAGAGGCCGCGGCAATTTTCGTGCATCTACTAATTTCATTTGGAAATATATAAATAAGGAAACTGAATATTGTCGAGCCGCGTTATTTACATCTACTTTTGGTTCAAGACAACAACCCAAAAAACCTTTTGTACCGTAAACCCAGAATCAGTGTAATTTTTGGATGTAAATAATTTTGTCAAGTCTCAATTTGTCGGTAATCAGCTACTATGTTTCCAGTGTTTCTAAAAGTTGTTTTATAGTAAATTCATGTCAATATTTTTTTCTTTTACCGACGAGTAACGGTGGAGTCGCTCTCTATTCTCAAAGTAGACTTGCTTGTTTTAGTATAGATAGATGAAGACGAAAATAATGTCTTCAAAAGCTAGTTTAAAATTTGAAGCCTATTTCTATGAAAAATCACAAATGAGCAATCATGAGGCAAGATGCAATAAATACTGTGGGGCCGGCAGACGGCGCGTACGTATGTTACAAGTCAAGGCGTTTAAAGCGAGTTCCATATTTTGTGTACGTAGTGCTGCTGTCGTGTGGCATGATGTGTATCTGATCTAAAAGCGCATCAGTGATTCAAATACCCCGCTATTAAGTAACCTCTCGAACGTTACATCTCTTCCCCCATTGTGAAATCACGGGAGATCACTCAGCAGCGTATTGTCGATTCGAAATCGGTTCCCAAATAGAAGGATGCTCAGTACAAGCCACGTACATTTACCATTATCAAGTAATTGTTTGTATTATACATAACTTTAACTAATAAATCCTACTAGAATGCACTAATCGCTAGCTAGGTGACGTCACCATGCTAGGCCTAATGACAGCAGAAAATGATGATGTGGCGAGATGAGTCCAGTGCAATGTTCGGCTAGGTGATGTCGTGCTTGTGTGTATGCTAGCGCTCTTAATATGGCAACGCCCTCTTCTAGCTCAACTTGGTATTTATTATACTGAATTTCACTAATAATATTCACACGGTATTTGCATTGAATTTTGGGATCTAATTCTAACATATTTTTATAACAAAAAAGGTTTTTTCTACAGGCTTCTCGATCTAGCATCTAAATTAAATATTTGAATTCACAAAGGGATAGCTGACACCAAAGGTTTTTTCTTTATTCTGGACTTCTAATAGGATCACAGTGACGCTCGCTGTTGAAATGCATTTACCCCGCAATAATGCAACTAAATATGAAAGCTGATAGTCGTTAGCTAAAGAATAGCTGTTAGCCAAAACCAGTGGCTTGGGTAACAGCTAAACTCGTGTTTAGTTTTCCTCGAATATTGGCCGAGAAGCGATGTGTTCAATGCTTTACGAGGAAATGCAGTCAGAATGGATACAAGTTATCGCGCAATTTAAATAACATGCCGCCAATCTCAGATACTAGCAGTATTTGCTTCACAAATGAATTTTGTAGTTGAAGCGATAACTTGCTATTGTCATGTCTCTAAAAACGAGCCGTAAAAAGGTAAAAGGGGCAAGCAGGCAATCTTACTTCTTTTTTCTTTTTCGTCCGCCCCAAATCGTTCTGGAATGATTTAAAAAAATATTTGTCAGAACTGTTCGTCGCGATGATGACCGGTTTCGTGTATGGGTTAACTCGGAGTATTCCCAGGATAGCAATGTGTTTCTTTTCCACCTTTAAATATGTATGCTAACCCTAACAAATGATATGTTTCGCATGTTCTCTGTAGATGTAGGCTCACTCGTGCTCAGAGACACACCATTTAGAGCAAAGGGCGTGTATACTGACCTCTCCTTCCGCTCGCTTTTTCTCGAGTTCCTTTTGCTTGGCATGCTCCTCTGCTATACGGGCTTCGATAGCGGCCAGGGACTCTCGTGAGAAGGGTCGGAACAAGCTTCGTTCTTCCTCGCTGATCGAGTCCAAATCCTCGGACATTGTCTATCGAACTCCCCCCGAGTGAACTCCCTACTGAATTAAAAGGGGACAATATAACATACCGCACAATTAGTTATAAAATATTACATACAAACAGAATCAGATTTTCAATAAATATAATAGCTCATTAAAACATACGCTAATTATGAAAAAGGAAATATCTCACAAAAACTTAAAAAAAAGTTTCCTGTACAATAATTAATGCCTAGTAACTATTTGCTGAAAACTCGACTGTTATAATTGATATTTGCTGTCTGCCATTCATTGCCATTGATTCTATCAATCGCAGCTAGTATGGAAACCAGTGTTCAATATACAATGTTGTCCCTCGAGGGGTCGATAGTAGTTCAAAAACGTAGCTCAGCCTAGTTTGGAATTCATGCTGTATTTAAATTAATTAATTCTTATCCTTATTCTTTTTATAATACGTTATGTAGGTATAACTTGTTAGCAGGCATTTTTACAGTAAAATCGCAATGCTTTTTCGAAAGTTTATTAATTTGACACACAATAACTCAGTATTATTTGAACAACTAAGTAGGGCAACAGCGTATCAACTTTGTTTCACAGCAAAGTGTGATTCTGGTAATGCTCAGGATTAAATCGGGATATTTACCAAGTCAAAATTTAGAGCGAGCGTTAAGAGTTAACGTTATCCCGATCCCACTTAGGTATCGACGTTTATATAACGCACAAAGTCCTCGGGACTAAGTTGCGTAACATTCTGGCGCAGAATTCAGGTCACCAACGTTCCTTTTATATTTGTGCGCAGCCTTCAGACCAAAGTTTTACGAGTTGCCTTCAGTAGAAGGGTTAATAATTAGCTTATTTATTTAATTCTTTATTAAAAGCGAATTACCGTTAACTCGCTTAACTTGATTCTTTTCAATAAAAAGGGTAAATTTCCCAAGCAATAATTTAAGGTGGCGGAGCTGAAAACGAGGGTGAGCAAAGTTTAAATATTAAACTGCTATTTTTTTCTGAAAACTTCACGCAGTAGCCTACTTCGGGCAATAATTAGAATTAAAATATCAATATAAATAATAATTAAAAAAAAAAAATTAAGACCTCATTTCTCATCACGGTGGGCTGTCCGCAACCCCGTTTTGATTGCAAAACATGGAATAAATTGAATACTATTTATGATTATGAAAAACGTTTACCTTAGTTTAAATACTATATAGTCAATGTACAAAAAGAAGCCCTTACTTTTTTTTAATCTATTACACATACCGTCTGGTACGAGTAAATACGTTTGTCCGGAGAAACGTTCTCATTACCACCGACAAATACTCTGTGCGTTATATCTGCTAAGCTTCAATATATACGCAACCCATCTCCCGCGCACTCCTAGAGTTAGTCAAACGCAAGAGTTTGGTACGAGCAGTTGTGCTGTGCGCATTTATGTCGATCAGATATAAAGGTGAGTATTTGGTTTCGGTGGGGTGGGACAAAAAAAACCTCATTCCGACGTTCGATTTATTTTTGGTGTTTTTTATTTGTTTTATTTAAGATTAATATACAACACGTACGTCATGTTTCTTACTTCTGGAGTAACGTTAGTTTAAGAAAAGAGGACTCCGTTTTTTTTTAAATAATATTTTTGTTCAGTTTTTCTCATTCCCATGTTATCATTCCGATGTTTCCGGTGTATGAATAACCCACTGGAATGATAAGCAACACCGGAATGATACAAAAGTAGCTTCACTTAGATTATTAACTTTTTCATTCCGGTGGATAAGATCTCATTTCTGTGGGTCTTTTTCTATCATTCCAGTGGGTATTTATCACTTCTGTGGGTACATTTTATCATTTCGGTGTATATTAATAATTCCGGTGTGTCATAAAATATTCTGTCTCGTATATCTCATAAACTATTCATGATATTGCGTGCCCCTTAACATTACGTCTAGAATATATTTCAATGTGTAATTTAAAATGAAAAACGTTCAGAAATATACAAAACTTAAAAATTACACCGAAATGAGACGAAAATCAAAAATGTTGAAATTGACCCAAAAAGGGTTTGGCAATCTGGCAGATGGGACAGACGGACGGCCCTAAGGCTTGTGATGGCAAGCATCCTTCGCCTACGCAAATTACAATGTCAGAGACAATGCTTATGCTTTGCCCACCCTAATAGAATGAGTGGGAAGATAGGGAAGGGAGGTGAATAAGACGGGGCTTTCACCGACATAAATGTTAAGGAACTAGGAATCATGTACAGTCAAGGTCATAAATATGTGTACATTTTAGTACCTTGTCTATTTAATGTCATGTTTAAACTGCCATATACGAATGTCACGGCGATTAAAGTGACAAGGTACTAAACGTGTACACATATTTATGTTCTTGACTGTACGTAGTTATTTTTATATTACTGTACTTAGTTATCTCTATCATTCATAGTGTCACGAACACGATAGGTACAATGAATGACACGCAGGAAGTAACTTTGTGGAAAAATATTTATCATGATTAGTAATCAATAATCGTAACTAGTAATTTTGTCATGAAAACAATGATACGACGATGTGTTATCATGACAATTACTAAATTATATTATGCAAGTCGCTCTAAAAATGGCATTAATGACGCATTTTCCGCTGTGACAAAAAGACTACCTACGAGATAATGTTCACAGTAACTTCACATTTTAGTCCTATCCTATGGCATATAAAATTGAATTGTAATTGTTAATTACTAAAGACAATTATGTCCTTGCCATACTAAGAGAGCTAAAACTGACCAACAGTTCTCAGCAAGAATCAATACATAATAAAAAGGGACCACCTGTCATACATTGATTTTCAAATAATATTTAAAAACATTGATCTTATGATGTTTGAATTTACGGGATAGTTTGAGGTTATCTCGAATCTAATTCGAACTTCCAATTGAAAGCTACAAAACTATATTGAAGTTATATATCAAATGAGGTGGAAGTTTGCGCATTTATCTCCATTTCGAGGCCACGGGCCCTCGCACAAACACTTGGCACCATATTGAGGTCCTAATTTCAGCAACAACAACAGATAATCATTATTATACCAATGTGTGAGCGTAAACAAAAAGTCTATTAGTGATTTCTATTTCTGCAGATAACATACTTAACTTAAAGGAAAAATACTTCCTGATATGATAAATATTTTCCTTTTAGGTCAGACTTATTATTACCTCCGTGTTAATTATAACTACGATTGTAGTTCCTCAAGTTGTTCCAACTGTCAAAGTAGTTATGAACTTAATTGATATTGGTATAGTTCAACAGAAGATATCAGACGTGAACCTTGCTAAATACTAAATTCAAATCACTCACACTTAACACCTTACTGCGACAAGGTACTAAAATGTAGCGCAAATTTCTGATTTCGACTGTACGTATATTTAATTACGATTTTTAATGGCGTAGAGAAGATACACGAGCACAAAGGCTGATGGTAAGTGGGATCTGGAACCCAATAGAATTTTGTAATCTCCAGATTGCAGTCCTAAGACGGAAAATGCCAACCCTAAGGACTAGCTGCTGCAATCAGAGACGTCAATTATTTTTTAAAGTTTCATTAAAGATGCTGCATCTTATTCTATTTCTATAGCAAAGAAAGTGACAGCAGCAACTTTAATCAAACTTAAAAGTTAATTGACGACTCTGAGTGCGGTCGTAAGACGGATCTATGTTACAAATTCACCGGTTGTTTTATATCCACATTATCCACACCGGAACACAACAATGCAATGCTTTGCGGTAGGTTAAACGATAAGATGGTGATAGCGATACGGACAGACCCGGCACAAGATCCTACCGCCATTAAACTACCGTATCTTTACAATGAATGTAAGAGAGCGATTGGGCTAGTAAGGTAACGGTTACCTGCTAACAGTGAATGGGCGGGCGGCGGTGCGGGGCCCGCGCGCGGCCGCACACTCGGCGGCCGCGGTCTCGCGCCGGCCACCTACGGGCGCTCCGCCCTTCTGCCCACAAACACACCGCGTCAGCATTGGCTCACGACCAGGGACCGGAACCGCTTACCATTAAAGGGGTTTTCGATAGGGTATTTGATAGACTTGTTTTTACAAACCCCAAGGATGCGCTAAGCCTATCGTCGACTTAGTTCAATGAAAGGGCAACAAACGATATTGTTAATTTGACTAGGCACTAACCCAATCCCAATACCCTATCATCTGTTACCCTTTTTAAACTGAATCGTACGGTTTTAATCTCTATGCGCAAGTGTTTTAACTTATTAGTGCACTACCTAACAATTGAATGGGTAGCGTCTAGACAGAGATCGCCCGAATGCGTAAAAAAGAGAGAGGCCATCAATAGGGTAATACCCAGCTAATGCTAAGTGGTTAATTAGTTCAAAGGGGTTCCCCTAACGTAAAGGTAACACAATCATAGGGTAACCACATCGATTGGGTAACCAAATGATAGGTTACCCTATCGATAGGGTTAATCAAATGAAGGGGTTTTCCGGTCCCTGCTCACAACGAGTATGGCCGCTTTTATAAATTACCGTTCAACGGCACGACGCGGCACGTTTTTACCGTCACGGTTAAGCAGGAGGCCTAAATGTATGGAATTTTATGGAGACGCTTTTAGTTTACCACACGTAACGACATGCCGTGGTATATAAATCTACCAATTACCGTGGACGTGGCAAAACCGTGCCGTGGCCGTGTAGCGGTAAATTATAAAAGCCCCCTATATATAGATAATTAAAGAAGGGGGAAACAGGCACGTTACTTACACGCGAACAAAACAAAACACTATCTCGTTTAAAGGGTTATCTATTTTTTAGGATCCTAAATCATATATATAGTTATATATTTTGATTGACAGACCTTATGTTCTGTTGAAATCATAAATATTATAAGTTCCAAAGACGTTTAAACATATCTACTTCTCTATGCCACTGTTAATAATGTGTGTAAATATATCGAACGTGGTGGCCGTGTGGATATTAGTGGCGTCGACTATATGTTACCTACGAAGAAAGTGTTATACTTTATCGACTCAAAGACGGGGTCTTTGAAAAGGTCTGCAACATGCCATTCTATGTTTGCTTTGATTGCGAGTCTAGTCAAATTTAAGCCATCGGGCTTAAGACGATATAGAGCTTTATATTGCTGTGTTTAAAAAAATTACCGATAATCAAATTTAAGCCGTCGGGCTTAAGACGATATAGAGCTTTATATTGTTGTGGTTTAAAAAATGACCGATAATCAAATTTAAGCCGTCGGGCTTAAGACGATATAGAGCTTTATATTGCTGTGGTTTAAATAACGACCGATAATCAAATTTAAGCCATCGGGTTAAAGACGATATAGAGCTTTATATTGCTGTGGTTTAAAAAATGACCGATAATCAAATTTAAGCCGTCGGGCTTAACACGATATAGAGCTTTATATTGCTGTGGTTTAAAAAACGACCGATAATCAAATTCATGTAACTACTTTAACAATTCTGTATTGTGTAGAACTCCTATATTTAGTCACTTGATGGGCGTAACCCACGCTCTAAATATATTCAAATGCTAGAAACGTTTCTTTTACTGCGATTGCGTAACATCCAGTGTACCTCCTATAACCGAGCTAGTTGACTTCTGACCTTCCGTCTGGCTTTTATTCTTGCAGTTCGTTTATCTACCGTCTAGTTCTACAAGGTTGACTTTTATGTGGGACGGGGCTCATGGACGACGCTAGAAATTTAGTTTATTCGCAACCTTACTCAACTTTAGTACAAGACTTATATGAACTAGTAAGGACAAGTTAATACATTTTACGCTGGCCGGTCAAAAATTTGAGCAAAATGCCTAACAGAATTAACCAAGCCCTACGACAAAGTCTAAGCGATGATTTAAGTTGTCAGATTCCACATCGCTCTTTTACTTTGTTTATTTCTGTGTTAAAATTAATCACGGCGTCATAGAATTTCATCAATCATTAGATATCTCATATTCAACGATCAATTTGTCAATAGAATAAAAAAAGCTTATAATGACCATTAGTCCCATTACCAATGTACCTACTAGTATATTTTATTTCTAATTTGTTAGTACATTTTAAATCTTATAATCTCAGTTAGAACGTTGTTCTTTGGAATATGGGCTCCTCCACGGGTGAAGGCCTCCTCCAGTTTCTTCCATTATTTTAATAGAATATGAACTTTTAATTAATAAAATAGAGTCAATTTTATATAATTTGATTGTCAGTCATAACAAATTCCACTTCGTTTCCTTTGCATTAAACCTTATTTCCAGTGACCGTAATGTAAATTTATGTGCACAAGAGGTCTTAAGGGCATACCTTTAGCAGAGTAGTATTTCAAGATTCGGAAATGCACAACAAGTAGGATCTTCTATTCCACTTAGTTTAACCTATCTCGTTTTCAACCCGCCTATACAGTCAAGTTAATTGGCGCCATCATGACGTTAACAATATGAAAACGTTGAAAACAAAACGAAATAAAAATAAAGGTAAAAAAAAATTACGAAAGTATGGGTAATTCTCATATCGTTTCACCGTCCGTCAATAAGAATTGTAAGCGGCGGCTCTGAATTGACATTAGAATCTACAGGGATGCCCGAAGCCGTCAATAATGCGACCACGGTTGTGACGGCGGCTGAAACGCTCGTGTGATTGACCCATATAGCATACAATTATCAATGAGGTAGGTTACTACGGTTACCTGTCGTCCGCGAGAGCAGGGTGGCCGCGGCTACCAGAGATATGAAGGTGAGCTCGTGTTCGCTGATAGGGACAGCCAGCAAATGGGCAAGATTTTTCATGTCCGACCTGAAACCAACAACGTGCGTATGTCATAGATGTACAATGTACAAAGTTATACTGCCGCACCCAGAGACGTCAATTAATTTTTAAAGTTGCTGTTGTCACTTTCTTTGCTATAGCAATAGAATAAGACGCAGCAACTTTAATGAAACTTAAAAATTAATTAACGTCTCTGAGTGCGGCAGATAGTAGGAAATAAATATAGTAAACTGCTTAAACAAAGACAGACGCTACCTACGCTGCCATCTTATTGTTTGTTTTTTTTTGTAATCTGCTTTGGGTCGTCGTTGTCTATGAATTGAGCACTAGATGTGACAGGACAATATATTTTCATGTTCTTTCACTATATTAAACTTTCAGTAACTTCAGTACCACAACTTGAATATCGCATTTATGACATGGGAATAACGCTCGGTACAATCCAAAATTGATGTTAAGTATCTTTTCCTAAGAGTCCTTATACCGAAACTGTCACGCAACTAACGATATGAACTCTGAAACGTTCGTTCGTGGTTCCGTGAAACCACGCTACGTAATTAAGCCCAAGCAATTTTCGGGTTTATTACGTAAAGTGATTAAAAGTGTTATGTTATTGTTTTTTATAAAGACTAAAACTCCATACAAACACGTAGTTTTTTGGGTTGATTTAGCGTGTATCAAGCGCAACATAAGTATGTCGAACGAAAACGAAAGCTAGAGCTAATTAACTAAGTGTAAAAAAGTCCGCAGGTTTAATGTTAAAGTAAATTTTTTTTAAGACCATTATTTTACTTAAATCATTAAAAAGTATTTTTAATAAATGTCTAGGTTTACTGTATTTAGACACGAACATCCTAACGTCCCGTCTCGCGTTCACAATCACAGTAAATGCCTTTAAACTTTTTGTAGTGATTTGCGTATACATTTGCTTTTTTTCCTTTGAAAGTTTCAATTTTTAATTTTTTTATATATCCGTGTTAAATTAAATTTTGGTTCCAATTAGTTGGCGCTATGCTATGTCTAGCAGAGGGTAGTGAGTTTTAATTCTGCACCTTTCAGTTTTCGGTATACGAGTAATATTGTGAGGTCTTCCCGATCCACGTGACTTATCAACCTGACTGGAGCCTGCGAGGGGACTAACCTATCGCCGCCTGAGCAGCTCACACATCTTGTATTTTCTCGTTTCTCTCTATTGATACAGACTAGGTAAATAGTAAAAATAGGTAACCCAAGCAACAAACAAGTCGTGGATAACTTTCGCTAGCCGTTCTGCCTAGACACTCTTTATTACAAGAGTTATGTATTTTCTATCGATGGGAAATTGCCGAAAAGTTTGAAAAGTTTCTAGTATGAGCAACTCCCTTAAAACATTCGTGTCGGTGTGGGATATTCGCGGAGGGAATAAGAACCCCCGGGATATCTCCCCCTTTGTTCTGACCTTGACCCAAATAGAGAGGGGTCTGTAAATGTACGGATTACATCGACAGCGACAGGCGTCGACGCAAAACTTATAACTAGAAACAACTTGTGTAAAAACTGTAGTCATTTTTAGCCAATCTATTTAATCCATTATTTTCAAAGTAAAAGTTAGTAAGATATACATTTCTTTAAATTAAACGTAAGATATATAACTAAGTACTTTGTGTGATTAGTCTAGTCTTTACCCACTTCAAACTCCATCATATTCTTTCTACTAGATCGAGGAGTTGGTGATGATTTGTATGTTTGTGTGACCGTGCTTCCAGTTATGCAACACTGACAATATTTTACGTTTGTATCACGTAGAGACAATATTTCATCCACCCTACATGTTTATATTGTCTATGGCCCGAGGATGATTGTTGACGATGACGCACTATGATATAAAAAATGCAAGTTATGTCAACAATAGATCATAACAGAACTTGTGTAGTGAGTTGGAGTTCTGTGACAACAGTGTTGGTTGCTGCACGTGTCGATGGTTTTATCGCGTTTTTTAGTGCCTCAGTGGTGTTGAAGAGCTCGGTGGAGTGGTCAGCGCGAGCGGCGGCCGACACTCTTGCCTCTGATCTCGGAGAATATAACACTCTAAATGTTTGAATAACATTTCAAAAACCGATCACATGTAACGCCAAACTTTGACATTGGCAGAATTGTCCTCATGGACAGAAGCCATTTTAACAAAAAATTGAATTGAATTGAATTGTGTAGTGAGCGGACAAAAATTAAGAAACGATGAAAAATTATAACATTACTAGCTATCCTTAAATTATAACATTACTAGCTATCCTTAAATTAGTACGTTTATACGTGAAGATTGTCTTGCCTGTCTGTTTGTTGTGATGGGGAAAAGTATAATTTTACGATTATTCTCGAACGCACGCGAATTCGCGTGAAAAAACTAGTTATGTATTAAACCTTTAAAGATATCAGGTTGTAATTCATGGAATGACAGAGATCATAGAACGCTGAGCTGCCGAGGAGCGTAATAAGGCTGAATAATGGTATGAATTATTGTAATATTTATGATATTAATAATGTAAGGATCTATGAGCTTTTAAACGTATTTAGAACATACTAAGAGGACAAACCTTAAAGTTCCATGATATCAAATAGGGTTACAACATTACAACCGGAGATAAATATATTTAGTAGTTCTGTCCAGCTATCAACTTTTAAATTACTAATAAAACTGACTGCACCCAAGCAAACCGTAACTGCATTTGTCCGTAAAATTGGAATGAGTTCTTGGACATCTTCACTTGAAGCTCGTTACTCTGACTGTAACGATCGCAGTTAAAGCTCTCTAGTAAGTACCTTCTCGTGTAAAATACATCTGCAAATGTTACCATGACACAGTTCACATACTTAATGATACACATTCAAAGTAACGTGTGACTATTCTATCCAGAAATCCTTAAACGCCGGGTACTTCAGAAATCTAACCCCCTTATTCATAAACGTACAGCAAACCTATATTAATAAAAGTATGCTTTGTCACTTTCTGTCAGATTCAAATGTCACAATGAAAGATAAGGACAAACCGTACTTCAAGCATACTTTAGCTATTGTGTGATTATAAATAAGAGGATAAGTCTGTATTTACGTTACTTCCATCTCTAACTCGCAACTCGGGTATCATGGGTGAGGGAACGGGGCATCTTCAAATTAGTGGATTGAAGCAACCGCCCTGTAACCAAAGCGATTGTGTGTACACCACAGGCCACGCTACGCCACGATTCCTTTGAAGTGAGCCCAAAAAACCGACAACGTCCCGATTGCGCGCCACGATTGACAATTGTCCGCCACTATATACCGTTACCCCCTGTACACAATGGCGATCGCCTGAAGTGGGCCAGCATACGCCATTGTGTACTGGGGCCTTAATACAGAACTGTAGCGTACCGTATATAGTGCTTAGGTAGGGTCTAGAACGCGCGCGGTTCGATGGCCGCGACGCCCGCAGGCCGCGCGCGCTGCTGTCTCTCGCGTCGCGCGCACCACATCTGCCTCAGCTGTGCCGCTTCTGAAACAAGTCATCACAATCAGTGTCAATAACTCCAAATCGGGTCAATTTTGTATGCACCAAGGTGTACAGTGCGATAACACTTCGGGATCATGTTTCTGTCACACTCGCTTTCATGCGCTTTTATGCGAGTCTAAACGATTTTACCCTCACCCGAAGATTTAAGACCTCTTGCACTGAACTTGCTTTGGGAAACAGTAACAAACACTGCTGTAATCGCATCCTATCGTAATTTTATGTGCGCTACAAAATTTTAAAGTTTGATGACTGACGAAAGTTAAGTGCATACCCGCGAGTCAAATCTGCTGATCAGGGTGTGAAAGCAAAAAATTATACGAGTATAAACAAATAAAAAAAAATTACACAGTTCTGTGCCTAAGCATACGAGAGATAATAAGTGACGTTACGGTTGTATGATTTTTTTATATGTAAGTATTGCTGTTGAGTGTATATGTTAGGATCAGTATAGTTAGGGTTACGATTTGTATAGATCTACGCAAAATGAGCACCCTATACGTAAGGTGCTTATTCTAGCAAGGCTAACCGATGTATATGTCGCAGATGTACGAGTATAATCCGCCATATTACATTACGGCTAGCCGTTTTCAAAGACATGGCCGTTTTGAAATGCGGCGGTTCAACGATTAGCCGGATTGTCATTGCGATACGTTCTTCAATAAGGCGGCCCACGTTTAGCCGCATTGTGCTACTATTTAGATTGTAGGATGACCATACTTACAAAATATTTTTTTTCCCGTTCTAAACATCTAATTTGACAGAGTCGACGGAGCTCCGCTCTGCGGAGTTCCTATTTCTGGGTTGTTTTGATATAAAAACGAACCTAACCTAACCTGCCTACGCCATTGTTGTGGTTATGTCAGGCAGCGCCACGAGTGGTAAAAATGGGAACTAAAAACTGTCAAAGCGGCGCTAATGACTCGCTGTATTACATTACGGCTAGCCGTGTTGAAGAACGTATGGCGCCGAATACATTCCGGCGGATTTTCATTCAGCCGCATTCAATCCGGCTAATCGTTGAACCGCCGCATTTCAAAACGGCGCCCTGTTTTTAAAACGGCTAGCCGTAATGTATTACGGCGGATTATACGATCTGACTGCGACATATATACCGGTGATCCCACACCATCACTCTTATGCTGCCATTACACTAATAAAGATGATGAAAAGAGAACATTGCTCCAGTGGCGATCAATTTCTATCATTTAACCGTTATTACGACGCCCGACTTGATACCCGGGGTCGCTAGGCTCTCTGTTAGGTAATGATCGATTTACGGTGGTTCGTGTACTTAACTGTATATGCGAGTTAATATATTTTTAGCAGTCTGAATATTTAATTCACTTTTAAAGTTCACTTAAAGTTTATTCAGTTAATAATAATATTCCTTACAATCACTAAAGTTTTCAGTTCTTCATTTGTAATATGTATATGTACTTGTGTGAGCCATAGTGAGCATACATATAACATACAAAAACGTACTACGAGTACCGTACGCTGGTCAATTTACACTTCCGTCCTTCTTAAAGTTTGATTACCCACACGTGATTCATTTAAAGACATAAATAAATCCTGATAAAAACTAAAATAAAAAAATGATAAGTCATCGTGATTATAATACAAAATACTAAATATATTGTTGTTATAATACGTGATAAACTGATAACGTTAAAAAACCAACGCAACTTAAGTAATTAGTCGTTATGAGCGGATTCGTCTATTTGTACAAAAACATCATTCGTAGCATGACATTGCGAATTATAGTTACTAGAACTCTGCTATTGTCATCGTCATCCCAACCATATTACACCACGTGGTGGTCACGTCAAACACGTTAAGAGGTAGTAACATACATCCAAACGTGTTTTGTTTGGACCTATGTATTACGTTGACGTCCGTCGCCGGCTTTGGGGCATTATACGGTTTGGAGCGTTGCATAGTCTATTGGTAAGTATTAAATAATCATTTTAACCGTTATTATACTGTTGGTTATGATAACTTTAACACATTCAGCGCCAGTGTCACACTGGTGTCAAAACAAAATTACATACATTTGGTGGCGGCGAATGTAGGCTGCCTTTCCATAGAAGCGGAGAGATGTGGATTACAACCAATGTGATTGGGATTCCTACACGGCTCCGCTCCGCACCGCTCGTCTCCGCTTCTATGGAAAGGCAGCCTTAAGATACTTTGTGATACTTTTAAAGTGGATTCACGTTATACCATGCCGTAGCCGGGCTGGGGTCGGCTCGGCCCCGGCACGGTGAACCTTTATTCTACGCGTCAGTGTTGCCAAATATATACTCGTACCTACTGGTCTGTTTAGATCTAAATAATCAATGCTGGTGATTAAAGGTACTAAATGGCAACACTGAGCGAAAATTGGATATGTTCGGTTATCAATTTGACGTTGTTCTTGAAATGCGCTCAAGTTAAATGCGAACTTTAAGATTTATCTTTATTTCGGCATAAACTAAAGCTGGACATACACGGTCAGTTAAACTGATCAGTTAACTGACGTACATCTAAAAGAAGACCTTGAGTTCGTATAATTGGGCTACACGGTTTCAAACCGTGTAGACAGTGGTTTTAAACCAAATTTCGCTTGACCTTAAACGCCCTTGGCAGATATCAAACAAATAGGCTTGTTTGAAACCGTGTAGCCGCTCGCTTCTACCAAGGTCACTTGTTTTAAAACCGTGGTTTCAAGCCGTGTAGCACGCGCATTACGATTTCACACTCACGGTCAGCTTTTGAATGTACGTTAGTTAACTGATCAGTGTAACTGATCGTGTGTGTCCAGCATAAAAAAAAGTCAGGTTTGGTGCTAGGTCTAATTCAAAACTGTTTTAAATAGCTTTAACACACATGTTCTCTTCTCTTGGTACTGGCACTCTTTTCATGGTAATGGCTAAACATACGTACGTATGATTACATATTTGGTTATTTATATATGGCGTTTAGTGTTTACGAGAAAATGCTTAAAATTTGCGTGTATAAGTTGATCTGATTTAGTTACTTTAGTTGGGTTAGCTAATAGTAACCAACTATAGTTTAGCCAGTTATTTAATTATGATTAAGTTTAGTTTACTCGTAAGCATATATTTTTTATATATTACTGTTTTAATGTCTGACAAATAATCCTGATAAACTAAAAACAAACGAGGTGAGTCAAGGTGATATGTCTGATATAAGTATGATAACATATTGTGAATGATGATTACAAGCACAATGTTTGGAACCGTGACATTCACATTTTCCGTCGACCGGCTAATCAAGCGACCTTCGGACACCCGAAGAGAGCCTCTATGACGCAATGCACAACTTTATGAGATGTTTATTTATTTGTTTGTTACACTTTAATTTCTTTCAAATTATAAGTTTTTTTCGGTAAATAAACATATTATTTTTGCTATCAATTAGGCTGCCTTTCCATAGAGGCGGCGAGCGGAAATGATTGGAGCTGAGCTGTGAAACGAGGTATGTGATTCCACTCCACTGAGGCGGAGACGAGCGGAGATGTGTGGTGTACTATAACAATTTGATACAGTGTTCTCCGCTTGACTGTTTCCATTGAAGCGGAGCGGAGACGAGATGTGGATTACAACCAATGTGATTGGTCGATTCCTACACGGCTCCTCTCCCCTCCGCTTGTCTCCGCCTGGAACTTAGGGTTTGCAATATCCGTTCACTTTTTACATTCGAATAATATGAATAATTCGATTTCTTGTATTCGAATATTCGGATTTTTCGGATAATTTGAATATTTTATGAAATAAAACGAAATAATGATTTCAAGTTATATCATCAAAGATATTATGCTTAAAAATGCAGATATTACCCTAAATATAATATGAAAAACACAATTTATTGTAATTAACAATAATTAGGTACCGAGCGACCCCGTTTTGTCACTGGCTTGCTCGATTATAAGTTTTAGGGATCTAAACTGTTTTTTTTTTTTTGCCAGGGAGTATATTAAACAGGAAATTAGTTTTAAAGCCTCATGTCATGTCAAAAGCTATTCTAGCGTTTTACCTAATGCCTGTAGGCATTTAACTATTTAAATCCTATTTTTGTACTATTCAAAATATCCGACTTATTCGAATAAGTAATATTGGTGAATTCGGATTTAATTTTTGACGGATATTCGAATAATATGAATATTCGAATTGCAAACCCTACTGGAAATGGATGGAAAGGCCAGTGGCTTGGACTCAATCCTAGCAACTGGCCGGAAGAAGCACCAAATATGGAGATCAAGGGTAAATTCAGCAGTAGTATACACACACACGTATATAATAAACATATTTGTATTTAACATATTTCGTTCTGCTTTGACTTTTTGAAACCATCTACGAGTCCACTACCATCTAGCGGTTGAGTTAAAAAACAAAACATTATATACATACTTATATCATACGTTTTAAAACGCGAATGCTAGTGATGTACTCGTATTACTTGCTGCATTAATGTTCCGCTTCGTATTGACCGATAGCAAAGTAGAGATAGGTATCTCTGCTTTTCGCGATGTAGAGCATGTTGGGAGCAACTCATTATACGGTTCGTCTGGAGCTATTCACGCCGGCGACGACGAGGCTGGCGTTTCCCGCTTTCGACCGCGGAACGTGAAGTGAAACGGACAATGACAAAGCTATCTGCTAGATTTCAATAGATGCCGAGTGGATGAAAGTAAAATTGAATGTCAAAATGTATTCTTTTTTATTATGCATTATTTCCAAATCGGGTTGAGCAATTTTTTATTTAGTTAAATTATGATAAGCGCCTTTAAGAAGAAGAAGAAGAAGAAGAATAAGAATACTTTATTTGCGATAAACATTACCAGTGAGGTGTTAACACAAGTACAGTTTTCAATTGGTAGGTTTACATGTTTAACCATATTTGGTATGCAAAAATTACAGATTTGTTTCTTAACATAACTATTCATAGGTACCATATTATATATTGTTAAAATTCATAACCAATCATAATTCATAAGGCAATCGAAAACCATTTGGAAAATAGGTCATTAGCAAATTTAAGTAAAAATTTTAAATAGCGACGTCAGGTAAATTACTAGAATAGGTAAAAGATAATTCGGTGGACTTTACCTGCCTTTGTAGGATTTTCATTAACTTCTCATTATAACTTGTCATAAAAATGCTCTAATTTATTAGTTACTAGCAAATTAAAATTGCTGTCATCCATAAAACATATACGATGAAAACACGTATCCAAAAAAAAATAACGGAAAATTTACGAATATTTTATTAGCTAGTATATATCATAACTACAAATTATCGGAAGAACATAACTCCAAGACAACCATACACATTATTACACTGCTTTACAGCAACAGCAAACTGAAACGGCCAACACCCAAACTCCATAGCGCTCCCAGCTCTAGCTGAATAGCTTAAGCGAGTGTAATAAACATCGCACGATACGTCTGTTTATAATACGCTGCAAGAGGTAGAAGCAGCGGGGTGAACAAACTTGTCGGATCGATACTGCGGACCTGCCGTCTCGCGGGAAATTCGTACCAATGCAAATACCTAGCTATGAGAACGAATGAAAACTTCCTACGGAACAAATTGACCTCTGCCAATGCCACGATACCGCTGAGCTCGAGCAACTACTCTTTTACATTCAATTGAAACATCTCTTCGAAAGGTGTGTTCAACATAATGGAGTATAACTTCACGATTAAGATGTGTTTTTATATGTTAAAATCTCATAGCTCGGTTGGTGTTGCAGCAAAAACAACAGATGGTTAAAGTATTCTTTTTTTTTTTACTTTTATTCTAGGAAAGTTCTATGACGTTTTAAACTTAGATTGAAGTAAAATTTTCGCGTGAAAAGATTCATCCCACCGAAACGTAAGAGTTAAGTAATAATGTGTAGGCGTAGGCCATGCCCAGTTCTCCTTCGATAAACGTGTTGGTGGGGCAAAAGCATTCGATAGACCAAAATAATTAATTCGTTGTAGCGGTTTGCCGATTTACGTTTCAATCGAAATATATTTTTCACTTTGAGCGATTCACCGCAAGAGTCACCGTTTAAGTTAATAAGTATAATTCACGTTCGTATAAACATTTTACACGAGTATAATTTTTATGTATTGTTTTATACTCATCGCATTTTATCCAGACTCACATTTTCAGGAACGCGGATTAATTTAAAGCGTTGGTTACTTTAAAAAAATTACCTCTTTACATAGACGAGGCGCTTGTATTTTGCCCAGCCGTGGATCGGAAATAATCTTAATACAATAAGATAAGATACTTTCTAAAGAATATCTTGCCCGATATACAAAATATTTAACTTACTGAAATATGTAGGTATAAATATCGTAAACAACTTTATCACAATTTACAAATAATCATTCGTAACCTTTGCGAGAAGTAAAGATAACGCCGAGTATATATAAATATCCTAACTGAGTAAATTGTTTTAGTTACATCACAGATTTTAAACCATCGGTAATGGCTTACATATACATTTTGGTTGCACTAGCCACAACTGTGTATTGTTTATATCTATATTTTAACAGAAGTTTTAATTATTGGAAAGACAGAAATGTCACTGGCCCGAAACCTGTATCGATCTTTGGAAACATTTCCGATTCAGCTTTCCGGCGAGTTCCTATAATGATTGTCATGAAGAAAGTTTATGATAACTACCCAAATGAAAAAGTGGTTGGAGTATACAGGATGACGACGCCAAACCTTTTAATACGAGATCCAGACCTTGTGAGACAAGTGATGATCAAGGATTTTGACCTGTTCGACGACCGTGGGGTGGAGTTCAGCAAAGATGGCCTGGGCGCCAACCTGTTCCACGCTGACGGAGACACGTGGAGGGTTCTAAGAAACAAGTTCACTCCAATATTCACTTCAGGAAAGTTGAAGAACATGTTGCATTTAATCACCTCTCGCGCCGATAACTTCATCCTACATGTTGAAGAACTTACCCAAAGGCAGCGGGAACAAGAGGTATATTCCCTAGTACAGAAGTATACTATATCCACCATTGCCGCCTGCGCGTTCGGCCTGGACATCGACACGACAGTGGAATGTGACGTGATGGAAACAATGAAGAGGATTGATCAAAAAATGTTCAACGCCAATTTTGCCCATGAATTAGATATGATGTATCCTGGAATATTAAGATTTTTCGGTGGATCAATTTTTCCTGCTGAGGTGAACAAATTTTTTTTTGGACTTGTCTCGCAGGTCATAAACGCAAGACAAGGTATGCCTTCAGATAGGAAAGATTTTATGGATCTAATTCTTGAACTTAAACAGCAAAACAAAGTCACCGGCACCAAGTGGTCTGAAACTGACAAACACACGTCCGTGGAACTGACTGAAAGTGTGATCGCCGCCCAGGCATTTGTCTTCTATGCAGCAGGATACGAAACAAGTGCTTCTACTATGGCGTTCATGCTCTATCAGCTCGCACTAAACCCAGATGTACAGGACAAATTGGTAGTAGAAATAAAGGAAGTACTCGAGAGGCACAATGGAAGTCTGACATACGACGCTTTGGAGGAGATGCATTATTTGGGTAATGTTTTTGATGAAACTCTACGTATGTATCCTATAGTAGACCCACTGCAAAGAAGAGTCCATACGGATTACAAAATCCCAGGTACTGATATAATACTACATAAAGGTCAAACTGTACTTGTATCAGTCAACGGCATTCATAATGATCCAAAGTATTGGCCAAACCCTTCGAAGTTTGAACCTGAGAGGTTCTCTCGGGAAAACGAAGCGAACAGACATTCGGCGGTTTATCTTCCGTTCGGCATTGGCCCCAGGAATTGCATTGGAATGCGATTTGCCAAGGTGCAATCCCGGGTGTGCATGGTGAAGCTGCTGCAGAAATTCCAGCTGGAGGCGACGGCGCAGACCCGCAGAGACTTGGCCTACAACGGGAACCGGCTCGTATTGGGACCGCTCGGCGGATTCAAGATGAACCTGCTACCTAGAACGTAGATTTCGAAACAGACCAGTCAAATATTATGAAAATAAAGAAATAATGTTAGCTTTTGTCCCGTGGCTTCGCCCACGTTGATTTTAAGATCTACTAAAGAATAATTTTAAATTTAATACGACTAAAAAAGCCTTTGCATCATATTTGATGTAACATACGTTGAGCAAGGTAGCTGCCACCTCTTTGACCACCAGTTTAACAAAGCGGTCCTTATTCCGGTGTCTTTAGGGTCATAATGCAGCATATTAAACACGCGTGATTTTTACTTTACATTACCACACTAGTGTTTTTTACATTAAATACGTTTTTTTTCGATCTCAGCAAAGGTTGTGACGTCTTAAAAATAGTAAACATTTTGCGATTGAATTAAAATATCTATAATAAATATTATTTTTTATGAAATTATTTATTTTATCAACAAATTAATATTAGTTTATGTTATAAATACACAAACATTAAGTTTGGCCGATTCGTCAATGCCTCTGTCTCCACCAGCGCGCAACACCAAAACTACGGCGCACGAAAAAAATAAAAGAAAAGAACGGTTTATTCGGTGCTAATAAACTAAAAATAAAACAAAACACAAACAGTTGAAAAAAGTGTAGTCATATAAAATTAAAGTAATTTAACTATCAGGCTTACTTGAAAATAAAATGTCCGCCGCCATGTGTTTCACAGTTATGTGTATATGAGTTTTTTTTCTTTTTTCCTCACAATTGTTCATTACACTCTTGGCTCCATTACGCCCTCGCTTATTGCTCGGGCTTGCAACTTAGCACACTCGTATCATAATGTTACTATTTTAAGTAACAAACTTGTTTACATAACCCTACAACTACCTACCTACCTGTGTTAGCTAATGGCCCGTCCCTATATTCGAACCGCGGATAGATAAGGTTATTTCGAGTTAATATTTGACATTAGCCACATACAAAATGTGTCTTATAAATTTGGAGTAACCTTATCTATCCGCCGTTTGAATACAGGGTGTCCCGCGATAAAGTGCACAAACGAATAAGGGTGAAACTACTTACATGTGATTTTATCACGGTTTTTTTTTAATTTTGCATAGAGTTTACAATAATTATTATTGTAAAACCGTTCCAATTTTTTTTTATCTTTTTCCGTAATAAAATCACATGTAGTTTCACCCTTATGTGCACTTTGTCGCGGGACATCCTGTATAGGGACCGGACATAACCCAACTACATAAGATAAGAACCGATTATAATCACTTTTAGAGCATGAGTATTTCGAATTATTCCGACAAAGGTGGCCATAGATGTTTTCGTAATTTTTTAGGCTTACTTCCTCGAAAAATTATGGTACAATAAATCTAAACAAATAAGTTATTATTGTGTTTATAATATTTATAAAGAAGTCTCCGCTATATGTAATAAGGTAATTTATGTTATGACATGACGGGCGTTTTTTCGACAATTGCTAATAATTATTGAATTCTCGTTTATCTGCTAAATAATACTGATAAGGATCAATCTAATCTAGTCACTTTGAAGCATGACAAGTCAAATACTTCTTTATTGCTTATCAATTAATCGCAACAGAGTTATTGTATTAGTGGTATATATTTTTACGCATTTCAGGCATACTTACACAAGAAGTCGTGGGGAAAGGACGTCGGCAGTAGACCTTAGCCATAATGGTCTTAAACGTAGTACTGATTTTGGCGGCTTTAGTCGTCACGCTGTACTTCTACTTCACAAGAACTTTTAATTACTGGAAGGATCAAAATGTTCCCGGCCCGAAGCCTGTGCCGTTTTTCGGTAACCTAAAGAGGTCTGCGACACGGCAGACCATACTTGGTGAAGTCATAAGGGAAATCTACAACGATTACGCCAACGAAAAAGTGGTCGGTATTTTTAGAATGACGTCACCAACTCTGTTGATTCGGGACCTGGATGTTGTGAAACACGTAATGATTAAAGATTTCCAAAACTTTGTGGACCGCGGGACCGACTTCAGCAACAAGGGCCTGGGGTTGAATTTGTTCGTTACAAATGGAGACACGTGGCGAGTACTAAGGAATCGTTTTTCACCAATTTTTACGAGTCAAAAATTGAAAAATATGATGTACTTACTAGCTGATCGCGCCGACAAGTTTACTGACTATGTCAAGGAAATTACTGCTAAGAATCCAGAGCAAAATATACACAACCTGGTACAGAAGTACACCATGTCTACCATCACAGCGTGTGCATTTGGCCTTGATATCGACACCTTCCGAGGCGAAATTGCGGCATTGAAAAAAATTGATAAAATGATATTTTCTCCTAATTTTTTTATGGAATTTTATATGATGTATCCTACTTCATTAAAAAAATTAAATATGTCGATATTTCCTCGACACCTTACAAAATTCTTTAAAGATCTCGTCAAAACCGTAATAACTGAGAGGAATGGAATGCCGTCTAACCGAAAAGATTTCATGGATTTAATTTTGGAGATGAGGGCTGAAAAGGTAGTGAAAGGGACCAAAAAGTTCGATGAAGATGAAGAAAGAGTTTTAGAAATGACTGATGAAGTCATAGAGGCCCAAGCATTTGTGTTTTACGCGGCTGGTTACGAGACCTCCGCCTCCACAATGGGGTTCATGCTGTACCACCTTGCCATAGATCAAGACATACAGGACAAGTTAAGGGCAGAGATTGACGAATACCTGAGGAGAAACAATAATGAAATAACATTGGAAAATATGAAAGAGCTGACGTATATGGAACAAGTTTTTAATGAGACCCTTCGAATGTATCCCATCGTAGATACACATCAAAGACGTTCACAAAGCAATTATAAACTTCCTGGAACTGACGTGACTATTGCAAAAGGCCAAATAGTCTTAGTAAGTGCCCTTGGCGTTCATCACGACGAGAAGATCTACCCGAACCCTGAGAAGTTCGATCCTGACCGTTTCACTCCCGAGAACGTGGCAGCCAGGCACCCCTGCGCGTACATGCCCTTCGGCATCGGACCACGCAACTGCATAGGTAAACAAACTTATAATATAACACCCCTGTTTTTGCTTAGAGGGTTAAAACGGAGTCCTACAATGTTCATAAATTCAGAATATAATAACATAACACTGACTCCGTTTATGGTAGGTATAGACCTCCTTAATTTTGGGCAATGGACACCTCTGTATGTTTATATTTGCTTATGGCACGTCGTAGCCACCGCAAGTCATTTTTAGGGTTCCGTACTAAAATGGTAAAAAAGGAACCCTTATGGTTTCGAACCCTTAAGATTTCGTTGTCTGTCTATCTGTATGTCACAGCAGTTTTTCTCAGCAACTACACAAACTATCAACTTGAAATTAGGCATTGTTGTATAACTTGCTTGCCCGCATCTGTTTTTAGTAAAAATAATATGAAATTTTATAAATAATTTAAAAGGGGTCTAGAATGGGGGGTTGAAAAATTAAAGTGATTTGATTATAGCAAATGGCGTGTCATAATGAAAGGTATATTTTTGAAGTACGGACTTTAAATTCGGAACCCTCGGTGCGCGAGTCCGACTCGTACTTGACCGGTTTTTATTAATTTATTTAAATCAAATATTATTTTTATATAGGATAGGATAGCAGTTGTTTTTACTCCAATTCTCGACTGCCACGTTATATTATCATCCTACTTACACTTCTCCATTGTGTTTTTTCTAAATCTTTTTAGGGTTCCGTAGTCAAAGCAGGTTTTGGAGATATTATGTTTGTGTTTTTAGTAACAGCGGCGGAACCCTATACTGAGCTTGGCCCAACAAGCTCAGTGTAAGGTTCCGCCGCCGTTACTATTTACGCCGTATAGATACTCAACGTAGAGTATTCGCATATCCTACTGCAGTGTGATTCGATTAATCGTCTCACCTCATAGATATAATAGGGCCGATTAATAAACTCATCTCAACTGTGATTCCCGTCACAAGATGCATCAAAAATGACAGTTTTCTATGGATTGGCGTTTACTTTGACATATCTTGAGACGGGGATTAGAGTTGAGATGAGTTTATTACCTTCACATCGACTGTCTTATTTACGTTATCTGTCGAGGTGTCTAAATGACATTTGGCTGCTGCATTTTCATTTAGTTGCTTGAAACTGGCGACTAAATGAAAATGCAGGCAGTTAAATGTCATTTACGCATTTAAATGACGGACGAGGTTAATTAGCCGGATATTCTTCGACTCAGAAGAAGTGAAGGACGATGCGTTAACACTTTAACAGAGTAACATACCTGGTGGCTGACTTTCTATACAAATATTTTGTTTTTTTACAGGAATGCGATTCGCGAAAGTACAGGCCAATATGTGCATGATCAGACTTCTGTCTAAATTCACACTGGAGGCGGGCAAGAACACGGTGCGCTCCTTCCAGTTCGACCCCTACCGCGTCGTGCTCAGCCCAAAGGGAGGTTTCCATCTCAACATCTACCCTCGGAAAGACTTGTGATGTGATATGATATGATTTTCCCACTAGTACCTACTGGATCAGAATGCGAGTGATTGAAGTGTTGTTTACAGTACTTTTTTGTGGTTGTCTATAAATTATTGAGAACGATTTAAATATCAGACGATTTTGTACTTACCTGTTTAAATATTACGTAAAATATATATATTTTTAATTATGAAGACATGGCTGAGGTACAACCCGTGGTATCTAGGCATGTACAAAGAAGTGGTCTGTACGTTACATAACAATAAGGTTGATAAAAGTGCTCTTCTACCAAAAATTGCAATTGCGAGTCGTCGCATCTCGCAAAATATTTAAAATTTACTTAAGGTTGACTCATGCGGACAAAATGAAATTAAAGATACTTACTGCAAAATAATTAAAAGATTTGGCCATTCATATTCATATTCATTTATTCACAATAGTTTTTTATATTACACGTCAACGGGGTATTTATAATTATAAAAAATAAAATATATATAGGTACATAGTTCAATCAACAATTACAAATAATAGAAAAATAGTAGAAATACTTAAAAGAGACACTAACTTTGTGGCAAAAATTTAAAGAGACGCACAAATAACTACTTTGCTATCTTACATAACAAATAACTAGTAATCTTATCATAGTTACTTATCTTATTATGCAGACAAATACCTTATCTTAATATAGGTATGTGTAAAAGTTTATCTACATTATAAGTTATAAGAATTAGTCAACCTCTTAGTACTGAAAAAAAAAAACGATCCATAGCTGGGATTCGAACCTGTAGTCTTTGCGTACCAGTCCAACGCTTTAACCATCAGTCTATTCAGACGGCGACAATCGCATCGAAATTATGAACCATATTGCGCGGGAAATCTTTTTGCGTGAAAATACAGGGAAAACGAATTTTCCCAGATATGAGACCTAGCTAGATCGATTTGTCGCCCCCGTAAACCTCCAAACTGCAGATTTCATCATGTGTTTCTTGTCATGTGTTCTGTAACCTTTCATGAAAAATTATATTACTAAAAGCTAAAAAAAGATAAAAGATATTTATTCAGTAAGTAGGCCGCACGGGCACTTTAACACGTCAAAAACACTACTGATGGTGAAAACCGCATTAAAATCCGTTGCGTAGTTTGAAAGAACAAGTACATACATAGGTGTACAAAGGAACAGACAGCGGGAAGCTACTTTGTTTTATACTATGTTGTGATTATTATAATATAATTATCTAGGCATAAACGGCTGAAGCCATATTTCACAGGTCCAACTCCTGGGTAAAAAAAAGAATACTTTTTAACCCCCGACACCAAAAGTGGGGTGTTATAAGTTAAACGTGTGTATCAGTTTATCTGTGTATCTGTCTGTGGAATCGTAGTTCCCAAACGGATGGACCGATTTTGATTTAGTTTTTTTTGTTAGGAAGGTGACTTGATCGAGTGTTGTGATAAGTTATATATCGTTCAAAAGTCGTAGCAAAAGTTATATATCGGAAAAAAATATATTGCTCGTGGAAATAACGTTAAAAGAGTTCTACGCGGACGAAATCGCGGGCAATTTTTTATTTTTATTTTCATTCTATAAATTAGCCGACGCCTCTCATACTACGATCGGCTTATTACTAGCCAAACTTTAACCCTAGTTTAGGAGCAGGTAAATAAAAAAAGAATCGTGATGTATCAACCGACCGAAGAGCAGAAATGCGGTAAATTTAAATTTCTAACAAGTAATAAGAGTAACTTCGAAGGGCTGATCCTTTGCCGATTCACAAAGTATAGATGGATTCCATTACCTTGAATTTAATTTTAAATACGTATCATAATTAGTGACACTGTGCCTATTTTAATTCCTTACTTATCATCGTTATTTTATCAGCTGCTTTGATAGTGTGGTCACAGCGGGCTTAGCATGCATGCACGAGATAAAATTTGACAGGTGCTAGGAAAATGAATACATCTATTCCATATTCTAACGTAAGACTTAAGCGTTAAGTCTTACGTTAGAATATGGAATAGATGTATTAGTTTCTCTAGCACCTGTCAAATTTTATCGACGTACAGTCAAGGTCATAAATATGTGTAGACGTTTAGTACCTTGTCACTTTAATCGCTGTGACATTCATATATGGCAGTTTAAACATGACATTAAATAGACAAGGTACTAAAATGTACACATATTCTGACAGTATGGGTAAGTATCACCATGTCCAGGATGACGAGATCATAGGTGATGGAATAAATAAATCTCTTAAACTTTTACTTGAATTTTAATTATTTTTATATTTCAATAGGTTAATACTCTAATACATCAATCTCATTTTTAATAAAATATAATATTAAATTAATATATATTCTAGGTTTTGTATGTCTTTAATTCAATCGGCTCAGACACTGAATCCCTTATCGATCCGCGAATCGATCAAAATAATTTTGAATTTTGAAGAATTTAAATCAATAAAAGGAACGTAAGAGTGGCCAGAAATAAAATCAATAGATAAAGGAGGTTGTAACCACCTTGTTGCAATATTTATATGACCTTGACTGTACATGCATGCTAGGCTCGCAGGAATAAACAACGAAGTCCTGTAATTGTGGCCGGTAGATGGACTTTAAACAGAACGTTCGATACGATAAAGCGGAGAAACTATTCTGTAAGGTTGTTAGTCTGGCAAGTGAAATAAGCCATCTTTGGGCCGCTGCGGTTTTTGACCATAAACGGGGCAGAATCACATGTCTAGGTGTAAATAGTTTCGTTTATCATTTTTAAACGATGTAACCTTTAGGTTTATGGAACTTTTCTAAAACACTCACCAGCTTTCTCCATTTAAAAAAAGACAAAACGGAAACACACACCCTTTAGAAAGTTTCGGATTTACCTAATTATAATATATGTTAGGATGCCAGTGTGGTTTTAACCCTTTGAACGCCAAAAACGCCTAAAGGTGTCGTGTGCTGTCATAGGTACAGCTTTAAAAAGACTATATCGTATGAATAAGTTGAAATTTTGCATAGCTTTTGAAACATGTTTGGCGTGTGAGTGACACATCTGTATCTGAGGTTAATCCGAATAATCATGTCAAATAGCGATTTTCTCTTTAAATATCAAACTTTTCAATATTTTTGTAACACAACCTGTAACCTTTTTGGGACTGAACTAAAAACTCTTTAGGGAAAACATTTTTTACCTATAAATAACATTAGACGGGTAACAAATGGCGAATAGCGGGCTAACAAAGCCAACCTCGCGATCGGCGCCCGCCGGGCGATCGATCCGGCAACCCGGTCGACGTTTCGTTACTGGTAGATATCCGCCGTAGCCGCGAATTGGCCCCCGGCCTGCCTGCACCCTGCACCCTGGCTCCATGTTCACTATGAGCCAAGTTTCTTACTCGGCAATCTTCGAATGAAATAACCGGTGGATAACTTCAACAATCTAATTCGCGGATGTACTCGTTCCAAACTTTACCAGAAAGTCATAGTTTTAAAACCTAGCGCGCATGTCCGAAGATGTCTGCCGCATCAAGCTTTGTTTTGGGCTAAAGTTTTCCTTGCCAAAAGCCAAATCCATTTACAAAATTAAATAAATGTTTAATTTATTGACGACGAATCACTTATATTTCTTACTAGCTTTTGCCCGCGACTCCGTCCACGTAGGAATCGTTTATCGTGTATCAAATTTTCCGGGATAAAAACTATCCTATGTCCTTCCTCGGGGCTCAAACTATCTATTTACCAAATTTCATCTAAATCGGTTCAGTGGTTTAAGCGTGAAGAGGTAACAGACATACAGACAGAGTTACTTTCGCATTCATAATATTAGTAGGGATGGTTGTCGCCGGTATAATATAATCTATACAAACTATTCTAGTTTTTAATTTTATCATCGTAAAAGTGTGTAATTGTTTTTTACTAAGAGTATTCATATGTATATTTTACAGCAAAGTGGAGCACTGGATTGACTAGAACAAGTCTTAATTAATTTGAGCTAGTTGAATAGTTCGAGATAATTAATGACGAAAAGGGTGATTTCTATGAATTATGAATTCATTTGCAGAATAGGCTCTCCGGCATTGTCTAATTAACATTGTTTTCGATCGTTACAATTTTGTCCCATTCTCTTTATCCACAAATGAGTTACACTCCAGGAAAGATGCGGTTTTTAAAACATTAATTTATAATAGCCTGATTTTTTTACTCCGTTTTTATAAGATATTCTAAGACACTATATTCGTGAATCCAACAAACTTTCCACCCGGAAGTAGGTATATAAATATACTGTCAAAAAATGCCTTTTTCTTTTAAATTAAAAATCGTAATTGTAATTTTTGTGTCTAAGCATAATAATATTTTTGTCTATAATGAGCAGAAGGTGAAATCTAACAAAATATTAACACGGAAAGCCACTAAATCAGCAAAATACATGGCTCCTGTTATATATACCCTTAAATGATAGAAAAAGTTAGTAATATGTAGTGCTTTGATAAAAATGACATAAAACTATTTATAAGTGTTAAAATACACTGATCAATTTGTATTTTTTATAAGGAATTATTATTTATCACCATAAAATCCACCTTCCCGTATAATTTTGTGTACGATTTGCTTGCAACGTTTATATTTATTGTAATCAACAAGGAATGAAGAAAACTGTAGCCAATTACGATTTTTAAATACGGAAATATGCAATATGAAAACAATATTCTAACTAATCGAATATAAATGAGACATCCTTATTAATTTTTTGTGCGATTAATCTTGAATATTATAGATCAAATATTAAGTAAGCAATATGAAAAAAAAATGTTTATAATTATTTTTAGCGAAATTTTCGGGATGTTTCTAATTTTTTTTTTCAAATAACTTATTGACTCATAATTGGTTGGATTATGTTTTTACCTAATTACTAGAATTATAATATACCCGATACACAAGAAAAATCAGCTATTATAAATTATTTCCGTTTCACCATACTAGCGACCGTAACTTTCCTGGAGTATTAGAGCTTTGACCAATGTAGCAAAACTAAACATGGTTCGGCATCTTCGACGACATGGCTTAAAGTTAGCTTTCTCAATATCACGACACGGCATGTGGTGGTGTTAGATAAGAAGAAGAATATACGTAACATACACACATGTAACATATAGTAACACCGCGACAGACATAGTATGATACACGTGGATGTGTATATGGCGTTATAAGTTTATCACGCTACTAATTACGCCGGATAAGTTTATTACGCCGGACTAATTAGGTATGTAATCTTATCTATCTATTCTGATTGTTTTACTAGTTAACTGTTCGGACAGAATTCGTCTATTAATATTAATACATAACAAAAAATAAAACCATCTTCAGAAACCTACTGAAAAGGATTAAATAAAGACCGGCCTCCCAGGAATTGCATATTTGTTGCCTATAGGTGTGTAATATGTAGGTACCTATTATAGTACCAACTCATATGCAACTTTTACCAAAGAATTCTTGATAATCTAAAAATAGAGAATCAAATACTGGGTCATGTTGCACTGAAATTCTTTACAAAGTGACCCGTTGTTTTTGCGCGCCAGTGTAGTAATCGGAACTCATAGATATTGAGCGTGTGAGTTGATTTCTTCTTTCTTGTTATTGTTTCATAGATACAGCAACCCTTTTTACATGGCGTATGTTTTTTTCTGCTTTGTTTTAACGTTACACGTTCGTGCAGAATTTACTAGGCGGTAGGTAGAGTTTAATGTGAGGTAATGGAGGTAAATGTGATAATTTGGGAAATAACAAAGAGTTCCATTGTTTAGAACCTCTAAGTCACTTTTTTAACTTTAGTTTACTAGACTAACCTTTAGTCGTGCCTCTGCCTTATGCCAAAAACATAGCCTCTATTATGCACGAAAGAATAAAACAAGTGAAAGGGCTTCTGTCTGCAGTGTCATCAGATATCCGTTGCACAGTGCTACCACATAGAGCATAGTGCACCTGTTCTCCGGAACGGAATGACCTAGTTTAGCTGTGCCGCATCGCAACCATGTCGTCGCAAAAACGGGCGAATGCACGGAATTCCCTCGTAATTATGCCAAATACGAACAAAGGAGTTAAGGTTATATATAAATTGGAAAACACATTTCTTTTTACGTTTTTGGAGTGCAACCTTGATTGTCATGAAATAGTCAGTCGACTAAAAATATATGTATCCACTTTTGCACCGTATTTCAATGGGTTAAGGTCCAAAAGTGTAAGTATACCTACATATCTTTGTTGTCGACTGTACAAAATTTGAGCAGGCTTAGATTGAAATAAGACCTTTGTTGCACTGCCTTGTAACTATAAAATGGGAAGGACTGTACAATATGTGACGTCGAGTTGAGAGTTCATATTTTTTTTATAGATAGTACTCATTAATTGAAGCCTCCTCGTAAAATTTCAAGTTGCGGAAACGCACGGTTCGCGAGAAAAAAAATATTAAAGTTTCCGTATAAACTGGTAAATTAACACTAAATTTGGACGCCATGACACCTGATTCCCATTACAAAAATCTAATCTGACAGAGTCGACGGAGCTCCGCTTCGCGGAGCTCCTATTTCTGAATTGTTTTGGCCCTTCGGGCCTGATCTAAAAACGAACCTAACCTAACCTACCTACGTACCTATTGGGAAAAATTGGGAACGGAAAATATGCGAAAATTAAAAATCACTAACATTAATAAAAAATCACAACATGACGAAAGAAACACAAATAATAAAATTAGTGATTATGAAAGATCGCGATAGGTATGAAAATTCGCTACAATGCGTTTGTGAAAATGATCTTACAAACCTATTTACTTACATTACAAACTGCGTTTCGTTTCACGCATTTTTTTTAAATTGTAATATCATATTTTAAGTATAAAACGTACTAAACGGCAGTTTTATTAATAACTTTAATTATAACAACCGATTCTCAACAAATAATTCGTGATTTCGTAATTAATTCTATTATAATTGCATAAAATTACGCAAAATAATGTCACTATGGTATAATCAAAATCAACACAAAAAACGGAAAGAACCAGAATCTCGTCTGTGACGTTTGAATCAGGTGTCATGGCGTCCAAATTTAGTGTTAATTTACCAGTTTATACGGAAACTTTAATATTTTTTTTCTCGCGAACCGTGCGTTTCCGCAACTTGAAATTCTACGAGGAGGCTTCTATTAATGAGTACTATCTATAAAAAAAATATGAACTCTCAACTCGGCGTCACATATTGTACATATGAGCCATAAAATGTTATAAAAGATATATTTCTGACATTACCTGAACTATATTATTTTTGAATCTTTTCTAGTCTTATCCTACTCTTTCATTGCATAGAAATTGATAAGAAGAAAATAACAAAATGCTACTACTTTGCGCCGACCTTCGTTATTTTCTGTTTGGCCTACTGGTTGACTAGTATAGAATACTATTGCACATCGAGTTCGCCATTTGTACTTTATTGACTCTATTGTTAATGATGCAATTTAGTTTAAATAAGTTAATAATAAATACAGATTACCATCAAAAAATTATTTAGATACAATATCGATTTTAGACCCATCTGCTTATAAATTGCTTTACACATTTAATATGATCTTCGTCATGCCGTCTTTTTGAGGAGATTCTTGCTAGAGTCAATACCTATAGCAGGAGCTTATTTCTACGAGTAAGCCTAGGTCTTCGACAACAATTAAATTAAAACGAAAATGTAATGATTATTTCTGCGGCTGGATTAACCTTGTTTTAAGTTCTGGGTATTAAGTAGTGGGGCGCGTTTTTGTCGATTGAAAACACATTTATTACCAAACGAACAATGTAACTCTGGCCTATCTTAAAACCGTGTCACAAAAACGTTATAAAATAAATCTTTAGAAGTGTCAAACAAAATTTTTATAATGTAAGTGTGACACAGTTCTATGATGGATCAGGGTTTCATTTTGCCGATTGTATACACTGCATTGAAATGCCATTGGCCTTCCGCTGCTTATTTTTTAAATAATTTAAAAACGCCGTGTTTGTATGCTCTCTTGTTTGTCCGTAACTATACAAATAAAACCGATGGTATACCAGCCAAAAAACCCCTTTTCAGGCGTCGCAGAGCGTATAAGCCCATTGCATAAGCTGTTAAATTGTACGTGTACGGATTGTGGACCGCTGTGGACAGCTGATTACGTCCTCGGCACAACGAGCCGGTTCGTATGAACCGTAAGCGTCCTGCGTCGAGCTTATTATTATTACTGCTTTCTATTCAATAGCCAAGAACTGGGTCAGTACGAGTTATTAATAATTTGACCTGAAACTTTCATTTCTTCATTCTTGTTAGTTCATACAAAGGCTTAATTAAAAGAGGCCTTGGGGAGTATGTACTTCTCGTATCTTGTCGTAATTGAAACAAAGAAATATATACCAGGGGACGACTTACACAAATTGACTTCGTCAAAAACTAACTAGCCTTGGGCTATGGGTAGTCGACAACTGTGTCAAAGATATACATTAATAAATACATAAAAGCATAGAAAACATCACTCACTCAGGACTCAGGAACAAAGTATTCGTTCTCATCGCACAAAATATTTACTGGCTCGAACTCGGGACCGTTACCTTAGCAGGCAGAGTCACTACCTACAAATAACCAACGAGGCCAACCGCGTCATCAACGTTCTACGAACTAAAGGTTCATAGATTCCCCCGACACCCCCAAAGTTATAGATTTTGTCGTAAGTACAAAGATTACACGTCTTTTCCACAGATTAGATAGTAATAAGGCACCGTGTAATCTTTTGTTTTCAACGCGTTTCAGTGAAGAGTAAAACACACAATTAGCTCCGATAAAGAAAATACGAGTAAAGGTTGAGGGGGTGGGTGGGGGCTGAGGGGGGAAGGGGGTGGCGTCACGGCTCAAGGTCCTCGGGTCTGACTGAACGCCACTGCGGGCCTATGCGTATTTCTACGTAGGTACTAGGTCCCCACGGGAAGGCACGGCCAGTCTCGCCCGAGGCACGAGACGCGAACACAACACGTTTACATAAGATCCTGCAGACGTTTGGTCGCACAAACAAGTGGTGGCTCTAATTACGTTTCAGTTGAGAAAAGGTATCAATTACTTTCTCTTTGTTGTAGGTCCTTAAAGATTGAACATTATAGAAATTTCAATATGCGTGGCCTGGACAAGTTTGACGCGTAAGACGCGTTTGCGTGAGAAAATAAACTATTTGAAGATCTTAGGTACCTTACCTACGTATGTAACAAAATTTACATTTAAATATTATAAAGATGCATAATGAGGAAGTAGTACAGTCGAGGACGGAAAGATGTATATACTTTTTCACCTTGTTCCATTGTAATAAGGTCCAAAATTGTATAAATTTTTTATCCTCGACTGTACAGGGTTCTTTGTATATTTATTAACCAGAAAAAATAGAAACGTAATATGGCCTGGAATTGGACCGGTTACAATTTTGGATACTACTTATCCCGCCTGTATTCTACTCCAGCCAACCTTCTCCATACCGTTAAATCCTCCAACATTGCCCTCGATTTTATGTTTACCTAGGAAAAAAAAGTAAATAAGTAGGTATGACAGAGAAGTGTCAGAAATGTTTCAAGCCTGTTGTTCCTGTTTTAAAAATCGAAGTTTTGAATAACGAATGAAAGGGAAGGCGAATCCTAAGTTTCGATTATGGTGCTTCGTAGGAACCATCCTGGGCAAAGTTAGGTTCGACAAGCTTTGTGAAGTAGGTACAGGAAATGTTAAACCTCCTAAAATCGACTCCTAGATAATCTGCATTAACCCATATATGCCCCCTGATTCGAAAACGCTCAACATGGTAATATGCCCGTAACTATATTTTTAATTGGTTTCTTTTACGCCTTCTGATTCGAAAACGAATCAAAAATTGAGCTGTCAATAGGCACGTATGATGTTGATCGTTTTCGAATCAGGGGGCATTTAAGGTACCGACTAAAAACGTAGTTCTGGGCATATATAGGTTAATTAAACGTACTCCAATACCACTAGCAATAGCGTTGTAAATAAAATAATTCTCGCTTAGGAAATTGTGTTTCCGTGCTGACCTCGTCATGTCGGCCGACCTGTCGCGGCGTGCATTACCGTATGTAGATTCCGCCATTGCCTCCGCTCGCCGTGACAGCTTTCAACCAAATTGCTTTCGGTTCGCGGCAAATACAAAAATTGAGCTCATGTGTATTTGCGGAAAAACACGATAAAACTAATTGAAAAGCTGGGCTTTTCAGGCCGTTGCCGTGAATTAGTTTTTTATTCACGTCAGCCGAGTGTATGTATGTATGTAAACTCTTTATTGCACAGATAATAGATTTACAGTGAATACTCATAAAATAAAGTGTACAAAGGCGAGCTTATCCCTATAAGGGATCTCTTCCAGCTAATCTAGAGACTGAGTGAGGAAAAACACGAGGATAGGCAACATTAAACGTAACGCACAAAATTATTAGATAAGATATATAATATAGGTATATGTATACCTATATTATATATCCAATATGGGTATGTACCCAATAAGGTATGTAAGGTCAGTTAGGTATTTATCTATGTGTGGGCCTAGCAGCCTGAAAATAAATAAATTTGTATTTGTAATAATAATCATATACCATTCATACTATACATAAATACACAAAATATATATATATCAATATACCAATATATACCTACTATATATAGACACTGATAAAATAACTATAACAATATGTATAATTAATCTGATATGCGAACCACAGCTGTGGTAAGATTTAGTTTTCCTTTAGCCATAACTTAAGCCAAGTGATGTAGGTAAGTAAAAGGAACCCTGAAGGTTTCGATGAAGGTTGTTGAATTAAATGTTTGACATGTGGTTCGCAGGTTTAGATGGCAACCTGCGATTAAGGGGTCATACTAAACTAATAATGTAGTTTTTTTTCTATATAACATCACTAAATAAAATACTTTCTACCATGCAATCGATATTCACCATTGCCATGTTTCTGTTGCACTTTTTCTGAAAGTTAATAATTATAAATAGGTACTAAACCTTCTAGAAGCACAAAATATATAAAAATAAAAGAAAATCTAACAGACGTAGCCTTCATAAAACTACTTACTTAGCGGGTAGGTAGAGCAATAATGTCACGATGATAAATAATTTATACGTGTACTGTGTAGTAATTTATACGCACTAAGGGATAATTATTATCCCTTAGTGCATCTCTCTGTCACTACTTAGTATGAAACAAAGCATAGCACTGGAAGATAATATGAAGATAAATTATAGTGCCCTCTCTAGACACGCATGCTACACTATCACAGAAACACACACTGCCTTGAAGAACGAGCATCCATTATTATATAGAACTTCTACCACTGCAATAGCGCCAAAATTGCCTTATACAGCAGAAAACAAGAAAATTAAAAATCACTCAAGTCAAGTAGGGGGAAGCCAAGATGAGTTCCATAAATATAAACAATGCTTTGAAAAAGGATTGTCATATTTATATTGGCTGCAGAGCAACGTCATCCCGTTCGAAAGAGTTATTAACTGCTATTAACGTTGCCCGGAAATTTATTGCCAACTTCCGTTAAAAGGAAAATGTCGTGATGAATTTCTGTGGCGTGAGTACGAAATGAGAAAGTTATTTACAACTTTTCTACCGTATTTCGAATACTTTAAGGTTCAAAAGCGGTAAAGGACTTTGGTGAGGTATACAACTAAACTTAAGTAATATTGACGAAAAGGCGAGGTCAGTAAGAATTATACAATTTGTCTCATATGTCATGGGTTTAGGATGCGTTAAATTATTCGCAATGAAGTAACTAGACCCTTTTAGCTAGGTAATGAAAAGTTACGAGCTGTAAATTGCATTAGAGATTATATTAAGTTTCGTAGAGTAACCTACTAGGTCAATTACTGCTTAGAAGATAATATTTAAATTATGCATAAAAATGTTTCAAAATTCTGTATTGCTCTTATTTAGGTACTTGAGAGTAAAAGCTACTATAAAGTCAGCAATATGATAACGATATAAAAGCAAGATGGGGTAAAACATAGTGGATTACAGAGCCCCAGGACGTTTCGCAATTACAGTATTCAACGACTGGATGTGGCAATATTAATCATGTTTCCATGCAAGTTCAGTCAGCGAATAATGTCGTAACGCATCGCATGAGGTGCGTTCTGATGGTGTATTTGCTTGTTTCGTGTCTGGGATTGTAAAGACAAGCCGAAATAGCAAGTCCAGTGCGCAAGCGCTCATACAAGTAGTACCTACCAGAACTAAATAAGGCAGGTTTCTCGACGAAATCTACTTTTATCTAACTAAACTAATTAATGGGAATGGCAGGGTGGCCATATAAAATCAGTATTCGGTCAATCACATCGAGGGGTACGTGAGTTATTAGACAACGTCTATTACCTCTCCTCGGTTGCGTCAAAAAGAACTAAAACTTGTACGCAAGATACTATTACTATTAGAAGACCTACTATTAGAAGATAGATCAAATTTTATTTCGTGTGGAATCTTAACAATTAAGAATACTCGTAATACAATTTTACTTGGCTGCACACTAAACGCATAATCCCAAAACTTTTTTTAGATATAAGGAAGATAGGTGGTAACAAATGAGACGTTCTAAAGATAGTTTATCCAAGGCTTTCGTGCTAAAAATGAGTAGACTTGACAGGGGAAATTCTACATGCTTCGTCTAGCCAACCCCTTCGATTCACAGATACGTGTTCAAAATTAAAGGGCTTCATTTATAAAAGCTCCTTTCGTACGGAACGGAAGCTTTTCAACCGAATCCCACTTAAGCTATCGTTTACATTGAAGAATTTATTGCTAAAGAATACGAGTAAGCAATACTAATAAGAGGCTCTTTGTAAAATTTCAAAATAGGTACAAAAAATAACTCTTATATGCTATATATTTTCCTGAAATAACAAATAAATAACAGCTTATTTATGTGTAAGATTAATGAAATGACATCTACATGAATTGACATACGAGAGCGACATTTTATTATATTTTTTTGTCATTTTAATAATTAAGTAGAATATGAAACGAAACAATTTTCCACGTTAATTTGATATGTCAATTTATATATTGAGAAACGCTGAACATGACCAATTAACCCACTTGGAATGAAGGAAAATACTTATAAGGTTGAGCCCCAGACAAGGTAAATTGGAACGTATACTGTAGGCAATAGTGACGTTGATATAATTTTTTCACTTGGTCTTTATTTACCTATCTGTACTTCAAAACTGGGGAGCAATTTTAAAGTGAAGGATCCAGAAGAGGGTCATGCCCTTCAGGATGGGTGCATCGTGTTTAGACCAATGCCTAGATAAAGAAAACGAGAACAGACCTGCGGAGGGCTATCTCTTCGATCCGCCCCTTCAACTTTAGCCAGCCGTCTCGTACTATCACACGAAACTAGAGTAAGAAAAGGTGATCTTTCCAACAAAAAATTACTCGTGTAACTGCACTTTTAAGCATGTCCAGATCATGACGTCCTAGTAACTGGTGCCACGATAACAAGTCTCATTAAAATAATTTAAAACTGTCTGTTTTGAGATACATTCATGGTACTACCGTCAACTGTGGCAACTTTGCCTAACTATGATAATCCCCCCGTCGCAATAACTTGAGCATGCATCGAATTATTTTGACGACGCGGTTAGCCTAGTTGGTAGTGACCCTGCCTACGAAGCTACGGTCCCGTATTAGTATACCGGTATGCGCAAATATTTGTGTGATGAGCGCGAGTATTTGTTTTTTAGTCATGGATGTATTCTACTTAAATGTATGTTTTCCCTATATAAGTAAGTTGATAGTTGCCTAGTACCAATGGCACAAACCTAGAGCTTAGTTTGGGATTAAGTCAATTTGTGTGAGATTGTCCGCTGACATTTATTTATTTATAATTAATTGATTATTGTTGGATACTTTAAATAAAAGCCAAGTGTTTCCAATCCTAATCTAAATCTAAATATATAAAACAAAGTCGGGTTAGTTATATCACTTATAACTCAAGAACCGGCGCGACCGATTTTAATAAAATTTGAAATCATATACTTTATTACCGGAATTATTTTTATCCCGGAAAATTTTATAGTTCCCGAGGGATAAGCTAAAAATGACTACTCGCGGACGGAGTCGCGGGGTAAGCTAGTAGTATCATATGCATTTACGAGTTATTCCGACGAGGGAGTTACCACGGTTAGGCAAACTTGCCACATTAGACGGTATGCTATGACATAGCATACCGTATGTACACATTGTGTACACACATACAGGGACGTACGACCCTCGCGTGCGTAGGCTAAGGCGTAGGTGTTTCTATTGTCCTGTATTTACGAACAGTTAGTGTATTTATTTTATTATTTACGTGTTAATATACAGGTATACAGGATGAATTTGTATCAGTATACAGGATCATTTTTTTTACATAGTAATCGATGGCAATTTGCATCGAAGATACATAAAATAAACATGAGTGTTATAAACCTTTTATTTTAATTTAGGATTTAATTTTCAACCAAAATTATTGTCACTCTGGTTAATCTAAGACGTTAGTTTAGCAATAAGACCTCTTTAAAACAACTGTTTTCTTAAATAAACATTCAAAAGCTTATTACAATTTCTTACCCTATGCCAACTTGTCAAATGAAACTGACGTATGCACCTCAAGTGTGCGACCATGAGGTTAGTTAATAATATTTTATTATTAACTAAATAATTCAGGAATAAAGTAATTACTATATATACGCATGGTTAGACTTAATTTTTTCCAGGGAGTAAGAAAAATTGGTTCCTGTATACTATTACAGATTCACCCTGTATTATACTAGCTATATTTTGTTATTTTATTCACAGTTTTCGCCCTCGGCTCAGTGGAATTCATGAAAGTGTAACACTGTTTCAGTGTTGATTACATAACGAAACTATCCATCGTGTGTCCTTATCCCTACTAATAGTACTACTACGCTTTCACGGCTAAACCGCTAAATAGATTTTAAACCTTAAGCGTTCAGTCTTACGTTAAAATACGGAATAGATGTATTCATTTCCTTAGCACCTGTCATATTTTATCTCGTGCATGCATGTTAAGCCCGCTGGGCGTATATTTGACCTTGTCTGACCTTTTTGAAACCGAACAAATATTAATATCAATTTCATAGATTTCCGAAGACATGCTGCATGAAAACATGGAGACTTTAATTATGTAACTTTATTAGGTAACAAGCCATTACTGTGACACAAACACAAACAGGAGCAGAAAGTTGTTTAATGCCCGAACTATACTTATACCCGGCTATAACTATGTATGCCTCTCACACGCTTAGGTACCTTTGAGTGTAGGGTGGAATGGATGGGTCAATGTTTAATGGCATAATATAAAGTGAATGTATATAGCGGCCTTCTCTGAGCGGTTAACGTCGACTTTTCAGCGACGTGTACACTGGGTCCTTCTTCTACGTTGGCTTTGCCCTATTGCTGTTGTATTGTTAACGATATGATAGCTCTTATTGACACGACAGCGAGGTTGACATGCAAACACCAGATAAAATTTGGCAGGTGCTAGGGAAATGGTGCAAAGAATACCTACACAACTTTGTTACTTTTTTCATAATGCGGTTAATTTGTAAATACTGGAGGAAAGATGAATAAAGCTCGAAATTATCAAGCATAAAAACGAAAATATTATGCGAGAGCCAAAGCCTATTAAATGAATAGGCGCCATAGAAAGTAAATGAGTAAATATAACTCTCTTTCGTGACGTTCATAACTATTTTCTTGGATACTAAATATCAAAACGGCGTCGCTCCAATAACTAATATGCATCGATGTTGGACAAACAACAAGATTGGTTTATGAGCTTTAACGTAGACGTAGAACTTGTTGTAGCGCGTAGAGCGCTACGCACGATACACGCGTAGCTCGCTACAGGAGCGTCGCCACTGAGAGCATTCGCGTGTAATGAGCATTCGGCGTCGAATATTCGAGTGGTGTGGACTTTGAGCCAAGCGTACAAAGCTTACAAATTATTAAAATTATTGCTCGTTTACAAATGCTCGGGTAAGAATGCTCTCAGCAAGGACGCTCCTTAAGACATACGCTCGGTTCGTGCCCTAACCGCTCTGGCTAACCGCTAATTCAACTCTGGGAAACTATGAGTACAGTCAAAGTCGTAAATGCCTTTAATAACTACACACCTCTACTCTATCCTACTAACAATAAGGTAGTGTATACATATATTTGAACGCGATGACTGTATAGATATGCCTATATATGCCTCTGACTGTAACGTAATTTTGAAAGCAAGATAAGTTCGGCTTCGTATAACTTTCCAATATTACGTCACAGGTAATCTTAGATAAGGAACAACCTCCACTTTTGACTTCTTCTTTCACTGGGAAATCTCATAAAACTTATGTAACAGACGTAAGTCCGTTGAAGAGGAAAAATTATTTTACGTAACTTATTTCATTTCAATTTCACACCTGACAGCTTGGATGAACTTGAATAGGTGTATCAAGACATTGTTTTATTGTTTTCCGAACAAACATTACGTTTGATCGGCATTGTGAAGGAACTATGCCAAATGTTTACGCCTATGTGTATCACTGAAGGAAGCTGACAACTGAACAGTTCTTCCGTTCCTGTGAGTAATCGATCGGTCCTCTAAGACAGCTGTCACGCTTTCGACCTGTCACAACTGTCACACGGAAACCGAATGGACATTGTCGCTGGATCACCCTCGTGAGTCCTTTGACGTTAAGGTGCTTGGTAAATATGATACAATGGGGCTACGGTCCCGGGTGGTGCGGGCAGGGTTGGCTGCGGGTTTTGGTAAAGCGAGTGGCAGAAGCAGGAGTGAAGGTGCGAGCATCGTCGGCGGCGGCGCCACGGCGGCGGAGCGGCGCAGCCCGCGCGGCGTCCTTGCAGGGTAATAGCGGCAGTCACGCGAGGGGTCGATAGCGACAGCCTCCGCGTCAATTATTCAGCACGCGACGCCGCCGCCACGCGCCCGCACAAAGAGCGCGCACTGCGGCGCTGCACCTACCAGCGAACCGGCTCCGTCCTACCGACTGCGCCAACTACACACTGGTAACACTGGTCCTGGGCGCGCGGGTGGTCGCGCGTTACGTAAAGAGCGCGAGGTTGCGCGGGGCTGCGCGGCGCGGCGCGGGCGCTCGGTGCGGGGTCGCGCGCGGAGTGCCACACAGTTATGCAACGCCACCGTTGCCCGGACGGAAAATCGAACCGGCGCGCGGCGGCGCGCGCAGCCGCGTCGCCGCCGCTCAATGGCGCCCGCCGCAGCGTCGCAGGGCCACTCCATTGAACCAGCGCCGCCGAGTCATTAACCATGGCTAATCAGCCGCTGCAGCAGCCGTCCCTACCTGCTCCACTTACACCCGACCTGCGAAGCATCCAATCGTTATATCCTGTACCCCTGACGCTAATGTATCTAAGTACCACACAAGCCTGTATAAGAGCTCATATAACCTTTAACATGCTGAAATTAGAGTTATAATGGCTGTATAAGCTCTTATACAGCTTTTGTGCTACTTGGGCAGTGTGGGCGGCCTACGTCATTTCAGTTCTAGGTAATCAACTTATTGACATAGGTTCACAAACGCATTTGCAATTCAAATTTTGTTTCAACCGACGAGCTATTTCTTTGTTTTTCTAGGAAGCCTGGAAGAATACCTATCCTTTTGTTATTCGGGGAATATGACAACAAATAGGAAACCAAAGCAATACCCTGCCTTTTTCGTCTAGCAGTAAAACAAAACGAGTATCGTTTTCCTGAATTTCGTCCAGCTAAAGGTAGTTTTCGTGAGACTGAAAGTCGTCCTTACGTGACCTCATTACGATGCTGGTGCCGATCGAACCAGCGCGCCAGACTTGGAGCAGCCGCCGAGACAACGCGTCTGCCAGCACCGCCGTTTCTCTAGAAACGAGTGCTCAAACACTACACTCGTTGCATTTCCTCATTGCAGACTAATTTCAGTTGATTACTTGAAATTAGCTCGACAACTGAAGTAACTGACCTTCTACATTAAAGTTGCCTTTAGTTTTCCAACAAAGGAAATAATCTAGGCCATCCTTTGTGAGTAGTTAAATGCCTATTTGACAATATATTAATGTCATCAATTATTACACCAATAATATAGGTTGGAACAGTCCAATGTTGGCTAATTTTCATGTTAAATCTAGATTAGAGCCCAATATGCCTGATAATGTTCTTATTTTTAACTATATCTGTTGTCATTTTACGATTGTATTTTATATTTATAATTTAACATTTATCTCTTGTAACAGTGTGTTACCGATTAACATGTTTGGCTAGACTGTAAGTGTTAATTGTACAAAATAAATAAATAAATAAATGTTAATTGTTAACAACCATAGGTACCATAGACCCTGTCGCAAAAAGCCAAAGACACATTTAGACGTAATGAAATTATTTCTCCTGTCTTAACGCTTTATTTATTTATTTATTAATAAGGTACAGTAACAAAATACTAACTTAAATTATTACAAAAGTAGGTTATTACTATTATTTCTATTATTCATTTTGTTTTTAAAAGGGTCACTCTCACGTCCGCGATTTGATATCTAATTAAAATATTTTACTAATATTATCATGAAAAAAATGCAATGTTTAAGTCATTGAGCTATTGCTTATGATAACGACTTTCAAATACTTCGTATATATTAGAAGTAGAATGACCCAAGAAAGTTTACTTTATTATTTTGTTCTTCCTTCAAGCCAAAGCAAACCAACGGATCGACACGATTTCTTTATTAGTGAATAACATTTTTTTTTAATTTGACAGTACATTATATAAATTGACAGTATTCGAAGACATATTTGTTACTTAACTACTAGCGACCCGCCCTCGCTTCGCTCCGTGTAACTGATGGTGAAAACCGCAATAAAATCAAATGAAAGTTCATTAATTGAGCTTGCTTTCCTTCTATGGGCACAAAAAAAATCTATCCGGGGAGAAAAAAGTTACAGGGCATAATATATTACTTATTTTCAAGCTATTTTTACCTGTGCCCTCATTCCACACTGACTTTACCCTATTGCAATCGTAATGTTTTTTACTTGATCGCCTTTACTGTCAAGTCAATAAGAGCTGTCACCACGTTGACAATACGATAACAATAGGGGAAAAGACAATGTAGAACGAGGGCTCTGTTCTTTGATCAAATCTATTTCGTTTGGAATAATTTTATTATTAATATTATGTTATTGCAGTTGCCTAACGTTTGGTCATCAGAAGGCCTAGCATAGGATGTTTTATGACCCGCATGAATCATTTGTCATAAATGTCATTTTCTAGGTAGTCCAGTGCGATATGGAATTAATTAAAAAAATAAAAAATGCTATTTAAATGCAAATGTAACACTCGCAACGTAATAAGTTAACCTGAAAATCCCGAGATTTTGTGGAGGATATATCTGTATTGACCGTTTTGTGTCATTTGTTAATCGTGTCTCTTCTATTGGTATTCTGTAACTGTACAAAGTAGGTAACTTACTTGTCGAGGTGCAATTGATGCAAGTATGTGTACTGCGATGTCTGGGTTAGAATTAAACAGATTCCGGGTAACATTATGCCTTTCTCTCCGTAACACCGAGCGATTATATATTAAGCATACAATGCCAGCACTAGGCAGCATATTTCAAGTCCGATCCAAATGCAGTGTGACAAGACTGTTTTGACACTTTTGACGAGCCAAAATAATCAAGTAAACAAATCAAACAAAGTCCGGAGTCCTGTGGTGGGAGTGTTGGCTGCTGCACGTGTCGATTGCTTCTGCTGAGCCGGTCGCCATCTTGGGCTTCTCTTTGGAGAAGAGAAGCGTGGCGGTGTTGTGCGCGGCGGAGTGGTCGGAGCGTGAGGTGATTGACACTTTCGCCACAGTTCTCCAAATTACCGAACAATACCAATTTTATAAATATATTTTAACCGTACATTGACATTGGCAAAATTGTCTACATAAGTGGACAGAGGCCATTTTTTTTTAAAGAGAAGAAGAAGAACAAAGTCCAATATAGCCTAAATGTGAGTACGAAACGCGGTAGATCATCAGAAACGTTGGGTAACTACCCTCAAAACGGATTTGATCAAAGTTACGGGTAAAAATAGCTTTAAAATAAATGTAGTATATTATGCCCTGTGACTTTTTTCTCTCGGGATAGATTTTTTTGTGCCCATAGATGGAAAGTAAGCTCAATTAATGAACTTTCAAATAAAATCAGTTTCATGGCCCGACGCGATTTGAGCCACTTTTGTCCATTCTCTTTTAGGATTTATAACTGCTTGAAGTCGACATTTCAAAACGTAAAGTGCGAATTTTTTGACCCCGAGTGGACTTTACGACACCAAAGTAACGAGTCCCAAGTCGGGGAGATCCTGTTGCCACCTTCCTGTTGACTCCATCATCAAGTCAGCTCTTAAATTGGACATCTTGATATTGCATGTTATCGAGTTTCCTAATGTCAGGCCATTCCAGTAACGGGAATTGGATCAGCATTTTACAAAACCTCTTAGGATCTCTAACTACAATCGTTTTGCTATTAATAATTCCTTCAAATACTGCTTCTTATTAATAATGAATAAATAAATAATAAAAACGAAACATGAACTAGTACAACGGATGTGTTAACCTACCTAATTATTTGTCAATTTGACATTGTGGTGTTTAGTGTCAGACAGCCTAGTGCGTGAACAACAGGAAATGTATTTAATTCTTGTATTTGCGTTGTTGGTAAACAAATGAATAATGGTCTAACAAAGAACCTCTTCCTCAGGATGAGATGGAAGCCTGCACCCCCGTGCTCACCAACATAGCGGTTCTGGTCATCGCCTCTCTCCACTGCGTGGTCTGTGTAGTATCCGTCTACCACTTCTCCAAGCGAGTCTGTCCTTTCTTCCGCGCACGACAGGCCTCCGGCCACAACCAGTTTGACCCTGGATTCAAGCCTTTCGTGGTGCACGTGGACGAGAAGAGGGAGAAGGAAAAGGAGAGGGAAAGGGAGAAGGGACATGAGCTGTGTAAGGAGCTGGAGGGGAAGCTGCTGGGGGAGACGTTGAAAAAGAAGGTAAGTGAACGAGCTGTTACACTGTTCTTGCAAATTAGCTGGTGGGAAACAGGCTATGCTTTTTACTGCCAGTCTTATAAGTGGCTTTATGTATATAGTACGACTGCCGAAAAAAAGGGGGTTTTTTATAATGAAAAAGAACGGCTAAAATATAAGATTTATTTTTTGATTTTCAATAACGAAGTATAAAAAAATCAGGATTTGCCGATTTTCAGAATCCGTAAAATATATATATTTTTTATCAAAGAATCAAAAGTGATCTGTCGCTTATTAATTTATTAGCAAGGAATACGAATAGCAGAAGTAATCAAAACATTATTTCTCCCCCAGCAGGCCGAAACTCCCGAATTCGGCAGCGCGAACAGCAAGGAGAAGCTGGTGTCGCACTGGCTGGGCCGGCAGCCTGCGCAGGCGCCGGCGGTGAGCGGCGCGCGGGGGCTGCTGCCCGCGCACCCGGCTAGCACGGTCAGTACCTTACTATGTGTTTATTCATTTGGTTTATCAACATATTGAACGATCGCCTATAGGTGATGACTATAATCAAGATAAATTATTTCGCAAAAACCACGAAATAAAATCTTGTAAATAGGCTAATAGAACGGGCGCATTTTCGCAATGTTTATGGTTTTTAAATTAACACACACACACACACACTATAAAGAGTAGTTAGTAGATTTATCAGTAGCACGACGTGTCGTTATGGGTTGCTATTTAATACCTATAAAAGTAAACATTGGTTTAAACAAGAGTTACAGTTAAATAATGTAACACACCTATTGTGAAATGTATGCGCCGAATCAGAGTACTGTCTGATTGTCAAAGGTCAAACTGCGATGCACGTTGCTATAATAATTCCTGGCCTTCGACTACGAACAATATTTTGAATAGCTTCCTAGCAGGCAGGATGACGATCGCAATGGATGGAGTTCCACTCACAGGTGATGCCTGATGCCAATGTCTTGGATTTTCCTAAATTTGGACTCTAAGTCATTCGAGGACTAGAAGCGTTTCTATTGTAAATCAGATAGCGAATACCATATGGTGGTAGGTATGTGTAAAATATTACAAAGGCCCTTTGTTTTGTTCTTTTTGCAGTCGGGTTTTAGTTTTCAAACTTATTTTTTATATAGGTACCCACTGTGTAGTGAAGTAGTGGGTAGTTATAAACTAGCTTTTCGTGCACGAAACGAAACCTGAAGAAGTACATATCTTATTTCATTTCTTCTTTTTATATTAAACTAGCGGCCTGCTCTAGCTTCGCCCGAGTGCAATTAAAACATTTTTTTACCTTGGCCTGACAATTACAAACACAACAAAAAAAGAATTAGCCAAATCGATCGAGCCGTTCTCAAGTTAGGCGCGTACATACATTAAATGTATTATATTTTGGCAATTGATTTTTATTTATACCTAGGTATAGATTGTACCATATTGAGTCATATAAAAATACCTAATGTTAGGGCAAAAGGTCTGTCGGAAGAGTTCCATTTCTTCACAGCGCTGAGATGAGAGTAAAGGCAAAGAGCCTCGGTAGTAAATATGTCATAAACATGAGCCTGCGTTTTCTCCCATAATGATGCGAAAAGGCGGAATCATGCATTTTACTGAAACACTCTCCGAAATGAGCAAGCACCCTACAACTTTACAGCGGTGTTCAAGGCTACGAAGGGGGCCTCGAAACATTGTACAAGCATAAATTATCCTTCAGTGCGCCTCACTGTAACTAGTATCGAAAAAGGGAAAGCAATCGGGAGATATCTCTATAATCATGTCTGTCATGCTTGCTAAGCCAGGAGAGTAGGTAGTGTCGCTCACTAGCTAATGAGCTTTATGACTGGCTTATCAATAAGCCAGTGACTTAATCTCAAAGAACTCTTTTCTTCGATGGGCAAACAGTCGTGTCGTCAGTAGGTAACTTTTCTCGTACGAAACGTATTTAGGAATACGTTGGTGTTGTATGGTTTGCCCCATTCTAATTCTAAATCATAAAGTTTTTTCCTGCCTGTTAGTTGAATCTGATTTAAGAACTTACGAGTATATGACTTAACTTACATATGTCACTCATCATGTTCAGTTTAGAATTTAGCCATGCTAATGCCACCTATCGAGCAAGTCCGCCCAACTTGCAAATTATTCGCTTGAAGAAACTTGCTTCAGCGACATCTAGCGATAGCTAGCGACCTCAAGAAGACACGTTAGGTTAGTGTCGCCTTGCTTTCGACGATCCGGAATAGCGAACAAATCATGGCTTAGCGATTGACTGCATTCACTGGCCTGAGTAAGGAATTGCCATAAAATTACATTAACGTATTCGGTTCCTGTGACCTGGTGTGTGTGTCAAAATTGTATACATTTTGAGGTTTTGCAGGTAGGTATATTAACTGCAACATAATTATTAATGCCAGAAATTATATTTCGATGAGAACAATCAACCAAACGAATACTTATAGCCCTATGGAACTATGTGAAAGTGACGTACATAGTCTATCAGATCCAAAGTTTTTTTCTACGATGTTACTTCATCCGTCACTTTAATGTAGTTGCAGTGGTCCAGAAATGAATTTGGTTGATAGTACAGTCGCTATCACATATATCGGAGCAGACGAGATGATCAAAAATATCTGAACACATTGTAACGCTATAGTCCCGTTTAGTTATTTTTGAGCAATTTGTCAGCTCCGATATAGTTGATGGCGACTTTAAATGCAGAAGTTATAAATTGTATGAAAGTCGTAAGAATTTTAGTTTAATTCAACAAACTCTTGAAAAATTACAATGTAACTGCTTTTGCAAAATTTCTGGCGACTCATAAGGAAAATAAAGTTAAACCAATGTGAATTATAAATTATAATTATAGATAAGATAAATAAATACCTTCCAAAACAATGTTTTCAATACATCACCGTAAAATGTTGAAAAATAATTTAGGACGCTGCCGATTCAGCTGCGGTAAGTAAATTTAAAACTTTAACTACCTAACACTACATAAAGCCGTAATGCTTCAACAAGAAACAATAACGCCTCTTTTGAAATAAGTTTCAAACCCATTTAATTAAACTTAACTTACTGAAACACAAAAAAGAGGTAAATATGTTGCACGCGCTCAGAACATGGCATACTAAAACTTTGCTAGTTAGCAAGCCTGAACTTGGCATCTCATGTCTGTCTATTTTCAGACGTAGGTAAAAGATTAGATATACCACTTTCACTTGTCATTTATTTATTTAACTGTGCCATTTATAGGCTAAATTAATGTCATGTCGGCAACATATCTGCCTCTTTTTGCTTATAATATAAAATAAATATCAGGGGACAATCTCACACAAATTGACCTAGTCCCAAACTAAGCTCTAGGCTTGTACTATGGGTACTAGACAACGATAAACATACTTATATAGAGAAATACTTACTTAAATACATAGAAAACATCCATGACTCAGGAACAAATACTCGCGCTCATCACACAAATATTTGTCCATACCGGGTTTCGAACCCGGGACCGCTAGCTTCGTAAGCCCTGCCAACTAGGCTAACCGCATCGTCAAATGATTTATATGCATAATATCATTGAGAAAACAGCTCACAACTCGCTCTTGCAACAGGTTAAGCAAATGCTACTGCATTAACAAAACTAAATTTAAAATAAAATAAATAATAACACTTGGCTAGTCAGCTGACGGTGTTTTGTATGGGAGGGTCAAATTTTTTTTCGCGATTTCGGGGTTGGTCCCATAGTGAAAGTTGGTCAGTATGACTTACTGATTTAACCCCCAAAATGTTTAAGACTAATAAAAAAACACCCTGTATTACATTTAATGGTAGTATCTGTTATGGGCCATCCATAACTACACTTTGAGGGGGGGAGGGGTTCCACAAAGTGTGACATCACGTAACCAAGGGGTGGGAGGAGTCATAAACTTCGTGACGTCACATATCAAAATCAAAATTGTATTATTTATTTAAACTTTATTGCACAATACACACAGTAAGTACAAATGGCGAACTTAATGCCTTAAGGCATTCTCTACCAGTCAACCAATGGGCCAAACAGAGACAATGTAAGGTTGGTTCTAAGAAAGATATGATAAAAAATAGAAATTCAGTGACAAATAACACTAAAATATATGACATCACACAAAATGTGACCACCTGTGACATGGATGGGGGGATCAGAAAATCATGGAATATGTGTTATATAATTTATGGATGACCCCTTACGTTTAGCATGAATTAAACCATACTGATGTTTTTTAAAGATCTCAACAATTTACAAAAAAAATAATTGAAATTGTTTAAAAAATATCTATATAACTATTTAAAGCTGAATATGAATACTATGCACTCATTATTATCCTTGTTGCAATATGTATGGCTCATACATTCATTTATTCATGATACTTCATTGAGTAAATTTTCAAATCATAGTTGTCAAATGTTGCATTATTAACAAGTTATCTTACACCAAAATTATTCCAATTAAACTTGAAGTTGGTCTAAATCATAAATGTGATAATAAACCAAGTACACTGCCTAACTGCTCCTCCAACTGCTGCCTGCCCTTCCCATTATCTATTACGAGATCCCACTCTGTATAATCATCCAAGTCACATTCAGACGCAACATCATCTATCCCTGACTTGAAGTCATAGCCTCTTTTCTGTCTCGTTGCATCATCTGCTGATATCCGGATAGTTCTAATTAAGTCACTGTAAGTCTCTTTGAACCAGCAGATGTCAGTCTTGCGTCTAATGTCGCTCACAATCCATATAGGTCTGTCCGTGGCTGAAAAGATTTAGTTCAAATTGATTAAAATTATTAAATTAGTAATTAAATTGTGTTAATTAAATATACTTTAGTAAGATTATTAATGGTCATGGAGATCTAGAAAACACTATGTAACCCATCACCCTCTCTAATGCATTTGTTTTGTGTCAATAAAGTACCTATGTATTAAAATTGGTAAAATTACACTTTAAAACAAATAAACCATTTATAATTTGGTAAGTTGTAGTTGTAACTTAAATGCTTTGCAAAGACGGAACAGAAAATCATAATTAAACTTACCAATATTGCTAACCTTTAAAAATATTGTTGAGACTATGTTGAATAAGGCCTAACTGTAGTCTTTTATAAAATTTTAGAACTGTATTTAAAATAAATAGAGGAAATAATAACAATTTGAATTACCATTATGACAAGCTTCTCTACAGAAACAACCGTAATCTTGATCTCTCATCTCGTCGCTCCACTTTATCATGTCCAATCTGTACTGTTCCTTGTATTCACTATCACTCAGCATCTCATTCAAATTCAAATTCTTCTCCTTTGCCCAATGACTTTTTATAGGATGAGATATCTTTATGATTTCACATCTATCTCCCAGCCTGTAAAAACAGAAAATTATTCAATTAACCCATTTGATGGTTGACTTGAGTTAAACAAAGTTAAAGGAACTTACAATTTCTGTAAATGATCAGTTAAGTAGTCCTTTCCGGATTTCCTTTTACCACTGAATAACAGAATGATACGGGGAGCCATTACTTAACTGATACTTAAAGATGCATAATATCAACTTTATTTGGAATTAAACTTAGTTATTTTTAGATTTATATTAATTTATTGTACGTAAGACACGACAACAACAATTTAATTGGTTTTGGTTTGTTTGCCTTGGTCCAAACTACACGTTGTCACTTCAACTTGGTTACTTGACAGTCTGACAGTGGTATTGTCAGGACATCAAAGAATAAAACAAGATACTCTTAGTACCATTTGGATTTCAAAGCTCCCACAAGTGTCATTTTTGACAGATAAGTATGGGTTTTATTATTATATTAATTAATAAAATAAGTCGAGCGGACTGAAAAAAAGGTGACAGCTGGAACTACAATATTTTCAAATGGCAACCAGCACAGTTTTCAGTAAACCTTGGATCATGTTGCCAATTTCATTCCGAACCTTCATGAATTCCGAATCATTTCATTGCCCTCATTTTTTACTCGACTTTTTTGTCAGGCTATACGTACCTCTCAAGCATTGAGTACATACACCAGGAGATGCACTACCACAAAAATCTGTCGTTTTTGGGGTAGGCGAAACCTTGCATAGGTACCTCGGCGGCAGAGGAGAAAGTGTGTAATGCGTGTGCTACACGATTTTAAATCACAGTTTAAAACAGGTGGCTTAAAACCGTGTAGACAGTGGTTTTAAATCGTGTAGATGGTGATTTAAAAAAAACCGTGTTGCGTGCATCAATGGTCGAAGCTCTCAAGGAGAAAAAAGAGAACCAATAATTTTATCTAGGTACAGTTTAATGATAATCAAGTTTTAATGTTTCTATAAAGGCAATAATTAGACATAGTATTACACCTAGGGCCACACTAACGGGAAACGTCGTTAAAAAAACAACGTCTATCGCCTTATAAACCGCCCCATAAAGACTATCTGCCGCACTCAGAGACGTTAATTAAGTTTTAAGTTTCATTAAAGTAGCTGCTGTCACTTTCTTTGCTATAGCAATAGAATAAGACGCAGCAACTTTCATGAAACTTTAAACTTAATTGACGTCTCTGAGTGCGGCAGTAACATCGTGATAATTAAAGGCGTTTCCCCGCCGGCATTATAGCGTCTACCGTCTTTGTGCTGCCACCTATATTTTTCATGTCAAACTAGGCAGTCAGCTACCAGAAATATTCACAACAGTTCACAACACGCATTGACAGATGAGAGGATCTAGTTAACGTGTAGTTTTGTCAGTAGATGTCGCTAATAGGCATGTAAAACTCTTTTTAGGTTTTTTTTCGTACCTACTGTACTTTTTTCAAATTATATCCAATCAAGCGGAGCAGAAAGGATAATTATGATACCAACCAAAAAGGATAAATGCAAAATTGATTAGGGTCGCAGTCCTTACGGCATCTTGATTGAAGCCTATACATACATATTATTTATAAGCTCTCTCACGACGACGACTATACCTAATTTGTCCAGTTAACATGGTGGAACATCGAGGCCTAGGCATCCAAGGCCTCGATGTTCCACTGTCCGACATCTTTTTTACGGAATGAGAAATGCAAATATGTACATCTTCTATAATAGTGTATTTAGCTTGTGTAGGTAGTCTAAAATGCCTAAATAAATATTTAAGGACACAATACACTACATTTGCACGTTACAGCAGTGGCAGTTATATAAATATTAAATTAACCAAATAAGTAATAAAATCACAGCAGACGGGTGCCTATAGGTTAGCATGACATCCTGTATCTATCTAAAGTACAACGACTCGTATCGCGGTATTCAATAAATGTATAAAATGTTCACCACTAAACCGATCCCCGTGACTAAGTGAATGAATATTCGATACGCGTTGAATCGTATCGCCCACGCCGCATTATTATGCCCACCATAGCATATAAGTAACTATAAATAAAATCGTGCCGACACGAAAAAAATTGCGTTATTTGAATGCCGGCCGATAATTTAAATGTAGCAACAACCGCTTTTAGCTTACAACCTTAATTGACTTAAAAATGCTTATCAATATTCGACGTCTGGCGCGCCGTAGCAAGCGTACGAGATCCCAATCAAAATTGAATTATATTACATTGAGTTGAAACCTAATTCGCTAAGTCGTCCGCGCCCGCTTGCGCCTTTTCCCGATGTAACCAAACTTCGAAGCACGATGCACGCTCACGACTTTCTGAACAACTCCGGACATGACATTCCACGTTTCGTTGTAGATTAGAACGAGACGGATATCGAACCGAACGCCGTAAAAAAACGAGACGGAGCAGTCCACGTGGACTGCTTAATATCAACACGGGAGCGGCGACCAATAGAAAACGGCACCGCTAATGTATTTCTCACCTCCGCACTCACACCAAGGTTTGCTACCATTTTTACATTATTTATACGATTCTGAACTTTCCGAGAACCGCATAGAGTTTTTAACGTTCGGTTGTGGTGGCGTCGCGGTCCATATTCGAAAGGGCTTATAAAAACTTAGTGATGTGAATTTAACGCTTAGGTTGTAGGGGTAGGGTGTATTGTTGTTTGCGGAGTGGTTTGCGGTTCTTGAATTTAAAACGATTCCCAAGAACACGGGCGCGAGTTGGTGAAGGTTGGAGGAGGCCGCGGTGCAAACTGCACCGTCACCCCCCACCCCGCGCCCCCCGCCCCGCGCGTGTGTGCGGCGGAGCCGAGTCAACTGTTGTGCCGAGCCGCGTCGCTCCACCGCGGCCCCGAGAGCGCAGCCGATGCACTCGCCGGCCATATTGCCCTCCCGCAATATGTCGCCTTTTATTACTGCTCATTTTGTTGTTAGGGTTTGACAACCTGAACAAAGGACGCCGCATGCACTCGCAATAACAAACACCGGGGCTGCCCTAAAATAATGTAAATCTTGCACTTCTGAATGCGCAGCTGTCGCGGCGAGCATGCCGAGTCAGCCGACGGGCTTCATCTCGCGACTCGCGCCGCACATTAAACATTCCGTTAGGATAAATAACTGAGTAAATTCAGAAGCGACTTAATAATTGGGAACCGGTAGCCATTTTGACAGATGTTGGGAGATACCGGCTATCTGTCGACCGATAATAACCCGATCGTTATTATACTCGTACCAATAACGGCGGCAATAAAATCGAATACATGTTATTTTAAGACGTTCCGAGTCTTTACTTTCCCCATTAATATAAATGTAGTCAGTAACCCCGTTTTTTAAATAAATCAATCGGTTCAAATTAGTGCCTGCAGACCGAATTTAATCACCGTCTCACCCGCTTTTTTTTATAAAAATAAATTGAAATCCGTGATGGAAATATATTACTTAACGAATTGTGAATCAAAAGATTGTTGGGATCCTTCAACCAAATGGTTCGGCGAAACAAATCTACTCTTTAAAGGTCTTTTATGGATTATATCCTTGATTCAATGGAAGGGGATCTTTTGTCGACGGCGGACCCGGAAATATTAGACGTGCTCCCTTTGACGCCGCGCGGGGGGTGGGGGGAGAGGGAGAGAGTTATTGTCTGCTCGCTCACATGCAGGTAGCTATGGTTTATTTTGAAAGAAAACACTCGAACTCTGTGACCCGCGTGTTGTGAAGTTGCGTCGGCCGACACCTGCGTAGCGGATGGTCGTAGCCCGTAGCAGTTCGTAGCGCTCGTAGCGGCTGAATAATGAATGCGAAGGGGAAAGACCACGGATTTATGCCGCGGTGTTTGTCGATCGACCAGATACGGGGCTCGTAATTGTATCCCTATTTTGGCTACTGAATTATTCACTCAAATTTTAATTAAGTATTTATATGGGGCTTGATTTTTACTTTGCTTTTTTAAACATCCTGGGGCTATTTTAGGTGTAAATAATTATATAGTCATAATTTTATTTAATTTCATCTCAACTTCCTGAAAACGAGCAAACGGTCAATTTAATTTTGCAATTTATGAACAAGTTAATTTGTCCCTTCGAGGGCGCTCTCGGTGATCCTGTTTGAATCCCGTTTAATTTTACCATTTAAATTTTAATTTTAATGGCTTATATCTGGAAGGGAGTAACAAAAAATAAAAAATAATACCTATTTATAAGTCAAACTTAGGGCTGATCTTGCGCGAGACTTGCAAATCATCGTCCATTATTAATAATATACATAATTAATATGTATCCTAGAACAGCCTAGGTTGTATAGTATTTCTGTTTTTGGATGGTCGCTTGTTCTTAATGAGAGCAATAAGATCCGCCATACTTATTAACTTAAAAGCTTATTTATGACCAAAATTCCTGATTTTATTGCATTTATAATAATTTAGTAACGTAATATAACTTTGTATAAGTAGATTCAATTACTAACATTAAATTTACATTTCAACTGAATGGTCGTCATAAACTTTGGGCTTGGTTCACCATTTATATTATCGTATCGCATGTTTGACATAATTAACGCTAAGCTCTATATTTATATTTTATAAATATAAATATAGCTACATCAAAAAATATGAGCGCGTAATTATTTTGAATCGACCACGCACGACGCAGTCTCAGTATATATATTTTTATCTTATATTAAATAGCCATATCATAGGTACTTTTGAAAGCTTAGCAATTAATAATTGTAGTTCACGTTTAAAGCGCAGAGCGGAGCAACAATCACCGTTAATTTCTGGACAGCGTTATGGAATAACGAATCAAGCGACGATTTATTTAGAAATAAAATGACATTTTATCTATTGATACAAGGTTGACATTTGACCGTTAAATAATTGTGGGTTGATTCGTTATTGCATAATGGCGTCTTTCTATCGAGTGTTTGGCGGGTAGTATCAATGGCGGCGGCACAATGGCCACAGTCAAGTGTAACAATCAGCCAGGGCAAGGTAGCGGACAAAGGAGGCGAGGCCGGGACCACGCTGCGCTGGTGCGAGAAGCGGGAGCGGGTTCCACGAGCGAGAGCGGGAAACAGACGAAATTTCCAATTCGTCGGCTTAGTGCAAGAAAATTAATTTAACTAATGATGCCTTTACAATTAATTACTTTTTATTACCCGACGAATTAGTGGTACGACTTTGTTCTTAATAAAGACCGTTAAACTCTTTAGTCTGTATTGATATTTGTTTTCCTTAATAAGATAAAATAAATACCTCTATAGTCGTCGGCATCAAGAGACCGTACACTTCCTGGCAGTTCGCGTTTTTCTTGGAATTGCCATTATGTAAATAACATGGTGACAATATTAAGTACAGCGTAAACGCCAGCGAACAATGATCCTTTGGATTTGGACGGTGGCAGATTGAGCACTATATTGCTCAAATATTGCTTAAAAATTTACTTTGCAGCAGTGCTTTTCTGTACTATACTCGTGAGATCTTAGAGTTATTACATAGAACTAGGCATGCGTGAATCATAACTCTTTTACACGCCTTCTGACACATAGTTTTATTTTAAATTATATTTTGACCGTGAAAACATTAAAAAGTAATTAATTCATTAATTACCAATTATTCCGCGTATCTCAGTCCTCAGCCTCACCCGAAGCGATATGAAATTTCATTAACGAGGGTGCGCACTCCACAAGACGGCGCGTGAACCCACGAATAATTCACACGCGAGCCCTACAAATAACGTACCCAGCTAGGGCTGCCACACTCAAATTTATTCACTTTAGCCTTTTTATCACTGCAGTGCATGCAAAACGGAAACAAACAAACATTGCACAGTATAGCTTGCAAAAAAAGAATTTGACGTGGTTACAGCGATACTAAAGTACATAATAATATTCTCAAGTGGCAACTACATATTACATTAAGCATCAGTTTTATGGGTAAAAAGTGGATCATAATGCCAATTTTAATTTTATGCAGGGCCCTTAATTTTACAAAGTTTAATTTGCCAAGTTATAAACTACTTTCGTATCCCGGCCCGGCTCGCTTCACTTCTCATTCTTAAGTATGCTGCAGTTGGTAACGGCTAGTCACGATATTCTATAACAGTAAACGACTACAGAAATTTGAAAAATATTGAATTGATTGAGAGGCAAACGCATGACAGCTTACTTCAATTAAAAAAAAATTTAGGTGTTAACTTTTGTAAAATGCATCTTGTCTATGCTTAACGGTTCAATTGGAAAGTAAGAACGTGCATTGACTCGTATAATATCTGCTTGCTGGTCTACCTACTTTCTTTGTTCGCTGAGAGAATAACTTACGTGCCAGCCCTAGGTCAGGGCTGACTCACTCCGGTATTGTTCGTCACTCGGTGCTCTACTGGCTCGGATAATAATATGTAATTAGTGTTTACGGAATGTAAGCGTGGCCTCATTGTAACCGCAGGTTTATGAGCTAATATGTTAAGGCTGGTGCACATGTAATGCAACTGTTGCATGTCACTTTGTATCACTAGAACCTCGCTACTGTATCCACAGAATAATTAATAGTGCTAAATGAGGCGCAGACGCAGTTGACAGGTTAAATAGTAGTCACAGTGCAATATCTCTTAAAGTGCACTTACACGAGCAACTTTTCTCTAATTATTGTTCAAAAATTCCCCGGTTACCTTTAGAAAGTCTTTCAGGCTTGGGAAAAGTTGGTAAGACTAGCATAAGAGCGCGAGCGAGAGCAAGTGAGAGAGAAACACAATTCCAAAGGTCATTTTGTGAGCTATCGCACTGTATTATTACGTGATAAAATATTTAAAATAGTATCTACTCATATATGTACTTACTAATCGGCCATTTTAAACGATTGCCCTCATCATGAATCATGTAAAGCATATATCAGGATTGTGGCTTTAAAAGTGGATCAAATTTATCTTCACTGGATAGGGTTAACCTATCGATTATGCGTCAGGCTGTTTTGAACACAAACTTCACATTCCATGAATCAAGACTTGACATACTCGCAAAAAGAAAAATGTTTTCCAACATCGCCCGAAACTACGTGGCAGCCCTATCTGTGCCCCTCCGCGGCCGCAAACTGAGTTATTTATCGTCCCCCGGAAATACCCGCACGTATTTTTACCGCCGCCGGTACAGCGACATCTCTCGGGGGGCGCCGAGTTGACGGACGCGGCCGTTTGCGCAAACTGACTTCATTTGTTTTGGGGGTGATGTAGTTCGCACCTGTCAAGTTTAGAAAAGGAACTATTTAATTAAAGAACGACATGAGATACGCTACCATTAGTTTCTCTTTCTTTATGAGATTAGAGAATTTATCAATGAGTCGTCAAGATAAATACATTTTTACTACATTGCAGTAAATGTACCTATTAATTGCTTGTTATTTGACCTCTCTAAGCATAATACCAACTTATTTAACGACTTCTATACATTTAAATAATGAACATCCGTTTAAATACAGGTCACGATTCACAAAATTGATGTCGATTATCCGTCCTAATTATCGTGAAACTTATCATTATTTTCGGCTGTAAAACTTCTGATAACAAACTGCCGCACTCTGAGACGTCAATTAATTTTTAAGTTTGATTAAAGTGGCTTCGTCTTATTCTATTGCTATAGCAAAAGAATCAGCAGCAACTTTAATCAAACTTAAAAGTTAATTGACGTCTCTGAATGCAGCCATATAGGTTTTAGCAAAATAAGTAGGTACCTATGTTAAAACCCGTACACTATCTGAAAAAATATAAGGAGCCGTTATGTTTGTACGAACATAATTATAACGTTAATAATTAAACTAAACGAGGAAGGAAATCTTTCAGAGCCTGATAAGCTACACAGTGACTCATTGTTGTCGCAATGCTCCACTGTTTGCGGTCTCTATGGGTTGTTTGTAAGTCAATTAGCGCCCGGTCTTACCTACACACACCGGAAAAAGTTATAGCTGTTTGTCACTATAGGAAAACATAACAACATAAAAAGCTTAAGGATAATAAATGAATAGCAACGGTAGCATTCAATGAACACAGATGAACCCATGATTTAAATATTAAGGGTATTGTTGAAATTTAAAAAGGAATCAGAGCTCCCCTGTGTCCCCTATGTGACTAGCCTCCCCTTTTTGCGGGTAGGTCGGTGACACCTCGGGTCAAGTGCGGGGGGTGGGGAGCGCTAATTCCGAGCGCGTGACCGCCCGGCCCGCGGGTCCGACCCCGTACGAAACATTCCGATTTGACTCCCGATCTAATTGTTTTTGACATGTTTATTTTTAATTTAACGAGGTCATTGAACTTTAATGACTTACGCAAACCTTCATAATAAATAATTTCTGGTAATTTAAACAAATGTGCTTAATTCGATTTATGTTACATACAGTTTTGTAAAATAAGCAATAAGAGGCACCATATGTGGGTAGGTTTTGTTTGTGGAAAACTAATATCTACCATGTCACTTGTACCTTTTTACATTGCAATTTATTAATGAATATTTTAGGAGTAGTATACTTATACTACTCCTAAAATATTATAGTGTGGCATGCCTTTAAATGTGTAGGTGTATATATTTATATTTTTAGTTAGAAATATAAAAAAAACCACTCCATATAGCAGAAAAAATATGAATTATTTTTTCATTACAACATTCGCAACCCACGAAACACACATTAAAAAGGGTTAATATCGCGCCTGTATAACTTTTTATTTTGTAGTTAACAAATAAATAAATTAATATTTTAGTATCAAAACGGAGTTAACGTAGTGCGAGCGCACTGAGCCGTTTCCCGGCGGGTTTACGTTCATACGTAAAAATAAAAACCGGGCAAGAGCATGTCGGACCACGCCTAGTGTAGGGTTCCGACGTCACTACAAATGCAAAAAACAATCTAGAAAAAAGAAACAAATAATGAAAAAAAATAATTTTACCTTTGCTTTACACGTAATGGAAGGAACCCGAAAAAACTTTGTTTTAAAAAAAAATATTTTACAATTTTATCGGCGTAAACATGGCGAAACTATAAGGGTTCCTTGTTGACTACGGGACCTTAAAAAGGGCGATTTGGCGCCCTCGCCGATTAGCCGCCCGGGGAAATTAAAAGTATTTTATTCCCGCATTAATTCCCTCTTTGTTTGCTATGAGTGATGCGATCGGCGACGGCGCAGGGTGCAATGCTACGCTTTTTGGACACCATGTGTACAACACGGACAAACATGATTAAAAATTAAACATCTATCCGTCCGTTAAATTATTTTTGAGGGACTGGTTTGTGTTTAAAATAGTAGCGAGGTTTAGATTACTTGGGTTGTTTAGTAATGGATTTAGGATGATAGTGATCTTGAATGCAAAAACAACTTTGCTATATTTATCCTCAACTTTTTTGTACATTTTCTGTAGACTCGTCTTACATACCTATTTATGACCTGCAACACCTCTGTTACTTGGAATCTCCACCTAAACAGGTAATAAATGCTATATCAAAAGATTACGACCAATAATATCACTCATCAAAGTTAAAGCACTTTACTGGACATTTTAAAATGCGTTCAAATAACCCGCCTCGCACAAAAATATTAAAAATGTGTGTAATATAAACCTTTTAATATTCCGCAGTTTATTAAAGTTAGAAGGCTTCCCAGCGGATTAAAAATGAACACCCTATAGCTTACGGTTGCACCCCACCCGCCCGTCTTAAACAGGTCCGCAAACAGCCTAACTAAATTTACGAATTTAAACGAAAGTCGGGGGTAACCTATTTTGAAGCTTAGATAATTACATTACGACCCACTGCTTTAGTAAATGTAATGTTATTTAGTTATTTATCGTTGCAATTGCCTGTCGACTTTAGGCACTTGTCAATCCTGGCTCATATTAGAAAAAGGAAAACTGATTTAGACTAATTTTCGTTCCGAAAAGTTCAACAGTCTCTAAAAAGCAGGGATAAAGCTAATAAATACCTACTTACTACTAATTAGTTCCTTATAAGTTTCAAATTTATTAACGTAAATCAATTATACCCACAAAACTATGCATTTTCAGTGTTTTCATTCCAAAACAATGCGGATCTGTACTCCAATTGACATTGCACGGTTGCGTCAATGTACCTACGTAAAAAGTAGTGGGGCGCGCCGTCGTGGATCAAATTGAAAAGGCGTAAACTAGATAGTAAATATGTGAAAATTTTATGACTCGTAACCGTAACGCCTTTTTTTTAAAGTTCTGCGAAGTGTTTGTTTACGGGCGGTTTGTTCAGCCGCGGTCGTGACGCGACTAATGCACACACCACGCAGACCTAAAGGCTAGTCCTCACGAGCGACGGTCGAATGTTGCCGTCCTAAAGAAAAAGGCAAGTTCATGTGCGCTTACTTCCTTTTTACTTTGGAAGGCTGAATGAGTCGAGCGATAAGTTGCTGTCTTGCTTGTGTCGTTCGCACATGCGAATTAGTGACGTATGCGACTTGAATTTTTACGTTTTTTCCCAAAAACAGCGCAATTTACACTAGTAAAAATAGATTTTTTTGAAGTCGGTTAAAAATAGATTTTCAGGATAAAGGGTTGATAAAAGAACATAAAGGTCAAATCCTACGTCCCCGTAGAGCTAGACTTAGGATTCTCTCGCATCGTTGACTTAGCTCTAGTATCATCCATCATCACCATAATTTCAGCCGAAAGACGTCCACTGCTGGACATAGGCATCCCCCAAGAAGTATGCCTCTAGTATGCGACTGGAAATTTGTCTTATATTTTATGTTTCTCGATTACTATAAAAAGTGGTCAACTTGAACGTCCAAATCAATATCTGGTAAAACTTGGCCTAGTTACATATAAGTAGACAGTTATCAGCCTAGCACGGGATCGTCACGGACGTGTCGTACAACTAAATCACTACATAGTATAAAACAAAGTCGCTTCCCGCAGTCTGTCCCTTTGTATGTACGCTTAGATCTTTCAAACTACGCAACGGATTTTAATGTGGTTTTCCCCATCAGTTACATAATTTTTCACGGAAGGTTTATGTATATAAAAGTACCCGGAGCGAGGGCGGGTCGCTAGTATATACTAATCCATACAATCTTTACTGCGATATTTAAGGTGGACATTCACGGTCAGTTAAAACTGATCAGTTAACTGACGTACATCCAAAAACGAACCGTGAATGTGGAATCTGAAGTTGAAATTATACGAATTCAAGGTCAGCTTCTGGATGTACGTCAGTTAACAGATCAGTTTAACTGACCGTTAATGTCCACCTTTACACATTTTTATCGGGACTTAATCGCGTAAAACGCACATTATTAATTATAACCTCCAAATTTCGATCGTATTGCAACGATCGTAATTCACATTGGTGATCGTGATGGTGTTGGTGTCACGCGATTAAGCTCCGTTTAACTTCAAATATAGGCCTTAGTCGTATTGTGAACTAGGCCTAACGACGCATAATGTAACAGTCAACCAACTGTGTCAACCCGCGCATTGTCTCCTCCGCCGACGTTGCCTAACCATTCGTTCTCTAATGAACCATTATTAACGTCCATTCTTATATCTACGAGTGTTTGCCGATGGGACAATAACATGAAAAATTGCTAAATTTTGAGACGTATGTTTCGTGTGTAAAATAATTACAATTTGTAATTTTAATCATAAGTTTTCGAATACGGTCTTATTAATTAACAGATACCTACGTAATATTAATTAGTGTTAATTTTATATCGGTATTGGATACTAAACTTTCATAAAAAATCTTCGATATAAATACACGTAAAAGAAACACGCAAAGTCACAAGAGTAAAAAGTTTGCTGCTTATCAGTAAAAAAAAAAGGCAATTAAGCATCACAAAAACTTCGCATAAAGCAACCGTAATGACATACAATAAATGATGATTATTAAATATTCGTGTACATTTTAGTCACATTCATTTATCTCCGTCAATTAATTCAACAGTCAACTACTTATTATTATTATTGTCTATAATATCAACAAGTTTTTACAATATTGAAAACATTAATCAATAACAATGCGAAAATTTCAGAATACAGGCTTAAAAGCCATGTTTTACCAACCCTGGCCCGGGGCGGCCGGCGTAGCGTTTTAACTCGATACGCGAAGGGCTGGAAAACATTTTTAAATGAAACCCTCCAAACTTTTTTTTACTTTATTTAACCTGGGAGTTTTAGCAATTATGCTATGCCACCGCCGTAATTCAGAGTGATACAATATAAATTTACTTCCTAGGTACCTACTACCTCCTAAGTACGAAAACCTCAAAACTTGGGGACTTCTCATCATGTAGGGGTGTTTATTATTCTCCTGAGTAACGCATCCTCGACGAACTAGACGAGTCTAAATTAACCTGTCAATTCGTAGAAATTAAATATTCAGGCGTGTCATAGACTTTGATTAATCGACTCTCGCTTTTACGCAGCATTACCTGGAATAAATACCTATGTTAATTGACCAAAAAGCCAACAAATCTTTTTCCCTAATGTTTCTGTGGAAACCACTCTAGGTGGCCGGTCAAGTTAGACATTAAATAAATAGTTAAATTAACACCCCCTGTATAGTAACATCTTGCTGGAATAGATACTCTAACGCATTTTGTACTAAGAACTAGATATATTCTTATTGTAATTGTGTTAATATGTTTGTTGTTGGTGTACCTTATTTAATAAATAAATAAATGGAGCCTATTTGGTATGATTATTAGAAACTTGGTACTGAAGGTGTAAAGCCTTAATATGTCTTCGTATTAGCAGACAATTGACAGCTGCCCCGTAATAAAACCTTCAGTTTTACTTATGGCATTTAAAAACAAAAGGAAATACGTGTATTGAATGCTTTAAAAAGCTCAAAATTAATTCAAGACTATACGTAATTACGACATTTACGACAAAGTATATTTTAACCTTATCATTTGACACATCATTTAAGAATGACTGTTCTTCCACGGGAAAGTTTTTTTGGGATAAAAGGTAGCATACATAACAATTAACGTATGAAGGTGTTCATGTACAAAAAAACTTTAGTCTGTTTCAACAAAAAAATTATGTAAAACTAACACGCTGTCACTTTTAAAATTCGGTGTTAGTTATCATTTATACACTACTTCAAAACGCCGCTTTATAATTTACATTCCGTGCATTTTACACAAGGCGACATTCCCGCAACTTTATATTGATAACTGCACCACATAACCCGTTCAAAGACCTTCTCATTTGATTAAAAATTCTCTATTTACACCATTTTCATTCTTGTTCTTATTCAAACGTCTTCAAAGCTATTTCCAAAATATGATATCCATAAATCAGCAAGCTGTAGACGACCTCGTCGAATTAACATAACCGCCTGACTTTTATTTCTTCTGAGCAATTCTAGAAACTTACTATTACTAGACTTACCTACCATACTCTTAAAGAAAAAGGACTTATCTGCATTTTTATAAACAAAGCTGTTTCAATACTCTGTAGACAGCAATAAGTTCGTGCATGCAACACAAAATTTAATGGCAAATGTAACCTTTTTCTCAGGAGTTCATATACATTATACAGCCTTGTAAGATGGTGAGTATTGGAAAGCGCGAATAGCCTAGCCGTCTAGGTACGTTTAATGATGTGAGAATGCCACATAAAAGTGCAAATCAGCTTCTAATGTGAGAGACGCCCGACGTATTGCCAAGCTGCCGCCCGTTAAGGGAACCGGCCGTAAAAAGGTTTGTGGTGAGTTTACACTCGCGTACACTTGTGTATACGTTTAATATACGAACAGTGGGCTTTGTTCTGCATATTTAACTCATTATAAGTAGCCTTATTTCCAGGATTTTAACACTTCTTGTTCTTTAAATTCCTCTACACTTTGTGGACTTCTAGTTGGCACTCAGACGTGCATTCATCTGATGGTACATTACCATGATGTCAGTTTATTTATTTGCTAAATCATTAATCAGATAGGGTTTCCTTTTAAGTACGAGTATGATTTTCGTATAAGGCGCGTGGCAATTTGTATTTTTTCAGTGTTTTAATATTTCAGTCACCAGCCAGCGATTAACAGATAATTATTATAATTGCAGCTGACGATACTTGCCGGTGTCGGACCGAAATAGGGTCGTGCCGCATTAATTACCCTTATTACTACTTAAATATGGCCACTGTTTATTTCGGACGATGACGTAATAGATGACAGGCAAGGGGAAGTATTGTTTCATGATGTTTAGTTTAATTTGTAAGTTTAAATAAGTAATTAAGTCAGCAAAATACTATGTTATTTAATTAACTGGTTCGTAAATAGGACGAACAGTAAAGGAAGCAAGGTCGCGTTAATCCGTTACTCTAATTCTTCAAGGTGCAACTGTGGTAGATACGAGGTTCAATTTCCTCTACCTACTACATGGAGAACAGTTGTTTTTTTCCTTGTGGTTCACCATGAAGTATAATGAGGTAAGTACCTATAGTTTATTAATAGCAGTATTATAAATGAGCAGTAAAACATACCCTGTGCAGAATTTAAAAAACATGGTTTTAAGCAAGACACTTAAAATAAAGAATTTTATTTTAAACCTTAGCGTTAAGCGTTAAGTCTGACGGTAGAATATGGAATAGATGTATTCATTTCCCTAGCACCTGTCAAATTTTATCTCGTGTATGCATGCTAAGCCCGCTGGAGAAGGTTATCAAAGAGCACCCGATGGCATTACAGTGGGTTCTGTCTGAGGCCCGCGGATATAAGCAATCTCATAATTACAAATGCGTTGCCGACTCTTAACTAAAGACTCGGAGAGGCGCGCTCTTGTCAATTGGTCCGGTGATCGCCATTCTTTCGTGCTCTTTTCCAGTTTCATGACGCCTTGATACGACGACATTAAGGCTGCTTTTCCACCAGATGTAAGATGTGCGACGTAGCTGAATGATGAGCGATGACAAAGCCAGTATTAAATTAAGGTTAAGCTATGAAAATAAATGATCCCGATTGGTGGATATCAACACATCCTCAGCTACGCTTAGCACATCTCTGGTGGAACAGCACCCTAACCCTCTTTACCTGTTCAAAGTAGCCGTATATCAACGCTGTATATTTACCCTCAGATAACTCCCTAACCTAAAGGAACTTAGCATTTAGCCGATCCTGTGTTCCCACCTCGGGATAGTTTCTAAACAATTCGCCTCGGCCGTGCCGCTGACGTGTTTAGACATTATTTATTGTTATCTAACAAGACCTGCTAGTTGCCTCAGCCAACTTAAATTATCCCTCGAAATATCTCAAGTGTAAACTTTATTCGGAAAACATGAAACATGAGTTTTATTGATTATTTATTTGAAACAATGTGTTTAGTGGATTAGGATACAACAAGAAATATTTATGCCAGTTTTTAAGATGAAAACACCGAAAAAATTAACAATACTAAAACTAGAGGGTTTCAAGTGGAACAGACGAAATACCTATTTACTAACACTTTTAAAACTAGAAAGCCTTTACACCCTACTATGACAGCCGTACATTTCTTACTATACACCTACTCGTAACTCAAAATCAATCTACCTAAAAACTATAATATCTTTATCCACTCCACTACCTACACCTTTCTTTTGTAGTGCTTTTGTGTAGCTATTTGCTAAGAATTTCGTAGACCCTTATATTTGTAAATAAAGAACTTAAACGGGAGCTTATTTTTTGAGTTTGGACTTATCTTAGAATAAGTTTGTTAAGGCTGAATATAAATTTACAAACTTTTATTTTACATTTGTTTCTCGAAAGTAAAATACTTTTTAAGGTTTCAGTGTTGGAAGTTTCAACCTTGCAAGTAATATTTTAACTAGAATTTCTTCTCGTTCTCAAGTTCCAAATTCTAATTTTATTTGCTGCTGAATTAATGTTTTAATTATAAGATGAACTTAACTAGAGGTAGCCAGAATAACCTACGCATTCTCATAGTATTAAATACGAATACCTTTCTTAACTTTTGTGCCGTGTTTGACCCGTATGTATGATTGTATCTTCGCGATTATCTCATAAACTCAGTAGTTTTCAGTGTCAGTGCAGTCACCGATTTGCAAAATTCTTTTATAAATGCAATGTTTTGTTTGTTTGTTGTTCCACAACTAAGGAACACGATACATTAGGTTTTGATCTTTTAATGCTTAGGAAACGTTAACTATTTTACTATCCAATGTAGTGTTACATTAATAGTTGTATATAAGTACGTAGATAAGTATTTAATATGTCTAAGTTTCTCCAGCTACTTAACTAACGGCTTAGTGCCGTGACAGCCGTACAACCAGAAGACTAATCTCCCTCCACAGGCTTCTAATAGACTCATTTTAACCCCTTCCTTTCCAGGCATGAGTCATTCATTACTAATGCCTATTACTAGCCTTACGTCTTCGAGTTCCTGGAAATATCATAATAATGTAGATAGGAAATTATTTTGTTCACTTTATACCCAATACTTATTATAAACTAGATCGTGTGAACCTCGACACTTTTTTGACCTACCTGCGGGCTTAACAGCATGGACTAGATAAAATTTGACAGGTACTAGGGAAATAGATACATCAGTTCCATATTCAAACGCAAGACTTAACGCTTAAGGCTTAAAATAAAAGTGTCTCGTCCTGACTTTTATTACCTACCTTTTATTTACTAAACGACTATTGCGATTTTCAAATTTTTATAGCAATTTTATCAAGACGGGACACTTTTATTTTAAACCTTAAGGGTTAAGTCTTACTTTAGAATATAGAATAGATGTTCATTTCCCTAGCCCCTGTCAAATTTTATCTGCCTGTAGGCTACTTGACCACTCTACTTCTGCTTTAGGCGCTATGTATGACAAAACAGTAATTAAACATAGCTGATGTCGATAGTCCTAATTATTATCAACGACCTTCATACACGTTATCATATAAGTCAAAAAAGTCCACTGCTGGATATATTAATATGTAGAGTACATATAGTAAGAAAGTTTTCCAAGCGAACCTTATAAAATCAATCAATAAAGTAATTATAGATAAGTGAGGATTTATTTATTAGGTACCTACTCCTATTACTTAGCTTCACTTACTATGTTATTTGTTCCTTTTACGAAAAAGGCACCTTAAGCTTGTAATTAACCAACAATTAAATTTTTTCTTCATTGTTTTCTTTGCGTATGTGTTTTGTATTAATTCGTAGCTCTCAGACATTTCACTGGAACTTGTTTGTTATCGAATTACTTTACTGCATGTGAAGTCTTTCTTATTTTTTTGCCATATGTCATTATTGTAACTGTTGGATTTAATTAAATAAATACATATATGATGTTATTATGGCAGGATTCAAAGCTACTATGATCTAAACCAGTCTCCATAACCTATAAGCGCACTTGGTCAACAAAGGTCATGCTCTAAAGTTCTCGGCAATGTGGATTGTGAATGGGCCCCTATTACGACGCGGGCGCGAGTGGGCCAGCGATGATTCTAATCGACTCGACTCGACTCCGGTGACACCGAAAGTGGAAGTGATTGTATTGTATACAAAGGAATCCGCGCTTAAACTGAAGATTTATTTTAGATGTTTTATTAGTTGAATAAAACTGTCCACATATTATAATAATGGGTACTTAATTAAAATAAGTAAGCAATTATGAAATTTTTAGATTTGAGTTTAACTAATTAAAACATGATAAATATCATGTATGACGATGCTCTTAGCATTACTAATGCACGTTTGCTCAGCTGATTTGTAGGAAAACATATTTATCACTAGTTATAAACACTTTTTGAAGTGTCGTTTCTTATATGAGGACAGTGTCCCGCCGCGATCATTCTCAAGCTCAAATCAATAAGGTAGTCGATATATTTAATAGAGTGCGCGCGCCCTCATTACCCCCGCAATTAGCGCTCGACGCACCCCGCGCGAAAAACGAATAAAAAGAGCTGCCCTCAAAATGGCCGCCGCCTCCCCCCGCTTCGTGATTGCATCCCCGCAGCTCTTATAAATATGGCCGTATTCCTCCCGCCTTTACTGATTGCCCGTATACCCCCCGGCCTCCCCCCGCGACCGCGCCGCCGGCGTCTGAATAGATAAACGAGTCCACGTGGACTGCCGCGCTTATAAAAATCCTCTACACCAATCGGAGAGTTTTCGCGCTGTGCTTCCACCAATAGGCGCACTAGAACGCGTGTAACTCCGCCCTTAATAAGCGATCTCGCCGTCTCGGCCAATAGGGAGGCTGGATTTGTCGGGTTTGTTCGACGACGTCGAAGCGGTCCACGTGGACACGCACACATGCGGGCGCGTATAATGCCTCGAGTGGAAATAGCTATGACGGCGAAATGGGCGACAGCGAAAAAAATAAAATGCGGTCGGTCCGCGGCGAGTGGGTGTAAACAGGGATATTTCGGCTCGTTCATTATTACTGAATGCGCACTGCTAATGGCGGGCAGGTTGGCTTCCGGACGACGCCTTGGCAAGCCCTAGTAGTACGACGTTGCTATGCCGTACTGTAAACAGCCGGTTTCAACATCGCTAACTTTGTTTTCGCCTCCGTGTTCTCTTTTCTTGGCAAAGGTCTGTTTTTTCATAATGCAATATTAAAACTAGGTACCTACTCATAACGATATCATTTAGTTGAGACACTGTCGAACATAGAGCCCAGTGATAACATTACATTCGACAATTATAAACAGTCTCCCAGTCTTAATCTTATCTGTTAACAATGCGGACGCCGACGTCAAGCGTAGGAACATGTTGGAATGTTATATTAATAAGTTGAATGGCGCCCGACCACCGCTCCGGCACTTCACACGTTCGGGATCACTCCGCAAGGATCTAAGAACTTAATGAACACTGACTTGTATTTTATTAAGCACAGATCAAGTAAAGACAGGTAGGTAACGAATATTTGACAAATATGTCAACGTTTTATACGATAAATAAAAATCTGTGTTAATTATTTATTTCACATAGAATACACCTTCGTGTAGTTTTTTTAGTACCTATAACAGTTGTAACAGCATCAAATCCCGGCGGGTCGTAAAATGCAGCATTCTACATCTGACCCCCAAAGCTCTGCACACAAAGCAAATACCTTGTTTACTTTGTAGACTTTGTCGCACGAAAATAAAACTGACTAACATAGTATTAGGGCTTAACGTCCTATATATTCGTGGTTTAGTACTCTTTATTAATCAATGAATAATAACTTGTCAGCGTAATTATGAAATAATAATAAAAAGTATAATGTACCTACCTACCTACGAAGCACAAAAATATGCACACAAGTACGTCCATATAAATAATTACATTACCAAAATAAGCGCACAAAAAATGTGTTTTAGAATTAATAAAAGAATTTCGATATATTTTGCAAGTCAAATTAGCAGTGCTACGACGTAGCGCGTAGCGCTGACACGAAACCTGTGTGAAACCTATAATATTTTTTCGTAGGGTCTACAACTGGAAGTACTAATTAAAAATAAACAAAATACCATCGAACCACTATAATAAAGTTTTATTATAGCATACAGGGTGTTGGGAATACGTAAACCATTAGCAAACTGGTTTATAGCGTATTGAATAAAATTGGTATCATTATACAACGCAATCGCCAAATTGTCGGAGCTTAGTCATTATTTAATCTCTCTAACCGGTAATGGTTCTCTAATCCACGGCGTGTACTTGAGCTGTTCGTTTTAATTGAATGATTCATTAAACCAACAACATTAAAATACATTTTATGGACTTAATAAAAAGCGAACTTGTTAAGTTACAAGATTCAGATTGTAAGGATGTAGGTACAGTTTGTTTTCTCATAGTTATTAGCATAATACAACCAATCTGTGAAGTGTGGTTTAGATTTGAAAAATAAAACGTTTTAAATATGAATTGTTCATCTGGCTATTGTATATTATTACAGTGTGGTCGGAATAGGTAGAGCTAACTTACCTAAACTTGATGCATGTTCATTCAATAATATGTTCCCATCTCACTCACGCATGAATGAACATGCGTCAAGTTTAGGTAATTTAGCTCTACCTATTCCGACCACTTATTAACTACTGTGGTTATTTCATTCAGTCTAAGTAAGTGTTATCAATCGTGGACTAATTTATTTAAACAAAAATTGAGTTCAAATTTTAATCCTTATAGTTTATATTTCCAGATTGAGGCAGGAACGCAATTTGTGCATCGGATAGTTAAAATAATTTGTCGGTATTTGCCTGTTTAGCGTACACAACGTATTTTGCATAATTAATTGCGATCATTAGATAAAACTCGTGGCTTTGTCGTGGGTCGGTCGCGAGGTTATGTTGTGCTGTACGTAATGCCAGTAATGCACGTGGCATATGTATTTTTAATATGGTTTAGTTAGGATTTTGTTTAATTTTTAGTGAGTAATTGGAAGTTGGTTGAAAAAACACCCAACTGCCGAGTTTCTCGAAGCGCTGCAACTTTGCAGATAAAAAAGCTATACAACTTTACAAGGTGTTTAATATATAAAAAGGATTAAGAATAGTATTTTAAATTAAAAATTAGACACACCCGCTATCTAGCTCCTATTTCCTAGTGCAAATGCAATCATGCAATATACCGTGTTTTTATATTAAAAAAACGCATTTCGAGTCTTATTCTAAACACACAATTCATATTACATTTTCCCTTTGATATGAAGATGTGTGATATAGCTTATAAGGTGAGGTACTCGATCGAATACCTCGATATATGACAGCAGGATGATGAGAAAAGGCCGCATTCCAGTCACGTATCGCCCACAATTCTCGATTTTTATATCGAGCCCGATACGCGCTTGCTCTAGCGCATGTCTCAGATACCTAAGTAGGTAGCAATCTCGTAATTTCGTTGGCATCCGAAGTAACGAGCCGCGACAAAAACCGACTGCGCTCGTTCGTTTCGTTTTTGTTTCTCGTTCGTTTTTTAATTCTTATTTTAAAACAGCCGTTTTGCTCGGTGGAGCCCACATGTCGCGCCCGCGGGAGCAGGCGGCCGTGGATATGGTACTTATGTATTTCTGTCGACAATTATTGATGTCACAATGGTTGGTTGACTGAAGAGAGTGACAGGTCAAAATAGCTACTTTTTATGAAGTGTTAGTTGTGAATTTGGATTTAGTTTTGAGGAAAAGTAGCCCGTTATGTCACGTGTCGCTAGTTTTTGCTGTTTTTCCTAAGGGGTGAAGACTGTTGAGATATTATTTATGTCGATCTAGCATAATTTTGTGTTATAATAAGTAAGTCGTGCCAAACTACACAGAAAAGCCTATCTACCTAGTAAATCTATCCCTAAATATAGTTATTTCCAACATTTACCAATTTGCCAAATCTATACTAACGGTAAGGCATCGCATTTCCAAGTATTTGTATTAATGCCATGAAACGAAATCCTCCACAAATCTTCCGAGCTCCGTGTGCGTGTGAAACAGATCCCCGTGCGCCAGCGCCGATCGCGCGATAAGGAATAAATAACAATCAGCGATATCGCCACGACATCGCGCAACATCGCGCGATAACCTCACTTTACGAGCCCGGCCCGCTGCATTGTTGATTACAGATAAGCTAGCTAATTAATTAGTTTAGTTAACCGCCATTTCCCGTTTCTTACTCAAACAGTAATAAAATCTCTATCTCCCTACATCTACGCTGCCGCTTGAAGCGTTATTCTGCTGCACAGCGAAGGCGAGCTGCTTTGATCGAACTAGCCTAACTTGATTTGTGTTAACTATTGCATTCTGCGTCATGTTGTTCTGCATCTTGGTTTACTCTAATGGTGGCACTACGTTTGGCAGTACTTTCCATATATTGATCTTACATCCCTCTCATTTGACAAACGAAATGAAAGAGATACAACGCAAATGTTTGACAAATACCCAAGTGAAATGGTCACAGTTCAAATTACCCTAGTTCGATCTAAACAATTAGCTGTGAGATTAACACGATTGATAATTATGCTAATTTAATCATCATTATACGAATTACATTTTAATGCGCTTTCGTTTTGTGTGTTAACTGCATTACAAATCACGCTAATTCAGAAACAGAAACTTCGCTGTAGGTACATAATTTATTGGTGACATATCCGATGGCAAATATACCGTCGAGATTGAGTCTGAATCTAGCAATGTCATAAACGGTACATTGCTGGATTAAGGTTCTTCGTAGTGTCTACGAGGATCGCGGCCTGGGTTTTTAGCTCTGGCACAGTTCTGGTGTGGATAGAAATTTTCATAATTTATACAGATTATGCCTGGCTAAATAATAAATGTTTGTTTCAGAAAATATCACCCTCTACATAAAAGCTATGCCTACATCACCGATGCTCCTTCTTTACTATCTTTCCCTTTCTTGGCAAAATCAAGATTATAATTTTAAAGAAGACTTAGCACCAATTTCAGCATACAATGTTAAATGTCAATCGAGTGTTTCGATGTTAATCGTCTGTTAAGTGGTTGGTGAAATCCGACATTAACGTCGTAGGAGCCCATCGGTTACATTGACGTTAGTCAATCTCATCCCCACAAATATATCAATTCATTATCTACCAAGGTAGATGAATGAGTTACTGTCTAACTAATCTTGCGAAGTGATTAATAAAATTGTATCCGAATGGCGAACCGAACTATTCTTTGCCTGAATCAAACAGCCAAACAAAGTTAACAAACACGCTGCATAATTAAACGGCGCGAACAATTAGTTGTATAACCGGCCCATTGTGTCGCCAACGTGTTCAGTGCCAACTGCTCGCCGTTGGGTCCATTTGGCATAGAAACCAGACAGTTTGGCATGGTATGTGTTAAAAAGTGACCATTCCCTCGCACTGCCTACTTGGACAAAAAAGCGCAACGGTTTTAAATCTTTTATAGCATTTACAACCTTTTAAACGACTAAGGAGAGTCGATTCTACTTAAGATATTTACTTACAAATAAGCCTTTTTGCCTGAGGACGGCATCGCTTCTCAGAAGGCCTTCTATTCCCGTGGACCTTTTAGAGTTTTTTGCTCGAGAATTAATATTTAATGGCCACAGTTGAAATTGAATGCGATCCGGGCTTTAGATAAGAGTTTATTTACATTTGCAAGCGTGTGAATTATTAGCAACGGCATGAATGGGCCGACGATTGCGAGCGGACGATTTATCGCTGGAGGAGCTGTGCGGGCAGTTCAGTAGCCAGAGCAGTCTAACGCACTTGGCTTCATTTTTAACTAATTTAAGAGTTCAATATTTATAAGTAACTTATCTACTAGAAAATCATATTTTCCTAAATAAGAATGTACATTTGAATCCAGGTTAAACTATTTATGTACCAAGTGATCGCAGATTTAAAAAGCTAGCATTTTTTACTTCTTTAATATCGTTTACTAGTACTTTACATCCAAGCACCAAACCGATTACGAAGGCAAATAACTACACTTTATAACTCTCGTCTAAGCTATGCCATAAAAATCAAACCACGTGGGGCTTATCGCTACACGCTGTATAAACTGTATATACTCATAGCCATTAGGCAGTTATCGGTAATACACATGCCAGCCTACTCGCAGGCTTGTACCGGGTCTAGATTAATTGTTATGATGTTGAACCTAGTTACATTGTTATCGGCAGCGGCTAGCCACGCGAGATATATAAATATTACCTTGTATAAGTTGATGGGGCCAATAACCACACGATCACTATCACAATCACATCACACTAACAGTGTAAATGTGAGAGCTTGTGAAGATGTCTCAATGTTTGGATGTCTGTTACGTACTCAATAGTTTTGTAAATCACATACCTACAGAGTTTAGACGTTTGACACACTGACAAAGCACATTTTGAATTACAGTTACGACACTTTTACGTCGAATAATTGGAAATTTATTGATATTAAAGTGGGAATCGTGCGCAGGCGACGTCACAGGCATAGCTTATTAAATAAACATTTACGTGTGCCTTTGTTAGTTTTCTAGATCTTAGTTACACATAATCTTAATGACACATCACTGAACAATACTTGTAACCATTTATTTACCTAACCTTTTCGGCACGCGTTGCCTTTTTCAGAGAAGTCAAGTGTTTAGGGACCAAGGGAACATCCAACATAAGAAAGTATTCTGTCCCTCTCAAGAAGTGCTCCAATATGAAAACAACTGTTAAAATTAGACCCACTCCAAGCACTCCACAGTTTACAGTCCCACCTTGATAATTAAATAGCAACTGCACTCAAAAGTGGAGTGGCCGATAATAAAAGTGTTTATTACGCAACGGCCGCGTCATAGCGCACTGCCCACGGGCGTAAATATCCCACTTACTGCCCTGTTCAATGATTGACATATCATTGTACCGGCTAATGCGGCCATCCGAACAATTCAAAAACACTTTATTCCCAAGTGTCTCTTCCATTACCGTTCGCGGTCACTTATTGTTATATTAACCAGTTTGTAAACTGCCAGTGGATGGTGAAATAAAAATTATAATGTAGTTTGTATTTGCGTGGTAGCGGGGCGTGTAAAGCTAATTAAGTGATGGTTATCGGCGAGTACAGTAATCGTCTTGCCAGTTAGTACTTGCACTTGCGAAATTCAAAGGAAATAATTGTCGTTTTAGTGGAATAAATTGTAATTGACGTGGACAAGTGGTGTTTACGATGGCTCAATTTAGCCCTTCCACTCGTAAACTACCTATGTGTGCATTGAGTTGGAAGATTCATAAGAATTGATTAGGACTTATTACTGAGATACCTTCCCTCTTATTCATAATCGCACAATAACTAAAGTATGCTTGAAGTATGGTTTGTCCTTATCTTTCCTTATGACATTTGAATCTGAAAGAAAGTGACACAGCATACTTTTACTAAAATAGATTTGTAGTGCGTTTATGAATAAGGGGGCTTGTCTGTTACTTATTTAATTTGTCTACGGTGTATCTTGACATAATTGTTTATTTACTAGCAAACAAGATATCACTGAAAGTACGATAACTGTTTGAGGTAGGCAACTGAGACACACCACGTGTTTATATTTATTTATCCAATACTAAGTTCATCATTTTACACTTCAATGATTTCTTTGTTATTATTTAGTTAAGTTCCAACGCGTTGATGTCTATTGTATACTTAAAGAAAATTAAAGGTCAAATAAATCTTCTGACTCTTTTATTTTTTCCACTTACTCATACATAATATCTTTACCTAAGCGTATTTTAGTTTTTGATTTTTATTTTTATTTCAGTGACTTTCTCCTAGAAATTATTTCGCAGGTACGAACGCGTTGATGTCTTTTGTATAAAACTAATTTAAAGGTCCAATAAATCAAAATTTATACTTACTGAAATTAAATGGGATCATAGTTTTATATTATTCCGCGTCTACGTGATTTTCAAGTGTAAAGGCATATTTGATGTGATTTGTTTAGTTATTAATTACTACGAGTAGGTTTCTTAGTTTAAGTGTAGGTCATGTACTTAATGGTTGCGGAGGAAGGCGCCGCACGCGTCGCCCCCCAGCCTTTGCGGTAAACAGAAATACTTAAATGACGTGGCTACTTCATTTCGCTTCATTTTAAATTCACTGATTCATTAATATTAAATTCCCAGACTAATGTTTGTTATAAAAACATCTAATGGAAATCCACACGCAGAAATAACACTGAGGGGATCATACCGCATTATAAGACTAGGGGAGAGTTAAAATGGCAGGAGCCATTAAAATCACGGATAAAGATATTATATGATTTTTTCTTTGGTTAGTTATTATTTTTAATTTTAAAACGATTAACATTGTAGAGAAGCTATTCAGCTAATAACGACTACATCCGGCTAGGATCCACTAATCCAGAGCGTAATCATGTTTAGGTCCGTGATTAGTTGATCTGGCCTGTTTACGGAGCAGCTAGCCGATTACCGCAACTGTAATAGACGTATCAAATTCCAACGGGTCGCTCCCTGCTGGCCATTTAAAACGTTGCATCTACTTTGGCGATATAACGCTGAGTCACCCGGACCGCGATAACCACCCCGGCCCCCGAATCCCCGAACAATACGTATCTATTAGAGCGTATATCTCCGATTCGCCAAAGTATTTCTCAAACATGAAGATAGTCGAAAAATTCGAGTGGAGAAAATATGTATGGCGGCGGCGAGGATAGGGTGGGGAGAGGGGGCGCTCAGTTCGCTCGCAGCGCTTGTGCGGTGAGGTCGCGTCGCTGTCGGCCGGATCGCTCGCGTGTGACTGACCGTGGGATTTGGCGCCAGCTGCTGTGTTGTTGTTGTGGGTAGTGAGTGTGTGTGTCCGTGTGTGCGAGCGATGCGCGCGTGTGTCTGACGCGGGAATGTATCCGAGCGCGGGCGCTATGAACGCCGCCGCCGCCGCCGCGGCCGTGGCGGCCGCTAGGCATCCGGTAAGCCCCTCAGCCCTATTCCCTTATACCTGGTTCTGTAACCGTCCTCTAGTCGAACACGTGTTAATCTTTGATAGGCGCTTATCAAGTTATCACGTGTGTTCACGCGGTTTGTACATGTGATACGTCGAAGTGTTAACACCATTTTACGCCCCAATGTATAGTTCGAACCGGGTCTGTCGCAGTGTGCTCAGTGCAGAGATAGACCCGCCATTGTTACGACAAATGGTTCTCAAGAAAGCGCGGTGAAAGTGAGCAACTGAGCAAGTGTGCCGCCGCACACGGCCCGCCGGGTTTGATGCGCTGTTTATTTTGCACACGTCTTTAAATTAAACTACTAATTTTCAAATTATGAATAAAATGTGACTTTCTTTTATTTTTACCGCCATTGGGTTGTTAAAAATACTGTAATAAAGGGTAGCGTCGAGTTTGGACGTGCGTTGTCTTTTATAAGTTTTTGTGTTGGGTTTTTGCGAAAGGTTTATAGTGAAATTTGTCTTCGAAAGTTGGACAATGGCATTTAAACGTGGAGTCTTAACATTGCCGAACAAAAGGCATGACTAAACTGGCCCCCGCCGCGCGACGCCGCGCGGCCGCTACCGGCGGCTTCGGCGAAACGTTATTTCAGTAAAAACTTATGAACTTATGATGTTAAATAAACAATACGCATAATTTTCAAGAATACTGTTTCATAAATCTTAACTAAGTGATATTTTAAAGATATAGGCAACACAAATTGAAATTAAAGTCTAACAACGCGCATTTAATTAATTTTATTCGTCTAATCTACAATATTTTAACCAAATGTATTAATTAAAAAAACCTTTCAGTGGCATCCTGACCTATTGTCAAATGTTGTTTTTTCAACGATTTATTCATTACCGTGTTTGACATATTTTTTTCTTTACAAAAGACATCAACGCGCCCGAACTTTGCGTAACGTTTACTAGAAACGAAAATAAACGTTAAAAAATCCTAATTAATTTAGCGAATTGATAATCTTTTTAATGAGTTTTGATAAAGACTGCAGTCAGTTGTTTTAGGTGCAAATCAATTTTAAATTTGGATTATTAAAAAAATATTTGTTGCTTCACTTGCCTCTGGCAAGATTGTGCTATTGTGAATGTCTTGACTCCATGCGAGCCAGACTAGACGTTAAAAAGGTTAACTTTAATGTTATTTAAATTATAACAAACTTGTTAGTAACAGTTTTAGTTTGAACTATCACCAAGGCTATTTTATTCACCTACGAAAATCTTTTTTGTCCGATTTTTTGTGTCCTTTCTACAATAGGTGCATGTTAACCCTACCAATTAGGGTGACATTTGGGACGTCCAGTCCAAGGTGCAGACTCCATTAAGCCGCAGGTAGTGGGCACGCTAATCAATGCTTGTCAGACACTCAATTACCCATGAAATTGCTCGCAGCGAGTACCAGGCACTCGCACCACGCAAACTACAACGACCACAGCGCCACACTAAACTAATATTATATGCGTGTGAAAGATTGTGAAGATATGTTAATTTGTTATTTTACACACATTTAAGCCCGATACAGTTAAAGTTATTAGATACTCCCTTTTTTTCTGTCATTTCATAGAAAACGATAGAGTTCAAATTTATCTGTCAGATTATGTTACCTGGACATGGAGAAATCTGTCCTTAATCAACTAAAAACCTGTATTGGACTTCTTACAGTACAATACGACAACCATGATAATAATATATCCTTCGTGTTCTCTCTCAATCGCTCGCATGCTAGACTAACTGATTTTAAGACTGAGCTATTGCCCTGTAGGTACATATTTCTATTTATTTATTTTAGTTATTTCGAATTATGTACAAGAAGAGAGCCCAATAACCATATACAGGATGTTTGGCACATGTTGGACAAACGAAAACAGCGAAGAGGTGGGGCCATATGCTACATGAATAATAAATGATAAAATTAACTAACTGGTATTTTTTTGATTCCCTTTACCAATTTCTTTTTCAATTTTACCATCTTTGCACTTTGTTAATTTTATTTTTTCCTAGGTCCTTTCCTACGTCTATGCCAGATTTCTAGGGCTAAACTAAGTAGCATGTGGCCCCATCTCTTCGCTGTTTTTGTTTGTCCAACCATGTGCCAAACACCCTGTATAATGCCACAATAATTGTTGAACATCAAAATAGGCATCTAGTAGGTAACTACAGTCGGCAAACTATGTGGGCCTAAGGTTGAATGACTGCTCGTTATAAGACAGTAGGGCTGATAAGGTGCGTCTGTCAAATTAAATGGTCGACATTAGCGACGTTCTCATAGGAAATCTACTTGGCTGACTGTACCCATTAGTTATTATCGCGGTGTTTACTTTAATTAAGTCAATTGGTACCAAGTAGTTATGATAAAGCAATCTTATTTGGCATGCAAATTAATGGTAGATAAGTTTATTTATAACGTGAAATACAATAAATAATATTTTAAGAGTAAAGATAGATAAGATACCCAATTCTCGGTAACTTAAAGAGTTCTATAATATAGGTACCTATTTCCGAAGCAAAAAAAAATTTGGTAGATAGGTACTTATTTAGGTTTAGTTCTCATAGAGAATAAGCATGACTTTTTTATCGCATTTCTTAAAAAAATATGAAAATACCGTAAAAGAGATGGCAAAAAGTGACATTAAAATTAAAATCGGCCAAAAATGGTTAATATAAGCATTTAAAAACTATTAATCAGACAGAGATCCGATATGAACAACTGTGACGTCAGCGTGCACTACGGCCGTATAAACTCCTCATTAAATGGTTTGCTAGAAAGAGACAGAAACAAATCTTTAATGGCTTATGTCTTGGTTATTTTTATAGTTATTCGAAAAATATTTTTTCTCTACTGTTTGTTACATGAATGACTCTTTAATAACGCAAAAAAAAACATGCATGTTCCCTATTCTATTATAGATAACTTCTCTAGAAAATTAGTGGAACGAACTAGGTATGGCTGATATGTGCGTGTTTAATCAGCCACGTCCAATATGGAACTAACTGCCTATGCAGCGACTTTATAATCAAATGAAATCTCCATAAAAAATAACATTACGAAATATTTAGAATTTGCAATGCAATGACTTTCATTTTATAATTTTTCATAGTAAATATTATGCTACGCTGTGCCCATTGCTGTATTTTGGTAAACCTTAAACGTCTAACGTCAAAGACCCAAATACGAATTGGCCATTCCGTCATTGTAAAAATATGGTTTATCCCAAATATCCCAATTGTAAGAATTTTACCAAGTGAAAATGCCTATTTAATGCGTCGACTTGCCGTGACAAAGATCTACAGCGGCCAAGAAATCTTATCCGTGAAAGTCAGAGTACTAAAATCATTTGCTAAAGTCATTCCAAATAAATAGGCTAATACAACCTCATGTTAACCAGCCAATTAACACCAGGACCGACGGACAGACATTAATTCCCGATCGGACTTGGCTATGCTAATTTATCCCGGCGACCACAACCGCCATAAAAACATCAATGCAAATTCGACCCTCTGACCTTGGGTTTCAAGCTATTTGCTGCCTTAATTGTAACCGCAACCGCAGTGCATTTGTGTGACAATATTTTACGTTGACCACAATTTAAATATCAATTTGAGTACGTAATCTCCATATCGGTCACTCGTAAATAAAATTTGAATGGATTAACATGAAGGGTTTCTTGTTAAGCTTTACAAAACCAGCTTTTAATCCGCTTTCTTTTGTAGTTGGTTAATCTATCTACATACTTTATAAAGTTTATAACAAAACGCGAAGATTATGTCAATACCTGAACACGTCATATCTATCTAGTTTGTTTACCAAAACCCAGCAATAACACATAATTACTAATGGCACGTCCGCATGTTAACGAGAAAATTAGCGTTATTTAATGACGTTTTGTCACTTGTTTGCTTGCTCCGGCCAATTTGACGTTCACCACGCGGTCTCAATTATAATCGTAATGACTGCGACGAGCGACAATGGCGACCGCCGCGTTCCCACGCGCCGGCGCGGCGGTGGCTTTAAGTCGTCGACAACTGTGCCTACCGAACCATTGTGGCTGAACAATCGGAACTAACTTCATGTGTTCTCCGTTGAAAGGCGAAGTAAGTTAAAATAAGGTGAGGCTTCCAAATAATTTACTATAGGCAGAAAAGTACTTTGACTGACTGTATTTTGCTATACCGCACTGTGTGTAAACATAAACACGAAGAAAAACAATCCCAAACAAGGTGCATCAGGTCAAGGCAAGGGAAAATTAGTTTTCCCCGTATTTTCACGCAAAAAGATTTGCCTTCGCAATATGGTTCGTAATTGCGATGCGGCCGCCGCCGTCTGATTAGACTAATGGTTAGAGCGTTGGCCTACTACGCCAAGACTGCGGGTTTGAACTGAACCCCGGCTATGGACCGGTTTTTTTTTTTTTGTTTTCTTTTTGTTCTTATTTTGGTTAAATCTTTTGTTTTTGTACAGAAATCGATGAAAATTCAGTGTCGAGCCGAGCGACGACGCTCGGTCTCCCAGGCCACATAGCATGCAAGCACGAGATAAAATTTGACAGGTGCTAGGTGACATGAATACATCTATTCCATATTCTAACGTCGACTTAACGCTTAAGGTTTAAAATAAAAATACGAACAGTGGAACATAGAACCTCCTCCTTTTTTGAAGTCGGTTAAAAAGTGTGAGTGTTTCACAAAAAATGGATCCTTTTATAAAAAAAAGCCGGTCAAGTGCGAGTCGGACTCGCGCACCGAGGGTTTCGCACAAACTTGTAGGCATGCAAATAGTTCGTAAATCATGGGAATACAATATAAACAATGTCCATTATAAAGTGACATGCAATAAGTATGCACTTTCGTACTTAGTGAGTGTCAGTTTATACTGGTCTTTTTTTGTCTGATGTAACTACAAATTAACGGTTTCCGGATTATTATTTTTTTCATTTGAGGTACGGAACACTAAAACCTACATAGTTAAATTGATAATATAAATTAAATGATCTCCAACTCAGTGTTGTTGAGTATGAGGATAGATTAGAGGTCCTGAAAGCAAGTCAACGTCAAAAGCAGATACTCACTCTTGTACTTTATCGCAATAACATATTTGACAATCTTGTTTGACATTGCTAACGTGGCTGTATAGCGACAAGATACAAAAGTGTGTATCTACTTTTGATGTTGACTGTACACATAAAAAGAATAGATATCCTTGCAGCCAGAGATTAAAAATACTATTATGGCAACCTGTTTGCGTATACGTGATTACCTACATTTTTATTATTTACCCGCGTAATAAAAGATGGCGAGTTTGATAAAACTTATCATGACACGTAGGTTTAAAGTTGTTTGCAAATTAAACTGTCGCATCTAGTGATTTGTGGTATCACTAACAACACAGCCTCGACCGCAGAGTTATTAAGACTATATAAACATATTAAACTAAATTAAGCAAATAGGTACGGCATTAAATGATAATTTAAATTGTACCAGAGACTGCGATTGCTGGATTCGACGATACGAGGGGGTAATGTGATGAAGCAGTTTGGCAACACGTAGAAATAACCCGAAAGCAAGTATTGATTAAACCTCTTTGTGGTATCTTAATGTTATTATTTTGTTTAATCATAGACTCAGTCTCATAACTGATGAGATCGCGTTAATAATTAATATTATTATGGTTTTTGACTCTCTTTAAATTAACAGTCAGTTAAATAACGATTATGAATCAACAGCCTGGTAAGTTGTTTGTACCTAATAGTAACTACCTATATTAATGTAAACGGATTTCTCATTTACATGTTTATACATAATAATACAAAACTAACGAGACTTTAAAACATGGTATTGTTATTTACAACACCTATTAATACACATACCTTTGTACGTAACAAAACTTACTAGCATCACACGAACATCCTGTATTTTAAAGTGAAACCGTAATTTTATTAACTTGTTTAAAAACGAACTCCGAAGTTTATTATAATTTATAACCAAATATAAATCTTGATTATTGCAGTGTAAAGTAATGCCGTGTAAGTACCTACGTGATAAATTTATATGCCATCAGTTACAATCATACTATATCACTCGTGCCGTCTTGATTTTTCACTCGATTGTGTTATTTGCCGCGTCATTTGCCGTCATAGCCGCGAGGTGAGCCGAGGCGACCTCGTCAAAGAGCCTATTTGACTGTTTTCTCAAATCCGTGTCGTGTCCCACTCCGTCAATATTTGACAGACGGTATTACCGCTACATACCCACATACAAATTGGATTGCGACTCGACTCGTACGAAGCCACGTTTCTTCAAACATATCACGAGCGCTTGAGCAAACAACTCCATGTTTAATTCTAGAAATGAAAGAAACTGTGTCATTAACGATTATATTTGAATACAGGCTGATTATATACGCGCCGTTGGCTTGTTAAAGGGGTTATCAGGGCTGATAAGTGAAGTGCCTTGGGCTACGCTTGAGTCAATGTTCGTCCGAAATAATTCCTGACATTCGTAGCGAGATAACGTTATCAGTTTGCACAAACATGGCATTTGGAGTAGGCAAACAGTGCTTCGTCATCGTCAAGACGCCTTTAGCCGCTGCGAGTCGCTTTCCGCGGCTCAACAGGCAAACAATTATCTAAACAACACAGAACAATTCCAACGATAATAGCGCGTAAAGAGCCCTCTCTGACATTCTTGTCAAACTATTGAGTAAAACAATTAAATTCGTTGATCTTTTTTACGTGTCATTCACAGAAAGATCGATTTGAATCGTCAAAACTCCATCATACATCATCCTGCTCGAAGAGAATCTTTCTAAGAAAATAAAATCACTTAGGTGATCGCAGCGCTACTATGTTAGTTTACTAGAGATTTTTTATTTCTCATCACAAAAAGCCGTTGAATTATTCAAATAACTTTTGTGAGCTTTGATTATGTTTAGTTAGGGTCGCGTTTAGTTTGATAGAACGTGGAGTTAAGGCGTTCCGGTGCCGAGCGCCTGGGTACACTAGTGAGGAGTTCAAATATTTGTGTATTCTTGTTTGATTTGTAAGTGCGAATGGTGTTTAGATGTTTACCGAGTCGCTGAACTTGGCGTCGGCCGCGCAGGCTCTAATGCTGCTAATAAATCGTTGACATCGATACACCTTATTTACATATTATTTGCTGATACAAAGCTAAAAAATATAGCCTCAATTTTTATTTTTTTACCGGCGAAAAAACATGTAGATTCTGTAAAAAATCTTTAGACTAGAATATAAAAATAAAAATGGTGTAAGTAATTTGAAAGCGACTAATTCATCGTAATGAGCTGTGATTGAATACTCTCGTTCTATAGCTGCACGCGAGCCCCGCGGCTGAGCGTTTAACAAAATAAAACCCGAGTTTCCGATCCCAATAAAAGAAGTGCTCTTACAGGTAGACGTGGGCAGACAGACGTATTCAATAATTTGAAGTAAGAACACGTTTTTCTTTTTTTATATCCGTTTAAACGCGTTCTGTTTAGTTTTGTTTTTGTGAGCGGCCTGCATGCGGGCCTTTCATCCGGCCTCCACACAATACTGCCACTCAAAAACTGTTCATTGTATTTTAATTTGACCTTTTCGGTGATAATTCATGGGAATCTTTTTTTCTTAAGACGAGGGGGAACGTTTATTCAGTCTATTATTGCCGTCGATTATTTCATTCCTTTTGTGTTCGATTTGAAGTTTGAGAATGATCTTAAATACCGAGTGAAGGGGTCTTAAGTCCAGGATTTGGACCACTTTTGCGTTACAACTACATACTCGTATATAGTAATGTCGCTCAAAGTTATAAATTATGTTTTAAACATTGAAATATGTCAACGCATGATGTGAACATGGCGGTTTAAGTATTAACCGTACACCAGTTAAATAACCAAATAGCAATTAATTTGGACAACATTAAATTTGCGTAGTACATGATGATTTCAGTTTTAATCAAGGCAATAAAGCAGCGTATACTGCACAACGCGTCAGCGGTCGCGGGAACAAATAATTGAATCGAAACCGTAACTTAGTGGGCCGAGATAAACCGAAAGGGCTGGCGCCCGCAATGCCGACCTTCCCGACGTATTAAATTACAAGCCAATGAAACATTGTAATTACTGATAAGTACACAACCACAGGGTATCATGGAACTTCTAATTAAATTAAACATCCGATACACGTTCGAGCCCCGTAATCAATTTGTTAATCTGGTGAGGTAAACGTGTTGGAATTAAACTAGCCTTCGTGAGCGGCCCACGTGTTAAGTGAATCGCTAATTATAAGCGAGTGTGCACTCGACCTTAGGCTTATTAACTCGAAGCTTTAAAGGCGAATATACACGGGTATATACACGCGACAAGTCAACGGTCTCGAACTGCGAATGCTTGCGCATAAACGCTCGCCTCGCTCCGCTACCGAGCCGAACCTTTTCCTTTTGCCTTCTATAATGCCATGTCCGTAATGTAACTGTCGATTTGCTTTTCTTAGCGAGATGTGTACATGGATAAATAATTGCGGCCGCACGAGTGCATCAGAATATAATTGCCGCGCGGGCGAAGTGAAAACAAATCGCTCTTGTTTATTTTTATCGATTCCTTCTCGTAAAATTAAAACGAGTAGCTCGAGTCATTACTACGTTCATTAAGTGCTTGATAACAGTAAATTGGTATGCCGTCGATGTCCCCGGCCATAAAATATTGATGAGCGTTTTAAACGTCGCGGCGTTAGCTGATGGGCGCGCGGTTTTTGCGCCGCCGCGGCATCTACCGCAGGCCGCATTCACTAAATTCCCGGCATTTCCCTGAGCCCGATTGTCCGCGGCTCCATTTACAACGTCTACACGCTGCGCCAGTTCCTTTTACGCTTTTATTTACGCTCCTTTTATTATTTTTAAAGTCCGTTTGTTCGTAGCGTCGGAGCGGTTATTTATTTTTTGCCGCCGCCCGGCCTCCCGGCGACCGTGTGTTGTTGTGTCCCTCGCTTTATTTTTATTTTCGTGCTTCTTATTATGGGGCTAGTTTTTATTTTGTTTTACTTTATTACGTGCTCGCGTGTTCGCGTTACTTTATTTGTGTTAAGAGGCGAGCGATGTGTTTTTTTTTTCATTAAAGCGAGGCTCACACCGAATTATGGTCATTAAAGGATAATTTGTATGACGATAATTTGGGATGCGTGTAATTTTTGTTTCGTGATAGGAATGTTTTGTGGCGACTAAGATTGATGCGTTGTGTTTGTTGTGCCTTTTAAGTTTAAGGCGGTTTTTGGAGCGTTCGTGTTAAGTAAGATGTCAGTGAACGGTCCTTCGTAGATTTGTTAGTATAAGTATGTACTGTAACTGGATTGTATTTAATTGTTCGCTGTTATGTCCACAGGGCCCCCCCCAGCCCGGGCAACCCATCAAGTTCACGGTGGGCGAGTCGTGTGACCGGATCAAGGAGGAGTTCAACTTCCTCCAGGCGCAGTACCACAAGTCAGTAAACTACTACTAACTACTTTAGCTATTAGTACTACTACAATACATCCACGAGAATAATTATAATCTATCCGCCGAGTGAGTCATTAAGCCGTGGCACAAAAAACTTACAAGATTATTAAAGTAATTCTTTGTTCGTTTAGCGAGAGCGAGGCGCTGCGGCTGATAGACTTTTATGAGCATAATGAATGTAATTAAAATCTCGGGGTTCAGTTTACTATAGGCTTAACTCTATTGTCGAATGTTTAACATGTTGCCTATGTTGACGCCTCAAAGCAGTTGGTACATATTAATAAAAGTTAATGAAAAAATATGTAAATATTTTTCCCATCCATAGACCCTAATAAAGCAAGGAACTACAACACTGGTCTTCATCAGTTAAGAATCAAAAACATATCAAAGGATAAAAAATCAAAGCAGAGATTATTTAGGGATCCTCCTGTCAGCGGCATCATCCCCTACCTGCTCGGAGCCACCCTTCGTTAAATCGGTTATTGTGTAACATCTCACATAAAAAAATAACTATCTTTTTGTTCACGTTGTTCAAAGTAAAAGATCTATCTGTTCGTGTAATCTCTCCAACTGCTTTGAGAGCAGGTGCTACAATAATTGCTACGCCGTAGCAGCGTTGTTATGCTACACACAAAAAATTAGCAAGATAAATATTTAACAAAATAAACTAAGTCTACTTATTTATTTCTTAGAATAGTAATTATTATCAAACGTACTTGGGTCTTATCTAAGACTATTAATACTACTTAGTAAGTACTCGAAGATCAAGTGTTATTAAAATAACAAGTTGCTCTCGTAAATACATAACATATGTGTATAAATGAATCAACTATTCATTAAAATTACTCATTCTCGTGTAACCTACATTACTCATGATAAAAACAAAAACGTTCGTGTGCTTTAAATTATTTCTGTTTTGTTACAGTTTAAAATTAGAATGCGAAAAGCTGGCTAGTGAAAAAATTGAAATTCAGAGGCATTATGTCATGGTGAGTTGACAGTTATTTCCTTCGCTGCTTGCATTCACACATCCCAAGAATACCGCTTGAAATCGTGTATTTGGGGCAACGAGATTCTTATCGAATGGTACATTAATATTGTGTCATGCAATTTGAAACAGATAAAGTGTCCCCTTCGCCGCCCGCATGCCATTTAATATTGCTCTAATGGTTGGAACAGCCCATTCGGTCGTTACATGTTTTACTACAGCAAGTAGGAACATTTGGATTTCAATAATAATTTCACTACTTGGAATGTTACCCATAACTAATGAGCCTCCGAGTTCTGACACTGGTATAAATACTACTTGGCATTCCTTAATCCTCAAACGTTCCATTCAGATATGAATCACGATTAAGTGTTGCCAAATCGCTCGCAATTTATTTTAATACGCTCGGGAGGAAATTTTTCTCAGTATTTTTATGTGTCGGAAACACTTCTGGCCGCCGTCCAAACTGGGCTACTGCGGATATTTAGTCACTCTCCTAATAATTTGAGGAAGCTGATCCGCGCCAAATGCTTCCCGTGTCTGGACGTTTGGCATTTTAAACATTTAAACGCTTGTAATCGAATCTGTTAATCTGTGTCATTTGTGTTTCAGTACTATGAGATGTCGTACGGCCTCAACGTGGAAATGCACAAGCAGGTAAGTTATTTTAATATATTACTTCCGCTACTTATTCACAATAGTGTTTCTACATTCCCGCGTTAATCCAAAGAAATATATTAAAACGAGCGGGAACAAATTCTGAAAGTAAAAAAATGTGTTTAACGGTGCGCTTGTTTGTTGGATAAATGTTGTTTGACAGCGGCCGGGGGCGGCCCGGTTGACATTTCGGTTTTTAAATTAACAAACATTTTCACTGAACGTTTCATTTATTTTTTACGTCAGCCTGTACATGATGGCTGGACTTACGAGATGCCGTAACAACAATAGGTGTCGGGAATCTCGACGAGCTGGCGGTTAGGCAGTTGTGTTGTGACGCCGTTTATTTCAATACATTATTATCGAAACATCGCGGGGCGACGCGGCTCCCCCAATGCGCGACTAAAGTGGAGACAATATATCTGTGAGTTACGAGGCGCTCGCTAGAATTCACAAGAAGGGTCTCACTAGGGTCGCTAAACCTTCCAAATTATTAAAATAACCATCGCAAAGTTCCACAGTACTAACAATGTTATTTAAGTAATTTATTATTCTCAAAGAAGTAGATATTAATAAACTTTTGATCTTTTCACTTTAATGCTAGAAATTATTCTTCATTACTTTTAGCATTTGAATACCCAATTTATTAACTTGAATAATTCTTGGCAAGTTTAAGCCGTTGCGTCGCTTAACTGCACTCGAATGGGCTTGTGAAATACAAATAATCCTTTATAGGAGTCGGCAGCCCTAACCGCAGCTACAATAGCTATCGCAACGAATGGATATTATATGCGGCAGGGGTCCCTCGCGCCGAGGGCGATCCGCGGGGGTTCCGCAGTAATCTGTTGATTTTACGCTCGGCCGGCCGCCACGCTCCAACCCCGCTTTTTAATAATAGCCGTACTTTAACACGTCCTCGAAACGGAACCAAAATCAATTCACGTAGATTCGACGAGCAATAAGAAACAATCACCCGTTCGTTGCGCGCGTTAGTGTTTCTTGTTTAATTTGTGATTTTACAGGTGACCCGAATTTTGGAACTTTCATTGAATGGCATACCCTAAGTCTCTCTCTAATAATGTGATTGAAGAGTCATAGCCTCCGTAGAGTTTGTTCAACGCATCTCGGACTATTTTATTATGGCGGAACTAATATCTAAAGCTCTAAAATCTGTTTTGAAAGATAAAGCCAATGCTGTCAGTGAGTGGAGCGGTATTTGCCGAGGGTCCGGCCCGCGAGGGTGGCGTTGTTTGCGCGGACAGATGGCTCACTAGCTGACGCTTCAATGCGCTATTTAGCGTTCACTGCCGCGCTTCATTGTAATGGATTATTACATTAGCACTTAACACGCTCAGTCGAGCAAGAATTAGAAAGAACTGTACCCCTCTAAGCTTTTGTAGTGAGCGTAATGGCACAACAAGTAATGTTTTCATTTTTTGTCCGCCTTTGTGCTCGCTACAGAGCGTGACCGCGCCGGATTAAGCACTCAATAAATTTTGAAGTAAATCTCTGGTGAGTTTTCAATTCAAGGTCGCTTGAGGTCTTCCTCGTTGGTCTTGGATGTCCACGACCAACGAGTAAGACCTCAACCGATCTTCCATTTGTCCGCAAAGCGCGCACGTGTGTGTGTGCGCCCGCGTCGTTGTGGGCGTGCGGTTCCCGCGGTCGTGAGCCGCGCGGCGTGACCGCAGCTAACGCGCGTTTTCCGCTCTTTCTGACGACGACTAATTGCTTAGATTTTCTTTTGTTAGTCGCGGGCTAGACCGTACTGCGCCGTGCCGAATCGCACCTACTTACGCCGTGAATTGATTGTTTCGTCTTTGTGTAGCTGTATCGACACGGAGCGTTATTGTTCTGTGCTTCGACGTCGGGCCATTATTCATGCTGGCTGACTTTCACGCTGTTGATTATTGCAGCAGTTTCTGTGTTTATATTTGAGATGAAACGTTTACGCTTTAATAATATTATCACTGTACTTTTTATTAATAACATTTCTTCGAGTCAAATAGTTTTGATTACCAAGTTAATCATTACTAGTTCCTTTATAACAAAACGCTAGGTTAATCTACTCTTTTTGCTAGTACCGCAAACAAACCTATATAAAAAATAATAGTATTAAGCGAATAAATTCCCGGAACTAGTCAATAGTTTAATGACTGTTATAAAGGGAACGGGTACATGAAGTGTCACATAACACAATAAGAGACTTAGGGTTGTGCTTTGTCAATAAAATACGTTAGAGTTGTCGGAGGCGACACCCCTGCGGAGTCCGCACCAGTGCACACATTCGCCACCCCACCGGCACTCGCTCGTTACGCCGCGCCATATCTGTAGCGTAACCTTTATAAATAACCTCCCCGAGAGCCGCCTTTAACCCGTCAAAATTACTCGAATCCACCAAATTCTGATGCCAATATTCTTAAAATAGTCTTCGATTTCAACGCACGTACACCAAATGTGGTCTTACCTACTTAGACCGTGAAATATTAAATCGTTTCAGAGTAACGTTCGGAGTGCTCATAAAAAATAACATAAATCTTCCCTTCGTCGACGCGGAGTCAGGTTTGGTATAATTCAATAATTTACTGGTTATTCCGATTCCATACGATGGCCCCTCACCCTCGGTGTTCGAATTATTCATATGCGGGGCGGAGGATTGTTTACCCGTGCATTAGGGTGCACCCGCGGGCACTCATTGATAAAAGCGCTGCACGTGCGCCGCTGTTTATAATGAACACGGGGCCGCGGCGAGCTCGTAATCCTGTTTGTTTTTCTGACATACTATTATTATCAACAAGCACGATAGCCGGTACCTCGTAGGTACTTTTACACCGATACCGTACCGGAGTTTAATTTTATCTGTGAATGTATCGACTCGATAAACAAATCTTAATTCCTAATTTTATCGCAATTATTTTAACTTATTTCTTTATCGATCCTTTTAATCTCTTTGCCGATTGCTAATTACTCGTAAGCTGAGATAATATTGAGGCTTAATTAATTATGCAAAATCTATTTATTGTCCGTGATCAATATCAAAAGCGTAAAATGTTTAGTTTGAACTGTTGCACCCAAACATCTGATTCTGTTTAGAATTCATAAACATGTTGTCAAAAGCGATGGTATCGCGCGTGACGAAGCGCAGCGTGCCTTATCATATCAAATGTAACGTTTGTAATGTAACTGTTAAGTGTGGAGTGCTCACATCGCATCGGCAGACGCTCGTCAAGGGCCCACACAATGGGCGCTATCTGCTCATCTACAGGCGGATACAGCGCTGTGAATTGTTTAAATGAACGCAACAACACACAATGAACGCTCGATCGCCCCCTTGCTTTAAAAGCGAAATTATCTCTCCATCTACAGGGTGCCTCGCGCGGCAGATGGCGCTTGCAATAAAACCGCTAAACGCGATATCGCTCGCTGCCTGCTCGCTGCCCCTCCGCTTTATTATTTGATCGGGGAGCCAAATTAAAGGATTTACAGTAACCCCTCGCTTGCGACCCTCGCTCGCCAACAATCACCTCTGTATTAAGTCTAATTGTGTTTTCAAATTCGGCCCCTATAATACCAGGGGTAGCGATGTGCGCCATGTGAAAAAATAGGGCGTTTTCGCCCCAGTAGCTTTATTAAAATCGCTCATACAGCGTGCTCTCGAACACCTATTAGTATTTATTCGTTATTTGCGACATGACAATTACCAATAAAAAATGGATAAATTACATAGTGTTCGTGCACGACGTCCCGTGTAATGTGGTCGTGAACACTCGTGACTAGTAATATAGCTTTATTGCAGCCGAAATCACGCAATGAATCGACGTAATAACACAATCATGTACAAACTCACTGAGACGTGAAGCGCTATCTCTAATTCATATTGATTATCTCGCACTCAGGTTCGACTTGGTTGTTTCTGTTGATAATAATCATCTCATTTGCTCGTTCGTTCCTTATCTTTGATCGTGGTGTTGTTTTTATTGAAAAGCTTTCAGCGGGTAGTGGTTTAGGGACATTCTGTAGATGGTACGGCTCCCGCAGTCGGCTGCACGTCGAGTCGCGAGTCGTTTATTTGCCGCCCCTCGCCGCCGGCGTCGGCGCAACTAATTACATTGAGCGCGGCCCCTGCTCCGCGGGCGCCTTAATTGCACTGATTGAGACACGGATATTGATTTCGAAACAGTTTGTTGATGCCAGCGCCCGGCCGGCGTGGCCGCGCGTGAAACGGCCCTCATGAATAATGTACGCCTTGTTCGCTCCTTGACTTTTCATTTAAAACAGACGATTTCTATTCGACTCGTACGCCGCGGCCTATGACTCACTCATTTTTCATTCATTGTAATAGCCCGTAAAACTGCAGCCAGCGCGATGCGGGAATGTTAAGAGGCGCCGTTTCATTTACTCGCATACTAATATTGGCCAACTCTGGTTGCACAAAAGATAAGGTCTCACTTACGTATAAAAGCAACGAATTCACCTTTATTCGGGCCATTGTGATGTTAAGTCGGCAAAACACTACTCTAGGTTATCCTTATTTGTTCGTTGTAAATCTTTATCTAATACATAAAGGTACTATAATTACATTTTAATTTACTATTTTTTTATCCCAAGTGTTGCATTACAATAACAACAATGTTAATTATTTAATAAACGTTTAACAAAAGTTTTGAAGATAAAGCGTCGGGGCGTCCGCCTATCGGTAGTTAATTATTTAATGAGAAGGTTCGCACGGATTGTATCATTAAATCTCGTTTACATATTATGGAAACGCTAACAGTTGTACCGCGGCGGGACGTAGTCTATACAAATAGAATGAAACAATGCAAACAGGCGAAGGGGTTAGTACAAATACAGAGGGTGGCGACCCTGCCGGCGGGGGCGGACCCTCGCCACTGACAGTTGCTCAAAACACTGCTGAATTAAACTTGCATTTTATGACGGCTACAAGGATTGTTGCCGACAGAATTACTAATGAAGATATTGCCAACTTCGTTCGGTATTCTATTGCGGTGAATAAATTAAATGAGGCGTGATTCTGAGAACACTAAAGATGCGTCACTTCAATGTGTAATTATTTTTTATTGGATCGCATGACTGGATTTTAATTGATACATTCATTATTTACAATGCTAATTAGATAACCATTAGAATTAATTTGTCAGAATCGAGTAGGAATCGTTAAAAACAAATAGCATCCGGAAACGTTGAGATAGATTTAGTATCAATAAACTTGGTAACCAGTTAGATCTAAACTTTCTACGCTCTGCGGTTTAATTTAGATCTAGACCGCAGACTTGATAAATCGTGTAGTTAAGTGGTAATCGATGTTATAAATACGTGCGTGCGGTGTCGTGGATGTGTTACAGCCGCGGGAATTTATATCTAGTGCAATAATTGCATTCGCGATGCGAGAGCGTGGCCGCTGCCGTTGCATAAGTAATGGCTGACAATCGATCCTCGGCGATTGTTATCGTCCGTAAGCCCTCAACTAAGGTATTGATGATTTAAAATCCAATTTAACCATTAATAATGAAAATCAAATTTTACATTTTCACTTTGAAAAATTTGTGGGATTTAATTATCGCTACATTATTATATTTTATATTTTACCACCCAAAGTTAACACTTACTCGCTCTCGACTGTATTATTTTAATTAAGGCTAATCGCACGGCATCGGCGTCTGCGCAGATGGCGTTACAGATTTAAGACTGACTTTTAAGATTACTGTTTTCATTTGCGATCCGTAAATGTAGCCGTAGCTCACTGATTTACTACTTAGTAAGTATCTTATATCTGGCGATTATTTCTAACAATTATCTAAAATAGGTATTGTTGTTCTGATGCAAAAACAATTTAGTAAAAGCCATACAAAAAGTACTGAAGCTAATATTGAGTTTATTCAGGAAACTTTATTAAAACACTTTATTAATTGTATTTTTCGAAGTTTACTTCTCTTCTATTACTCGTTAGTCAGGCGGATAGTTTCGATATGCTGAGACGTTTTTTTAGCATTTTGGCGGTTGGTAGACTTCCTTAAAGGACCGTTTCCCCGTGTTGGTATCTCCACGTGTTTCCGGCCGATAGCGATCGCCCGGAAGAGGGCGACGCGGGCGCACTGCCGAATTCACGCACTACCTCGTACCTGTCAGTGATAACACTATCGGACACACAGTAGGAAGTTTCTAGCTACCTATCTACGCCTTTCGTCTTTAAAAATCATGTTGACATTTAACTCTCGCTTGTTTGTTACATTTTGTAGTTGAGTGCAAGTTTTTAGGTTTCAATAACTGTCCAGAGAGTTGTTATTAAAAAAAATGGCTGTGGTTATGATTAGGTACTTATTATTGAATATAGGTTAAACATTACTACCTTGATCTCGCACCGTGGAATCATTGTATGTATTTTCTAACCTCTCATAATGAATATGCTTAATTCATTAAAACCCAGCAACGTGTTTACGTCGGTAACTGTGCTCACTAACACAGTAACAAGGCGTTCGCGTGTGGCGCCATATGTCGTTATTCCAACAAACACGCCTTGTACTACCTACGAATGAAAAACGCCTAAACCTACGAAACAACTTCATCCATCACATTCCCCCTACGGTACCCCTGGTATGTTCGAGCAGGACAGTAGTTTTATACGGGGACAGGACAGAATTAGGGCCGCAGCCACTAATGACTAATTCATCGCACAAATGAATTGCTCGGCTATGTCGTTAACTAGGTATGTCGGAATTTAACGTACTTGCGCCCTCCGCGTTGTTCACATACCTAATTACGGACGCTGTTAGTGTTTTGACCTCTTAATTGGTACTTTGTGGAAACGGATTGTGATAAATACTTGCTGTACAGTATTGCGATACAACATACCCATTTGATTTGAGCGACCAATTCCAATGACGTATAGTTATCTAAACGTCATGTCATGTCTAACGTTCATCATAGCACTGAATTTGTCATTTTGTATATCGAATGAAAAATGCTTTTATGACATCTACAATTACGGGATAACATTAGTAAGTGTTATATAACACATTGGTCACCTTTAAACACAAAGCTTCAAGGTTTCATCAGAAAGTACAACCAAATACATCCGGTAAATTAAATGTAAGTAGCAATATTACAGGTTAGTTAAAATAAATAGCCAACGAAAGTGTAATATTGGAGCGGCGGCGGCGTCCGGCCGCGAGCCGCGGTCGCGGTCCGCGGTCTGCCCGCGCGGGGATAAATAAGCCCTGGCTTTGAATCCGAATTTATTTAATTGTTGCAATTAAAATATTTAGTTTGGAGGATGTACATAGAGTTACTTTTCTGTATTCATGCTGTATTATTGAAGGCAACACCTGCGCCTATAGTAACAAGGTTTTCCATAAAACTTTAAACTCGAGAGTGTCTTCGGGAATTAGAATTTCTAACGGAATAAAATATCCAGTGTAATTCAGACGTAGACATTTAGTATCACGAATGAAATTTACCTATGGACTTCCTACGATATAGATTAATCGATAAAATATGTTTACTTATGGGCAAAATGTATGGACAAATCTTTGAACAATAACCTTGTAAAGTTAGATCCTAATTTGACTTTATTTTGGAATTTTCAAAATGACGGAGATATGGGGGGTTCTTGCGATTTACCAACTTATTGGCGGTGTTGGTGAACTGACAACAGCTGTCTTAAGTTTGTCGCGAGGTCACAGAGCTACTAGTATAAACGGTATCATATAATATTGACCGTATTTTGTATGAGAAGGGAACCGTGTCATTCAAGCAAGTCTTTACTCTCGTGCTCATTCTACTACAGTTCCAGCTGGTTTGCAAGGCATACACAAGAATAGCAGAATTCTTCTTGTAGCTACACACGAGTACATATTCCGCCGGTAAAGTACCGTGCAGACATGCGGCTCACAATACGCGCCGTGTACCTACACAGCCTGCGCAAACACGCCGTACAAACTACAGCCGACGAACACAATAAACTCTTACATTGCATATCCTCCTATGTCAAAATTTCGCTAGTGTGAAACAAAATCTTATTAAGATTCTACATATTTAACAGTATCATTTTGACAATTGTCCAATATGTAGGACGTTAGGCCGGCCTTACACAGTATGAATTATAAGAATCTGAATTCATAATCTGACTCCAGAGTGTGTGTGCTCGTCCAAAGATAATGTATGGAAAGAGGTGCGTTCTGTCAGATCAATCTGAGAAATTCATAATCTGAAAAATCAGATTGTGTGTGGATGATAGTTAAATTGTATGCAATTCCGTGCTTTCTGAATTAATAATATGAATTCAGATTCTTAAAATTCATACTGTGTAAGGCCGGCCTTAGGCCTCAGGAGGAGGTAGTTTTAAATTGACAGAATTTTGTCATGCTTTATACATATATTTATTCAGTCAATTAAAGAAAATTGAATTTTATACAGCAATAATATTTCGAAATAAACTCGGATTAAAAATAAAATCAGGACATTCTCTCCGGTCATCCATACGCATTCGTTATCGCAGTAGCAAGAAGTTGCCATCCCGTAGCACAACGAGATAGCAAACAGAGCCGTGCAAACGTTCTCCGTAAACAAGCCGCTCTATCTGGACGTAGACATTGCAGTTTCGTTCAAACGTACGGCCGCAGCACCTGAGTACATATTTAACAGCACAGCTCGACCCCTCAAACATCCACCGCCCGTCTGCTGACGCATTGGAAGATAGAATAGACGAGTAGTAAGCCGCCGTGCGAGGATTGTCCTAGTATAAATCTTTGTGCCTCAACCTCAATAATCATGTTACATGTTTTTTCACCAAAATAATCATAAATGTAATACCTACCCACTTATTTTGTCAGTTCAAGTGGTTGTGAAGGCTATAATACTGATAAGGATAACTATTTTACTAAGTGTGTATCGTACACAAAAATCCAATATTTGCAACATTGGGCAACCTCAATCTGTATCAGTTTACCGATGGTACAAAAATATGTAACTGATAGCACAGATAAAAACTTAGTACCTAGGATTTGTCATAATCAGGTAATCAATATCGTACAGGACATGAAACGATAAAACAGTATCTGCGGATCAAGAAATCTAACTTAAGTAGCTTAGTTTAGTCACATTGATAAATTGCAGCGAGACTCTGATACGGTCGCGGAGCGCTCCAGATTATAATGAGCGTAGACCTATAATGACGTAAACAAAATTCGTAGAATATTTCTCAAGTGTCGATTCTATTAACCTTGCGTAGGTAGCTTTGCGAAATATGAAAAATATGATTGACAGAAATAATATTGTCTTAATATTTGATCTTGTGAAATAAAGTGCCTACGTACTTGTCTACCAGTCCACGTGGACTGCTACAAGACAAAAGCGAGTAGCGGTTGTGCCATTATTACAATAAATTATGTTTGAAGTATTGTTATGGTCCTAAAAATAGTTTGTATCAGACGTGGTGCCTACAACACGCCGGGTCCATCATCGTTGCGAAACTAAAATATAATCGAAGCGCGTCCACCCGACACTAATCGATGCTCGTGAGCGCTCAATTTTAAAAACGTTTTTGAAAACACACCGTAGATATTCGCTTGATATTGCACAATTTTAAATAAAAATACCTTTAGATCGCACGCTTGTTTGCCTACGTTTGTTTAGTTATAGTATAAAACACTATATAAATGTTATGAATGTTCTGTTTCTAGAATAGTTGTTTCAAAATATTTATGTTAGTTCAGTTCAGGGGCTAGCGTCGGGTTATCTGTAGCCGGATTTATAATGAATCGAATGACTTCTGATCTTTCCATTATCTTCCATGAAGTCGAAGTCTCGGTGAAGGGACGTACAAAGTTCGATATGTTTATTTGCGCCGTGTGAATTGTTGCTGTAGCTACAAATAAAGTTGTAGGTTGTACTTACGTGTATTTATCGCACGCTATTGTGTCGTGTTCTTGTTCGTACACAAATACACGTGTTAATCGATCGGAGCCCGCGGCGCCGGATATGCGAGTCATCACGACCGACTCGTTAATGTCGACAAAAAAACTCTAGTACGCGCTGATTGGTCGGACTGTAGAAACCGCTCGGAAAACTGTCTAGCGTCTACAAATTGGTCAATTCACGTGCATCGCGAAACTTGTTTGTGTTGCTTTATTACGCTCACGAAAGTGCCATGCGGTTTCTCCCGCCGCCCCGCGAGCGAGCGCGCTATTCATTTATTTGCCGACCGTCTGCGCTGAAACAGTTCCGTTCGCACTCGCAATGGGGGTCTTAAACAAACATCTGATCGCGTTGTTTTAAAATTTCAAGTAATCAACACCGGTATAAGCGCACTTGTAAAAAGTGCCGAGTCAAAAAGGCTTTACGCTTTAGCAAAAAGCAAGATACACAATGGGCAATAAACGTTTGGCGGGACCTGAACAAACAAGGGTAGCTAGGAAGCCGGCTTTGTTTGGCGAGAAACATTCGAGTCAACATACGAGTGCGTCGCCTCGGCCCGGCCGCCATTGTGCCTTACCTCGCAGCCTCCGTGCCGCCCGACGCGCATTGCGCACAGCACGCAAGAAACGCATTAAGTATTGATGATTTGAAATGACAATCGCATGAACCGATTCACGGAATCGACCCAGTGTTGCGTGACTAACGACGATTTTGGTTAGTTCAAAAACAATGCGCGCTCGATCCTTGAATACTGATTTGTCATCAGTGGTTAGTAGAGCGACTAGAGCGTAATCGTATCGTGTTAAAAGCCAATTATTGTTTTAACGACTTTCTTAATATTAGTTCGAAGTCGGTTATAGTGGGTATGATTTAAACAGTTGGCAGAATATTGACGTTTTGGTCAACAGAAAAATGCATTTGGTCAGCAACTTATGGTCAGCTATAATATCAGAATTTAATCAGCAATGAATGTCATATTGAGCTGCTCTAAAATCGATGAAGCCATTTAAATATATTAATGCTTAATAAATATTAGAAATGCACGACAAGACGGACCACCGCTGTGCGGAGCTCCTATTTCGCGTATCAAGTTGAAATAGACCTAATTTAGCTAATTTGATATTTCTGTTAACTACTTAAATTTTACTTCTTACCAGTTGTGTAATCTTGCTGACCAATTAATCATTTTGCGGATCTAATAATTATTTTGTATTGCTATTATTTAGTTAGCGGACACATAATATTTTAAGCTTACTAAAAATTTACTAATTTTCCGATAATATTTTGTTGTATTTGCGGTCCAATTGTTGCGCCCGGTTAATTATTTATTGCCGACCAAAACATTATATGCTGACCAATTGATTTAACTGCTGATCAAGTACGAGTAGAAAAACTGCAAATCAAATAAAAATACTCCCGTTATAAACCTCCGTCTTAAAATAATTTAGTAAGTAAATTGTTTAGTGACTGTATAGTTTACAATAGCTACCACAATCCAACTTGTAATATGTAACTATATGAACGTTTCTGAAGTGCCGCGGTTGTCTTTAACTAAATATAATATCGTCATTGGTGTGTTCTGTAAATTATTAAGATAGACGGCGATGTAATGACCATCTCTTTCGTAGCTGGGAGCTGTGTGATAATGATTGACAGCACTTGTTCGCTCCTCGGCTCGCGATAGTCGCGAGCGCAATTACAACCCGATTACGGCGACGTGGCTCGATATCGACACCGAGATAATGACTCCGGAGCTCCACTAGAGCGCTTTTGAATAAACTTGTCCCACATAATTACACACTTTACTTTAATGAATATCGGCTGTCGCTGTCGATGTCGATCAGCTTGATCCGGTTCTTTTAAGAGTCGAGGCATTGGAGCAGCAATTATTTTAAGTAATTTATAATTCTGTCTACCAGTAGCACAACGGTGATGATAAATCGATGTGTTTTTCCATGTGTTATTTATTTGTCTACCTTTATTTTATTCCGTTGTAAACATAATTATAAAAGTTTTCGAGTACACCTGCTATTTAGGCATCATTAATATTATAAGGTGCAATTAGAAAGCTATCTAACGAGGAGCGAGGACCGCGGTATAATATCCGCCGTACATAATTGATGGGCGCCATCCCGCCGCTAATGTACCGCGACAGGCTATGTTTAAACAATTATTGAGGGAATGCGATACGAATCGATGATAATGTTGGCCTCTGTCTGCTGCAATAATAGCCCATTTATCGACTCGACTGCCATTTCGCCGGAGGATTTATTTATTGCCGCGCCATAAGAGCGACCGCATCGCTCGCTTTTAATACTCGTACAATAGCGGTTGCTCTTACTGGCAACTGTTGTCGAATAATGTAACTTCGCCGCGAAGATACGTGTAGCTATATAAAATAACTTATGAAACGGAGCCGGGAGCGGTAATGAAGGACGGCCGCAGTTTGCCGGGGTGCGGCGTCCGGTTTAATTTCGTAAAACAATCGCGGTAAAAGTTCAGTGGGGGCGGTCGGGAGTTACAACCCGTTTCTTTCCCGGCGGGTCACGTCGCCTCTTGCGTAAACAGGTACATAAAGCAAACGTACAATTTATTTCGTAACGTGAGCGTTCCGCGCCATGTGCGGACCGCGGCGTTCTGGGAGGGAAGACGATAAATTGCAGCACGTGGTCGCCGCGCCGCCCATTTGGGTCAACGCGGCCGCGTGCGTTGCACTTGCGAGATTATGGATGCCACTTCTTCACTAGGTGTATATCGCTCTTATGTTGGTACTGCAGGCTAAATGTGACGTTCTCAATATAAAGGGACCTTATGGAGGCAGGCGGTTACGCCGTTTTTAGAACTATTACCATAGTATTCGTATAGTTACAAGAACAAGAAGAGCGTAACTGCCTTCCTCCATAAGGTCCCTTTGTATTGAGAACGTCACAAATATTGTAATATTGTACAACAAAAAGTAGGTACACTTTGTGTTTCGTATTGCAATTATAATCACAATCCATAAGTACATGAGTTTTAATATCCATGAGCTTTAATGGAAACGGAGACTGACTCTGATTAATTTAGTATATGAAGCTTTAAATGAAGGGTAGTGCGGGGATAAATGGGGCGTCACCGCAAGCAAGATGCAGTTCCAGATTAAAAGCTCAACCGACTAAACCACGTGAAAATCGCGCAAAAAGAGGAGTCACCCGCGGCATTAGCGGATGAGTGTCGGAGCCATTAGTACCCCCGCCCCACCCCAAACACCCGCTCACCCTGAAAACCCAGCGTTCCTCTTTTATTTCTCGCGCGGGGATGAACTCCTTAATGACAAACCGTACTATATCTTTTGTGGAGAGCTCGCAAAAGTACGTATTTTTGCGGCTCTTTTGTACGCCCGCTTTTATTCCGCCGCCCGTGGCTGCCGGTATAGCTAGAGGTATGTTACGGTGGTGGCGCGAATGGTACGAGATTTTTCGACTTGTAAAGTCAATGAAATGTTTTAATCTGGAGCGCCTTTGTTCGTGTTTATTGGATCGGCGTAGGTGCCGACTTGACGGGATTGCGATGCGGCTGCGCTCGTCTCGGCGAGTCGCGGAGCCGTGAAATGTGCCCTCGATCGTACTGCCATGCGTCACGGATCACCCAACCCAACTAGGACTATTATGATAATCATTACTTATCTCTTAATAATCATAAAGTTGGGCTTTACTATCTCACTTTGAAAGTTATGTTTCCTTTCGAGTTAATTATTTAAAATTAAATTAAGACAGCTTACAAGCTGTTTTAAATTCAACTCTTAGGATAGAAATAATCTTTAATAAATAGTAAAATTTCTAAATTATCAAGATTATCTTGAATATTAAAACCTTTCTTTGCTTATAGTCGCACGTTTCAGCTCAGAGATGTTGTTCTCGGATCTGTCGAGTGGCGATATGTACCGCAATATATCCATACTCTAATACTCTTGAATTATTACCTTGTTTATTCCTCCATATTCTTTTCGCTGATTCGTATGATAAAACAATAATTTTGTTTTATTATCGCCGTAAAAGAAACCTATCTGCGACTAAATATGTACCTACTCAGTAACGCACACCCAAATGTCGTACCTAATAAAATCTCAATTTCATTTACTACCTATCTACGGCAAAGGAATATGTTATGCTTCATAAAGCACAGACAGTCTTTTGCCTAAATCTTAATGTTATTAAAACTAGAAGTTTTCGTAGTTTTATCTGTACTAATAAAGTATTTTAAAGACTACTAGAAATGTAGTCTCGCTATATAAATGGTTGGTTACCAGCGCCGAGAAAGGCTTCCCTATTAAGCGCACGATGTCAGTGTTGCCAGCTTTACCGCCGAATGAAAATGTAATTTGTGGTAATTCAGGCCGGCGAGCGCGCGGCGTGTCGCTTGCCGATATTGCCCTACCTCTGTGTTAACCTATTAACACTAGTTTAGCACTGAAAATATTTCATGCAGTAAAACATGTATTTAGGTATGGGGCATATTTTTAACAGTCGATGTTCCCAAGTTACAAATAATCGTAAGTAATGTTATAAAGTTTGAATGGTGGAAACAAATACAGGGTAATAATAATAGGCTTTGAAAAAAAACTATCGTTCGTCAGAAATATCTTATATCATTAAAGTTATTTATTTTAAACACGCACCTCATTCATTATGTTTTGTAAGTCAACATGATTACTTAAAGCGAGTTGAAAGTTTCTACTAATGTAACATTTCAAAACATACATAAACTAGATTTAGCAAAAAAAATGACGAATTGTTTAAACACCTTTGGCTTTTTTAGTAAAAAAAAATATACTGTTACAACCAGCGTTCCATTGGATAATTTTACGCGCCGGGTAGATATGTTTTTTTGACACAACACAATCAAATCGTATAGGTAAATCTCGAAAATACCGACTAGAAATTAAACTATACAGATTATTTATATACAAAGCCGGGTTTATAATGAATCTCCCTTTTTAGGGTTCCATAGTCAACAAGGAACCTTTATAGTATAGTTTCGCCATGTCCGTCTGTCGCTCTGTCCGCGGCTTATCTCGGAGACTCTTGATACTACAATGCTGTAATTTCGCATGGCTATACATATTAAATCACGCCTACAAAGTTGTAAAATAAAATCTTGAAAAAAAAATTTTTTTCGGGTACCTCATACGTAAAATCATCCCACTTTTTTTATTCGTCTATTTCATTGTGTAGGGTGTCACTGGATAGGTTTTTAAAAATAAATTTATTTATTTAAAGGACATTTTTTGATTCAGAGATCCGTGTGAAATATTAAGCTTTTTTGTTATTTTTGTTAGAGTCGAGCCCCCCCCTTACAGCCAAAACTACAAGTACCTACTAAAAATCTGGAAATATCTTAAATGCCAGCACAGATGTAATATTTTACTACAATTTAATAATAAAGTTAAAATTCGGGAACATAACGCGAAGCCGAACGCTAGTCATCTATACGTTAATTAAAGGCGTTATCGCCCAACAGAGAATTAAAAATAAATGTCTGCTCTATTCTCGAAAGACCATAAAGGCAATAGCGCCGGACTTCAAAACGGGCAGTAACAAGTAACGTTGCTGCGGCAAACAGTCCGGCTATTTAGCCGAGCGGAATTGAAGTGCAATTTGCGGTGCGGTGCAGCGACACCCAAGCGTTGCCCTGCACCGTGCCCCGAGCCACTTCGGCGGTCGTCAGCGTATGTCGCGATCTAGGCTTCGGTTGTCAGGACTCTGTGTGCGGGTGGCTGAGGCGAGTGGCAGTTGCCACGCTCCAACATGGTTAGTTAGTGAAATGCGTACACAGATGAGTCGTAAAAATATCTGCCGAGGAATTAGGACTTCCGGAGGTCTGTAGAGGCTTTGCCGATCATTACGTGCGTTTTTATAGGTAATTTAATTCAAAATCAATAGATGTTTGACGGGAAAATTATTATTACCTCAACTTTCGTTTGCAAATGTAAATACGTATGTTATGTTATTTTTTCTTGACAAAATAAGGAATAAAACATTTTTTTCACTTAACGATTATTTATAAATAGGATCGTATAACGTATTCAGCAACATATTTGTTCCTAATTGGTACTCCACAGCCTGACATTAGCGAGCTACTATTAGTATCTTCAGGTGATGCTTTGAATGCGTAATTACCTCAATTTCATAACTGATTATCAAACGGGAACTGAGCGACCAATTCAGCCGTATAACTCGTTGATATCACGTTTATAGGATTTATCAGTGATTAATATATTTGGGTATGTAATTACCTTACAATGGGCTGCTGTTCCGGGTTGACGGCACACAATCCGATTATCGTATTCGATTATAAACGAGTGCAACCGCTGGCAAACTATACCTAATCCACAATTTTCCTAACCGTTACAACGCTATACTCGCTATCTATCACTACATAGTATAAAACAAAGTAATTTCCCGCCGCCTGTCCCTTTGTATGTACCTACGCCTAGATCTTTCAAACTACGCAACGGGTTTTAATTTTTTCACCATCAGTTACATAATTTTTCACGAAAGGTTTATGTATATAATAGTACCCGGAGCGAAGCCAGGGCGGGTCGCTAGTATTACAATAAAACAATTAATTAAAAACAAATGCGGTGTAAAAATTTATAAAATGTCCGGTGACAACGACGTTCTTGTTTACAAGGGTGATATTGAACGCATCACTCCGCAAGCTCATTATGTTAATTCCCGCTCGATTCACTGCAGATCTGAATAAAATCATTGTGCATTTAAACGTAAAATACCCCACGGAACCAATAAACGCGGCCGGCAACAATTTATCATTTCGCTCCGCCGCCTACATATTGTTTATCGTGTTAATTGTATTTGTTATTCTACCATCAGCTTATTTGATTGTAACAACCGATATTTACATCGCAACGGATTTAGGGCTGCCGAATTTTAAAATATAAGATCGATGGTATAGGTATAATATAAGTAATAAAACGGAATAAGGTGGTGATTATAGATTGCGTTTTCTATTTCAACTATAAATTATCCAATTTAAGTAAGTTACGGACTACGGCCACGACTACTAAGTTACAGTAGTAACTAAATCAAATTTAATGAAGTCTCAAAAGTGCAGAAAAGCCTTTACGCCAAGGCAGAACGTCAGCAAAAATGTTTGCCCGTTATTAAAGGTTATGATTTATAATTAAGTATAAATTCATACTTTGTTGTTCATACCTCCGCGTCTTATCGCGTTGGATTTGACTTAACTTGACCTCAACAGAGTCAATATTAATGTAATTGCCGCAAGATTACATTAACTACATAATAGGAACATTCCCACGCAAACTAATCCAAAATGAAAGATAAACATTTTAATTATATAACGTTTTGGAATGTGGAAACATTATCGTGTCAATTCGTATGTAAAACATGTCCAGTTAGCGGCCGGTAATTTAGCCGATGACGGCTTTTATTGAATATTAATGTTGTTATTATACGAAGAAATAGATCACTGAATTTAAATTGCTCTCGATCAATCGGTGTGCTCGTTAAAACGACGTGTTTTTATTCGCGTTATCGGAGCTACGTTACAGTTCCACAGCCGACTGCGTGATCTTCGTAACTTGCCATAAAAACATTTCGGATTTAATGTCCGATAACGATTCGTCACAACACGAGAATATTATTGGAGTTTATTCGATAGATTGATACGAGTTAACGACGAATGTTAATGTAATGTTATTGCTATGAATAATATCGTTTTGTAAATATAGATGATCTTTATTTAATTGGAGGCTTGGACATTTTATGTAACTTTTTGATTATTTGTTTTGCAGACGGAGATAGCAAAAAGGCTGAACGCGATAATAGCACAGATCCTCCCGTTCCTGTCGCAGGAGCACCAGCAGCAGGTCGCCACGGCCGTGGAGCGGGCCAAACAGGTCACTATGACAGAACTCAATGCCATCATTGGGGTAAGTAACACTGTTTTGACCCAGGCGACATGAAACCGGGAACCACCCATCGTTTCCAGCCCTTGTTAAAACAGCTCTCAATACTGGCATTTGAAACTGGCAAATTTCAATACATTAACAGATAAAATCACGACACAAAAAACTAACAACGGAAGTATAACTAAGCAACTTACAATTCTAATACCGCAAAAAATTGCAATGTGCGCTGAAGCGTGAAATGTACGCCTTCGCTGAGCGCATAAAGCGTTACATTACGCGTGACGTTGCGAGTGAAACAAATTCACCGGATCCGCTTTTCATGCGAAACCGATTAAATCTACACGTGTCTTGTTTGCTCGGCAGTAGGTTGTAAACGCGGAATGTTTGGCGACGCCGCCGGCCGGCGTGCCAACTGTCCAAACACGCCGTTGCTTAGTTATGCGGCTGATTGCAAGCTTCACGAATAACCTGTCTGTCCCGCCGCACTCTATATTAAACTACTATCTTTTCTAACTACTAATAACTCACGCGAACACTGATCAAACTGCTTCTATTTAAAGACGATAATAAAAAACCTTGTAAAAGTTTAGCACAGGTAAGAAAGTTAAGTCGAATCTATAAAAGCGCTTTCAACAGGTCGAAAGTTCGACGCTCGTTAATTAAACGATCTAAGACGAGTTGGCCGCCAGCCAGCGCCGGAGAGTTGATAAAATTACTTGCGACTACAGCGCCAACCAATTTGTAAAGAAAATAGTAATTTATTGTATTAATTTATCTTGACGCGATGACCCCGTTGATAATTATTAGTGCATGGCTAGCCGTGTTTAACGGCTGTACACGTGTGAGGCGGCCATTCGTCACCGCGTGGGCGCGGAACGGGTGTACCTGCCTAATGACCGCGCCGTTAGCGTCTACGCGAGACGCTAACCGCGCATTCCACTCGCAAATTAGAGCCCGTCTTCAAATTGTCGTTCTAACTAATTCCACGATACTATAATTGCACTTTTTAGCCCGCGTATCGTGAGGACTTCATTGCTACACGGTCCATTACTTCAGCTCGGCTCGCATTCGCGTTCGGGTGCCAAGTCGTTAGTGCGACCTATTCTCGCGATGTGTTAACGCTTGGCGTGTGTTAATGTAAATAGATACCTATCTAGTAGTTTTGTAGGTACGACGACTGAAATAAATCACTTTAAAGATAATGAGGGCGAAAATAAAGTGGTGGAAGTCACTCGACGCTGTGCTGTCTGCGGCCGCGCTGGCGCCGCGCCAACTCGATCACCGTACGACACCGCCCGCGCCGCCACCGATCTATTCCCTCTATTTTTAACAATCCCAAAACGAAACTTTCTCAGAATTATAATTGGCTGCCGCTATTCAATAGCAGAATAGCCACTTTGAAATAAAATTAGCCGAAGATTTGCGCGGCCATGTAGCTTGACATTTGGCTCGGTGTCAACAATCTTACGGATTATTTACACGTATTCGCACATTTAAATCCGAGAACTCCGAGCCAACTTCTGTTAAACATGTTACTAATTCTTTATGTTGTATTATACGTTATTGTGATCCTTTTTCCGCATCAACGATTTAGATCGTTATTCAATATGAAATCGAGTCTTTTATGTCGTGTCTACGGTCTGAAAACACCTCCAGTTAGAAAGAATATACCTGCCTAAAGATCCCCTAAGTATTTGCTGAGGGTTCAACGCCCCCGGCCGTGAGGATTTACCTATAGATTTACTGAACAGCTTTCGAGATACCGGCAAAACGCAATATCGTCTCCCCCCTATAAAATACTCTAATTTAAATAAAAAAGCTGCGCCACCTTCCGTATGTCGGTCCTTTTTTATTACGAACCTTTTTTATTTTCGGGTCAGCTCGGGATCAAAGGGGCTCTCCCCGGAGAGCGCCCGCCGCCCCGTCTGATTTGCGACGATTCCACCGCGCGCCGATTTGTGAAGAGGGAATACTCTTCAAATTGGGGACTCTGTTTGCCTGCCTATTAAAATCACTTACCGTCTTGCAGAGTGCTCCGTTTCGAAATTTAAACGTCTCGCTTTTGTTGAAGCTTTTGTTTACGATCCTCTTGTTTCTCTTAAGGTGCTTTTATGTTTGTTACCGTCGACTTCTATCGTATTTCATTAATTGGTTTGTAGGTATTTTTATATTGATGTTGCTATTAAACCTTAATTATTTTGTTTTAAATAAACCGATAGGGAGGGTTACAAAACCGCGAGGCATCATGTGTGAACATGGCGGCAATGAGCGAGCCGGAGGGCCGGGCAGAGGTCGGGCGGAGTCGTCGCGCTCCGTTATCGGCGGGCACATCATTTCTCGTTCTGATTTTATTCCGCGTCGCCGGCGTTTGAGGGGTGGCTCCCGACCTCGGAGGTAATAGCTTCCAGATACTCGCACCCTCTCATGTTCACCTACATGACACAAATGTTCGCATTGAAACAATATTCACGTAACTTCTGCGGATCGATACGCGGCTCCGTGTCAGATACGCTCCTGGAATTCGATATCGAACCTCACGACTAATAATCTAATCCCAATTTATGTTATTTGTAGTTGAAAATACATATCTGCGGCAATAGCGCGGTCTAAACAAGTGTATTACGTGTCTCGTTTATGCAACATTATCTGGAGAGATAGGTGGGCAAACACGAGTGCTGCGAGTAAATAGCGCGTATCTGTTTCCCCGTCGATGGCTCTATAAACAAGCGAGTCGTGAAAACATTTCTGTCTAGTTCACGTCGGTTCTCGCGCCCTCTGATAAAAATTACGACGGGAATAAATCGGGGTGGGGGAGGCGGTGCGAGGGGAAACATGAATTTGTCATTTTTTCCGAGGCACGTTCGCGGGCGGATGATAAATATTGCATGGGATCGTGTGCTGGGGCTCGGGTGTTTCTTGTGCGGCGCTCGCGGGGCCGCATTAACTTTTTCCTCGTCGGTTAGACGGCTGCTTGTTTTCCGACGTGAGTGAGATGGGGCGCCTGTCGTCGCTTCCAATGAAATTATGAAATCAGTTTTACGACTCATCCGGCTCACGAGTTTTTCTTTTACCCCAATATTTTTCCGTTCTGTTTTGGACTTGTCATACTGGTTTATGATTATTATTTTGATGGATTATAATAAGAAAAATAATGAGCATGGAAATAACTGAATGTTTATGATTTTTTATTTATATTCGTTATTTACAATACAATACAAATAGTCTATTAAACACAGAAAGTAAATACAAAACAAATGTCAATGGGAAATTGAAATCATTAGGTCATTATGTGATCGAATGGATTTATTATGGCAATGGAAAACGAATACGTAGATACATATTTATACTTCGAATATATACATTATGCAAAATATTATAAATATGAGTAATTATACAAAAGCGGTAGTTTCAAAACAAAACACGTAAATGAAACAATAATGGCTGTATCATTACGCTTATATTAACTCCCCACTTCACCCGCTAATGAACCATTACTTTTGAAAGTAGTATTTGTATTTAACTCTAAGTGATAAAAGCAATTATGTTGAAAGTGTAACATGTGTGTCGGCGCGTCGCGTGTATCCACCTCGGGGTTTCCTGTCTAATGGTGCGTTCGCCCCCTCGCCACCCCGTCTCAATAATGTACCCTCTTTGTAGCTTATGTCGTCGTTTTATGCCCTGTGTTCACGGGCGAGCGATTTAAGGCCCAATATCGATAGTTATCAACTCTGATACAATGGGGACGGACGTGAGCTACGCCGCTATGAATGTCGTCATCCTTAATTTTTTGTTGATCGCTCCATTTTTAACACCCAGTAGATATTATTGGAACAACGACAACGAATGCGTCAGAGTTGCAACAGACAATTACGACCGCCGAGGCCATTATAGCTTCATCGATATTTTAATTGCCAACAAATCGGACGTCAATTGGCAAAATATACAGGCAATCAATCAATTACTTTATAGTAGTTAGGCAATATCTTAATCCGTCCCCGGCAGACCGGGCTCAGGCAATCGCTGGTAATAGCACTTTAATGTGCTCTAACCGCGAACTAACTGCTCTTAATTATTTGAGCGTGTTAGAATGGAAACTTTCCTCCTCTCCCGATAGCTTCTATTAAAACGTAACTAATTGTAGGTTAATGATATAGAAGCGATTACGAGCCACTCATGTTACTTAGCTGCTCACTAATAGTAAAAGCAATAAGAACGCAATAAGCGTTATCGATGAATGACTAGTTTTTATGTTTATAGATCGTTTGTTAATTGCGTGATACCGTGTTTTACATTTTAAACGTCCTTACCAATTTTATAAATGCACGTGTTTTTATCCATTACAATTTGAGCACCCTTTATCTAAAACAACAGCAACAGAATGTATCTACATCTATGTGTACAGGGTGCTATCATAAAAGCGTCGCTTTCGATTCGAGGGAGAATATTTTCCGCAGAAATCTGTGCTCTTTGGCTTACGCTATCCATTTATAAATGGGGAGTAATCCCGCGTACACGGCGCGCCGCAGCCGCGGAGCGAAGCTCCCTCAGCCTAACATTTTTATCGCCACAAACACGTACTTTATATATTCAAATTCCTACGAGACCTACATGCCTCCACCCACATTTAAAATGCCTAAGAGATCTTGTGATTTCTCATTCCGTTCGCTTAAGTGAATAACAAATTGAATCTTAATACTACGTGGGCTTTGATAGTTTATTTAATTTGTTTGGGATTATCGGAGAGGCATAACGATTTAGGTTAACGTTTATAAATGTTGAGCTTCAAGGCTGTTAAAATATTATTTGTAGTATGTTAAATACTACAAATAAGCTTTTATAATTGTATAACATGAATTTATTCATAATATTTCTGCTGCTAAATGTACCTAGGCAATCCTTTGATTCATTTTTACGAAAGGGTAGCTTAACATCCTTTATCTCGCCTTTATCTCGGCAAATCACGCGAATAGGGATCAATGGGGTCTACGCGATCAGTCGCGAGCAATTTCCATTCTATCATTAAATTATAACAATCATCCTCGCCCTGGGCTTAAGAGAATTTAATCCTACGTCAATTTGGTTCATAATGTAAACTCCGAGAAACACCAAAGTTCTCCGAGACGAGCAAACGTCGTTGAGGCACAAGTTTTAATACCGCGGCTCTATCGTCGCTTTAATCACTTCTAAATATGCGTCGCGCAAAAAATACAGGGGAGGCTCTGTTATTGTCGTACATAAGAATCAGGGGGATGCTACCCCCTTGCGGGCAAACGAGCCGCGCCAGCGCAGCCTACAGACTGAACTAAACCTCTACTTTATATTGTAAACTTTATAAACGTTACATTAATCATACACATTCTGATTTCAAATATTACGTCAAACTTTGATTACAAATGCCTCTAGTGACTAGAATTACACAAATTGTCCATTGTTTTAATATTTATAAAATATCTATATAAATAAGGGGCTAGGTTAGTGTATAAACAACTGGCAGATGGTTAGAACAATCGAGTTTGGTCAACCCTCGTAGGGCTGGTGCGTTTTGTGACACTCGGGCTTAACATGCATGCACGAAATAAAATTTGACAGGTGCTAGGGAAATTAATACATCTATTAAATACGCTTAAGGTTTAAAATAAAAGTGTCTCATCCTGGTTTTTATTTCCTTTTATCACTAAACGACTATAGTGATTTTCACATTTTTAAAGCGATTTTATCAAGACGGGACACTTTTATTTTAAACTTCAAGCGTCAAATCTTACATTATAACATGGAATAGATGTATTCATTTCCCTAGCACCTGTCAAATTTTATCTCGTGCATGCTAAGCCCGCTTGGGGTTTTTACAACTTGGTCGATTCTTGATCCTTCTCTAACTCGTTACTAGCGAAAGAGACGAGCTAAGCGACAAACAAGAAAATGTACGATGGGGGATATCGTCTCTCGTCACGAAGAGCTGTAATTACGGCTCTGTTTGTATAATTTCACTGCGCCCACGCCTTATTACGGATTCACGGCGGGTATTATTTTAATAGAGCGAGGTGAACGACTGACCTGTCGGTGATATTGAAGCGTTGTTAAATAATAGATGGCCGTACTAATTCGGTCACATAAAGTCTTAATTGCTTAGTTTATTCATTCATCATCGCGTTTAATAAGATTTGAAAATATTCTCTGTAGATAAACTGTATAATGTATTATTTAGTAATCCCTATCCCCGTGAACAGCGCGCTTTGTTGTTTGATGAAATAAAACGATTATTTAGCCTCCGCGGGCCCTGAAAAATGGACGCAGATCAAAAATATAATTCGAATTAAAAAAATCCCCTTTTGTAGGAAAGCACTCCAGCTAAGTGGCGCTCGCCACCTTTTGACACACAATAAATCACAGCCGTGAGCGGCCAATAAAAAATATGTTCCACCCTCGGCGAAAATCCAATTAATTTTCGGCCGCTAAAAAAGAACGTGCTCGTCCGACCGGAAAAAGCTTGGCGAGTCGGAGCAGCGCGGGAGCGAGCACAGAGCGAGCGTAGGCGGCCGCGGGCACGCAAGCGGAGCGGGGGCGGGCGCGGGCCGCGAACAGATGGGCGGCCGACCGCTCGCAGTGTATAATAATAACGTTAAACGAGACGAGATACGAACGGGAAGCGCGGGAAACGGAAAGTGGAAAAAGGGGAATAATGGAGAAGGAGTAATCAATTTCGCTCAGTCGCCGCCGCCGGCGGAGTTCTCATTTAAAATTTAAAATATCGTGGCGCGCAGGGGGGCCCATGGAGGACTTTTAATTTGGCTCTACTACGTTTTAAAAATGCACGACGCTCTGCGGTGACACATCAATTCACTTTGACTGTCGGCACTCTGAACTAAAATGTTTTTTTTTTTCTTTAATCAGGGTAGCTAATTTGCGGCCTGCGCGTGAAACTCATACATATAATACGATCAAAATTAGAATTCCTAAAAAATACATACGAATGTGATTTATAAATTATGCGGCCCTAGCATATGGCTAGCGTTTTTTGCATTGGGTCTAAAGGCATAAATTAGTCTAAAATAAAACCAAAATTTAATTTTGTCTGGTCTTACACGGTAAACAACATAAAGTCATGAGAGTATACACCACGCTTATCGCTACTGCAAAAAACCAAAAACCTGCTTAAACCCTTAACAGACTTAACAATGCTTACAATTTGTCAAAATTATTCGTATAAGTGGTAATTTTGTCAAATGGTTCGATCTGGATATTCGATATTGTTTAAATCAAAATTCTATCATTCTTTTCTATTTTATTGTAAAATAAAAAACAACAATAGACTATACAAATACATAATATAGAGAACGACTACCTACTGAAAGCAATATTGTTAAGACAATATCGAATATAATAAAATAACCTACAAAATTACCAACCAAGAGATATTCTCTCTTTGTTGTCATTACTTGAATAAAACAGCAATGACAATAGTTATATCAACTAAAGCTAATAACACAGCAAACTTTGTAATTTAACTTACATCTTAGTTGATTTATCTAACGTCTTTTTAGGCTCGTTTGGACGCTTATTCACCACATTCACGACCTTGATAAAGCAATAGTTTTTTTTAGTCTTTAAGAAACCCATAGTTCTAATGTCCAGCTATTATTGCAGCAGCAACGGCCGGACCTGCCGCGGCTCCTTCAGCAGATGCACGCGGCGCACCTGCCCACGCACGGGGCGCCGCCGCTGCCGCTGCTGGGCCAAGGAGCTCTGCCGCCCGCGGGACTCCTGGGACTCGGCGTACCCCACCACCCGCTGTCCGTGCTGGCCAAGCCGCCGGACCTGCACCGCCCTGACGATAAGGGCAACGGTAAGTACCACTACCGTCAACAAAGGGACCTTTTGTTTCACTTTAGGGACCTAATTCCACTGTCATTCTCATCAACTTTTACATTCTTAACAAAAAAAAATACCCTTAACAATTTGAGCACCCTTTATCTAAAAAACAGCAACAGAAAATTGCTTCATGTTTTGTACAGGGTGCTCATAGAACAGACATTGTCATAAACAATATTGCTTCCAGTAAATGTCGTGATAGGCGATGGCGGACCGTATACGCAGATAGACAAAAGCTTCAAACAAATAACTCCTCTCATTTTCCACCGGGGGTTTAAGAATAAACAGTTTTAGGTAATGGTAGAGCCAGAGATTTTCACATTTTCACATTTTTTAGCAGTTAACAATCCTGATTTCTTAAACAAAACATTCGAGAGCCGGACCCCACAACAGTTTTGCCATCGTAGCGTAAACTAAAACTAAAATAACGTATGGAATTTCGTCGAATGCTCGGAGTAGAATAATGAATGACGGTCAAATTCCCATAGATAGGTACGTTATTAACGTAGGTAATTCTGAAAAATATTTGTGTAATATTTTTAACTCTTATTAATTACCTACTTATAAAAAAATACAATGATATAGGTAGTATATCCAATTGCAAATTTTCAGTTCGTTTACAACACAATAAAGGTCATAAATATCCTAATTTAACAGAAAAACTAGTATCAGCGCGTCTATCAAACAGTAATATTATCTTAGATGTGTTTCACAAAAATGTGAGGCCATATTTTAAAAGTGAGTGTGTTGTTTGCGCGGCTGTTGTTTGTCGTGTGCCGGGAGACTATTAGCCGCGCCGCGCCGCGCCGCCGCCGCCGCCGACGTCTCCAATCCCACTACTGTTTCAATATTTACCAGCTTCGAGAGGCTTTTTGAACTCACTGTTTGCGTGTTTTCGGATAGCTGACGGCTATAAGGCTCTCCCGATATTGCTTTGAGAGTATGAAAAAGTCCCTCCTCCAAATAAAACCTACTTGTAAATGTTTGGATAGATTAAGTAAACAGCGTTCGAGGATTTCGTAAAATATATCTCGAATTTGTCGGTAATAATAGCGGGGCTAAGTTGTATCGTACACCAGCTAGGTATAGTTCGAGTTATAATATTATTCATACAAACAATGGGGAGGTGCGGTTTCGCCGTAGCGCGAATAATCCAGGCACGCAGGGCGAGCGCGCCACAAATGAAAATGTAACACAGAAATGGATTTGGAAGCCGCCCGTCGCTCCGGTTAATTACAAAAGCAAGCGGTAATCTGCGCTCGGGGATGTTCCGGCTTAGCGCCCCCTCGGCCTCCCGCCACTTCCCCGGCTAATTTGTGCCATTATCGGTGTACTGATGTAAGAGTTACCGCGCACCTGCCCCCCACGCCCCCACCCCGCTCAATTAATTATTCCTCGCTGGTGTGAGCGTCGCGTGTTTTAGTCAATTAGTAACGTAATTTTGCGGGTGACTTGAGTGTATGCGGTCGCGCACCGACTCTGCCGCCGCGTTTTAATGTTCACTAAATTACACGGATTAAAATAAATAAGCGCTAACTCGTCGTCGATTCCTATTTGTCTAAAATTCAAGTTTGTAAATTACAATCCATATTACGATCGCGTGTTTGTAAAGGTAATAAAAACGTAAACGTTCGAGCGTTAATAACAAAATCAAACATGACCGAGCAATTAAGCACGATTAGTTGTGTATTATAATAATTGTTCCGGCGAGCGAGCAACGCATTGATTACGAGAACAGGCGGGATGCTAACTACCACTCGCGATAGCGTGCCCAATCATTGAGGCTATTGCATTTAAATTAATTGTAGCATGCACTAATACCCCTTATGCCGACTATATACCGCACATGCACGGCTAATAGGATTGCGCCAGCAATTGCTTTGCTCACAAACTCCGGCGATTCATGCGACGTATTAATGCCTTTGACGTGCACGCGCGAGTACATAGAGCTCCGTTGCTTCAAATTATCGGCGACATAAAACACAGTTGGTATCGCTAGCTTACAGGTTGCTTTCGGAAAATTATGTGAAAACAATCTCTGTTCAATCTTGAAATGTTCGTTGATTTTCAGCAACTATCCATTTTATCATTCGTTTATCAAAATTGCAAAAAAAAACGATTTATATAAATGACTTATGTAAAGCGTGGAAAGACGGTATCTGCTAGTTACCACAGCTTCACCCGTGTAAAATCAGTCTAATCATTAGGTCCTTGCACAAATATCAATCTAACGTGAATCTAACGCTTCCCATGCCTAATTATGAGCTATCTCATAAATTCCGTGTCACGGCAAACATTGATTGATACTAGACGGGAGCTAATTCTAGAGGCAAGTCGCGATGCAGACGAAGTGCCGGCCCCGTACAATGCACCACACGTGACCTGCCTGTTCATGTGAGAGCTTGCATTAGTATTCCCCACGAGCCTGGTATACGTTCTATTGCGCCCACTGTAAAGTTAAGAACAAAAAACATTATTAGGTTAGGTACGCCAGCAGTTGTAGTTTTTTAATGGCCGGTTAGTCGTTGAACTTTTAATAGAAGGAAACGTGTATAGCAAGATAGTTGTTAATCACTTATATCCCATGTACGGACGCATAAATATAGCATCAAAGTGTTAATGTATTGTAAAGAAAACACTACATTACACTAAGTATTATTCCGCAAGAAGTAATGGCTACCTTTATCGAGCTTATTTTTCTTTGAAGTACCTTTTTGTAGAGTTCTCGAGATCATAATATTGTATTACCTACCCCGAGCATATTGGTCGGAAAGGTTCCGTAATTATATTAGCTCTCCCTACATTGCGGTTAACTTTCGTCTTAGGGTTCCGTAGGCATCTGACAAGTTCGTGAGGCGGGATGGGCCTCCATTACCGCACATTCTACAACTTTCAGAGTATTTCGTGACAGCGTCTATCGAAACTTCGTAAATAACTAAGTAATAGAGTCGTAAGCGGAAAATAACAAGTAAAAGAACTTTGTTTTTGTCATCAAAATCGTTTTGAATGTGGCCAACATTATCAGCAACAATCTCATCTACGCACACATTTGCAAACTCATTAAAACCGTTATTAAGGCGCATGAGCAGCTTTATGAGGGTCATGATAATAATTGCTATTAGAAAGTTCAGCCTATAATAGTATACATTTCGTGCGGGTGGCAACCCTAGCCCCAGGGGATGCGTGACGCGACGACAGCCTCTGCAATATTCATAGAGCACTTTACACCCGGGCCTGCGTCGACCCCGACTCAATTTATACCCGGGTACGAATCGCTGAGATTATACCTACCCTCAAAGTATCTATCCGCATTATAATACGTTTCAATTTCACCTACTCAACATTTCCCCCTTCCGGACAACCAGATGAAAATATTGACATGTCTCGCCGATCGACCAGTCATTAATTTGTGTAATTTGTTTGCAGGTATCAGTTCAGCGGAGGAGAGGCATGTGAGTACAGAATAACTTTTTGCAATTTAGCTTGGGTTTTAAAAATTTCGTCGACAAAAATGTGCTTTGAAAAATTCCTAACAGGCGTTCCCGTTGCTTTTTCCATTTGGGAACGCGAGCGCGGAGTGTTTCGCTCGAACACGTTGATTTCATAACACGGGCTGACTGGAACAAGTGGGGGTGCGATGCAAGTGGCACACCCTCGACAGGGTTGGCACGAGCCGCAGTTTAATTCGGTTAAAACGTGACTCATTGCGGAGTTGAAACGTGCCGCCATTTAGCGTCACTTCGAATGAAATCGAGCGAGAGCTAGAACTTAAATATCCAAGCACAAAGCTCAGCACCAGATGCAATCTTGACCAGTGTAGGTTTAAGCCACAGCGGAGCCTTTAGCCATGTTTTATTTTTTACAGTTAATATTTTAAAAGAGAAAATTCACACCTGAAATTCATGTATGCATTTAAATATTGGAGAGGCAAGCGTGGGCTTGAGAGCTTGATATTCCTGCCAGTTTCTTCCAAAGTTTAAAGTTGTAAAAAGTTAGGGTAGCAACCCTAGCACAAAATAGAAGCGTGCTCTGAACCGAGCGCGTCGCTTGGAGGTGTTGCGAATGTCGGCTATCGTGTTACCGTGGTGGCGCCCCCCGCGCCCCCGCGCCCCCGCGCCCGCCGGTGCAGCGGCGCGCCGCAGATGTGCCCGCCGCAGCCGTCGCCGTCGCTCTCAGCGAAACGAAATGCATGCGAATCGATCCGCACCCCGCTACTCTATAACATTGTCTTTGTTCACCTAACCTACTTCTGTACGCGCCACAAATCTTTTTGACGTTCCGATTTGAGAAACAATGGAGAATGGAATTTATGCTGCGAATTTTTTAAACGTCATTGATAATTAACGGTGGAGTGAGACCACGTTAAGCGTTATTAAAGCGGAAAAGTATTGCACGGTAACTTAGTTTTTCTAGCGTGCCGAGGCAAGTTAGAAAACGGTCGGCGACTTTATAAGTTGTCGCAAGTTTACCCGGACCCGGATCGGTGTCGGCGGCCCGCGGCTGCCGATCTGTGCAAACGCGCGGCGAGCTGAGTAATGCACGGACGCGCCTTACAATTTGAAGTGGGGAGGCTGGGGGGGCAGGGGGAACTGCACTCCGTAATAAAGTTTACATAAACCGAGCGTCTTGGCTGCGGCGAGGGGGTCAGGTTACCTCGCCCTTCGTCCGAATGTTTTCACTGGAATCACGCCGCTGACACACTGTTGCAGCTCGTGTTTATCGGCAAACGCGCGCTGGTTGATTTTTATTTTACATACGTACATACAGTTGTAGTTGATTGTAGCACCAATGTATGCGAAATGGTGGCTGTGCTTTTGCTACGCTTCAACAATGTTGTACATTATGATTATAATACTATTTCATCGACTTATTTACAATACAGTTTAACAAAGTCTAATTTGTTAGCGGAAAATGTAATCATTCTGCCGTAGCTACCCTAAAATACTGTATCAAGCACTAATTTAGTTACTAACCTAATTGAATAGGAAGGGATGAGGCAATTTTGTTCATATTACCGTATAATTTAATTTGGTACCTCCTTCCTCAAAAGCTCCTTAAAATCTCCCAAAATAATCAAGGTTAGGTTAGGACGGTTACGTCTGGCAATTTACACCGACGTGAAATTGAGCAGCGCCCTCCGCGAGCTTTCCACAATCTCATTTGGCAGCATAATAACCGCGGATTTATTTCCGCCGCCCGTTCATTCGCTCTCAAATCGCGCCTAATATTCAATTTGGACGCCCGAACCACACAAAAACTGCTCCGAGCCGGTTCATTACGCCGCATCTCGCCTCTTCATCCTCCTTACCTTATCTAAGCCACTCCAGCCTCCCTCCGCCCCCGCTGCACACCACTTCGAGTGGAAAACTCGCAGGGCGAGGGCCGCTCAACCTTGTTTAGCATTCTCCTCGACTTCTTTATTTAATAGATGATGAAAAAACCCCGGTCCGAATAAATTTGCGTTTGTTCTTCGACAAGGCTCGGCTGCGTGTTTGAAGGTGCGCTTCTTTAATTAAAGTAGCAGCGGTGCGTGTAAAAGCGACTTACCTGGAGAATAAGGACCGGCGCTTTATTAAAACATTAAAGTAAAATTTGAGAGGGCGTTAGCCGGTGACAACCCTAGCGTCATGTTTACGCGCGGCGGAACAGCGCTCGACACAACCCTCACAATTTATCGCCCCAGACTTTTCTTAATTGGAAGAAATGGCCACTTGTAATTATTAAGACGCCGTAAAGTGAAACAGATTGCGCGGTAGTCTCCGCGGCACTCGGGAGTTTACCCTCTTTTACCTTTTCTTCACATTTGATATAGGTATTAACTTAGTGGTTTGTATACGTACTATTCTGTTTACTACTTGCTTTTACTTTACTAGTGAATAAATATAGCAAACGAGAACGTTCTATTTCTAGTTGATTAATCAAACGTAGAATTAATATCAATAAACGTTTGTACGGGTACCGGCTTATGGAGTGAAGGCATCTGATAAAGCAAGCTGGCTCCTCGCATGGATATTGATCTGACGCATGCGCCGAGGGCGCCGGCTGACACGCTCCGGAGCAGGAACTAGGAACACTACCAACATTTACAATATCTATTCATCATTCTAATACTATGATAAACCCTTTTGATACTTGATACAGTAGGTACTAAAGTTACAGTACTTTTTTAAAGCTGTACAAATTCGAAAGCTTTTTAACCGACTTCAAAAAAAAAGGAGGTTCTCAATTTGACCTGTATGTTTGTATGTATGTATGTTTGTCCACGATTATCTCGCGTTTGGCTGAACCGATTTAGATGCAGTTTTCAGCAAAGTATTTGTTACATTCTGGAGAAGGTTTTGGTATACAAGAATAATGGATACCACGTGACGTCATCCGCATGGATCCGTCATAAGCGATATATTAGTTCAACTCGACCGATTTTATGTTGACGCGATTTTTTTAGTGATAGTTATACTCGTATCACTAAAAAGCGAAAAAAAAAATGTAATAAAAAAAGACGAAAAAAAATGTTTAATAAAAAATAGAACCGTCTTCAAAAAAAAAACCCAGTAAACAAGACTAAATAATGACCGGCTTCCTAGGAATTGCCTATTTGATGGGTGCCTAATAGGTACATGGAATATATCGAAGTCGGTGGCAAGAATCATGTGAGTTGTGACATTGCTATTGTGTAAACCTACTTGACACCGGCTTAGATATATTCCATGTACCTATTAGGCACCCATCAAATAGACAATTCCTAGGAAGCCGGTCATTATTTAGTCTTGTTTAGTGGGTTTTTTTTGAAGACGGTTCTATTTTTTATTAAAAAATTTCAATATGTTAAATATGTAGGTATTACTAGATTTTGCCCGCGACTTCGTCCGCGTAGCAGTCGTTTATCACTGCTCCCTCGGGAGCTGTCCATTTTTTTTCGGGACAAAAGTAGCTTATGTGCTATTCCAGACTATAATATATATATATTTTTTTAATACTTTTCTCCCATAAGTGATACCAACTGCTTTCGATCGACAAAACGTTACGTACGACAAGAACAGTCACCTTGGTATTATACAGTTTCAAGTCGTCGACATGTAACAAACATGTTGGTTCAACGGCTGACTGGATTACCTTAAGGCCGTCTAGATCGCATTAATCTATTCAACAATATTGCAGATACATTCGGCTCATGCTCGCCGAGCCATCGCCGAGCGCCTTGCCGGCGCTAATCTTCTTACCCGATACAGCATAACAGATTACTGCGTCGCCGTCGGTGCATCCCGACAGATTATCAGTCTTGGTCTAACATCAAGTCTCGCTTAAATTTATAATCACGCGGAGTAAATCACGGCGTCTAACACTTTCCCCGAGCAATAAACGCCTTAATTAGTCGGTAACGGGTCTATTACGGAGCTTTACGCTTATTTGAGCTGAGTATGTTCATTTTGAAACGTTTTACGACGGAATAAGTTAATTTCGAGGAGAAACCGAACGCCAGTAACTATTATAATGACAAAAGTTATGGTGATTTATAAATTTTAACAGCTTTTATCTTACGTTTAATCTATGTCTGGCTAACAGCAGGAAGAAGATTTAATGATAAATTAAATGAAACTTTCGTTAGTAACTCAGAAAAGTTTCGTTGATTTTTCAATTTTAATTGTGTCCATCTGAAAATTGCGCTTGATAAAACGATACTGTAAAATAAGAAGCAAGCACTTTGAGTTAGAATAAAAAATGAAGTAAATGTTGAATTAACGTGGAGGTAAGGTAACTTCTCAGGGTAACTTATAGTTCTTAAGGTAGCGCATGATGAAGTGGAGCGCCGTTAACGCCGCGAGTTGGTAGTTACCTCCGAGGTGTTCGGTCTCGCGGCTTTGTTCCGCGTATCGCATCGATTATGCAAGCTTGATCGAATCGAACCTCCCACCCCCCTACAACAATACCTCTGTCGCCGACTGGAATATTCAATATTTCAGACCTGTTCTCAATACATTGTATTGTATAAGGTCTATGCCTTCATTATTTCATAAACAATATTAGATGATATAAGTTCGTGACTCTTATTGATATAATTTATTCGATACGCTAGCACAATTTGTAGACGGAGGGAAATTCCAATATCTGGTGTATTTATTATTGATGGAACGTTATCTACCTCCCACATTGTCGTGATATTAGACGCTGCAAGTACCTACCATGCCGAGGTGAATGCAAGCATCCTAGGGCCATTGTTTAGTTATATTCAGAAATCACGGGGCTTGCGAACCGTGCTGCGACCGCCAGGCGATGCCGCTCCCCTCCCGCAGATTCAATATTCCAAATGAAATATTCAATACGTATTGCATTCGCCGATCGTATCGAAAGTGCAATATTTTATAGGTGCCGTTCGTAAACAATACGAACATTTCAATTCGCATAATGCTCAGCGTTCCTCATTCTGTAATATGCATTCCGATTCCATGCTTAATTTATTTATTTATTAAAACTTTTTGATGAAATGTTCTTAGCGTTCATTACTTACGTGGGTATTGTATTACATTACATCTAAACGGGTAATGGTTTCTAGCAAGTAAGAAATCCTTTAAATGGTGCGGTATTAGCGCTGAAAAGTTAGGTGTTGTGTTGTCACAAACAGCGGCACGCTTGCCGGCCGGCGCCGCGGTCGCACTGTCTGTTGCGGTCGAGAGACAGCCGCAGGGCTACCATCCGCAATATGGTGCAGTTTTAACTCGCTACTACACACCCTCTGTTTCAAGTTTCAACATAGTTTCGATCCTAATTGACGTTCCTTTTCAAATGGTAAGTAAGTAAAGCAATATTGTTTATGTTAGAAGACACGTGGCGTGATTATCTATTCCAGTGAGCACAGTTCCCACCCCGTTGTCTTGTAGGGCCCTGCACAAGACTGCGACGTGTGTGGCCTCGCCCCGCATGCATAATGCCGACTACTGTCTGCCTCCACTTACCATCACCACTTTAAGTAATTCACTTCATTACAATTTTACGATACCCTAACCGCTGACTTTAATCGTGTTATTGTGGTGCTATAAAAAAATACGGCCTTATACTGATATCTTCGCGTCCTTATAAATAATATAAAATGTAACTTTATTCGTTTTGTTTTTAGAAAGCTTATACCTACTTAGAGTTTAGCATTCGAACATTTAGTACCAAATCCCACGCTGAAGCTATAAAGGTTAAAAAAAACAAGTGGTAAAGCGCGAGTTAGAACGTCCAGAGCCGGTAATTGAAATCGCTGCTTGTAATTAGCAGGTGAGGCGGCGCGACAGCGCGCGGCTCGCTGCACGTCTTCATAATTTATCTCAATTAGGCGCGCGTAATGAGCGGAAGGGCGGACGCTCCCTCCCGTACTGCAGTTCAGCGCGCGCTCCGCTGATCTTTACCCCGTCGTCGCGCTTGTTTGTGTACGCGTTTATACTCGTAGTTAGCTACGTTGCGCTTAGACAATTATCTGGAGCTGCAGGGATGCGGTTTCCCGTTGTCGCAGTCCCGATACCGGCCGTGGCTCGGCAGCGTGCGGTCGGCCGGCGTGTTTAACAATGCGGGCGTGTAGCCGCGTGTCGCCCGCCGCAGCCTCCGAGCCCGCACCGATGCCTCCGTGCTTATCGTGCATTTACATATGCTTCGCTCGCCCGCCGCCGTGTACGGGCATCGAAAATGTTTCATGAATAAATTTGTAATCCAATTTGATGGTTAGGTAACTTTCGACTCTACAAACGAGCTAAAGCCTCACTCCAATAAAAACAAACATTCCAAATACTAGACGACAAACAAGGGATCGAATCGAATCTCCGGTTCGCTTAAAACGATTAATCATGAAAAAAGAGAGCGGCTCGTAGCCCTTTTTCGAGTTTTCCTCGTTACGGGCTAAGACGAGAATCATTAGGAATTAAATTTCCCCTTTCATTAGTCCCTCAACCCTCGTATAATTCCGGACGCGGAGCAATAACAATATAAATCCCCCGTCGCGCCGAGCGGGGGATTACGGCTTGTCTCGACCCTAATTTAGGGCTGCCCCTGCCCCGGATTAACGAAGTGGCGGAATCCGCTAGGGTTGTCGCTGCGCATAAACTTGTTACGTGTTTAATGTTTTATTGACGGGTGGCGAGGGAGCTCTCATTTAAATAAGCGCGCGCCGCGTCCCTCCGCGAGGGCCACGGTCGCACGCCGCGCTGACCGCAGCCGACTTACGACTCCCAAATGCCCGGCAAGGAAATTACCTAGTGAATAGCAAAACTGACATACACCCAACTCGAACACCGGCTGACGTGGTTAAGTATCACACCGCTTAAGTATCAATTAGCATAACTTTTACACTATACATTCTAATCCGCGTGGGTGTCATTCAATTCAAATTAATCTGCATTAAGTAGACACCTCCGAAACGAGTTCATTATCTTTCAAAACTATAGAACGACGCTTACATACTACAAATCTATAATTAAGGAGGTTAAACAACGAGTGACTTTACCTACAAATTAATTTAGCTATTACATCGCCGAACGGAATCACTTATGAAGACGGAACGAATTGTTTATCCCCGGTATTAAGCGGCGGCGGGAGTGTCGACGCACATATTGCCGCGTCCGCGAGGGAGCGGCCCTCTCCCTCTGATTTAAGCGAAGGATCACAATTAAAGGAGCCGGAGCATTTGTCAACACGACTCCGACGCATTCTACCGATACATTTTATTACCATAATAGCGCCATGAACATTTGTTACGGTTCCATTTGTTTTATTACATTTACATTAAATGAGTATTTTGTGTTGTAACTTCGCGTGCTTGTTTCGATTTATAACATCCGATAATAGTGACTGTACTAACCTAACCTAACCTAACCAGATGCCGGTATAGCTATTTCACTGATGCCAATTTTCCAAACGAGCTACCTCTCAACTCGACGCGGCGACGAAACTCGATTCTGTGTAATTTATTTAAGTAATTTTACAAAGCGAGGCCGTGTACACCGTATTAAAATTTTGCCTCGAGACCGCAAAGTAGACGCTAACACAAAATTAAAGTCGTCGACACTTAAGGGCTTCGTAGTTCCAAGGGGGGAGTTTTCGTGAAATTTCTGCCGGAATGTCGAAATGGCGGGCGAGTTTCGCAAGTCAACTCAATTATCGTTTTAATTAAGGAGTCGTGCCACGTGACATTTGTTTGCGTGCGTGAAAGCGATCGCGCCCTCCCGGCGCCGCCTGCTCCTGTTAATTGTGCTAATTACTCCCGTAATGGGGAGGGAGGCGAGATTGCTTATCGACGACGCTCCCGGAATTTGCTTTGTGTGATACATCTGCTTTACTTCAACGCCTGCTTCTTGTTAATTCATTGTTTTACGCTCTTTGCCGTCATTGAGCGCCGCAACTCTAACATGCAATCACTAAATGTATTTTATTACATTTATGCATAAAGCTAATCGATATAAATGAATAAAATAACTGCAGGGAACAAACAAAGAAGTAATGGTCATCAATTTTATCGGGCAAGTTTCCAAGCAGTGCATTTGTGAGTGGTGCAGAGTATGGCGGAGCCGGAGTTCCCTCGGAGAGCGCTCGTAACGCAGAGTGGCGGCGTAATGGCCGCACACTTCACTCGAGCGCACGGGAGCGCGCGGGAGAGGAAACGGGAGCGGACGAGGTCGCGGAAGCGACTCCGGCAACGAGCGCCGGGCAATTTGGTTATTTGGGGTCGGCCATAAACCGATAGCGCGCGCAGTAAACGCAATCCTCCACTCGCGACTATAAACTTTACGAGTCACGTAAAAACGCGCTCGAAACGCCGACTCGCTCCCATAAATTTATGCTAATGTATTCTTTATAGGAGTTTAATGTGTATTCAGAAATTCCTCCATTATTTATGTATACGAATGAACCGCTAAAAGTTAATTTTAAAGTCGCCACAGCGCCCCGCGGTTAACGCGAGCGAGCGATGTATTTTTTGGTACTAGTCTAACGTTTTTGTGAACTTCCGATGTGTGCGGATGTCGTTTACAAACGGTCTACCCTGCTGCTTGTTTTTGTTCACGTAGAGAACATTCGTACCAACAGTCACGTTTTTACGTGTTGCTAAATAAAGCACCTACCATAGACCACTTGGCGTTGATTTTTACCAAAGCTCAATTTCGTGTTTACAAAACTTCGTCACGTTCTGGAGCCCGTCAGGGTCACGAGCACAACAAACTGTACGAAGTTGTAAATTGACAACGTAATGGGACTTTAAAAGTAAATGGCGCGCAATAAAACTTTTCGATGACAGTATCATAAAACGGAGTCGTATAAAACTGGTAAAGCCGCAGTTTCGATAAAAGCAGAAAACGTCGCGTGTAAATCACGTAACTTTTCAAAACTATTATGCCTGAAATATAGTCCGAACTCAATCCGTACATTTCCGAGCGGCGGACGGTCTATTTATCTATTTCCCCCGCTTCCGCCCCCGAGCGTCCGGTTAACCGCCCCCCTTCCGGTTAACCGGGCGGCGGCGCGGCGCGGCTAAACGGCTCGTCGCGTGACCGCAGACAATAAGCCCGGGCGGCGTTAACAGCGCGCCTGTGTGTTGCCAGTTTATACGTTACGTCAGCCGGCCGTGTGTGCGCGGCGCGAGCGGCAGCCGATAAGTCGTGTTGTCGAAGCTTGTAGCGACTCGCGCCCCGCCCCCGCAACCCTCGTCCCCGACTCAATTGCCTTTTTCTTGAGGTCGACCCGCGTAATCGGATAAAGTAAAGATTAGCTCTGTCCGCTTTGCTGTTGAAAATGGAAAAAGGTTGGGTAAATGACTACTCAATACATTGTTATCTTTCTATTTCAGGAAATTGAAATGTATTAGAACGTATTAGTGTATTTCATTTAACTACTAAAGCACGTTTTAAGTTGTATTTATAAGGACGTAGACTACATCCAGCTCAATAAAAACCAATAGTCACCGTTCCGGTAAAATCAATGCCGGCCACAATCCAATTTATTAAATTCACTATTAACCACAAACGGTCTACCTTTGAGCGAATTCCTCGTATGGGTAACATAAAATCCGTCCAATCGAATCCGACACGTCACATTACGGCGGCAGTGCGGCTCTCGAAATAGCCCCACTTGAAATTCGATATCGAATGCTGTGGAGATCGGGTGATCGTAAAATTAAGGCCCGAACACACGAGCTGCCCCCGCGGCCGCACACACCGCCTCTTGTGTGAACGCACTTTTATGACCCCTTCCGCGCGACTTGTGCCAATGATAAAAGTTTATCGGTTACATTTCGACTACTATCAAAATATCCAATAACAGCCCCGCCATAAGCCACGTTATTTATCTTACATACTAATACCTATATAACGGCCTCCTCGCCCCGTTTTATTGTTTCTCTAGTCTTTAACTGCGGTTGAGCTCTTACGAACCTTATTTTCTTTTAGTGATACCTACTCTTTGGGGAGATATTTCGTTTTTCTTCGCCAAATATGTTTGTCTTTTCAACTTTGTCCACATTACTTTGATATACGACGCATGGTTTAATAATGCTAAGTACTTAACGTAGAGATAGGCGATGGACTAAAGTTGCGGATGTCGGCAAAAGGATAACGCAACTGAAGTGGAGATGGGACACTTAGCTAGGCGAGACGATGGTAGGTGGTCGAGGGCGGTTACAGAGTGGTGGCCAAGATTAGCGCATAGATCGGTGGGCAGACCATCAGCTCGTTGGTCTAATGACATTTGGCAGACAGTTGGGAAAAAAATGGATGACCTTAGCACAAGACGGTGCGAAGTGGCGTGAAAATGAAGAGGCCTTTACCCTGAAGTGGGTTGATGTTGGCTGAAATAATGAACTACTTACACTATTAATGACCTGGTATGACAACGCTGTAGTTTGATATTTATGCGCTGCTAGTTACAACCACCTATCATTCATTTACTCGTACTGACAAAGCTGTTCGTGAGTGGAAATTAAATGAGTCGAAAGTAATGTTCAAACAATAGTCCAACAGAACATTAAACAGAGTCAGTGTATTGTGATGTTAACTATCTCGGCCGACGATAAATAGATGTGAAATCCGACATAAAGTGTTATTGTCTGGGCGCGATGCGAGGCGCAGTAAGTCACAGCGGGCGGCGACAGGTCGGCGCGGCGAGCAAATTAACAGCCGCTTGCCACTCGCCTCTAACTTAGTGCCTCGTAAAATTAGGCCCCGTTACACCCTCCAGGCGCTGCGCGGCCGAGGATTACGCGGCCCGTTTCTCATTCATGACCAGGCGCGACATAAGTAATTAGAGTGCGCGCCGGCCGCGCGACAAAGACGGACGTGAGGGCGTTACGCAGTAGCTGACACGCTAAATTAAATTTATAGTCTCCGTATACGCTACGCTTCAATGATTCCGAATTTCCCCATTCATAGAGATATTTTTGCAATATATTCGCTCGACGTCATCATATTGAACACGTACCGTCGGGTAGCGTAAGCCTTTTCGCCCGAACGACCGCACTCACGGCTGCGTACACTTGAAATAGCATCTGTCTAACGCAACACGCTGCGGGCACTCGACCGAATATTGATAATCCGAATACATTTCGATATCTGCCAGCGAATAATATACGTGATATGGCTGCGCCGACATGGCGGAATCAGACGGAGCGGGTCGTTCGTCACGTATATGATTATTTCATTAGTCCGTATTTGCGCACTCAACCAAATGTAGCGACCGCCCCCGCCCCCCCGGGGGCAATGACCACCCCCGAGCTAATCATGCGGTCAGTTTGTTCTGCCTCAGCTTGTTTTGATATTGATATTGACTAACGCTCGCCTCAGTGCACGCCGATTTATTTGCGAACAATGATCGATTGATTGCTTTACGTAAGCCCGACCGCAAACGGTTTGATTATGTTTACCCAACCGTATTGTTGAAGCGAACCGATGTGAGACTTTTTCTATAACCGTGTTGTTTCGTTGTTACAGAGGAATTCTATATCACCTGGTGAAAGAGAAAAATACAGGACGCGGAGTCCCGCTGAGCCTGACCACAAGAAGATGAAGAAGGAAGAAAAAGACATGGGCCATGTAAGTGTTCCTACATTAATAAAATACCTTACTCGTAATTTACATACTTTGTAAAGATGTTTAATTTGTTACACGAATTTGGAAGAAATTGCCATGCAAATAGAGTAACCTGCCTTGGATATAATATTCATGATCCAAAATAATTGGAAAAATCTCGAGGACGCAAAAATAATTCGCGATGACGAAAATCTTCGCGGACCATTTATCGAAGCTTGTTGATAATATATGTTTAGAAAGATAAGGACCTTTATAAATAGTCAGTATTATACTGATGTACTATAATTATTTCCAGGAGTTAGTGGTCGACGACGCAAGTGAAGAGCCGACTTCCCCTCACAACGGAGCGCCGTCACCGCGAGAGAACGGCCTGGACAAACTACAGCCCAAGAAGGAGCACCCACCCCACAGCCCTCGGTAAGGCTTTTTATTGATTTGGTCGATAAACAGAACATTCCATTTGATTCTTTACACCTCACGGCGTTCGCTGCTAAGCTTATGTAGAGCACAAATTCGCTATAATCGCTTTATCCTTTTAATAGAAGCCGTACTGTGCAAATACATGTCTCTAATAGGGTCAGTGTGTGTACGAGCCGGCCAGCCGAACGTTATCCGTCTTCGCTCTAAATCAATTACCGACACGACCTATGTTTAGTGTTACTCCTAATAACTGTAATGAAATCAGACACGCTTTGATGGATAAACCGACGGTATTCTATCTTGATACCGACTACTTTTTAATGTTGACTGGGGCGTTACACTTTCTACAGTTTCATGTAACTTAATACCTTCCTGTTTTTATATTGAAGTTTGTTTTCAGGTCGGGGACATCAAGCAATGCGTCAACACCGTCAGCAAAAAAGTTAGACGAAAAGCCGAGCACGCCGATTTCTAAGCCCGTGACGCCGACGTCAGGTGCGAGCGGTGCGGGTGCGGCCGGTGCGCCGCTCAAGGCGGCAGTGAAGCCGCCTGCGCTGCAGTATCCTTACCTGGGCAACGGCGCGCATGACGCGTACGGCCTGGCCGGCTACTCGGCGCGCGCCGCTTTGGCCTATGAGCCTTTGCGCCCGCCGATCGGACCTGCGGCGCTCGCGCCTATTCCTGGTGGCAAGCCGTAAGTATCTGAAGTTACAATAACATTGAAGAGTTCTAGTAGTCCAGTAAGAAGCAGATGATTAATATGGGTCCATATCGGCTCGCCTCGAATTTGTCGTTATTCGTAATCATCACACGTCCTAAAGTGAATTTTACTGAAACCATTCTGATTATATGATTTTTTTTAAACAAACCTAACCTAACCGAACTTTATTTACCAGTTAGATAATTTAAAAATCCTTAAACAATAAAGGTTTCTGTCAAAAATACTTTAGGACTTGCGATAATTATGAATAACGATACTTTCGGACTACAAATTATTATGTGAATTTGGCGCACCGGATGAAAATAGCTCATGGTTAATGCCACTCCATCTTGAAGATTCAACACGTCACATTCTTATTTAATAATTAAAATTTCTTCTTTCCAGAGCTTACTCATTCCACGTGTCGGCCGAAGGCCAGATGCAACCTGTCCCTTTTCCCCCTGATGCCTTGATGGGTCCCGGGATACCGCGGCACGCGCGGCAAGTGTCCGCGCTGGCGCACGGCGAAGTGGTCTGCGCAGTGACAGTCTCCTCCCCCACCAAATACGTGTACACGGGGGGTAAAGGCTGCGTCAAGGTGTGGGACATCAGCCAACCCAGCAAGGCGCCAGTCAGCCAACTGGACTGCTTGGTGAGTGGGTAACTGTCGTGGTTTGGGTTTTGGATTTATTCAAATTTGAAAACTGTAGACTAGAATGTCACCCACGTTATCCCATACCAGCAAGAAAACGCACGACCAGACTTTGCGGTCACCACGGGCTTGAAATTTTTTATTGTTTTAAAATGCAAAAACCGAATGAGGTACCCCGCTTATAAATCAATTTATATGCTGAAACTATAGATAAGCCTTAATCAAAATACAATACAAATGGCTTGTCTGATTTGAGGGTCGCAATTTGGCAGCTAAGTACTAAGTATTTTCATGTCAAATACACGCATACAAATTATCTACTTTACCTACCTACTTTATGTAAATGGTCCTTCGTGATGATTGATGATGACGAATGATGATGACACGATTTTCCTTATCAATCGCCGTATGATAAGTGCATTGTATTTTGATTAACGAGAAACTCCGAAACGCCTACATATCTTAAATCAAGGAAGAAATGTAGGAAATGAAGTCAAATTCCTATCCAAATTTATCATCATCTATTTTCTCGTTTCCAGCAAAGGGACAACTACATCAGATCAGTGAAGCTGCTGCCCGACGGGCGCACGCTAATCGTGGGCGGCGAGGCATCGAACCTGTCCATCTGGGACCTGGCCTCACCCACGCCGAGGATCAAGGCGGAGCTCACATCCTCCGCGCCCGCCTGCTACGCACTCGCTATCAGCCCTGACTCCAAGGTAAGACTGCACTTGCACTTGCACTTGATTTTAGACGTTAATCAGCAACCCTGGGTGTACGTCGATGAAGCGACAGCCACTCTCGCACTTACATACTAATCAGTGTGACGGATGTTATATCCACACCAATAAACGGGGACATAATAAGCCCGCAGTGTGTGTTCGGTTGTGAACTACTTGTAAATGTTTTGTCGTTAGCCCCTGCGATTATGAAAATATTTATTAATGAAGAATAATTTTTTTAAGGTTGTTTGGCGAAAGAAGCTACAATTTCTACAGAAATCTTAACTGTATAAACATTTTAGACTTGACAAGAAAAGAACCTAAGTTATTTTACCGTAAGGACACATTTACGATTACGTCGTTTTTAATTGCATTTTCGTACTCACACGACGAATTAACGTAATTCAATAAAAATAATTGCAAACTAGGAGAGGTCGTTAATGCTTAAAACCCAGGAAATTGCTAGTTTTAATCTCCTTGCGGCGAGGTTTTGAAAGTTTGCGGTTTAATAACCGCTCCAAGTTAATAGCTTACTCAGACGCATATTTAGCTGTGCCGTTTCTAGAATTAAAATACCTACTAGTCTTTGCTCTGCTGAACTCGGCCGGAATTAAGACATGAATTTATAATCTAAATTAAGAACTTGTGTGCATATATGTACGTAATTAGATTACTAAACAATATTTATGACTACATTTATAAAAAGGAAACAATATAAAGTTTTAGAAGATGGTTTGGTTGGTTTGATTTGGTTGATAAGGAGCAAAGGACCAAATATACTTGTGATTCATCCCACTCGTGCACTCCCGTCACTTTGTTTCGTGATGAAATCAATTTATAGAATTATTATCAAAACCGAAAAAATATTCTAAATATTATTGTATCGTCATTTCAGGTGTGCTTCAGTTGTTGTTCAGACGGCAACATCGCTGTGTGGGACCTGCACAACCAGACGCTGGTGCGGCAGTTCCAGGGGCACACTGACGGAGCGTCGTGCATCGACATCTCTGCTGACGGCACCAAGTTGTGGACCGGCGGTCTGGACAATACCGTACGGTATGTATCGTCGCTAACCTTCAAACACTGTCGACCGTTCCGTTGTTATGTGGGTGTTTCTTTACGGTTTTTTTGGTACTCATGAGCTCGATGCCTAAACTTTCTGAAGTTGGGTAAATTCGGCGATGAAAAGAATTACCTCAAACTTGATTTGCGGGAAACTTTGTCTGTTAGCAGTAGCTTCATAACATTGAACATTGCACAATTTGAAGTTATCCGTAAGTATAACTGTTTCTTAGTAATTTAACTCAATTACATTGTTGCATTTTTAGATCATGGGACCTGAGAGAAGGCAGACAGTTACAGCAACATGACTTCAGCTCTCAGATATTCTCGTTGGGGTACTGCCCAACAGGTAAGCTTAGAGACAAGCCTCATCTACTATTAATACTACCTCTTCGTCTACACTATACACTGTGACCAAAAGTGTTTTATACAGAATAAATGTATACATGCCGGTTCGAAATCCGATTGCTTGCAATTCCCTTTACCTGTTGTTAGCCAAAGGTTGGGTCAACAGTATTCGCGTCAGGCATACTCAAAAATATATTGCTTCCTAATTTCTATTGAAGTCAACCTGAAATTTATTTCTCAATCACTAGAAGCTACAAAACTGTAGGGCAGCACTAATATACTGACTGGATATCACTTATTATGTAAGAGAGAAAATAAAAGCAAGCAACCAGGACAACATGGCGTTAAGCGAGGATTAGACTTGCAATAAAATTGCAGTAGTTGATTGCTGCCTTACCTTTGATCTAAAATAAAATTCTTGCACAGAATTTACGTATTAATTTAACTTGCAATGTTGATGTCCGATTAAGCTGAAATTTGGTATTCCTTCTAACTTTGGTAACAATGCAATAATATGGTACTCCGCAACGAAACCAGATAACCCCGCCGTGTTTGGATTCGTTGGATTTGTCTTGATAAAGAGGTATTTACCAACAGGCTAAAGCTTAAGCTCGACAAAAATATATTTGCATCCGTTGATTGCGATAACCACTTACGGGCGGTCATACCAGAACATTTCAAAACGTTCAATAGTCACCGTTGGTTTTGTTTCCAGGCGAGTGGCTAGCAGTGGGCATGGAGAACAGCAACGTGGAGGTGCTGCACGCGGTGAAGCCGGACAAGTACCAGCTGCACCTGCACGAGTCGTGCGTGCTGTCGCTGCGGTTCGCCTCCTGCGGCAAGTGGTTCGTGTCCACCGGCAAGGACAACCTGCTCAACGCCTGGCGCACGCCCTACGGCGCGAGCATATTCCAGGTGTGTACCATTTTTACCCGTTATGGTTTACATTTAAACATACGTGACATACGTAAGGACTAACATAACGAGTCCTGTTTCGTCCATTCACAATCAATACACACGTTTCACGTCATCCTGTATTTGATTTGAATGGAGTATTTTGAATGTGTGTGAACCTTTTGATTTGAGCACTATGAACTGTTTTTTAAAAGTCACTCTGAGGCAGTAACTTTAAAATAATTCAGTGTTAGGGTGAATTTCAGGGCGTTTCAATCGCCGTCATTACTGTCACCAAATATATTGACGGAATCAGTGACACTACAGCAACTTCTGATGCTGATAGTAACTACATCCCCGGTTCTGCTTCTGTTTTCATCAGGAGTTGCTGGTAGGTGTCATTGATTTCGTCAATATATTTGGTGACACTAATGACGGCGGTTGAAACGCCCTGAAATTCACCCGTTAGAGCAAAGTAGACAGTGTATCAATATCATTGCAGCTTCGTTTTTAGGGTTCCGTATAGTCAAACTAGGAACCCTTAAAGTTTCGCCATGTCCGTCCGTCTATCCGTCTATCCGTCCGTCCACAGCTTAGCTCAGAGACTTAGTACTAGAAAGCTGTTATTTGGCATGAATATACAGTACATATTAGTCACGCCGACAAAGTGGTAAAATAAAATCTGGAAAAAAAATTTTTTAGGGTACCTACACGTAAAGTGGGGATGGTTTTATTTTCTCCTCTACCCCATGGTATAGGGTGTCCTTGGATAGGTCTTTCAAAAATATTGCGGGTTTGTGAAAACTATTTTTCTATTAAATTAGTTAATAATATGTGAAAAAAAATCACGGTATTTTGGCATTGTTGTTTCTGTTTGTAAGAATCCCAAAGAACCCTACACTGAGCATGGTCCGACATGCTCGTGCCGGGTTTTTTTTTTGTTATCTTACGTATGTTTAAGTGTCACAGCAGCAGTCTTATTAATGCTTAACGAAGACGCGGTCGGCAGCATGGTTACCCAAAAAAACAGCTCTAACTATACTGCCAACCAAAAGAAAAAACAATATAAGTCCAAATGCACATACTGCCTATTTCCTAAATATGTCCCCTTAGAAACTAATCATAGCTTCAAATGCCGGTCATGCATGTAAAACAAAGCATCTAACCATCCCAATGTTGGTTCACAGTCAAAGGAGTCGTCGTCGGTGCTCAGCTGCGACATCTCGTCGGACGACAAGTACATAGTGACGGGCTCCGGCGACAAGAAGGCCACGGTCTACGAAGTGATCTATTAGTGACAGACTCAACAAGCGAACAAACCCGATCAAGTGACAGTGCCAGTGAGAGACGTTCCTGCGCGAGTGGCACCTGGTGATATAGCTTTAGTGTATGTATAGATTATATTGGGAAGCCTGTATGTACTTATGCGACTTGTTTATATAGATTAGTGTGCGCGATTTATGTTTATTTGTTGAGCGCCCGTAGTGTATGTTGGCAGCAGATCTCAAAATGATTTCGTTTCAATATTGTTGTAAAATGCTCGTATTAAAGAAAAAATATGCGCAATTTAATATTTTGTTTCTTTGGTACGTCCTTTTCCTTTCATCTGAAGATAGTATTCTCTAAATAATGCTCTACAAGTAGAAACCTAGGCGGGCACGAAAGTTAAGCTCTGCTTAGTTAGGCAATGTATTAAACATTGTATTGTTTTTGATAATTATTCAATACGTTGTCTAAATAATGTACAATAAATAGCCTGTAAAATTCTAGATAAAACAGAAAATGATGAACAAATCAAAATATGTACTTAAATAAAACAATGAAAAATAAAGATCAACCATACTTCAAGCATATTTTAGTTATTGTGCGATTATGAATAAGAGGGTTATTAAACTGCAAGAGAGACATAAAAAACATTTGGAGCTTCAGATGTGTAAAATTAAACGCTTCGACCTGCATAGAGGAGCTGTATTTAATCTGAAACAGCTTTAACAAGAGCTTTAGTATAGCGTTAATCATTGATTGCAGCTGTTATGGCACTTTTACGCTACCGTTATGCAGTTCAAATGGAACTCTAGGCTGCCTAAAATTGTGCCCAAAATGGTTTTAAAGCTGCTCTGCATTAGCTCTGTAGAGCACGCTCCTTACACTTACGCCTAGCGCCTTAGGGGATAATCGGATTGGCTCTAAAGCCCTAAAGCAGCTAGTTGTGCTAGGTGAGGTCTGTTTCATCAGAGCGGCTAGCACACCTTGTATTTTCTCGCTTGTCGCTCGGTACGTCTCTATCGTTACAGACGAGTTAGAAAGTGAGATCCGAGCGACAAACAAGTCGCGGACCACTTGTGCTAGCCGTCCTGTCAGTTAGAGATGGCCCTCTCCTTGTCTATTTTCAAGTGTAAGAAAGGGTAAGGGCTAAATTTATTTCACAGATATGCTTTATTTGACGATTATGAAACAGGCGGCAAGAGTACAGTATACAGTTATACTTAACTAACAACGAAAGTGGTATATAATGTGATCTAATGAGATCCAAAAGCTGGGACATATGTAGGTGCATTGTGCAGCACCTATATTAACACAACGCAATCAATCAATCAACAGATTGACACAAAGCTGGCGCTGGTGAAACGATATCCAAGGTAAACGAAATCTCTGGTTTCAGCATGCAATTAACATCGATAACAATAAAACATATTATATTTATATACATAAGTACGAGTAAGTACAATGCGATCCCTTGATAGTACGGATATACAACGATAATCGTACTAGAGTACCATTATATATGCGAAAGTTTGGATGGATGGATGGATGTTTGTTACTCAATCACGCCAGAACGGCTGAACGGATCTTGATAAAATTAGGCACAGAGACAGATTATTGTCTGGAATAGCACAGAGGCAAATTTTTAACCCGAGGGAGCAGCGATAAATCACTTCTACGTATTGCTGCACATGTATATGCAGATCTACGTTTAGAAGTTAGAAATAAATTAACACACAGTACATATTTGTTACGATACCATGTTAGTTCTTAACAGTAAAAGCGACGACCGTAAATAAATAAATAAACCGGTCAAGTGCGAGTCGGACTCGCTCACCGAGGCTTCCGTATTTAAGTCCGTACTTCAAAAATATACATTTGTATGTACTTTAATTGTATGCAATGCAGATCTTTAAAGTATTTTGTCAATTTCTCGATAACTATAAATTTTGAACAAGTGTTCTATTTTTTGTGACTTCGCATAACTGTTAAGAGGCATACCTAAATTAGTTCGCATATCATTTTTAATCATAAAGTTTGAGAGAATAAATAACAATTGTCATACATTTATTGCGCATAAAAGTTTTAAGCATAACTATCAATCGCCATTATAGTTTTGCGCATAACGTTTTCACGTCATATAAGACAAACATTTTTAATCCTTCGTATGAATAAAGTATTACAAACACGACTACACCGCAGACACTCGAAGACTGTCTGTATTGCGATGGGCTTCGAACAACATATTTTTAACAATATCGACTGCAGTACAGTTTTGTGTTACAACCAGATGGTGTACAGTTCGCCATCAAATATATCTGTACATATCAGAGTGGTCAAAAATATCGGAACATGCACTCTAACGCCTTGACAATAGAGTCGTGTTCAGATATTTGTGAACACCTTGTTTGCTGCAATATACATGATGGCGACTGTACGACAAAGTCGACGGAGCTCCTATTGCGCATAGTTATGGCGCTTCGCGCCTTGACACAACTCTAACCTAGCCTAACCTATCAAATTGAAATTGACCTAATTTATCAAATTAGTTTACGTACGCATCAGTGATTATATGCTAAATTAGGTAAATTTCAACCATATGTCTATTGTCATTATTTATGCATTGCAATTCTTATGACTAAAAACATTATGATCTTCAATATTATGTTATGAGTTATGACTAAACAATTTCTGATAATAAACATTATGATTAAAAAAATATGACATAGTATAATTATGACAATGAAAGTATTATGCGCAGGATCATTTATGACAAAAGACTTTTATGAGCAACAACTATATGCGTACAGTGTTATTCCAATCGAAATTATGCCAATAGTACGTATGCGACTAGAGGGAGACCCGAAGTGATCATTATGACTCAAACAGTCACATTATGCCTATCAACAGTATGCCATAAAATGCAACATATGTAGAAATAGCAGAGAAATTATAACAACCATATTCCCTAAGCAATAAGCAACCCGATCTCTCTAGTTTGTTGCAATGGACATGTTTCATTAATCATTAATCATGGTATTTCAGAGCGTAACTGGATACAAATTCGTAAATAAACTGCGCTAAATACATATCTGCGTTTCCGAACACGTGACCACCATGTGTCGAACTAACTACTCCATTATCAGGGAATAGCGGTGGATGAAATACCAATGTACGTCAGCTTTATTTTACTCGTAAATACGCGGGATCACCCTGGAAATAAGTACTCTAGAGCGTAATGTTTAAGGTTTACTTTTGGTAATATTATTTGTATTAAAAATGGTGTTTTTTGGAATTTAGTCTGATTAGGTAACGAGCTCAATCGCGACATGTCTCGACTGCTGTTGGACAGTGACCAGGCATCCTGGCTGCATCAGATTAGGGGCATTTGAATTAGTATCTTTGGGCCAGATTTCGGCAAAACTTCCTCTACTTAGAGATGATAAAGAACATAATTTATTAGATCGTGCTCCCCCAAAATAATTGGCTTCTTAATAGTTATTTGGTATGCAATGCTGTAAAGTTGTTATTTGGTGCGAGACCCTCGTAGCCAGTATTGACCCTCGAGTAAGCGAAGGGTTCTAAAATTGAACCACGAGCCTAGCGAGTGGTTCAAAAATAGAACCCTGAGCGTAACGTGGGATTCAAAGCCACGAGACCCAAACAACTTTGCTGCCGTGCGAAACACACAATTTTTCACCTCACACCGTAGCGAGGAAAACAATTGCTGTTGGAAAAACAATTACACGAGCACCATATCAGCCGCAGCCGCTCGCGCAGCGGCCCCTCCACGCACAGCACCAACATTACTTTCCACGCTAGCGGTTAAAGTTAAGTTTTACGCGCAGATTTTAATCGACAAAGAAAGCCTTTCTGAGCTGGTGAGGTGAAAATAGCATTTATTGCTCTACCATAGAATCCTACTTTTAATTTATTTTAGTTATGTGCACATAAGGAAAGGAAAAAAATCACACATTTTTTATGAAAAACAAGATCACACTTTTGTTTATAATAACGATCTAGATAGTTTTTCCGGGAGCTTGATGTACTAGGTATAGGTACCTAGGTGTAGGTAGGTACCTACGTCATTGCTGAACCACTATAGAACCTTGTCGCAGAAAACTAATGATTAATTTGGACGTAGGTACGTTTTTCTTTCTTCTAACTTGACGCTATAACTATGACAGCGTTTTATGGTGGCCCATTAATTAAATTATTTGACCGTACTAGTGTCAGATACCATAATAACAAGCAAACCTATAACTTACGTGTTTATACGCTTTACCTACAAGCATTGCAAGTAGGTACGAATAAATAGACGTTTCTATAATTATGTAGATAACCATTAAGCGACGTATTCTGGTATTCAAACAATTGCGTTATGTACGTACTTAAGTTATTTATAAATAATAGTCCACAGCGGAAATATCAATTACTAGGGAAAATAACCTAACAAGTGTCAATAGGTAGGTGCCTACCAATTTACTGCGTATTCCAGATAATTGTTTGTTTGTCGAGCATTATCAAATGAATACTTGGAATTTATGTTTTTTAGAGTCCTGTGTTGCAAGAAAGTTCCAAGGAATTTACTCAGGGCGACCGGCGCGACAGTTTACGATTACCTTAGTCATAATTATACATTCAATTTAAATTTTTGCAGTGTTTATGTATGTTACGATCGCAAAATGCAACCAGTTTTTTTTATTATTTTTAAGGAAACAAACAATCATACAAGAACAAGATAAGAATACATACCCCTGTTGTCCTCTCACATCTTCAACTATTAGTACCAAAATAAACAACGTTAAATAAAAAACGTATAGAAGCATTACTTATTGTACTACATTGTATAGAAGAAAGCTAAACATACAACACTATTAAATGCGTGACCTCTAAAACTTAGTAACAATCTTTACTGTTGAATGAAAGTTATTGACGCCACTATACTAACTATTCCAGTGCAAGTGTACTCATACAAACATAGATATAGCATCAATCCGTATAGGTATGTGTAATGGGCCCGTATCAGGTCGGGCGACGCCGGTGGCTGGCACCGCCGGCATCTGCGCGCGCGCCGCGTTAGCCGCCAGTACGCGCGAATTGAGTTACACTGCCAGATTGCTTTAATTTGAGACTTAACTACGTGCTTATCGATTTTTCCTACATGCTCTGATACCTACTGCGTAAGACTTGAAATTGTTTTACGTAATGGAAACAATTACCGTTGTTAATTTTAGTCCTTAACTATGTGTATTTTTTTTGGAAAACGCACACGCACACGCTCTGCTGAACGACCTGTCCGGTGTCCGGCGCCGGCGCACTATGACGCGCAGTCCCATTCTCCGACGGCGTAGGTAGGTTGTAATTAAATGCATATAATTTTTGAATGTGTATCTATCTTTGTAAATATTTGTTTTTAATTTCATTTTTATATTTGTGACATCACTGACATCTAATAGTTCTAATATCTCTAATTATTTGCTAACAATTAATTAAGTATTAATTGTATATGTTTAATTGTAACTGTAATTTTACAAATTGTTTTTATTTCCGTGTAAGTGCCTTGGTTTTATTAGCTGTAAGCTTATAATGTGACTTTTTTAAATAAATAAATGAAAAATAGTTGGCAACCCTATAGGAGGTAAAAAAAAACAGACAAAAATAAACAAACACTTGAAAAATATAACCCTCCTTCGTGGGTAAAAATAATATACCTATATTTCAATGACTAAGTAAATATCTCTTTGACTACAGCGGCTGCTCCGATTCCGATGATACGCAATGATTTATTAAGTGTTTTATTTCTCTTTTAAAAAACCAGGTTACAGACTGATAAGTATACCCTTTTAACGCTCGCATACAAAACAAAGGATCTGAGCTAAGAAATCCTTACAATATTATAAACGCAAGAGCTGGTTTTATTGGTAGTTTGTTTGTTTGTTGGTTACGCTTTCACGGCTAAACTGCTGAACCTATTTTCGATACAAAGTAGCCTATGTCCTTCCCCGAAACTCAGGCTATCTCAATACCAAATTTCATCAAAATCGGTTTAGCGGTTATAGACAGACAGCAAGACAGAGTTCGCATTTATAATATTAGCATGGCTGGATTAATCGACCATATTAACTCGTCAAAAAGTTATTAAAAACTCAGACTATGTATTTTATGTGGGGTCATTAAACCGATTAGGTATTTCTCGAAATGGTTTTTGAATTACCATCACTACATATTATAAAACAAAGCCCCCCGCCGCGTTTGTCTGTCTGTTCGCGATAAACTCAAAAACTACAGAACGGATTTTCATACGGTTGTCACTAATGAACGGAGTGATTCATGAGAAAGGATTTGGTGCATTATTAAGGTTCAGATGCGTATGCAGATGTGACGTTCTCAATATAAAGCGACCTTATCGAGGCAGGCGGTTACGCCGTTTTTAGAACTGTTACCATAGTATTCGTATAGTTACAAGAACAAGAAGAGCGTAACTGCCTTCCTCCATAAGGTCCCTTTATATTGAGAACGTCGCATATGCTCTGCTATTCCCCGTGGGAAGCCGGGGCGGGTAGCTAGTGCATTGTAAAAAAATGAAATATTTATGATGTATCCCATACCCATACTTACTTTAAAGTATAGGTATCTAAAGATTATAAATATTATAAGACCCTTTGACCCTGTATCTTTTGTAAAAGTAGTTTTACGTTACCTATCGACTCACATAACTATAAGCATAATGCGCAGTCGCAGAAACGTTAATTCAATGTACTGTTACCTTAAGTCGCGTGCTGTTACTTTCTATCTTGGCGAATAAGAAAGTGACCTACAGGGGTGAATTTCAGGGCGTTTCAACCGCCGTCATTAGTGTCACCAAATATATTGACGAAATCAATGACACCTACCAGCAACTCCTGATGCAAACAGAAGCAGAACCGGGGGTGTAGTTACTATCAGCATCAGAAGTTGCTGTAGTGTCACTGATTCCGTCAATATATTTGGTGACACTAATGACGGCGATTGAAACGCCCTGAAATTCACCCACAGGCGTCCTATGGGGCATTTGTGCTATAGGACATTTGTGCAACTACGTGTGCGTGACTTACTGCCGCACTCAGAGACGTCAATTAATTTTTAAGTTTCATTAAAGTTGCTGCGTCTTACTGCCGCACTCAGATATGTCAATTAATTTTTAAGATTGATTAAAGTTGCTGCGTCTTATTCTATTGCTATAGCAAAGAAAGAGACAGCAGCATCTTTAATCAAACTTAAAAGTTAATTGACGTCTCTGAGTGCGGCCGTTATTCTATTGCTATTGCAAAGAAAGTGACAGCAGCAACTTTAATCAAACTTAAAAGTTAATTGACGTCTCTGAGTGCGGCCGTTAGGTATCCCATAAAGAATACCAAGTACGAAAACCGACTCTATTTTGTCAGAAAAACATCCTGGCGATTGCATTATTTTATTCATTTATCTAGGCTCTTTATGGAGTGACTAATAACAAATTTCCTGTTTATCTGATAATCGGAATAACTGTGGTGCGAGCGATGACGTTGCAGTGAATCACAACCATGCACGCACGGGTTTTATATACACGATATAAACGTAAAGAACTTCGGAAGAATGTTATCATATCACCACGACCCTCGATGGAAATGGAAACGGATATCCGTAGTAGGTTTGCAAAAATAACTGGGCAAGTGTTGTGTTTATAGAATGCTTCTGCATGCGATAAGATTCCTATCTACTCATTTTTAGGGTTCCGTACCTGAAGGATGCCTAACGGGACCCTATTACTAAGCCTACGCAACGTCCGTCCGTCCTAACTTTAAAGAGCTGTATCTTTTGAACTGTAAAATATAGTCCGTTGATTTTTTTGCAACATATGCGATATAACGGCGGATTTCCTACAAAATAATAACAAGTCAAAAACTAACTGCCGCACTCAGAGACGTCAATTAATTTTTAAGTGTCATTAAAGTTGCTGCTGTCACTTTCTTTGCTAAAGCAATAGAATAAGACGCAGCAACTTTAATGAAATTTAAAAAATAATTGACGTCTCTGAGTGCGGCAGTAAGTAAAATAGTAAGGGGAGTACCCCATACAAGAAACGTTTTATTTGTATTTGTTCTATCGTAAAAACGGTAATACATACAAATGTGTACGGAACCCTCAGTACGTGAGTCCAACTCGCATTTGACCGGTTTTTTATGACACCCGCAGTTTATTACAGGTATCATTAACATTATAGCTCATTAGGTAATTTCCTATTACGTTTGCCCATCGTCCATACAGACGTTACTAATGTTATTATTTAACTCTCCAGGCTAATTTGTGAGTAATTCATAAGGCGGTGATCCATTTGCGAGCCGGCAAGCTAAAGATATAAATCGTTGACTCGTTGGCTCGCTGACTCTCCTCGTAGTGATGGCGTTTGGCGAGCAAAACTCTCGACTCTCATACCGCGGACTAGGATTTCAAGCATGCACAAAGAGACAGCAAACCAATCGTGACGTAATCTACAGCAGTTTTTACGGAAAGTTTCCAGTAGCCTGCAGCAGGCTACTGGACATTTTTTCGTTCAGAGATCCTGTAGACTGACGTAGTCTCTGCCTAGACACTCCACGGGTTAAGAAAGGGATGAACGTTTTAATTAGCGTTTCTACAAGCGCTAACGCTATCGACTTGGCTAACCCCCCTGAACAAATGGGCTGAGGTAATTCAAAATTTTATTGTTCAATTCCAGTCCAGTACAGTCCAGTCCAGCTGTAGCTTAGCTCTGAGGCGCTGGGCATTCGCAGTTTCAAGATTGCAAGAATTGCCAACCCGGAGTAAGATATACTCGAAATGGGTAAATTTCCGAGCATTTCAACCGCCGTCATTAGTGTCGCCAATATATTGACGAAATCAATGACACTACAGCAACTACTGATGCTGATAGAAACTACATCCCCGGTTTTGTTTCTGTTTATATCAGGAGGTTGCATTGCTGGTAGGTGTCATTCAGTTCGTCAATATATTGGTGACACTAATGACGGCGGCGGCTGAAACGCTCGGAAATTTACCCAAATGCGCCTTTCGAAAACTGTTAAAATTAATGATAATGAATGATGTACCTATATGATATGATGTGGATTGGATTGTCGTTAGCTAACGTTCAGTCGCGTTAGCCGTTTATGTCAATTCCTTACATTAAATTAAGTTAGAGTGGATTTGCATCTTGGCTAGGGCCCCTGGTCTTTTTGCTGCAATGTCATATCTTCTACACCCGGAACACAACAGTGTCCACTTCGCTGCTTGGCAGCAGGATTGACGGGTAAGATAGAGTGGTCTTGACGAACTTTGTACGAGGTAGGTTTAGTTAATTGATATATTAACGATACAATACGATTACGAACCGACGAAAACGATTATAAATATCACGGGGGGTTCGATTAGCTCCAGTAGAGATCAGAATTAAGATATCATTCAATGATCTACGGAGATGTTTCCCTTTTTATCAATTTTTTCTATGAATCAGGCGTACAATGTAACGCAAGTATGTATCCGAGGTAAAAGAACTGTCGGATAGGTCGGGCAAGCAAAACAAGGCATAATGATAACGGAGAAAAGTGAATGATCCGCCTCTAGGTATATTGTTTAATAAATAGCTCGCATAATTGATATTTTTCTATTTTTTATCTGTTATGGGCCATGCCATTTGCGCTGTACAAGCAAATGGAATGGAATTTTACATTCAATAACAGTTAAGTTTTTATCCGTCCAAAATATGAAGTACCTATTTGGCTAAACTTGTGTAAAGAGTTAAATATTAGTTAAAAGGTTAAACAAGATAGGTATACGTTTTTAGATATTTAAAAAATGAAAATAAGGGTACACTAGATACGGGAAAATCGATTATAAAATAGCATCGGGGAAAACCACTGACTGTTTACAAACAAATAATGCGTCTGTCTAAGCCACGCCGTGTCGTGTCTAGCACAAGCAAGCACAGACAGAGCTGATAACGTGGGTAATCTGTGGGGAGCAACAGGACTGGTGCGGACATGCGGATCCGCCGATAATCGCGATCGCCGTTATCGCGTCCGTCGCGGCCGCGCGCCGGCACTCGGGCACTCCGCTCCCGGCCGCTCCGCCGGCTGCCTGTGCGCCGACGCAGACACGGCTCCACGCGCAACGCGCTGCACGTATGCCCCTGGGAGACACAAAACGTAAGTGAGGCTGTTGCAATAAATTTAAATGACCACTTAACTCATCGAACGCTACAGCTCCTTCCGTAACAATGTTTTCTACACTTTCAGGACTACCATGTTCCTCGAAGGCAGCGGTTCCATCTGCGGGGACGTGCTCCTCAACGATGAACTCCTCTTCGAATATTCGCCGGCGGAGAGCCTCATCAACTTCGAGCTGCCATCCAGTCTCGGCTCGGAGGACTGGCAGTTTAGTGATCTGGACATTAATTGTGATGCGTTCGTCAGCAGCGGCAGCGAGAGAAATGACGATACGAGCCAATCCCGATCCCCAGTTTTATTCGATTTTGCCGATCTGGACACTACTTTCGATTTCGATGATTTTCTTATGGAAGCTTTGAACAGTGACCGTTCCAATGACGCGCCACACTCGGGATGCGAGACAACGGATAGCGGCGATGACACAGCCCTGGGGAGGCTCTCGGTCCTCGGCATCGATTTGGAGTCGATTCGCGTGCACGACAGCCCAGGATACGAGGCACCAGAGCCGGAGCCCGCGGTAGAGACAGAGAAGACTGAGAAGGTGCGATCCTGGGGCGAGCCGAAGTTCTGCCCTACGCTAGGGGTGTTTCGATGTCCGGTGGAGGAGTGCGGCAAGGTGTACGCGAAGGCATCTCACGTGCGCGCGCACCTGCGACGGCATAGCGGGGAGAAGCCGTACCGCTGCACGTGGGGCGGCTGCGCGTGGCGGTTCGCGCGCTCCGACGAGCTGGCGAGGCACCGGCGCAGCCACTCGGGCGACAAGCCGTACCGATGCGGCGAGTGCGGCAAGCGGTTCGCGCGCTCCGACCACCTCGCGAAGCACGGCCGCGTGCACGCGCGCCGCGCCGCCGCCGCCGCCGCCGCCGCCGCTGCTGCCGCTACCGCCACCGCCGGCAGAAGGCCTGCACCTTACGGCTATCGGTCGAGAAGACTTGTGTGATCTGTTGAATCTACTAGGGCAAAGACGTTTATACTCATTTCGCGCGGGCGCGAAATATTGCGGCTAACCGGTTTAGTTACGTGCCAGTGTATGTTTTATATTTAATACCTCCCGAATACTTTCTGTATGTGTAAGTTAAGTTTAGATCGCTAGTTTAGAAACCTTTAAGTATCTCGACCGTGAGACGTGAAAAAGTGACAAAATGTAGACCTAACTTTGTAGTGTTGAGTGTAAGTTTTTACGTCGATTATTGACCTGGTAATCAAATTGAGGTCATGCTGTACTTACTCAAGGTTAACTGTTAAATAACCGCGATCACTTTGTCTGATTAATACTTAATGCTAATATTAACTAGATAATGTCTCACGTACCGAGATAGAGCGTGCGTGAGGAGAATTGATAGATAATTTCCAAAATATCATCATGTTTATGTATTAAGATAACGCAAAGGTGCCATGTTAATGATTACCTCTTCACTAAAGGGCAATGCACTTGAATCAACAAAGTCATAGATTTGCTCAATACTTATAATTAAAGTTAATTACAAGTAAGGCGATACTGAGTTTTTTTACCTGTGGTTTGGTGATTCTGAACCATAACCTGTGCTTAGTTTGAACTTATTCAATATATCCCTTATATATTTAATATATAACCGATGAGTACTGGGTGAAAGCAATACCCGTGAGCTGCCCGGCGCGGGCCACCGTCGGGAAGAAACTCACACGCAATCAATCAATTACCAACATTATCTACTCACGGCCCTTCCGCTTCATTCATAAATACGGGACAGAAACAACACAGTCACACGCTCCTTGTCCTCATTCCTCACCATTTATTTTCCTTACAATAAAAAGCTTATATTAGTCAAAAATAAAATGAACATTAACATAGATATGATTTATATAGGTAGCAGATTTAAAAGCTTTAAATGTTCACTAACATCGCGGATAGTACCTTGGCTGAACAATAGTTTTAAACTCGGCAAGTAAGTACACTCATTTGTTTTTATTATAGAAATCAGTGGCGGAGCTCTCGGAGGGCTAGGCGGTGCCGTGCACAGGGGCATTCAAGCTCAGTGCGGCCTTCGGACCCTGACTAGCAAACAACCTCAAACTGATCTAAATTATTATTTTTTGCACCAGGGCCTTTGTTAGCACACCACTGATAGAAATTACTATTTTTACCTGAATCTGTCGCGGCCACGTCGCGGCTGTCCATGGAGAGTTAGTGTAAATTATAACCCCTGAGCTTTGTGTATTTTGGTAAACGAAGGACAGGGCTACTGTTCGGGAAAAATATCAGGCGCTACTACTTATTAAATAGGTAGATGGGCGAATTTCAGAATGATTGTCGCAGTTAATTAAGAACCTGATTAAAAAACCGCTAAATTTTTCCATTACGTCACGAAAATGAACCATATAAGGTATGTCTAAATTTCGTTACGTAATGGAAAAAGTTACGCTTTTTAATTGAGTTCTTAACTGCGACAATCGTTCTGAAATCCGCCCAGATACGGGTGTAATTTACCGTGGCTATTGCATGTACAGTCGAGGACAGAAAGATGTATACACTTTTGGACCTTATTACAATGGGGCAAGCAAGGGCTTCAGCTTGAGTCAATTCCTTAAACCATTCCGATCTTGCTCAAATATCGTAAAAAATTATATTGTTGACGCTATGACTGCCCTTACCTTCTACCCTACCCAAACTTCTAAGATCTTGTAAATTGAATAAGATCTTAGAACCAACAATATGATTACGATATCGAAGCATGATGGCCAAATACAATGTGGAATACAGGCTCTGTTCATCTTAACCGGACAGAGGCAATCAAAATTCTAAAATAATTATAAATTAGTGATAGTGTCGCGTTTTTGTTGAAATAATTATCAGCCGTTGCAAATGCATATGATTTATGCCGAAGCAACCTCGGGGTGAAATTGGTAAAATAATTTAAATAAAAAAATATAACGGTGCATTCAATAATGACCGGTCTCATTAAAGTTGCCGATTTGGTACCAATTACATACACTAAATTAAGAAACAATAGCCTAATGCCAATTTCTCATCACATCCATACCCTTAACAAAATGTCCCTATCAAAGACACAAGGACTTAAATCGTTGAGGAGTTCGTTTGGTACTTCACCATCAATTCCACTTTACTACATGCATTATGATGGGTAAAAGTAGTTTCATAATCTTAACAAAGAAATATCATCGCTGCCCGTGAAAACTTGGTATGCCTAGTGCCGTATCCGTTCATGACATACATAGGTTAGTTTTGTATTTTTAATGTCTAGTGTAGATATGTGTTTTATTTAATAGCCGAATAAATGATTCTATTCTATTCTATATACATATATAAATGGAAATAAAATTGATATTTCAATACATATGTATATGACAAGGCATACTAGAGGTTAAGGAGTTCCGGTGGCTGTCTCTGGTCTTCATTTTCAAAAAGTCGGTAGGTCTTGCGAATAGTTAATTTATGTCAGGGTGACTTTTTGGTTTTGTAGTACGCAATCGAGTAGTAAGTTTCTATGCAAGTACTTATTCTGTGATATATTGTACCATCTGTCATCACGTCAAACTCTCTTTTGCCGCCATAATACTTATTAGTTAACGGTCTTCTCAATTATTATTTAAATACTATGCAATAAATAGCAAAATTTTGTACTAACAATTATATTATTAGGGTAAGTATAGCCTGGCAAAAAATTCGAGCAAAAAAATTTGCAATTAGTAATATGATCCAAGGTTTACTCCACTCCAGGTGTCACCACACGCTCGACTTTTTTGCCAGCCTATAAATATCAAAGAGAATCAATCACTAGGTAAATATAGCCCGGCAAAGAAGTCGAGCGTGTGGTGACAGCTGGAACTACAATATTTTTTAATGGCAACAGCACAGGTTAGAGTAAACCTTGAATCATGTTGCCAATTTCATTCCGAACAGCGCTCTCATTTTTTGCCAGGCTACCTTGGATTTTTTAGAAATGAAACCAACATTGGGTACGTTCCACTAAACGCCCGCAAAGCCATCGAACACGACCGCTGAAATTGCCACTCCACTAACGTAAAAACGCCGCGGGCGTTGCACGCGTTGCGGGCACATGCGGGTGGAACGCACACACGTTTTAGTAAAAGCCCACTCTGACCCACCAATATTTTGTGGGCAAAGTGGGCGCGATGTGGTCGCGAACAGTGACGTCATCTATGACGTCGAGCGATCGCTCGCTACGACCACGGGCCTTATAAGTAGGTGTAGGGCCTTGTAGGTGGAACGATACAGAGGGTGTTACGATCGTTGCAGGCGTTTAGTGGAACGTACCCATTATAAACGAATCACAGACTGAAAAGTAACTTAGTCTATGTCCATTTCTATAATTCGTTGTCTGTGGTATAATACTACCAAATAGAGTGTACGATAGTATTGTGTCAAACACCATACATTTTAAATGTATTCTAACTTAGCGTGGTTTTGATACACGATTCAATTCTACCAGACACAAATAAAAATGGTGGTTCTGTAGTTTAGATTTCTCCAAGAAAACAATTATTTTATCTTGAAATATTTTGATGTTATCAGAATCCTTTGAAGAAGTGAAAAGTGATTTTTTTTATGCGATAGTCGCAGAAGTATAACTGGTGCGATTACGTGGTGTGTTAACTTAAGTCGTGTTTGACAAATAACAGGTTGTTGGAGACACCGATTTCGCTGGAGTTTTATGAACTGTGTTATTTTTATCTGTAATGAGATAATTTTATTAGCAATCGCTTGTGCCTACCAGTGGATAACCCCGCAATTGGGGCACCGAAACCGGACCTCCACTAAGTTCGAACACGGAGTACTCCGAGAGACTATTCTAATTAAAATCAGCATGTGACCCAAATCTAAGATTTCTCTTCTTTGTTTTCTACGGCTTTGGGCATTTTGCGAGGAGAGATACACTAGAATACCAGCAAAGAAGAGCTTACGCCGAAAGATCTCACTAGCTGTCGGGATATGACAATTTATGGACCTGTCACGCTCGAGTTCAGCTCTCGGGGGGTCAGGTGCATCGCGCTCGCTATTCGGCAAAATTATATAAATAAAACGTACAATACACGTTCCAAAGATTGCTAAAATCGTTCCTAGTGCTGAAAATCTGTGAAATCTGTGAAGTGGAGTTAGTGAAGATAAAAAAATAGTGACAGTTGCTTAGTATCTTGCAATGTACATTCACACGTTTGTATGTGATCAACAAGTGCAGTGGCGGTGAAAAATGAGGATTAAGGATATACCTCTTGATTCAAGCTGCAAGGAGTAGAAGGATGCCTCAGAATGGCTCATACAGAAAATCACAGATACATTGTGCAGGTCAGTGACATGAGATTTTCAAGGCTACCTAGTACAGGATGCCTGAACACCACTTTGATAAGCTTTCAACTAAATAGGGTTTGTAAAATATGTTACCAACCGAAGGAACCATCAATTTCAGTTTATTGCCTTGTTAAATTCATATCAATTTAGACTTATTTGACAGTCTCCAATTAATTAATCCTTTTAAACATTATCTATGTTTGATAAGAATTGATGGACAGACTTCTGAATGTTTTGATTTCAAATTAACACATTTGTGAGATTTGTTCAGTTTTCTGCTGTTGATATCTGAGCAAGATATTTCTTTGAAAAGGCTGTCCAATAGACTACTTTTCACTGCAATTTATTCCCGGCAACATCAAGTTCTGTCTCATCATAAAGACTTCTTCATTGTTGTAATGTGCCATAATTTTCTAAGGTTCCATAATATATAAACTCCACTGACTTACTTAGAATAAAACCAAGTAAAATTAAGGTTAGGTTATGAATCCCTGATCAAATGTATGAAGCTTTTTAAAAAAATACATTTTATTTACAAAGTAGACATGAACTTATGCTTGGTTGGTCTTTAAAGTGATCTCTCTGAACTAGTACTTTTCTCAAATTAACCAGTTCAGTATTTTAGTTAATTTAATACACCAGACTAGAAATCAAATATATCACAATAATAGAACCAAATTAATCCTATGCCTTACTAAGATGTAGGTATGGATTTGATCCAAAGCTTATATTACATGTCCAACTCGGGAATTACAATTGCTGTCATTGTTATATATACTTAGTGAATAAAAGATTGGTAAATCATAAAGATTGCTACCTGACAGTTCTTAGTTCATGAACTACTCACTCAAGCCTAGACCTGATGGTTTGGTGGTAGTGCAACCTGCTTATGATGCTAAAGGTGGTTGGTGTAATCCCAGCGGGGCTAACTTTGTGATAAGCACATATGTTTTGTTGTTGTTGTTTGTTAGTAACATTTTCAAAACATATGTTGATATTTTGCCATAAAGTTTTTTTTTAATATTATATGAAATTTCTACTGACCTAAGACCCTATTATTAGAAACAATAATATTTGTGATAACCTATGAGCACTAATAATGCTAACAATAAAATTGTTTAGGTGTTTGTGGGCGCTCTCTCAGCACAATATGAGGCCTTATCAGTGGAAGCCTCCAAGCAAACCAGCTCAGATGAAATTGTTTGCTGCATTGCTGACAAACTCAACCTGAGCAATGGGTCAGGAGGGCCGTATGAACTGGCAGAGGTATGTTGTACTTTCCCTAATAACTGTAAAAACAAGGAAAAATATTTTTTAACCACCATAGAACCCTGTGGCCATATCACTAACATAAGTTATGTACCATTTAATATATGTATATCCTGTTATGTCAATGCTCTATTGGTGCCCCATATTAAATTATTAAATTTTAATTATTTCTCACGAAATAAGAGCATATTAAGGTGGCCTGTGTCACTTAAAGAATGTTTAACTAGCAATTTCATTACAAAAATTTATGTGATTGACATTAACTGACAGTTTTGTGACAGTCACTAACTATTCAACTGGACATTTATTTTGAGAAATACTTAAATAATATATATCACTTCATTGTTTCATGGTTCTATCGTGGTAGTATTTGTTTAACCCTGTCCCAATATTTTGCCAATTACCATTTTACCTGAATGTTGATTTAGGTTCAATATGCTAAAGAAACTTTCAAACAAGTGTTGGACCATTTCAAATTGCCGTAGTTTCATTTCAAGTAGTTTCAGTATGAGTTCCTAATCCTTGTCAAGAAATACTGTTTCATTAAATATCACCATAAGAAATGATTTGGTGTATAAGTCTTTTATAATCACAACAAAGATAAGTATATGGATTGACAGGAAGCCGTGACCAACATTTTTTCCTTTAGTCATAGCCAATGAACATGTCTGAGATATTTGTCATATATTAAGGACGTAGTTGTGCCTAGTGAGGCTCTGTGAGTCAGTGGACTCACATTAGACGCGATGCATTCCTCTGATTTGCACCTGTGGGTAGACTGTAAGTCGACAAGATGACCTTAAACTAATTCCAACAGACTGTGGGTGTTATCAGTTATGTCAAACATTCCCCATTAGTTTACTTCGCTAATAACAGTTAGTCATCAATACAATTAAATTGTGTGTTTCTGGATTGGAAATTTCAATGATTATGTATGTACACTTCATACCTAGTATTATTTTTAACTATTTTTTCAACTTCATGTGATGAAATTTATGCTTCCACTACAAAATGCATTACATACATTTTTTATGTTTTCTTTCATATTATATGATAATATAGTGTAGTATAGTGTATAGTAAATGGTTTTTCCCTGTGACTTGTAACAGATGCACTGATTTTATTTATAATTTTACCTGAGGATCTATAAAATTTTTGAGATAAATATATCTTTTTTATACATATTGTTTAAAATTGAATAAACAGACAGACTTGTATTTTAATATCATAATTAAGTGTTACGAAAGTGCTATTTTCATTTAATAAAAAAATGGTTCCCAATGAGTTAAACCTTAACTATAGGTAACATAGAATATAATTATAATATTGCATCTACGCCCATCTTTGTTTTTTTTGTACATTTGTTTACATATACATTGTGTTAAAAGTACAATGATGAAGATAAAGCTACATTGTTATATGTGAGAATATGCATTTAGGTGGTGGGAGACATGGTTAGCGGCGAGTGCAAGGAGCGGCGACTGGGGCCCAACGAGTCGCCCGTCGCGGTCATGCTGCTCTGGCCTAACAACACCTCTGGCCAGTACTATAGGTACAGTACCACATCTTTCATTCAACACAATTTCTAATAGCGGCTGTACTCTCTCGCCGAGACACTCCGAGGCAGGTTTGCCATCCTTCTCAAACATATTATAAGTTAGAAAAGGACGGCAAGCCTGCCTCGAAGTGTCTCGGCGAGAGTGTACAGCCACTATTAAAAAGTTACTGGCAACAGCAGTTTCTTACATTATGTTCAGGAAATCCTGTTTAGGCTCAACTAGGGTGTTAATCATAATTACGTGTGTTCTTTTTAATAATTGTGTTTATTATTCTCAACTTCGAAAGGGTAATGTAGGCAGGTTGCCTCCACTTCATAATTGGTAACCTTGATATTTCTTACTACATATAATTATACTTGAAAGTTAATTGTAATATGGCATGACATAGGCGGTTATGTTATTATTGTATTAAAGGTGATTTTTATAAAAAAAATTTGTTATCTAAATTTTGATTCAGACGGGTGAATAAAGGGTATAATATAAGACTCCTAAAATTCATGTGAATAAAGGTATACATTTAGTGTAGTCGTAAATGTTTATACCCTTTTTTATTACGAGCTAAATCGACCTACCCCTACCCCTTTTTACTAGGACCCTAATGTCGTCAATTGGAAATAACTTGAACATTCTCGCTGCATGAGTCATCAATGTTGTTGTCGTGACGCGTAGTGTGTAGGTATGTTTTACTATCAAACTACGGGTTGGTATTTTCTCTAAGGGATACGCGACCATGGATAAGTAGATATATCCTAGTTCCACTATTATCAATTTACTCGAGAATATTTTTTCCCAAGTTCCGCACCAAAATCACGACAGTTGAAGTGATACTCGTCAGCGAATGTTATTTATGGTGACAAAAATGAAAATGAAGTATTGAGGAAGTGGAAATTTAAATTCCATGGAATATAATTATCCTGAAGTTAGTATACGGTTAGCCTTTAATGTTGTAATATTGTGCCAGAGCTTTTTGTTAACAGTGTTTTATTTCAAGTTCTTAATAGAATTATGCTCGAGTTATTATCGTTATTATCACAGTGCAACAATTGTGTACGTACGCACTCCCGCGAGACCTTGCTCATACGCTACTGCATCACCTACACACTGTTTACATATCTGTTTAACCGTTTTGTTGCCGCGCTACTATTTATACCAGAACAATCTCATCAATGTCGAGGTATGATTCATTCTCATCTTGGTAATTGTAGTAATTAATCTGCCTCCTTATGTGGACTGAAGTGATAGTATGGTACGGTCGGTATGAGGCGACATCTTAATGATGCTTAATGTTAATTAACAGGCGTTATTGGTATTTTAAAACTAGTGCATTCGACTTAAATGTTTTTAAACTTAGAAGTCGGACACTGATTGAGGATAATGTCCCGGCCGGGGTGAGTCACGCGTCCTGCCGCCGGCCGTGACGTGATAACAGCAATTCCTTCCTGCCCGTCAAACTGAAACTGCCGCGCGCACTAAAATGAACTCCTAAAAATACTCTGCCACTCTCATGTTTAAGTTCAACCCCGCTAATATGACTCAGAAGTGATTGTTATTTGTAAGCCCGTCTCTCATGTTCATTCATTCGCGTTTTACAACGTCTTAATTTATGATTTGTTTATTTTTAGGTTTTACTTGCGCGAGAAAATTCCAGACGAACCATGGATGGAGAATTTCTCAGTGGACCCGCAGCTGATAAAAGATTACTTCCAGAGGTTTCTGTACCAACCGAAGGACCGCGAATACCCGGATCTGTGTCAGCTGCCGGAGCTCAACGAGCAGACGCTCCTGGACAACTTGAGGGCGAGGTTCGCGGCCGGGTACATTTACACCTACGTCGGCTCTATATTAATAGCTCTCAATCCGTTCAAGTTTTATCCTATCTACAATCCGAAATATGTAAAGTTGTACCAGAACAAAAGGATAGGTTCCAGTCTTCCACCGCACATATTCGCCGTCGCCGACGCGGCTTACCATTGCATGCTGCGCGAGCGAACGAACCAGTGCATAGTGATCAGCGGAGAGAGCGGTTCCGGGAAGACTGAGAGCACCAACTTCCTCCTGCATCATCTCACGGCGCTCAGCCAGAAGGGCTCGCACGGTAGCGGAGTCGAACAGACCATTCTGAGCGCGGGCCCGGTATTAGAAGCGTTCGGCAACGCTAAAACAGCGCACAACAACAACTCCAGTCGATTCGGCAAGTTCATACAGGTCAACTACAAGGAGAATGGGATGGTCCACGGTGCTGTCGTCCAAAAGTATTTGTTGGAAAAGTCGAGGATCTGTAGCCAGGGGAGGAACGAGAGGAACTATCACGTGTTTTACTATTTACTGGCTGGTGCATCGGAGCAGGAGAAGGAACAGCTACATTTACTGAGTGTCGACAAGTATAACTACCTGTCTCGCACTGGGTGTAGCGTCGTGCCGGGCGTCGACGAGCAGTATGAATTCTCTAGGCTCAAGCAGTCTATGGAAATGGTGGGATTCACAATGGATAAGCAAAGGAGACTGTTTGCGGTCCTGTCAGCTGTGCTACTATTAGGTATGTTATTATTTTATTGTTATGCTCGATTTAATGTAAAGCCAACTAGGAAGGAACACTGTCCCTCTTTGCTATGGATTATATGACATGTATCTGTCTTTTTTTGACATTGGTTTAACTCATTACGGCGTTACTTTAGTGTTTTTTTTTTATTTTGGCGTTATGTTTATCTATAGGTATGCTTAACTATAGGTACCAACCAACTTATCATCTTTGATAGCAATGGCTAACTCTTTTGATAAGCATTTTGTACGATTTAATTACACTTGTTCACTGAATACTAACATGTGTTAGTGATGTCATTTATTGATTTTAGAGTACGTATTTATTAATTAATGATTAATGTATTCCTGGCGGTTTATACGCAATTATAATTAGGATGTATGGTCATTCAAAAATCATTTCGAGGAATAAGGCTTAATGACCTACATTCAATTCTCAGATTTTGTTATTCTATTTTTCGACAAGTTATTCATATTTCGAGGTTGACATTTATTTGACTCTTCGGTTTTTAAACAGACATAAACGCACCCGAACCTCACGAACGCTTTACTAGGAAAGAAAAAAAAGTTGCTTAATTGTAGAATAAATAAGGAATTTCGTTTTTTTATTTATTTATTTATTCTATACTAAACTTATAAAGTATAATCCAATTATATAATTAAACACAACACAACAGTTTTTAATAAAAACACAAGTCAATATCAGTTGTCGTTTTCTAGGTAACGTGGAGTTCCAACCGCAGCGCAAGTCGTACCATCACGACGAGGCGGTGGGCGTGCGCAACCCCGAGGTGGTCTCGCTGATATCCTCGCTGCTGCGCGTCAAGCAGGAGACGCTGCTGGCCGCGCTCACGTCCAAGCGCGCCCGCGCCTCGGGCGAGACGCTCGTCATCAACTACAGGTGTCATGTCGCATGTCTACACGAGAACCGAGTAGCGGAACTACTCGGCCACTCATCATACTATATTTAGAAAGCTCACTTTGTCTAGCATGAATAACTTGTATGTAGTGTTTTGTTATTTTTTTTATTTCTGTTGTTGTTTTGCCATGTGGGTCATACACAGTCACAGAAACAAAAGTTGTCTCTCCTGTTCCAGAAAGTTAAGGACTTTGAAACCAAATTTCTCGGGTTAGGATATATACGCGTAATGAGAGTCTGGTGTAGTTTTGGCCTGTATCAAAATTATATGAGTTAACAACTCCCACGTCGTTAACTTTTAGGAACAGAAGGGACAATTTTGAACCTAACTCTGTGTATGACCTATCTACCTTATACGGGTCCAGCTGAAAATGGTACAACCTGTTAAATCTTAATTAGCTGTTACTTCATACACTCACAGAGCTAATCGTCTGTTAAGCCGAGGAAAGAATTCTGATGGTTGATTTAATTTTCAAAACATTGCAATAGATATTTACGTTTTTTGTGGCATGAGGAATGCAACCTGCACCGTGTTGCACTCGAGACTGCAAATGCGCTGCCAACCCAGAGGTCTGATATGGAATGCCTTTATGCTAGTCATTTCACCGGAACACAACAACACGGTATTCTGCTGACATGCCACAATAGGGAATGGAATATGCATGAATTTTATTATCGCATTTCTTAACAAAATATGAATAAAATTGGCCCAAAAATACGGATAATAATAATACGGATAGACAAAGAGATTAGACATTAACTGTGACGTCAGCGTGCATTACGGCCATATAAACTCCATGTTCAAACATGCATATTAGATCATTGACAGGTAAACCAAAATAAATCAACTATTTGAAAACAATCTAATTTATTTTGTAGTAAGTACTAAGTCCATGAACTGTTTGGCAGGATGCCGGAAGCTATAGCGACGCGTGACGCCATGGCCAAGTGCCTGTACGGCGCGCTGTTCGACTGGATCGTGATGCAGGTCAACCACGCGCTGCTCTCCAAGAAGGACACCCTGAGGGAGCACCAGGGACACAGCATCGGTGAGCATGCCCATTGAGTAGCCTCGACAGTATTTACCACGTTTTAAAATTATATTGCATTGGCATTTAGTTTTTAGCTGTTTTAAGCTTCAAGTCTAGCTCATCTGAAACAGTAGAATTTGTACCTAACAGACAGAAAAGTAAAATATTATTAAAACGTGGTAAAATGCAACTACTGATCGATCTTTGTAGTAAAATTCTCATAGATAATCAAGGAGTCATTACCTGGCTTTGATGTCTTTTGATCACTTATTTATGGGTGATGCTACGAGTACTATTTAATCAGTTGAATTAGATAGAAGTTTGTATGTTCACAATGTTTAGTTTACACCCTGTATTTAATTTTTAGAACCCATATTGCAAGAAAATGAACCAACAAACCTCCCATTATTTCCAGGCGTTCTCGACATATTCGGGTTCGAAGACTTCGGCCCCAGCAACAGCTTCGAGCAGCTGTGCATCAACTACGCCAACGAGCACCTGCAGTACTACTTCAACCAGCACGTGTTCAAGTACGAGCAGGAGGAGTACCGCCGCGAGGGCATCCGCTGGACCGACATCGGCTTCTCCGACAACACGGGCTGTCTGCAGCTCATCCAGGGCAAGCCGGGCGGCCTGCTGTGCGTGCTCGACGACCAGTGCAAGTCAGTCGGCCGACCCAGCGCACACTAATACACTAACACTATATTATACACAGGAAACATTTGGATTTTGTATGTTTGTCATCATCATCAATGCGTATGGTACGTCCAGGTGTTTCAGCCAGTTTACTGCGGCGGGCGTAAATTTATGCAGCTCCTCCATGCCTCCAGGAAAACAGCGAATTGGGCAGTCATTTACCACGTGGGAGAGAGTCTGTTCAGGTGCTCCGCAGTCGCATTGTGGTGACTCCCTCAATCCCCACTTGCGCAGGTGGTGATTTGTCTTCCCGTGGTTAGACCGAAACCGATTTAAGCGAGTCCAGGGTTTTCGGTCGGCACAGAAGCCAGGCAGTTTGTTCGTGGGGTCCGTTACGAGGGCGGCGTTTGCTCCAGCAAAAAGGCCTGTATGTTTGTAAACAATAAACTCAAAAACTACTGGACCGATTTCAAAAAATATTTCACCAACATGTAGAATGCGCTTTCAGGGTATATTTTAACTTACGAAAGTACTGACTTACCGCAGAAAAAGTCAATTTAGAACACGAGGCGTATCCAAATGTGTCCTAATAACAGGCACGGTTGTAAATATTATGGTGGTCGCTAATATATTTTGTTTTGTTTGTTTAATTCCAGTTTTCCGTGGGCTACGAACGACACGCTCCTGCAGAAGTTCAACTCTGTGCACGAAGACAACCAGTTCTACGAGAAACCGCAGCGGCGCGAGCCGGCGTTCGTCGTGCGGCACTACGCCGGCAGGGTCAAGTACCAGGTACACAGTTTAAACTGCCACACAGACACTATAATAATATATTAATAATATATAATTAATACTATTAATGTGACACAGTAATTGGTGGAACCTGCCTATGATGCTTGAGGGTTCGGGTTTGATCCCCTGTAAGGGCAAACATAGTGTGGTGATGGGATACCATTAGACCAAAAAAGGATGTTTGGCAAACGTATCATTTACAAACTTTAAACCGTTACATATTACAAAGGTTATAAATAATAAATAAATAAATCAGGGACAATCGAACACAAATTGACCTAGTCCCAAACTAAGCTCTAGGCTTATACTATGGGTACCAGGCAACGATATACATACTTATATAGAGAAATACATACTTAAATATATAGAAAACATCCAAGACTCAGGAACAAATACTCGCGCTCATCACACAAATATATGCCCATACCGGGATTCGAACCCGGGACCGCTAGCTTCGTAGGCAGGGTCACTACCAACTAGGCTAACCGCGTCAAACCGCGTCAAACCGCGCGGTTATATCGATAAGGTTAAAAAACTGCTTGTTGTAGGCGACAGCGATGCGGGAGAAGAACCTTGACTTGATGCGGCAGGACATCGTCAGCGTGCTCAAGAACTCTTCGCTGGCGTTCGTGCGGGAGCTAGTCGGTGTGGACCCTGTTGCTGTTTTCCGCTGGGCCATCGTCAGGGCATTCTTCAGGTAAGTGTTTATACGCTACGATTGACTACAGTTTAACGTGCCCTAGACGCCATATGGCGTCGTAAAATGTATGAAGCCTAGAACAACCGGACAATGACAAAATGAAGAGTGGCATGATCCGAATGACGTTGTTTTTCTGCAGAGGATACTTTGCATTCCTGGAAGCCGGTCGGAGGCACCGCGTGCTGAGAGCCGACGGCAGCCGCGGGCCGCGCGCCGCGCACGCGCCCAACGACAGCCTGCTCGGGTGAGTCCCCGACGCCGCGACCCCAGCGCCACCTACTAACTGCCACCGGTCTATGTTAATATAACATGCTGAATGATCGACTTGCATTGTCATTGTCAGATTATCCAAGTGGTCAATTTTTCATAATTTAACGAATAATTATCATAATATATTTATTATTCTATATTATATGTAGCATATATTATTTCTAAGCAAGATTTGACCATCATAAGTGACATTCCATAAAAGAAAACCCACCATTATAACTAAATTTGAGTGTGGTTATCAGTATTTGTATCAGTGTTCAACTGCTATTTATTAAAAAAAAATGAATCAAGCTGCTAAGTGTATTCTCTCAATGATCTGAATTGTATGTTTATGTACTATGTGTATTTATTGTAAGCTTATGCTCATAACGTTGTGTGACGTAATGAAATGTGTCTTGTTGACCAGCCAACTGGCGACAGTGTCGTCGATCAATCTCGCAATCAACCGCATTGCGTAAGTGACCGATATCGGCATGCTTATACCTGTTCTATGTGCACTCTAACGCATGGACCCCGTTGTTTATATCCGGTAAACTAGTCACACCCCTTTCGTTTCTACTAGAGGCTGTGTTTAGGTAGCCCTCATGTAGTCATTCAGTTTTTTTTACATTTTTTTACTTTCAGCTGTTACAGTACAAACGCTTCAATAATTTTCAGACCCATTTTTTTTCTTAAAATGTCCGCATTAAACACAGCCTATGCTCTATTTATTATCTGTTCAAATAGCTCCCTAATCACATCTATCAGCACCGACTCGCATTTTTTCTATAGAAAATAGATGTTTTGTATGTAGATGCGTACGCATCTTCATACAAAACGTCAATTTTCTATGCGAGTCGGTGCTGATAGATGTGATTCAGGCCTAATTTTCACCTCTACGCCACCGTAGATCCTGGTACGCCACTCCGTTACACCACATTTATGATCACATTAGTAATGCATGCGCGATGCAAACTTACACTGTAATCCGTTTAGAGTTAATTAATTTAATTTCTGTTACATTAATTTTGTAATCCTCATTTCCTTTCTCACCCGACACACTCGCGACGACAGAGCGCCGCACAGAGCCTCTAAGGCCCGCGACGCGGCGTGTCGAACCAACAACGACACTAAGCGGGCCGACGCACCCGCCCCGGCGCGCCTCGGTGGGAAAGGGACAAAAAATTACAGAATCGCCGAAACTCGCACGCGAAGGGTCGAGCGAGAGCGAGACGACAGAAAGTTTGACGACACCGACGTCATGCAACGGGCCAGCCAGATCGTTATGTACGTGCGATGCTACGACCGATTTTGTATGACATGCTCTCTGTCTGCCTCGCACTTCAGCGTTCATCAAACAAAGATCTGACTCGCGCGACACTGTTATAACATTTAGTAATGTAACCACTGCGACTACGTTCCCCTTGAATTACTTTTAAAAAGCGCTCGAACAAATTTATTTTCATTCATTTTCAATTTATTTATGCGTTCCTCATGTAATTTTTATACTTTTTCAAAATTTACCTCATTTGTCTATCAAGTTTTCTCCCATTTCTTAATCAATTTCAGTTCAAAGATTTTGTTTGATGAATTAGCAACTATTGGTTGGGTAATCTACATTTGTTCTCTTTTCCGGTGTTGGCTATGGGTTATAATTTTCCGTGCATTTTGTGTTTCAATGTGATAACTCGTCTGTCGAGGGTAACCGATTGATCTCTAGTTTCTTGTACACAATTTGGGGAGTGTTAAGAATACTGGCGTTTCCAAATTAGCTTAATCAATCTTTTTGAATATCAGCATTTGGAAACTCATATTATTCCTTGAAACGTCTGTAAAAATGTATATAAAGCTTGCACTGACCCGTGGTTCACGTATAGCATGAGTACACGTTGCACTGTTATCAATCCCGTTTCGTAAGTTAACAGTGTGGTGGGTTTGGCAGGAAGTACAAGTCGTTTAGGCCGCGGGAGCGCGCGAAGAAGGGGCTGAAGAACTTGCAGAGCGTGAAGACTCTCGCGGGCAGAACCGCGGCGCCGGCCGGCAAGAGGAAGCAGCCGCTCACCGTCGCCGCGCAGTTCCAGCACTCGCTCGCGGCGCTCATGGAGACCCTCAACCAGGCCAACCCTTTCTTCATAAGGTATTCATTCAGTATATTCGTAGCGGCGGCTTAACGTATTTCTATTCTTCATAGTCCAGTGGGACCGATGTGAAATTTGGTACAGAAATATTTTATAATCATGAGACTAAGAGAGAGTACTTTTTTATCTCAGAAAATTAAACGCATCCTGCGGAAATATGACCTTACTCCGGTAGCATACTTACGCCGCAAAACCGTTAATCGTGATATTTTATACTGAACTAGTTTTGCTACTGCGGTTTCGAGTTAGTAATGGTGTCGATTTCCCCGCCACGAAATTACTCGAGATTTATTTCAGGTTTGCTTATACTATATTGCATAGGGATTTAGCATTTCCATCAAAAATCGATGCATCTTTATGTCACCTGTCAGATCCCATCATGAGCTGGCTCGAGTTCAAAAACAAATACTCGAAACGTAAGAAATAATATTTTAACTATTTTCAATGACAAACAATTGACATAAATATCACGGGACAATCTCACACAAATTGACCTAGTCCCAAACTAAGCTCTAGGCTTGTACTATGGGTACTAGACAACGATAAACATTACTTATGTAGAGAAATACATACTTAAATACATAGAAAACATCCATGACTCAGGAACAAATACTCGCGCTCTTCACACAAATATTTGTCCATACCGGGATTCGAACCCGGGACCGCTAGCTTCGTAGGCAGGTTCACTACCAACTAGGCTAACCGCGTCGTCAAAATGCGTAATGATTGTTATCTGACACTCCACAGATGTATAAAGTCGAACAGCGACAAAGTCCCAAACGTGTTCGACGAGGAGACCGTCCAGCGCCAGCTCCGGTACACGGGCATGCTGGAAACCGTCCGCATCCGGCAAGCCGGGTACAACGTGCGGCTCACCTACGAAGAGTTCATCCAGCTGTACAGGATCCTGCTGCCGAAGGGGCTGCTGAGCTCGCAGGCGGACGTCAGGCATTTCCTCGCCACTTTGAATCTGGACAGGGATAATTATCAACTAGGTGAGTGATTGTTACTTGTATCTATTTATTCACACTTTTCCCAAGTATTAATTATTAGGCTATTCATTTTTTGCCGTCCTTACCTCTACAATTGTCAGTTCCTACATTATTTTTACAATCAGACTTATTTCTGCAAGACATCAGAAAACCGTCTTATCGGTTAAAAATCGGTGGCTGGTGAACACGGGCTAGTTATCATTCGTATTGCTATCGCCGCATAGCTTTTTGCTGTTAAAGTGCGATCGTATGTACAAGTCGGCACTCTTCTAACAAAACTATAGTTCACCACAATAGGTAATATGCATTTGTTTTTTATTTAATAAAAATTAATGTAACAAACAGTTGAGAAAAATGATTTTTCGAATAACTATAAAAATAACCAAGGTATAAGCCACCACAGATTTGTTTCTATCTCTTTCTAGCAAACATGTGGTTTATATGATAGTGGACGCTGTCGTCACATTCCATGTCGGATCTCTCTAATTAGTAGTTAAATATGCTTATATCAACTGTATTTTTTGGCCGATTTTAATTATAAAGCGGGTTGTGATCAATCGGCAGGTGGTACGAAGATCTTCATGCGCGAGAGCGAGCAGACCAAGCTGGAGTACCGGCTGCACCAGCAGATCATGGCGTCTATCATCACCATCCAGCGCTGGTTCCGCGCCGTGCTGGAGAGACGCCGCTTCCTCGCGCTGCGCCGCGCCAGCCTCCTCATACAGGGGTTCTGCAGGTACACACGGAATAGCTTCATGATTGATCCATTGAAATCACCTCACAGGATACACATAGTATTAATTTCATTATTTATTGTACCTGGGGTATGCTACCAGGTGATCACAGTGGATGTAACCATGAAGTAGGAAGGGAGTAGGAAGAGAAGCTGCTGGGTAAACATGTTGGCAATGTATGATATTCCATCGGCAGTAATTAATTTTTCCTATCAAGTGAGCCAAGTTTTTGCTGAACCCTGTTTTATTAATTGAGGTGGGAATATAGAAAACATAATACTTTGAAGGCTGTAAATGTAAAGGATTCGTCCTTTCAAAAGTTTCTGCACACAGCGGACTCAACGTTCGTATAGCGCGACGATGACGATGCTGGCATGAGGCGAGCGCACACTCATTGCGTCAACACAGGAACATGCTGTTACGCGTGACCTTCGTATCGCATGTCACTCCTGAAGTTCGTGGTCGTATGTACTACACGTTATAGCATAAACCCCTCGGATCCAATTAACGGACCAATCCAGTATTGCCATACCCTACAATCCATGAATAAACTCGTTATCTACTCAAAGGCAATGGCTAGTGGCTCGTCACGAAGCCGCGACAAAGGTGCAAGCGTACTTCCGCGGCAGCCGCGTGCGGCGCTGGTACCTGCGCCTGCGCGACTCCGTCGTGGCCTTCCAGGCTGCCTCTAGGGGATACCTGCTCAGGAGAACCTTGCCAGAGCTCAGGAGGAGACTGCCGTGCCCTAGGAAACATGAGGTAACAAAAGCACCGATATTTTGTTGCTTATCGAACGTTACAATATAAAATGTTACATTTATTCAAATTGTTCCACAGTGAGTCATAAATCCATACAAACTACGACGACGAGCACTGAATGATTTTATAGAAAACAGTATTGTGATCAGTGTCATTTTGTTTTGTAACGTTATTCTTGACAAGCAGTTTATGTATGGAATGTTTTAAATAAATCAAAAAGATTGTAAATACATTGAAAGTTTTGTATGTGACAAGTGATTAACAGTTTGAAGTTGTTGAAGTCGTTTAAATGTTAAATCAGGCCTTAGCAGTGTTATTTTTAACTCATTAGCAAAAAACGCTATTGATTTGTAAGATTTTTTTTTAATATGACGTTTAGAAACCTACCTCCGACATAATTGAATGTGATTTGTTAAAAATATCGCTATTAAGATTCTGGTTGTTCGTATTTTACAGTCATTTCGCAAAGCATCCTAAATCATAATGTAACTAACCTGAAGAAATACATAAAAGGAACCTTTTTGTTTTGTTGTGTGCCACACATTGTATATGCAACGTTGTGATCCATGTGTTGACAGCATGACAGTAAACCGGCGCCCGCGTCGACGGAGCCCGATGTGTACAAGAAACGGAAAAGCATCGAACAAATTAGGAATATTATTGATTTACAACTGTAAGTATTGTTATACGCACTGAACCTTATTAAGAGCCTGTTGTGTCCCACTGCTGGGCAAAGGCCTCCCCCACTTTTTCCAGTTTTCCCTGTTCTGAGCCGTCTGGCCAGTCTTCAGAAAGGAATCCAACTCATCCCGCCATCGCCGCCGAGGTCTGCCGCGTTTCCGTCTTGAGTGACTATTTGATCCGTCTAATATTTTTTGTGATGAACATTTGAACAAATGATAATATTTACGATTTTGTTACGTTATTTTCATAACAATAGCAAAGATCCTGTTAGTACAGTCAGCATCGATAACCGCATTATTTGTCTTCCAGAAATATGCTAATACAAGAAGAAGCGGAGAAGACGAGACAGAGAGTGAGAGCGACGCAGTCCCTTCCTATTGCCAGGTGAAATACTATGTGATAATATCTTATCTTATCTTATCCGTTTTGTTATGAGAAGTATGACGCATACATTGATGCTTCGTTTCTATTAACTAACTAGCAGCCCGCCCTCGCTTCGCTCCGAGTACTATTATATACATAAACCTTCCGTTAAAAACCCCGTATTAAAATCCGTTGCGTAGTTTGAAAGATCTAAGCGAGCGTACATACATACAAAAGGACGGGCGGCGGGAAGCGACTTTGTTTTATACTATGTAGCGATACTTGGTAACCGTGACAACGGCTAACATCTGTAACCTTGTAACGTTCCAATATATTGATTAATTTCAACTGTATTTATAAATGCGTAAGATTCAAAATGGCTACAACACTAATTTAGTACAAAAAAGTGTACGATCGAAATGTTTATCTTTCCAGTTTGGAGGAAAAGCGAGAAAACCTTATCGATTCCAACACGCAAGTGTTTGTCGGCAAGCGAAGAGTGTCCAAAACGCAAAATATCTCCGAGCTGCCGCTAAAGCAAAGTAACTCAAGGTACGTAGACTAACGGGAATTGGAAGGCCATTGCTAGCACCGAGCTATATTTACGTTCGTAAAAGTGGATGACAGCTGTAACTACGACACTGTATTCTCAAAAGTATTTACAGCTGTAGATTCCTGGTTTTAATCTTCAGAACGCTACTGGTGGCAACCCAACCAGGAAAAATGCTGTATAATTTTGGCGTTATGCAACTATTAGTCGAATAAAAGATATATAACAGTATTCGTTGTGATAACATGTCGTATAGAAGCTCATTACATATAAGTCTACTGTATAAGTCAACATGTAGTATGTTGACTTATACAGCAATTTAGTCGTATATTAATGTCGAATAAACGTTTATACGGATTCGTCATGTGATAATGTTTCGTACCGCGAACGCTCTGCTGTCAATGAATTGCTATACGCTTTGTAGATTTGTGAAATATTCTAAGTACATTATAAAGTCAACCATTTCATATATCACTGTGCTTCATAAAAACTACGCTATGTAAACTAAATTATCGAATGGCGTTCAGGGCACCTAAAATTAAACCGCAAGCCGCCCGCGATCTAGCTGCGTGTGTCATTATTCCGACAGCAAGTGCGGGCACGCGCACGGTATGCATGCTATAATAATGTAATAATAAACCGGTACACAGGTTTAGCGAGGTGTGGATTGCCGGCTTCAGTCCAACAGTCGACCATGTTGTTGTTTAGTTAAGATATTGTTGTAACGTTATAGTGTAAGTCAGTCGGAAGCGAACGAGTCGTCCCCCGACGAGAGTTGGAGCGTGAACAGCAAGAAGTATCCCGCGGGAGTGGCGCCGCCCAACAAGATCACCCCGGAGGACCTCGCCAACGAGCTGCTCTGGCTCCGGATAGACCAGAACTACTTACTGGCCGAGAAAAACAAGGTAAGTCAATTAAATAAATGAATATGAGAGGAGAATCTCGCACAAATTTATAGACTTACAAAATAAGCTCTAGGCTTGTTCTGTTACCCACTTGCTTGTTTTGCTGTGCAAAAATCAACGTGACGTTAATTTTGTGTTGTACAGTTAAGGTTATAAACATAGATAAGTCCAAAGCCTCGAAAATATGTAACCACGGTCTTATATCGCCGTATTAAGGTCGTGGTTATATATTTTTGACACTGAACGTATCTATATTTATAACCATGACTGTACGTATATTCGTTATATATTTGATGGGCAGCTGTTTTTGTCGTAATCTATTTTTTATTTAGATCTGGTTCTTCGATTTAGACTCTAACTCTAGTTAATATCGTTTTAAAAGTTAAGACGCGGTTAGCCTCGTTGGTAGTGACCCTGCCTACGAAAGTAGCGGTCCCGGGTTTTATCTCTTTTGAGGGCAAAATATTTGAGGGGTCAGCGCAAGTGTGTGTTTCTGAGTCTTACATGTTTTGGATGTATTTAAGTATTTATTTCTCTATATGTCTGTTTATCTTTGTAACCCATACGACCCGCTTAGGGCTTAGGACTGTGTCAATATTGTGTCAAATGTTTGATGGATGTTCGGCCGGCAGATCCGCGAGCGAGAGTTGGCGGAGTCGATAGCGAGCAGCAGCGAGGAGTACCTGCGCCACGCCGGCGACTGGAGCCCGGCCGACAGCTCCGACACCAACCGCTCCGGCTCCAGGTAAACTACTCACATCATCTTATCTCATCTTGTACTGATGCGCCTTTTCAGAAACACTTCGGCCCTCTAGGATCTTATATGCATTTGCATTATTGCATCGCTTAATCATCATCATCATCATTATCAGCCGCACGACGTCCACTGCTGGACAAAGGCCTTCCCCAAGGTTTTCCACAACGATCGGTCCTCTGCTGCTGTCATCCAGCGGTTTCCCGTGACCTTTATCAGATCGTCGGTCCACCTTGTGGAAGGCCAGCCGACACTTCGTCTCCCGGTTCGCGGTCGCCACTCTAGAACTTTTCCGCTCCAACGGCCATCGGCATCGCTTAATATATTTAAATTAAAAAAAATAAACTGATTCTCGGTTAATTGTTGTTTTAACATTTAATAAAAGCCGTGTTCGTTACAGACGCGGATCCCCGCAAGTGTACCAGCGAAGTCTCTCCAGCACGACGCTGGACCCGCCGACGCCGCTGCTCAGCCTGCCGCCCGTGCGCCGCGAGCCGCGCGACGCGCAGCTGCGCCCGCGCCGCGCGCCCGTCAACCAGCTCACCGGTCGGTTACCGTTACACAAACACACCGCATTCATATCACAGGGCGGACAATCTCACATAAATCGACCTAGTCCCAAACCAAGCTCTAAGCTTATACAGTCACCAGCAATAATAAGTAGCTAATTAGATGTAGGTAACAACATTATCAGTTGCATCAAAATATTTCAAAATTACCAAAACATAATAAACATCTATCTGCGCCTAAAGGTTTGCGCGTATGTTCACCCAGTGTCACAACAAGAACTTTCTTGTTATCATAATTCAATAATTAGCAAATTTTGTTTTGCATTACATACCTAATTACTTGTTTTTGACTTCTGGGATCAGGTCCCTAATGGTCGGCCTCTTTGCTAATTTGTTTACTCTTTTTTAGTAACACTGTCATTATTATGCTGGCCATAAGTTATCTGGCTGTTGTGCGTACAATATGTCGGTCAGGTTTACCGCGCGCAGAAATAAACTTGAAGAAAAGTGTTTTACCTACCTTATATATATCTCGGTGGCTCTTTTCTTGATGGGATGTGTTAATGTGTGTATTAAAGTGGTATTTTATTACTTTGGTGAGTGTTGATTGTCACCTGACAGTTCTACCCCTTTTATCCCCAGCTTAGTATCAAGAGACGGATGATATTGCATGTTCGTAATTAATCAATCTTAGTATTCTTATTAATTGGTCATAAAAAAGTTCGTATTCAATAGTGAGCAACCTATTATTGTTCACCACTGCTCATTCCCAATATTCACGGATAGAATTAGTTACTGTGGATTACAATTTAACATTTGCCATTTACAAAATGTGTCAATTTTAAACCGAAAGCAAGTGCCGTATTTAACCTATTGAAGGCTCGGGATACTATCATCCCTATGATTACACTGGATGTATAACTATGTCAGAGGACAATTTTTTCCAAAGACGCAAAAGGTGATCCTTTCAGACACTAGTCACTAGGGGGGCTCCCTGGACATTTGGCCAGAGTGGGCAACGTAAAAGAGTTGGTTGCACGTAGTGAATGTGTGTCGTGGTGCAGCGTGCGGCGCCCTGCGGCGCGCCGTGGAGCCGCCGGCGCCGCAGTCGCCGCCCGCGCCGCCGCTGCGCGCGCCGCGCCGCTCGCCGCGCCGCGCGCCCGACCAGGTCGACGCCGACCACAACGACCACCAGGACATCAAGCGGTAAGCGGGGAGCGGGTTAGTCGCATACATATTGTTGCCATTATATAATGTTAATCATGATTTTTTTTAGTCAGGCTGAAATTACATCCATCGTGTAGATTAGTTAGGTTGTTACTTTAATAAAAATCTTGGAAAAATAACGATGTCGTGAAAAAAATGCATTATGACTTGCGAAAATTATGACTTAAAACACATGACTAACAATATGTATGCAACCCAGTATGGACCCGGTAAGTGCCTTCCGAAACACACCATCAATCTAATTAAGTATTTAATTTTTACAGTTTTTGGGCTCACTTACACGATTATTTCTGCTGTTTCTTAGATATTACTAATGTATTTTTTTAAACTGGCTAATGTGAGAACAGAACTATTCATAAAAACCATCACAAGTATAAAACAAAGCTATCAAATTCAGGGATTGGAAAATGATAAAAAAAAGTATTAGAACCTTCAATTATCATACGAGTATTCAAATAAATTATAATATAAAAAGAGGATGTCTTTACAAAGATCAATCTAGTTTTGATATTAAGTACCAATTTCACCATACGATAATGTTAATCGACTGTTAATTCATACATTTTGACAGCTGTTAACACTCTAATCGTCTGTTAAGTGGTTGGTGTAATCCGACATAAATCTACATTTATTTTTGTTAATCAAATAAGCTGCGTATCGCCTCATTTTCGGCAATTTTGTGGCAGGGCTTGACTTGCTTCGTTGTTTAGGTTATTTTTTCAGCAGTGACAATAGGTAATGTAACGTAAACTGTACTGGGTGGTTTGTGTCAGGGCGGCGTCGGAGCTGATGGGCCCGCTGCTGGCGGGCGCGGGCGCGGGCGGCGAGGCGGCGCTGCGCCGGCGCAACTCCGACCCCGCGCCCGGCGCGCCGCCCGACGCGCGCGCGCCCGACCCGCGCTCCACCGACTACATCGGCCAGACCGGCAACGGGCTCTTCCGGATCGCCGGCCACAGGTCAGCACCCCTATCTAATATGTCGCACGGTCGCCCAAACACCTCGTATCTCACCCTAACGTTAAATATCGTTTGCACGTCATATTGTTGCATAAGCTTGAAATTTTGGGTATAAGAGGAACTCAACTTGACCTTTTCAAGAGTTACCTAACCGATAGATGTCAGTGTGTCAAAATAGGGAATGTCGTCAGCTCTGATCAGGAAAATACTAATTTTGGAGTCCCGCAAGGAAGTATCCTTGGTCCCACCTTATTTCTAATTTACATTAACGACCTCTGTGACCTTCAATTACACTGCGGTAAGATAATATCATATGCTGACGACACTGCCTTAATTTTTACAGCTAGCACGGACAAAGAGGCGTTCGAATACGCACAACAAGGTTTTAATGTTGTTATTAATTGGCTGCAGCTTCATCGACTAACATTAAATACTGATAAAACAAGATACATTAAATTTTCCATGAAAAAAAATCCTTTTAAATCCGATCCACCTGTCTATGCTCATCGCTGTAACTCCCCGGGATATAATACCTGCAACTGTCCCACGGTTTTGCCCGCAAATCATATAAAGTATCTTGGTATCATAATCAATGATACTCTCTCTTTCAGGCCCCATATCGAAGCTTTAAGTAATAGAACTCGTAAATTAATATTTGTTTTTAAAAAACTAAGAAATTTTGTTGATTGGAAACTAATATTACAAGTATACTATGCACTATGCCAATCAATACTAACATATTGCATCACGTCATGGGGCGGAGCAGCTAAAACTTCGCTACTAACAATAGAGAGAGCACAACGAGCCGTCCTGAAACTATCAACTTTTCGGCCCTTCCTGTACCCCACTAACTTATTATATAAGTCCTGTAAGGTATTAACAGTTAGACAGTTGTTTATATTAAACACGATATTAAAACAACACAAAACACTTCCTTATAACCCAAAAATAACAGACAAAAGGCGGAAAGATTTAGTTTGCTCACAACTCACAGGAACTAAACATGCCTTTTCAACGAGATTTTTTTGGTTTCTAGGTCCTCGTCTATACAATAGGCTAAATGCAGACTTATGCATATATCATCAAAGCCTAGTTGAATGTAAAAAAGTCCTATATAAAGCTCTTGTAAACTTGTCCTACGAGGATACAGAAAAATTACTGACGGTTCCTAAATGAAGCTATAGGTTGTACTCGTATTTTCGTTCAGCAGAATTGTAAACTTATCTCAATCTCTAACCAAGCCTGGTTTAGGCTATGATACTTTTTTAGATATAAGAAGCTATTTGTCACTATTATTAATAATTTTTTGTAACTCTCAGTGAGTGTAAAATAATGTATTACCTACCCTAAAATCTTATTTTTTGTGTACGAGTTTATAAATTAGTATGTGAATTTAACGATTGAATAATTAATAATTAATGTGTAAGCTTATCATTGCCTGAAAAACAGGATCATCCTAGTTCAGGCAAACGTATAATAATATTAGTTCTATGTAAACATAAGCAATATGTAAACAATATCATTAAGTTTTATTAATAAAGTTTTTATTATTATTATTATTATTATATATAACAATGAGGTCGATAAGATGCGTCCGTCAATTCGAAGCGTAGACTTTTTCATTTCATGTAAAATTGGAACAAAATTGAATTTTATTACTGACGTCAGATTTTATAATTTGAGGAATTGATTCTTGCATTCAACAAAACTCGAAACACTTAATGATTAATTTTAATATCTTACTATTTGTTATGATCACAAGCTGCTTCGGTTAATCTTTAAAAGGCATTCTTCATTAAACTAAAACAAGTTAATCAATATCAAAAAACATTATTCACCTAGTCGCCTCCGCCTTCCAGGTTTCGTAAAGGCACGCGATTCGCGAAGGGCGACAAATGCGTGTACTGCCACGACGCTATCGACGCCTTCGTGACGCAAGGGCAGCGCTGCATCGACTGCAAGCAGCTGTACCACACCAAGTGCATCCAGAACAAGGGCGTCATCACGATGCCCTGCTCCAGCCCCGTGGCGGCGCCCGCCCGCGGCCGGCACAAGTACCGGAAGCCCTACATGGGCGCAGAACACTCCAAAGCCTCCACCACCAACTTCAATTTAACCGGAACTTCAGAGTTTATGGATCGCACTGACAAGATTATCTCTGACGCGACGGAGCTGCACGCCATGCAGAATTTCATCACCAAGAAGATATTTCAGATGGAATCTAGCAAAAATGAGAAGCAGTCAGAGGCGAGTTCGTTTTGTTGCTATTAATGAATGCTTCAATTTGTCAAGTGGCCTGTGTTCTTTTTTGCCTTTCCCTTGCCACAAAAAGTGATACACATTTTTTAATTTTGCTGAAATCTTCCTACCGTCTTGATAAGTCTAAAACTATCTAATTTAATTAATTTCAAACTGTATCATACAGATACTCATTTTCGATGACTTTTCAAACCCAAATTCCCGTACTGATTTCGTTAGAGCATGTGAAGGAGACAAATACGAGTAGGTTGGTCACAATTCTCATGTCTCTATTTCTATTTATGTATTTTCTACATGTTCATTAAATAAATCATTTATTTCCCCAACAGGTTGACAGGGTATTCAAGCACGCGCTCCGCGAGTTCAAAGACAATCTCGTGGCCACATACAGCATAGTCGAAACGCGCGGCTCGGCCCTCAAGTACAAGGACCTGATCGGCAACTTCCTGCACGTGATGGAGACGGTGTGCGCGCGCGAGGGCTCCACGCTCTCCATCACGATGGGGGTCAACGCTTTCCGCGGGTTCATGGACGAGTTCATGAGCCAACACGAGACGGATAAGGCTAGGACCAAGCGGAAAAAGGATAAGAAGAGAAAAGTGAGTATGCGTGCTTTTTATAAATAAATTATTTATTAAAATTATTAAATTTATTTATTTTATTTATAATAAATAAATAAGTATCAGGGACAATCTCACACAAATTGACCTAGTCCCAAACTAAGCTCTAGGCTTGAACTATGGGTACTGGACAACGATAAACATACTTATATAGAGAAATACATACTTAAATACATAGAAAACATCCATGACTCAGGATCAAATACTCGCGCTCATCACACAAATATTTGCCCATACCGGGATTAGAACCCGGGACCGCTAGCTTCGTAGGCAGGGTCACTACCAACTAGGCTAAACGCGTCGTCAAATGATGGGCGTTTATGATGGGTTTGTTGACTTTTTTTGCGTCTCGGGAACTATCATGTTTTCCTAGGATAAAAAAGTACCTCGTGGCCATCTCCGGGCTCTCAAGCCCCACTTACTAAATGCTCAGCGGCTTAAAATCAGCAGACAAACTTACTTTCGTATTAATTAATATTAGTAGTGAATTGAGGTTGAAAGTTTTGTTGATGAATGAAAAACAATGAACATTTCCAGGTGGACGATCCTATTCAGTACAAAGGGCACACGTTCGTGCTGTCGATGATCAACATCCCCACCGAGTGCGAGATATGCAAGACGTTCTTCATGTGGCCCATCGAGCGCTCGCTCATCTGCCAGGCCTGCCGCCTCGCCTCGCACAAGAAGTGCTACATGAAGGTACATCGTCATGTCAGCCAAAACACCTCCAACCTACTTATTGGCCTTCAAACATGTTGACCGTGATCGGTCCTGTGTTGGTCGCATCCAACTGTCCGGGACTAACCACAGCGGGCGCCCGAGCGCTGCGAAACAACACGAGATTGTTTGTGACGAAACAGCAAGCGTTCAATCCGCCGCCGCCCGCGGGACGCTCGTGAGCAAGCCAGTACAAGATTTGTTAATGTCTACGTAACGTGAAAATTATAATTGTGGATAATCCAGTTAACGTGTTGACAGATCAAAGTCTCGCACAAAAATGTCGTTATTCTAGCCACGCAGAAGAGCGTCCGCCGGGGCGCGCGCCCGGGCGCTTGCGCATGGTTACTCCCTTCGGAGCCCTTTGTTACGCGTAGTTATTTTTCTTCATAATGTATTGTAAATAATAAACCCTTAAAAATAATAAATAAACATCTTGAGAAACGACCTTGACTTTTCAGAGTAAATTCGACTATATTTATATTCGCGAACCTTCCCCCACAACAAAACTCTATGCTCAACGAGTTTACCTGGAACAACATGGTGCCTTTATCAAGCGTGCGTTGTCAGGTGGCGACGCAGTGCCGCAAGGACTCGATGACGCGCGCCGCCGCCATCGTCGGCGCCGTCGACGCCGGCGGCCGCGAGCAGCTGGGCGTGCTCACGAGGGGGAAGGTGACACATCTAATCTAAATCATTTATTTTCAGCCGTCTATGGCCCATAGATAAAAGTATCTTACGGAGTAATGTCGGTGCGCCAAAGTAAACATTAGTACATTTCGATGCTAGTGCGGAAAGTATGTCATTACCTCACGAGTACCGAGATATCTTGCCACGAGCCATAGGCGAGTGGCAAGACTCGGGACGAGTGAAGAATGACATTTCCGCACGTGTATCGAACGACGTTTTTTAACACAGTTGCGAAAAAATAAATCAATTTCAAACTCTGATTCACTCATTTTATAAACAACTTTTTCATTTGACATTTGAAGAAATTTTTTGACATTATGAAGAGGTGTTTTTTTTAGCTTTTATTCGACTAAAATGGATTTTGTTAATACTATTGAACCCACTTCAAAGAAAGTTTTTTTTTCAAATGCCTGTTCTATAAGACATAAACAATTGTAAATATAAAACATTGTACTATTATTTATTACCTAAGTATTGTTATTTACGATTATTTGTGTATCGTATATTTATAAAAACAATATTGAATGTTGCCTTTGGAAACTTAAAAAATGCTTGCAGTAAGAAAAAACGCCTCTTCATAATGTCAAACATTTTGACAGGCGTTTCGGCGGCTATTCCGTTCCATTCAGACAACTTATTAAGAACGGTTTTTCAATATTCAATATTAAAAAATAAACGTGTTATAATGATGGAGAGGTAAGTAATAAAATATGAAATATATATATATTTCGTATTCTTACATTAACAGTAGGTTTTTGTGTCGATTACGATGTTTAAAGGAAATTAATATTAACACTCATCAATAAGTAGTCATGAATTGAAACAAGTATAAATTTAAAAAAAAATGAAAAATAAAAAGCACTAGTTCGCGAAAACCAACTTTCCGCACGATATACAGCTACGAAAAGTACCACTTTTTGAGCAACTGTGTTAAAAAATAATTTGTAGTCCGAATGTATCGTTATTCATAATCATCGCAAGTCCGAAAGTATTTTGAACTGAAACCGTTACTGTTTCAGTATTTTTATAAGATCTGACTGGTATATTTACCAGTCGGTTCGGTTAGGTTAGGTTTGTTTTAAAAAAGTCCTAAAATCAGAACGGTTTCAGTAAAATTCACTTTCGGATTTGCGATGATTATGAATAACGATACATTCGGACTACAAACTTTTCGGTGAGCCGATATGGACCCGAGTAATGTACATATTTATAAAACAAATACCTTATCACACACCTTAAAACCGCCAACGCCGAGTACCGTTGCTACTGCCGATGTCAACACGGACACTGCCCGAAATGGCGCAAACGCATCCGCAACATCACTACCACCATTAACATTCAAAGCGATGATAAGACTAGCAATGAAAATTTCAAAAAATTACGTCTATCCTTTTTTAACTTCTGCAAGAAGTCAATTTAGCTGTCTTTTCCAGGTTTACTAGCAGTCGATTGCAAATTTAATTACTCGTCTAATCCCCCCATCACTATGACAACATCCACTACTACCACCAAAATCATCATCCGACACGAACAACGCCACCGCCAATGGAAATACCTCTTTATGTTGAATATTATGTCAAGTTGTTGTGTACACGTGTTGCAGGTGTTCGGCATGCCGCTCCACGAGCTGCCGACGGGCGAGAGCAACATCCCCGTGGTCGTGGACCGGCTCTTCACCACGATAGAAATGACGGGCTTGTACACGGAGGGACTGTACAGGAAAAGCGGGCTAAGCTCCAAGGTACGAGTCGCTTCCGTTGTATTAAAACTGAATTGTTATTCTAGATACGAATAAGCATTGGACTTGAATTGAAAGTTATTAAATTATAACGTTTCATTTATTTTTCTGTGCCTTGTCGTGTCGACTTTAATTATATGTTGAGCGCGGTAGTCACAACAACGACCACACAACAAGTTAAAGGTTTTAGCAAATAGCAGCCTCGACATCTGCGTGGTGTGATTTTGATTATAGGGCGTGTACACACTAGCGTTTTTGTCGGCGGTTTCTTGGCGGAGCGGGAACGCGGCGTGCACGCGGCGAGCACGCTGCGATATCTTAGCGATTAATTGCCGCCGCGGTGACGTTGCGTGGACGCAGCGTCACCGCGGCGGTATAACTGAGCCCGTAGATTTAATAAAATTACATAATGGTGGGTAGGATAAAACTAAAGAAACAACACTGCTGTTCGCGTTCATTATATTTATATTTCTGAGTCCATTTTGTAATTAACATCAACGCACGTAGCTTGATCGCCTCATGAAGACGTCACGAAGTTTTTTTATCGCTTTGGCTTCGCGCCACGCTTAGCTCAAAGAATAGTTTGCACTTTTATGTTAAGAATGTGTTTTTTGGGGTTTTTTTTAAGTTAGTGGTGCGCACCGCCACTGGTCCAGTTGGTGCGTGTGATTACGTTTATTCCGCATGCATGGGTGTCGGCAGGTGCGCGAGCTGCGGCGGCTGCTGGACGAGCGGCCGGAGGAGGGCGTGGAGCGCCTGGAGCTGTACGCGGTGCACGTGCGCGCCTCCGTGCTCAAGGGCTTCCTGCGCGACCTGCCCGAGCCGCTGCTCACCTTCGACCTCTACGACGACTTCATCCTCGCCGCGGAGATCTCCGACCCGCAGGTCACCCGACCTCACCCCACCTCACACTCTCTCACTAACCTTTTAACCCTTTATAAGGCAGAGGAAATATATTTACCACCATATTTTTTTTGTGAAAAACAATGAAAAAAAACATACTTTTTAAAAAATATAAATAAAATAGATAAATTTACCCCTGGTCGCTTATGCCTTATAAAAGGTTAAGCCGACCAAAAGAGAAGCAATGTCTCTAAACTTGTCCGTATTACTGCAAATCTGTTACGAAAATGGCGAAGTATATTCCAACGTGACGTGGAACTGTAGTCAATTATTGTCATTTTCAGAAACCATCATAGACAATAATTAGTGAATAATAATGATTCTACGCGACCTGCCGAACGTCTTGGAACTAAGGCAAAATTCATTTAAATGCAAGAATACTAAAGCAATTTAGATGTAAATCATAACAGTGTTTATTTTGTCAACAGGAACGAGTGTCGAGTATATTCACGATCCTCAGGAAGTTGCCTAAACCTAACTTTGACCTTATGGAGAGGCTAATATTCCACTTAACGAGAGTCGCGTTAGGAGAAGAAAATAACAGGTAATGTTTTATTTCATTGCAATACTATTTTGTTTTTCATTATATTGCAGGAAATTTTGCAGTTTTCCCCAAAAAACACTTTTTTATGTTAAATGACGATAGAAAGACACATAAATATTCAACCGATTTCAAAAAAGGATCACATGTATTGATATTTGGTACAGACCTTTCAAATCAGCCAAATAACGTTAATATTTGGGCAAAAGGAAACAATTGTTTTTGCTATATCTGACTAAACATGATCGATTATAAGCAAATGAAAATTATTTGATACCGTTAATTAAGATTGGTGTGACATTGTATAATTGCGCAGGATGGGTCCGAACGCGCTGGCGATCGTGTTCGCGCCGTGCATCCTGCGCACGCACAAGGTGCAGCCGGCGCAGGACTCGCTGCACGACATCGCGCGCCAGACCGCCTGCCTCGAGGCCGTGCTCACCGACAAGATACGCACTGTGAGTACACCCTACTAACTACGCAACCGGATTTTAAATACAAGGTTTAAAAAAAATATTTTGAACCCGAATACGTATAAAATAATACCTATTTTGTCTTGAGTGAAATTAAATAACCATGAAACTCTTGGAGAGCGAGCTCGACGCACATTTATTTTTTACTTTGATTACACACAAGAATGAATGCTTATGATTACTATTTTTTTCTAATTTAAACGTGAAAGTGTGTTTGTTAGTCTTCAATTTGGTGTCCCCTGGTTTTGCAGACACTCATTTCCTTGAATGTGTTGTTTCACCGAAATTTATTCAGGGACCGGAACCGCTTACCATTGAAGGGGTTTTTGATAGGGTATTTGATAGACTTGTTTTTACAAACCCCAAGGATGCGCTAAGCCTACGATATAGTTAATTCGACTAAGCGCTAACCCAATCCCAATACCCTATCATCTGTTACCCTTTTTATACCGTTACCGTTTTAATCTCTTTTTGCAAGTGTTTTGACTTATTATTACACTACTTACCTAACAAATTGAATGGGTAGCGGCTAGACAGAGATCGCCCAAATCCGCAAAAAAGAGAGAGGCGAGGATTACCTCGCCTCGGTAGTTTAATATTTAAGCACTTTTGAAGGGGTTTTCCGGTCCCTGATTTCATTACATCGAAAGCTAATTTCTGCTGAAACCTTACGGTTTTCAGGTTATCTTAAGCATGGGTTTACTTAGTTTATGTTAGATCTGTGACCACCAAAAAATTATAACTCTGGCCCGTGCCCTATCAAAATTAAAATTCGGTGAAGTAAAACATTCTATGAAATGAGAGTCGGGGAATCAAGGGTAATCCTTCAATTTATTTGTTTGTTCCGTGTTCACGGCTCAACACGGTGCGGGATCGCAATTAAACTAGTGTTATATAAGTTTAGTAATGATAAAGTTGGTTGTCGACAGGTGCGCGGCATGCTGCAGGACATCGCGACGCTGGACTCGGCGTGCCACTCGGCCACGGACCGCCTGAGCTCGCTGCGCGCCGCGCCGCGCGCCGCCGACCGCCCCGAGGAGCAGCTGCTGGTCGGCCACATCGTCGAGATACAGAAGGAGAAGGCCATCCTCACCTCCAACCTGCCCACGCTCGTCAGGTATGCTACACTCGCTCGCCGTCTCGTACGCCCGACCTCGCGTGCTCACACATGTGACGCCTAGAACTAGACTAAACTATACATACAGCGACAACCGACAGAATACTACTAATGCTAGCCGCTCTGATTCAAAAGATAGCTTTCAAATACACACACCTACAGAGATGTGAAAAATATGTAGTGGAAAGTATTTAAATACAAAATGCTTTTGCAAGCGATAACACGACTTTTTATTCAAATTATCCGGTGCGGATCAGTGCAATTCTATAATCCATTTGATGCGAGCCATCTGTTACGAACCTGTGCAAGCTCGCCATTACCCAGCACATCATTCGGGGGTGCCGCAGAATACGATTAAATTGATTCAATTTTACAACACATTTTTGCTACCGTCAAACGAAATAAATTACAATTTGGAATTCAATAAATACGATTCATAAAACTAAGATTACTTTTATCCAATTTTGGAGCATTGTTTATAAAGAAATGATTCAACTATTGTATACATTACAACCATGACTAAAAACTCTAAAAAGTAAAGTAACCTATTTATCTACATACGCGTAAAAAACTAACTTTCGTTTTCCCCAAAGTTCATTTTAATTCGAGGGCAAGCTGAAAGATAGAATGACAAAGCATTTACGCTGTGGATGAAAATGGTTCGCGTGACAAGGGTTACGGGGAGTGGAGCATTATTAATGGTCGTGAAACCAATAGTCAAGTCATTTCTGCTATAGCAAGTTGTGTAAATAACCTTTGAAGCTTTTGCCCTATCTGCTTTTACAGGTCGGACGTTACTCGTAGGAAAAATATAACGCTGAGCTAAATATAAAATGTTTTTAAAATGTTCTAAATCGTGCTAAGCTATATATTTCTCGTCTAAAATGCCAACATTTATTGTACGTATTTGTGTTTATGTATATGCGGTCGACTTACGAAAACGTTTACAATTGAACCCGATTTTATAATTTGCGCTCATTATAAAACTTTCGCTTTGTGTTTCTCGAAGTGCATGAATAGTCCAATCTCCGCGCCGCGCCAGAGATGTAACTGAAGCAGATCTTCAAGAATGCCAAAGGCCAACTGTCTTTACCAGGCGTGCTGCCGCGCCTTTTATTAAGCTTTTGCTGATTGTGCCCTAAATGTTTGCAAGACTCCCACTGGACGTTGACGCATGAATGCGTTGTTATACACAAAAACAAACTTTGATTCTATTTTTTTTTTATATTTTCGGCATATTCTTGTCATACAGAATTTATGAAACTACATATTAAAATTAACCTCAAGGTACTCGTCGGACGTTTTCCTATTTCCAACTAATTTCAGGACCGTTTGGGATTGCGACCCGCAACCGACGCACGTCCTCGGCTCGACGTCCATCCCCGTGTGCTGTTACAGAAGATTCTCTGAGGGCTGCGAGTATCTAGTAGTCGAACGGAGTGCCGAAGACTCGAGCGAGCGAAAACCGTCGTGAATTTAACTAAATAACGACACGTAATACTATCCATATTAAAATTGTGGTATACGCTTAAACGTTTTTGGGTCGACCGTATATGCATTGAAGATTACATAGCTGTTTGTTTTAGGAACACGAATGGAATATTAAGTTAGATGATGATAAATAGAATGACAGAATTGGCAAATTCACGAGCGCTAGGATGTCTAAACAATTTCCCGTCGCGTTGCTAGAAAACTAAGTTTGGTAAAATAAATTATGTGTCTATTTACATCCTCGTTTAACTCTGTCGTAAAGCATATCGTTATCCATATTGTTAATGTTACGGTAGCTTTAATATTTTGACAATTAAGGTGGCCGTATCGTAAACGATATATTTAAAATATGGTTTATGACAAGGCAGAATAGAGGCCCCGCATTCGTATCGAAGCTCATGCATGTGACAAACGTGACCAACGAAATTCGTAACTCGTCTATTTCGATCAGTATCGAGGGACCGATGATATAATCGGCTGGTTTGAAGTGTCGGGTGGAGTGGTAACGCGGTTGTGTTGCAGGGCGACGTCGGACGACGACCTGCTGTCGGCCACGGAGCAGGAGGGCGAGTTCGGGTCGAGCGACGACCTGACGCACGCGCGCGCCGGGCTGCTGCACCGCCAGCTGTCCTCCGACGACCCCATCATGGTGTAGCGCCGCCGCCGAAACTGATCTTACCTTAGTTTACTCGAACGTGATGCCGCAGGTTTACCGTTCCAAATCGAAAGCCTACAGGAGGTTGTGTACAAATCGTCCGACCGTCGCGTCGACGCTCCCGCCGCGGCGGGTGGACGCGTCGGTCCCTAGCGTTGGTGTTACTCGTGCGGTGATTGTGATCTTTGTGTCTTCGTTAAGTTAGTTCGGCGCTCCGGCCCGAGTCGGCCGGGCGGGCCGTCCTTTGGTTCCTCGGTTTGTTACAATATTTACGACGGGACGCCTCCGCGTTCGGTACTATTATTCCTACCATATTGTTGTTTCCGAATCGTTACTGAAGTTACTATATTCTTGCCATTTGAATCGAAGCTCCTGGCGGCAACGGTCGCCGGAGCCTCGCGGGCTGCCGAGGGCGATCTAGACGAGTACTTAAATAGTTATAGATATACAGGAATTTGAAACAGCTGTAATACATACATTCCGTTTAGTAATGACTGAATAAGTTGCCACGCAGCATTCCAAATTCTGCACATATCAAGTTTTTAGGTCCAACAGATGTGACAATGTGACAGTTCGTCTCCGACCACGGGGTGCACTGAGCTCTGTCCTATTTACACGTGTTACTGTTGCCGCCGCGCCGAGAGCGCTAGAGCTTATTCCGACGGAGGGCCGCTCGCATTCTGCGCTGGCTCTTCGCGCGTTACTGAGTCCAAATATTGTGAAAAGTATTTTTCATACAACTTTTATCTTTGCACCGACATTATATTTTATGATATATTTTCTGTCTGTAAATATGTAAATCTAAACTGAATTAGCGATATTATTTTATACAATGATCAATCAGTATAAAATTGTTTTAAAAATCCCTTAGTTTCGATTCTTGTTCGTTTGTGGTGCAAAATCCGTAATTTGTCAGTTAGAATTAAGATTGAGCTATTTTTATTCGATATTGCAGTCAATAGGTTTTAAAAATCCGTGGTTTTAAATTTACTGGTTTTATATACATATTTTTATCTTTTAACATGAGCATGCTAATTTGAATTTTGGTTTCGAATGTTTTATAGCTCCGCGTCTCTATCATACCATGACATGATTCCAGTCAGGTTGCCATACACTACACAAACAAAATATAACGACACGTTAATTTACTACTTTGCTTAATATTGTTTTATTTTGCTTCATTATCTAAAAGACTGTCTATCTAATAAGATTTATTGAAATATTATTAAGTCACAAATATTTTACCTGCTTTCTAATTAGTTTGTAGCATATACTATCATTAAATCTATACAACGAACGTCTCTACTGCGAAATTTTATGTCATTTATAATTATGTACCTTCTAGAGTGAAAAGGTATGTAGCTCAATTATTTTCAGGCTAGCGATTTTATTAAGTTAGTTATGCTTCAATACACAATGAATATGCCATAATACCCGTTTAGAATCTCACATGGGCGATGACTTATTTATAAAGTAGTATAGATTATTGGATTAATATTCAAATAATATATTCAGTAACTAAGCTATACCCAGGCCCATTTAAAATTGGTGCAAATCCGGAAGTACAGCTTTTAGCGTGGGTCTATGTGAGGCTAGAGCTCTCATGCTCTCATGCTGCCAGTACCAGGAACCGGAACCGCTTACCATTAAAGGGGTTTTTGATAAGGTATATGACGGACTTGTTTTTACAAACCCAAACGATGCGCTAAGCCTATCGCCGACTTAGTTCAATGAAAGGGCAACCAAACGATACAGTTCATTCGACTAAGCGCTAACCCAATCCAAATACCCTATCATCTGTTACCCTTTTTAAACTTAATCGTACGGTTTTAATATCTAAGCGCAAGTGTTTCAACTTGTTATTGCATTACTTAACAATTGAATGGGTAGCGGCTAGACAGAGATCGCCAGAATGCGCAAAAAATAGAGAGGCGATCAATAGGGTTATGCTATGTAAGTACTAATACCCATCTAATGCTAAGTGCTTAAATATTAAACTACCGACACAGCTCTAGCTCTATGGAAGCGCTTAACCAGTTCAAAGGGGTTCCCCTAACGTTAGGATAACACAATCATAGAGTAACCACATCGATTGGGTAACCAAATCATAGGTTACCCTATCGATAGGGTTGATCAAATGAAGGGGTTTTCCGGTCCCTGGTAAGGACTCTGCATTTTTAAAGTAACAAGGTAATAATGAATAACTGAAAAAGAACGGCAGAGCTGCTGTGGACAGTGGTCTAGAATTATTTCGGTGCCTTTCGCAATTTTGCTTTGAGCGGCGTATTGCTGGTTTGTTGCTATCTGTTATTTCTTATTACATAATGTTATCGGTAGGCCCAGTCAAGACGTGCTCCAACTTAATTTTGTTTGTAGTTTTCCTTAGGTTCCCTGCTTCACTGCCGTGTGGATGGGAACATACTCATAGATCATTTTAAAGTTAGTTATGTATTTGTAAAGAATTATGACCGTGCAATGTGGCTACGATTAGATCCTATGGACACTTTAGAAGTGTGTGTAGATAGATAAAATTTCTTTTAGCAATTATAATTATGTAAATACTTTTATTAGTTTTAATGTGATTTAGCCAAGTACCACATTTTATCTAAGTAACTGCTAAAATCTACTATGTAAACAATTTTGTTTCTAAAAGTGCCTATCAATCTTATTGTTTGATGTTTTTATGCATTTCAGGTGCCTAACTAATGTATTGCAAATTACAATTAAACTCAATGTATAAATGTTTTACCTAAACATGTGAACACATCGTTGTTGAGTCTGTTATGTGACGTTACGCTTGGTCGGTATTGTCTAATACGAGAAGTTTACAATGCATCTATCATGTCATGTCATTTCTTGTGAATCTTTCATTCATTTTTTTTTGAACTCTCTTATTGTGAAACAGACAAGTCCTTGCTTTTCGCAAATAGTGTTCTGTAAGTAATGAGTAGAATGATTGCGCATTTGTTTTGACATGATATTACTTGGATATTTTACCAATTAACTCGGATCCATGTAAAATTACGTTTTTAATATAAATAGTGTTTCCTAAGGACCAATACTATGCCGTTCAAATAATTTGTTAAATCATATTTCTGTATGCTATTTGACAGTGAACAACCTACGTAATTGTTAATCTTGTAATATACTAATAACATGTATATTGTTCAACTTATTATTAGGGCTCCTATAATGTGTCAATATAATGAAATGTAACCAAAATGTTATACTGTATACAAACTATGAAAAAAATAAAAAAATGCTGTGGATATTATAACTTTTATTGAAAATCAACACATCACCTTTCCTACACTTGCATTTGCCAAGGCAATAACCCAATTGGACAAGCAGACCAATTATAATTTTGAGAAGGTTTTTGCCAAATACCACTTTGGTACTGTTCTTCAGTGACTGTATCACATTTTACTTCAAAGGACTCTTCGCATATCTCCATACAATCTGAATCTGGATCATTTTCCAACACACTTCTCCTAGCACATGATTGCAGGTCATCAACCGTGTATATTTTTGTTGCAGTTTGTGTTGACAGATTCAAATTTGATAATGAAATAAGTTTTGCTAATTTGCAAATTTTCTCTACATTTGCTTTTGGTACACTTGGCATGATCAATTTGAGTAAATCTTGAACAAAATACACTAGGAATGGATTATAAGCTGATATAATTGGTTGGATAAATTTAATGTCAGTCCATTCATCTGGAATAGTTTTATGTAAATCCAGCAAAAGAGCACTGTTCTTTTCATTTGGGAACCAATGGTGAAACAAATGTCTCAGTTCCTTTTTCTTCTTGTTTATTGTTGTTTCAGGGTTAGATCTGCAAAACAAAATAAACAAAATACAGCCTTATATTAAGCACTAGGTAAAATACCTGATTATTGGCAGGTACCAAGAATAGGGTAGTTTACCTATTTGATTCGCTCTTTATCCCTGTGTCACAACAACTTACCCTTTTATGTTATTGCTGAACAGTGCCGATTTCTTCAATGATTGTAAAATCTCTGAGACCCATAGAGCAGCAAGTTTGCGCTTTTGATTGTCAATCTCATTATCTTGAGTTAATTTAATAAGCTCAAGAACAAAGTCCATCAGTAAATCATGAGTTTGCAAGAATGTGAGTAGCACTTCAAAGCACTGCACATACTGGATACTTAGCCTGTTTTTATTATGGAAGTCAGATTCACTTAAATAGCTCAAAAGGTCTGATGAGAGAAAGAGTGAGTCTTCACCAATCAAAGCTTTGTTCACCAGGATCGCAGCATCCCTCGTCTTGAAAAGTTTTTTAGCATTAGAGTTTAGCAGATTGATAAGTGACACTACTGAAACAGTCTTCAAGTTAGAAAAATCCAAGCTATTAGCAAACAAGTCTCTTGCATCAGTCACAATTGCTTCTCTCATGCTGGCGTCTGGTATTTCACTAAGGTTTTTTATTTTACACCTTGAACTGGCACATATGCTCAATGAAGCACAAAAATTTATAAGTGCAGAAAACTTATTTTCGTCCATATTGTCAACTTCTTTATGGCCAGATATATAATCTTTAATAAATTCTTTGTGTTTGTCCCAATAATTGGATTGAAGCCAATCAAGGCTTATTAATGATGCTTCTCTAAGTATTTCTATAGATGGCAATACATTATTATGGGCAGTGTCGTGCCGCAAATCAATAATCCAATCGGGGACGCCCAAGATTCTAGCTGCTTGGTGCAGACTCGTGCCCTTTGCTATCTCGGCATCAAGCATGTGATTTACAAACCGCATCATTGCCGAGGAGTAAGCCAAACGCAGCAGTTGGTCATTGGTCACAGCATTTGTCGAATCTTGAATGTGAACTTCAAGCACAGAAAGAGTCGACTCTATACCAGCCGGGAGAGAAGGACATCTACTTTTCCAAAGTAGAAGTACATTTAGAGCTTCTTGTCTACTTGTAATTGTTGGTGCTGAATAAATGTTATGGTATACCCCGAACCATTCCTTACTATCGAACCAAGGCACAATCTGGCAATATTCTGTCATTCTGAAAGTCAGCTCAACACGAGAAGAAGAACATAAGAAAAGTATTGGTAGTAACAATCGGCTTTGGTTCAACTTGTTTTGAGTGGAGTTTTTTGAGGTTATGAGCAGTCAGCTGTCAAAGTCACTGTCCTTTTTTTTTGTTTTCATGCTCTAAATGTTGATTCTTTAGGACCAGTTGTACAGCCTGGCAAAAAAGTAGAGCGTGTGGTGACAGCTGCAACTACAATATTTTCAAATGGCAACCAGCACAGTTAAGAGTAAACCTTGGATCATGTTGCCAATATTATACCGAACAACGTCCTCATTTTTTGCCAGGCTTTAAGTGGGACTTATGCGTGGGCTATACGGTTTTAAACCAAATTTCTCAAGACCTTAAACGCCCTTGGCAGATATCAAACGAATGGGCTTGTTTGAAACTGTGTAGCAGCTCCCTTCTACCAAGGTCACTTGATTTAAAACTATGCTTTCAAACCGTGTAGCACACGCATTACCCGTGAGTGCCATCCACAGAATAAGTACTTGCATAGAAACCGCTCTATAAGATTAACTTTGTACCAGCTATCTTTCTCTACTTTTTAGATTACGTATTCCATAAGAGGAAGTGGAACAAAAGGTAGGCGGTTTTTTAGGGTTCCGGACCTCAAAAGAAAAAAAAACAGAACCCTTATAAGATCACTCGTGTGTCTGTCTGTTCGTCTATCACAGCCAATTTTCTCCAAACCAATTTTTTCTCCGAATCAATTTTCTCCATAAATGTTTCATATCCAACATCGGTACAAAAAATATGATAAACCTACTTAGTAAAAACAAAAGACTTAATTCGTGACGCTGAGAGTATAAAGCCAGGTAGAGAATAATAAATACAATTGATAAGAATTATGTTTTTATTAAAAAATCGATTTCAAAGCAAATTCTCGTTTCAATTCGCACGCAGTTAAAATGCAACATTTAGTTATGGATAAGGCTTGATGCATATATTCTGCATACCTATTGAAATCCGAAATGTATTGAAAATGGTTTTTGGACTGAAAATTAATTCCCACTTCGATGAAAGATCTTCTAGAGCTATTATGGAGACGGCACGCACTTGCGATCATCGATATATTACTCTGTTTCAGCCTGACATAGTTTATCTTCCATTAGTCTGCTATACATTTGAATAAGAAGCTTATATAAGACACTGGAGATTGCACCTAGAACTTTTTTCATGAAGACTAGTATTATGCCTAGTCATAGGTATTCTTGCGTTATCCTTCATGTTGTCACAAGGGTTTAAGACGCCAAATGGCCCGCGACACAGGAACCTCCAGTACTACAAAATCAAAGTCACCCTGACCACAACCTAACATACAATTTACTATTCGCAATACCTTCACTGACATTGACATATTGGGGGATATTACATTATCAATATTATCACGATATAGCATGATCCTAGTATCGCTATAAGCCATGTCTACACCAGTGCGCTTTCACGTTCATCTTGCGTTTTCCTCTGACGCGTGCCTATGCAACCACAGCGCATGCAATAACGAATGCGCTCAAACTGGTTTGACAGCAGCGCATGCCCGTAGCTCACGCTGATCCGTCACCGTTGGGTTGACGTGCAACATTTTGAAAATAAAATGGCGGAAGATAAAGTCAAAACATTGGATTTTATTGAAGATTCGGTGTCACCCTCGTATTGCCTGCGCTTGACGCAAGACGAATGACTTGAAAGTTGAAAGCGCGTGATGAACATGAAAGCGAACCGGTGTGGACATAGCTATACAGGATCATCAGGAGTATCACGATAATATTGATAATGTAACATGCCATATCGCGGTATTTTATTATAGCATCAGTATTATCGTGATAATATTCATAATGTAATATCCCGCAGTCAAGACCACTTTCCTTCAGTTCAAAACATTGTTTGCATCGCGATCTCCAGTGTCTTTATAAGCTTCTTACATTTGAAACATTAAACTGTCGTTTGTAGCCCGCGAAACTTCAAGCATTTCCTATAAAACTTTACATAACTATTACGACCACAAATAATATCAATCAATTTGTAACAAAAAAGGAGATTACACATTTGAACATTTCCAACAAACGTCAGTTCAGCCTCCCAAACCATCTGGTAGTTTAGTCTAGACTAGTGCAAAAACTAATATTATTACCCTTTTATTTACAAAAAGCGTTATTTCCTTATTAATTAATAGTTTACTAATCGTATCGCTTACATTTGCACGGTTGTTGTTTGCTATTTAAATTAGTAGTATTCTAAACAAGGCAATTAATGGCAGAATAGTCGTGTGTCTGTGATCATTGCCGTCTCCAATGCACACCATTAAATGTGGCTCTAGTGAAAACGGATACAAGTCGACTTAGCTCGTGATAAATAGGGTTCCGTCCCCTTGGGTACGAACCCTAAAAAGGGTATTTATATCTCATAAATAGAGTACACTAGATTAATGCCCTTGTTCACTTGAACTTCAGAACCTTTCCTTTTCACTAGGGCCACAGAAATGCTCCCATTGCCCCGCTCGCGTCTTACTTCATTCACATAGGTACTAGGTTTAATATAGTTTGTTTGGCGTCGGTGGAAGCAATAATCACAAAAGAAACGAGCGCGACTTAATGAAGCTGTAGAGTCCATGTAACATAGAAAAGAGGAAAGAAATTACATGATATTTTTTTTTTACATTAAAATTTATCTTTATCTTCAATTACTAAGAGTAAAATCAGAACAGCCATTAAAATCAAAACATCAGGAGTAATTATTGTATTGTACTCTGTATTTTCTGTGTTCACGAAGAACGGAGCTAATGCCGATCTGATATAATAATATGTCCATGGCAAGCTAACCAAGATTTTTTCAAATTATAGAATTTGTTTTTTTTTAAGTTGCTTAGGCACTGATATAAAAAGTGATTAGTATTACTATAGTTCCTAGATCATAATTTTAATTAAAAAAACAAGTCGACAGGACGTCTATTCTTAACCCATTCGGGTCGAATATTAGATTCAATAGAACAGCTCGTTCCGTTTGATATTACACTTCCATGCACTAGCCAACACTATCATCATACATAACATACGGCGGTAGGTACATCTTAATTTTTATCAATTAAAGACACCATAATCGTAAGATGTCGAACAGTGAGAACTCTGGTAAATAACAAATGGCTAGAAACCAAACTCCGTTTATTCAATTCAATTATGTCAATAAAATGTTGTGTTCTTTCAATAAGGTCACCTCTGGCACAACAATCATAAATGGTGATGTTTCGTGTGCGACGTTGTCACTGCAAACGAGGTTGGACAGGTTAGGTTTAAATGCACATTCTAATAATGTCTCAAGCACACAGACGACAATTAAACAGCGTTTGAAAACATGAAGCCAGTAAGTGAATTAACCAAAAAATAATCTAACAAAACAAAGGGTAATTAGTACAAAAAAGGATATGCAAGTGATAAAAATGCACTTATGCCAATTCAAGAAATGTCTTCATGATATTAATTACGGTTTGTGACACTTTAAAACTATTCCTTCTAATACTTTTTGCGAATATTCATAAATCAAAATACATAGCTTAACCGGTCAGAGTGCTCGCGGCGACCGACGGCCTCGCTCGTCTAACATGTAAACAAACATTACGAAATAACTACGCATCCAATATAAAAGAGTAATCTTAGCCGTACCATAATAAATATCTATCAATATATACTCTCGATCAACAAATATAATTTAATATAGGTAATAATATAATACGAATTTTAAATCTATTAACATTATCACAATACGAGTCTCGACGACATTATGCCGTCTATTTAAAAAATTATGGTTCGTTTGTAACTCTTTCAGTATTTACAAACTTCACTCTCATTATTATATTGTACATTTCGTCTTTTTAAGGAGATAACTACCGACAGTGGAGACGACACAGTCTACGTGTTGCTAACTACGCGCCGCGGCGCAATAAATATTAAAGTACAAAAGGAGCCGCAGCCCTGAGATCGGCCGCGCGGGCCGGCGCGCCCCCGCGCGGCGCCGGAGCGACTCGTCGACCTAACGATCTGTACATTATTTGCAAAAATGGCAAGGCAATTTTCTGTATTCAATATGAAATCAATCGATTAAAATTGTATATTATTCGCTAGCAAACTACGTTTAGATCGATCTCGACAATTCTGGCGGCGCCGGCGGGCCGGAGTCGGTCGAGCGGCGAGACTGGGCGAGGTCAGCCCGGGGCGGGGCGCGGGGCTCATAAGTCCACGGAGTCCAGGTCCTGCTTGGGCGCGCGCGGCGAGGGCGGCGAGGGCGGCGAGGAGGGCTCGCCCGCGGCGCGGCGCGGCGAGGGCGAGGGCGGCGGCGACGAGCGCGCGTGGAACTTTCCTGGCAGCGACGCCAGCGCCGACAGTGCCGCGTCCGCGTGCGGGATGCGCCGCATGATCTTGCCTGATGTGATGAGCCGACCGAAACCCTCCTGTGAAATAAAAATAACATTGATTGAAATCTCGTTTGTTGATACTTCTTTTCTTATCTCATGTTATTAATGATAAGGTAGTAATTCTCTTTTAAGATGATTTGAGTTGTTAGCATTAATTGTACAGAATAATATGAAATTTTAATATTAACGTAATTGCCGCTGCCGTAACATAGCTGAAACGTTGAAGTATTAATTAAGTTCCGTTAATTTTTTTTCAATTTCTAAGAAGGCCGTACTAAAAGCCGTAAAGCCGTATTTATAAATTGATTTAATTTTATTTAATTTATTTGTCAAGATTATTTTGAGTGGTAACGAATTAAGGTCAAGTGTACGACGTAGGGTGTGTCTGTATATAAAATAAAAATGGTAAAAGTGAATGGATACGGACCTGGTGCGCGAAGGCGTACCCGGAGCGCACGGAGCGGCGCGCGCGGCGCGCGGAGGGCGTGCGCGGCGCGGGCGCGGCCTCCCGCCAGCGCTGGCGCGCGCGCAGGCGCTCGGCCAGCGTGGGCCGCGTCGTCGCCCACGCCAGCCGCCACGAGACCACCGGCACCATCAGGATCATCATCTGCACCAACATTCACTAATTGAGGGATAATAAAAATACGACACGTAAAAACCCGCCCTTGTAATTTCATCTCCCCGCCGACCAAATTAGACGTTTCCCGCTCGCGTCCATTAGGGTGTTTTAATTTCCAAACATTGTATTTTCTAATGACTTCGCTCGAATCCTTGGTCCTACTTACCTATAAGACCATTGTTCAAAATTTCAGTCAAATCGGTTAGTACTAGAGGTAGCAAGCACATTTTGACAACTTTTTTAATCCGTTTTTATATTTATGCAATTCACCGAAACTAACATAAGTCGACAGAAAAGTTAGTTATTGTATGTTGTTTTAAAAAAAACAGTCAACATTAAACATTAATTATTAATTAATTAACTATCGCCGAAGTGGTCATTTTGTGCAACCTCAAAATATTGTCCAATTACCTTTAAATTTGACATTTAATTTATTTACGTTGTATAGACTCGGGGCGTAAGCAAAGTCTGCAAAAAATATGACATTTATTTTTTCCATACAAATATGAAACACCCCAGCGTCCATGTATGTACGAAAAATGAGGTGTAACGTGTGTGTGTGTGGTGTGGGTGTGTGCGGTACTGACGGTGAGCACGGCCGTGAACCAGAAGGTGGCCTGCGTGAGCGCGACGGTGAGCGAGCCCACGTAGGGCCCGCCGATCGCGTAGTTGTAGAAGTAGTCGAGCACGAAGTACGACACCAGCGAGCCCCAGATCGTCACGTGGTTGCACATGGTCCAGTACGTCGTGTCCAGCGCGATCTGCGTACAATACGGCTTACGTTAGAACAGCAAAGCCGGAAAATAATACGGCTAATAAGGCATAAAAAGGAGCAGAATATTTTTTGAGCCCGGCGTTTCACGTAAAAGAAAAGCATCACGACACGCCACTGAGCGATTCTTGACAGTAGAGTTGGTGTCATTGAGACTACGACGTTAGTCGTTTTAAAAATCCCTTTCACTTCATTGCGACTGACAAAACATGTACACATTATATTTTAAATAAGTATAGAGACACAAGTAAAGAAAGTTATAAATATTCTTTGTATAAGCTGCAAATCTCACCTGCGTGGTATTGTCAATAATAAGTATGGTAGCTACCACGCTGCCCAACAGCATGTGGTCGGACAAGATCTTGCCGTCCGGCGCCAATCCGTCTTTGTAAGTACCTGCAAAAGAAGTTCATATTTTAGTAAGTACGTACCTACCATACTTCAAGCAAGCACGAGTAACATTAAGATAATGTTGGCAAAATCGCGAAAATATTTTGGTGACTCTGCCCCTCTTTGTGCCCCTCGCGTAGTAGTATTTTTGGCTACCGTGGCTAGTGTGGCAGGGCGCGCACTACTTGGGGAACTGCAACGCGTCTGCCTCTAACACTGACCGTAGGGTATGAGGAAGAGCACGAGCGAGGTGAAGCAGCCGTGCAGCGTGGACTTGATGAACTCGGCCTTGTTGAAAAGCTGGCTGGTGTGGCCTGGCGCGTAGAGTTTGGGGAACTGCAACGCGGTCGCGTCCGACACGTCCTGCTCGAACACGCCCAGCGCCAGCACGGGCAGCGACGTGTAGAACAGGTTGTATACAGAGATGAACATCTCGTCGAACACCGTCTGTCGACACATCAAAACGGTTGTTAGTTTCACTTATTCTCATTTTATGTCACGATATACGATATAAAGTTGTCTCAACACCCGGCGAGAGTTGATATTTACATTTTGATTTTTAAAGGCATAGTTTTTGCACAGTTAAAGTTACGTCGAGAAACAGAGTAGAACTCTCTACTCTTAGACTCCTAAAGTTAAATTTTGAAATATCACAGTGTTTAATAGCGAAAACAACTATTCCAAGCATAGTTATAGTTTGCATGTATGCTTTCACTTGAAACTTGACAAGTGTTACTCTTTACTCTCTTTCTCTAATTGTTTACTCTCTCTCGCAAGCCAAACCTTTGCCAAACGGTCAGTTATATATTTTGGCGAATAATAAATCAGTCTGTAGGATTGTGGAATAACTGACCTGCGCACTGAATCCACAGAAGAAGGCGAACCAGAAGTGGCAGACGGTGAAGGCGAAGTTCTTGTAGAAGAAGTAGCGCAGGAACTTGCACATGCGGTAGTAGGACCAGCGGCCGTGCACGAGCAGCAGGCGCTGCAGGAAGCGGAACTGCGCGATCGAGTAGTCCGACGCCAGCACGGCCTGCATGCCCTCCTGCCCCGAGATGCCCACGCCGATGTGCGCCGCTGCGGGGCCACAATTACAATGAGATCGTTCATTCATTTCGTTATTACACTTTGTTTTCTAATGATTGATGGGTGGAAGTAGATGCCACCTCAGCGCGCTTAGCACATCTTGTACTTTCTCGCTTGTCTCTGTCGTCACAGGCTAGTTTGAAAGGGAGATCCGAGCGACAAACAAGTCCTGGTCCCGGTGAGCCTTAACCTTTCAAAACCCAACACATACAAGAAAAACAATTAAATCGTTTTTAATGTCTTAAGACAGAATTTAATGTAATTTAGACACTGGCTCCCTAGGTAACCACCGGGTATCGAGAGGTTAAATCTCGCTACGAATAGTTTTGTTACTGACTGATTAAGTGCCTGATTGACAACGCACAACTTTAACATGAACATTAAAATATATGTCAGTCACAGAACCGCGAGTATCGCTATCTATGCGACCGACGTCGAAGGAAGGCATGATCTAGTTTAAAATATGATAGAGAGTAACATTAGACAAACAATCCTATATGTATCATTTGAACTTCATATCAGTGGCTGACTAAAAGGTAACCAACCTCCATTAAACTCTTCGGAGCCTAGACTTAAATATGATTAACTCTAGAGATCATCATCTCTTTATGTCAGAGGACCTTGAAACGTAAAATATCTCCAGTAAATTGCGCATAATCCATTACATGTAAAATGAACTATTCAGTACCCTTAATCATGGAGACGTCGTTGGCGCCGTCGCCGATGGCGAGCGTGACCGCGCGGCGCGCCTTCTTGATCAGCTCCACCACCATGGCCTTCTGCAGCGGCGTCACGCGGCAGCAGATCACGGCGCGGCACTGCAGCACCACCTCCAGGAACCTGGCCACACACCACCCACTTTAACCTTACATCCGTCACGTTTATCTTTGTGGCATGATGAAGGCAAACGAATACACCGGTCATTTGACCCTGAGTACGTCCCTATAAAAAATAAATTGAAAAACTATAATAATATGAAATATCTCACTTGTCCTCGAGCTTGGGGTGCAGGCAGTGCACGAGCGAGTGCCCGTTGACGACGATGGCGAACCCGTTGGCGTCGTCGGTGGGCTCGGCCGCCTCGGGCGAACGCGGCGCGCCCGACACGTACTCGTTGCTGCAACACACCACGCAACACGTAACACACCACGTAACACCACACAACACGTTACACACCGCGCAACAGACATGTAAAGATAAAATGTACAAGTAATAGCGCGGTGTTTATTTTGAATTAACGATTTGGCTACACAGCGTGGTAAAAAGGTTTGGAAAGTATTGGACGCTTTGCGCAGCATACCATACCTACTAGCAACATTATTACATTTATGAATTTTTCTTAAGATTAACACGTTGCAAGTCCAGTGGTATACGTAAGTACCACGCTGAAAAGTCGCAATAAGGGCCCCTTCACAACTAGCGTCTTGTGCGTCGGCGTCCTGCCAGCGCCTAGTGCATAACGCAATCCCTTCGCCCCGCAGGCGTGGCAAAAAAAACGTTATAGCCGTTCACGTTTAGGCTTTTCTGATAACTATAGCCAACAACAACAACAAGGAACAGCGTAGCCGTCAATCGCCACAAGAACTCTTTTACTTAAATAAATACCACTGAATTTAAACCTTTAAACGCCGCAGCTGACGAAAAATGAAGCTTATAACTACTGGGTGTCAGCCGAGTGTCCGCGGCACTGTCCGCTGCCGAGTCTTCCCGACAGGATCAAAAGATTAACCCTCTTATTCATAGACGTACAATAGACCTGTTTTAGTTAAAGCATGCTTTGTCACCTTTTATCAAATTGAAATGTCACACTGAAGAATAAGGATAAACCATATTTAAGCATACCTTAGCTTTTGTGCATTTACGAATAACAAGGTTATTGCAGAACCATCATATAACCTTATATAACGACTAGAATAGCATCGGAGTATGTCAAAAGTAATATGTACCTGATTTACTGTAATGAGATAAGGTTATAGTGGCCAAACAATAAAACTCCATGACGATACACACACACACACACATTTATACTGCAACTGACATTGCAGCACACTATGATACTAAATACAACAGATATGGATTATTAATAATTATTAATAAGATGTGTTACGAGCGTCTAGGTATGTGTCTGTTAGATGTGACGTACAGATTGAAGAGAGAAAGAGCAATCTAAGGGGTGTACAGGCGTATAGCACAAACCTCTGCCAAAATATATTTCGTAAGGGCGTTTACACACCGGTCTCAGAGTTTTTTATAGTGATGATATTTGTATCCGAATTGTAGTCGAGTTTAAAAATACGTACACACTTTTGCACCGTATTCATTGGGATAAGGCGCAAAAGTGTTTACATATATTTGAACTCGACTCAGTCGAGTTGACTGTACTCGAAAAGTACGGGATCCAGACTGTTATCGCTATACCAAATTTCTAGACTTTAAAATCTCAGATCATCATCGGACGCGGTGCGATTACGCCTCTTCACGTTTTTTGTATTAATTATAGTTCGTTTAAACAGGCTAAAACTATTCAAATGGCGAGAGGATCCCACAAGGAAAGTACATATCTAATGGTGGGGGTTAGTAAAGTGCTATAAAATTTCAAGGAATAAAAACTACTTTCGTTAATACACCATATTCGTAAGTCCATTGTATAGTTGCGATTGTCTTCAAAATTCACTATATAAAAGGAGTACAGCATATATTTATTAAAAAAATACTAGATGTAAATAAAAACATAACAACAAAGATTGACAGAAACTAACACAACATTCTTATATGGCACTTGGCTCACAAATAACTAAAGCGACACCGACAACTGAACTACATAATGCACACGTTGTTAAATTCACAACATAGATGTTTACTACAATATCGATCAGAGAACGAATCGCCATGTTCCCTTGTCCCGGTGGTGTAATGAGACAGTGAAACGGGACCTATTTAACGTGAAATGGGCCTTGTAAAATAAAAAAACCGGGCAAGTGTGAGTCGGACTCGCGCACCGAGGGTTCCGTACAACTTGTAGGTATGTTAATTGTTCGTTTTTTTTTTGTGTTCTACAAATTTTTGGTTTTCAGATTTTCCCCGTTACTTGTGCTACTCGTATAAGACATTGCTTCTTGGCTTATTTCATTATTCTGGCTGGGTCAACGGGAAGTAACCTATAGGTTTTGATTCCCTTGCGAGTATAAAAAAATGCGGCATAAACGGCCGTATCTTTTTATCGCGTTGACTTAGAAGTTTGATTTTTTCACAGCTCCAAGGGATTGCAGATCTGAGTATTTGATATTAATTTCAACTTGATACCTCCGCGCGTTCCTAAGAAAAAGGGTCTTGACAGACAGACAGACAGAGAGACGGATGGACAACGAAGTGATCCTATAAGGGTGCCTTTTTCCATTTGTTGTACGGAACCCTAAAAAAAACGTCAGAATACTGTAGCAGTCCAGCGTCCAACCGATTTTTAAACGTAAAAATAAATTTCAAATTAATTGCACCGTCACCCTCGCACTTACATATTTGTCAGAAAGTGACGGATGTTTTATGCACATTTATCCACAGTGATAAAGGTGACCACATTAAGCAGGACATAAAAACATAGCGATCGTCAGCACATCAAGAAGACAGATAGAGCATGAAACAAGACAGTGATATACGGCAGTGTAGCCTGTCTCTCTACCTGTGTGCTAGAGTGTTATGTTCCCACCTAAATGTGACGATCGACACGGCGGGCGCGTTCAGCTTGACGCCGGCGGCGCGCCCGGGCGACGGGCCCGCGCCGCCGTTCGCCGCGGTAACGCCTTCTGACCCTAAAACAACGATTTTTAATCAATATGATTTTAGAAAAAATATCTTGAATGTCTGTTTATGTTTATAGTAAATGTCAAGTCATAGAAAACTGTCATCTCTGACGCGTCTTGCTTCAGGCATTTCACTCGAGATACGTTTAATGTGGTAATTAAATCGTGATAGATACCTAATGTAACTTAGAACGTGGTTCTATGAAGTAGGACTGGTCTGAGGAGATTTAGAAATATCAGTATAGGACGGTGAGAAATTGTCTATAAACGATAACTTTTGATGTGAAGTTAAATAAAAGCCTGTAAAAACACCGTGCCCAGGTGCGTCTCGGCAAATCAACAACATTTTGAGATATCACAGGGCTCCTAAGTCTCAACCAACCAATATACATATTATTATTGTTTTGCGAAACCCTTCAAAGGGCGAGCATACTCTTGTCTCAAAGGCCTCTCCTCTCTGGGTAATTACCGCTGTAATTACTTTCCAGCTATCCGCCAGCTTCCTCCTGTATCCTGCATAAAACAATTGGACTGACCGTGCGGCAGGTAGGTGTTGACGACGCGGATGGAGTCGCGGCACTTGGCGAGCTGGCGCTCCACGTCGTCGTGCGCCGCGCCATCCAGCACGAACACCTCCGCCATGTCGTCCGTCAGCAGCTGGCACGAGTAGCCGATGTTGATTGCTGTCTCTGTACACATAACACGATGCTGTAGTGGCTATCGAATGTTTTGAAACATACGCGATCAAAGATATATGAAGACGCTTTTACGCCTTAACAGTAGAATCGGATTCAGATCCTTTCGAACACCTCATATGTTGAGATATATTTGATAGTCACTGTATACGCGACGTATCACGGTTGGCAATCTTGTTAATTGGTAATGAAACTTTTTTAAGCGTTTAATATTTTAATTGACTCATAAAGGTTTTTAGACTAAAGCCCTTACTAATAATCGTTGAGTAACCGCTGAGTAGTTATACCATGCTTTGTCCTTATCTGTCATTGTGACATTTGAATTCGACAGATAAGGACAAAGCATGGTATAACTACTCAGCGCTTACTCAACGTTTATTAGTAAGGGCATAAGACTTTCCAAGCGACATAAATATTGATAACGATTTCTCATCAAATGACATTTTAATTTTAGTGCACGTTTACACCGACGATACGATACCTTGTTTGTCCCCCGTCAGCACCCATATTTTAATGCCAGCCATGCTAAGATTCGCTATCGTTTCTGGTACTCCGTCTTGTAATTTGTCTTCTATAGCTGTAACACCTTTGGGACCAAAGAAAATATTTGTTCTTATTGTCGTATAAAACCAATTCAAATTCAAAATTATTTATTTCTGATTTCCCCATAGAATAGTTAGTAAAGTTCCTTAATGTCTATGTTAATAAATACATTCATTTATCAATTTCAATTTATAAAAATTTTCATGTCACTATTAAGTTGATTTCACTATTAAATTATATAATTTAAATCTATTCCTAGATCCTACCAATAACAATATGTATCCAGTGCCTTGTCACAGGGCAGTCGAGGTGTCCAGCGAACATCCTCAGGATGCCGTTGCCACTGGCACGCACGCGTTGCAGTAGTGAGGCCACTTTTTTTTTATTAGCATCTCCTTTTACACTTAAATTTCTATGTCCACCAAAACTTCGACGCCCTGATCTTTCTACAATTGGCTAAGTAAAGTTTTTGGAAGAGATGTAAATAATTTTTTTTTTCGATAGTCAAGGAACTGCGGCTCTTTTAAATTTATTTCCTCTAATATTTATGAAATATTTTTTTTTGTTATTAAGTTGACATTTGTAAACTTTAATGACCGACAAGCTTGTTGCCTTCGTACTTTGAAAAAGAAAAAAAAACTGTCACTTCCTATATCTGTCAATGTCAAGTCAAATCAAAGTAAACAAACGATTGGACTTCATTTTCATCACAAAATGAGCGAACTCGTGCGGGCAGATTCTAGAAACCTGCCAAACATGGATATTATCACTATTCTAGAATATTTTCACGCTAGCGACAAGCACAATGTTGCTGAAATTAGAGGTGTGAAAACACTCCTGTCCTTGACTTGACAATGCCAGATATTGAAGTGACAGTTTTTTTTTCTTAAGCACAGTTAGGGACGGGCTGATGGGCCCGCTTCACTCCGCGAGTGATTGCTGCACGGGTACACGTACCGAGCAGCACCAGGTCCGTCTCGATCTCCTCGTAGATGGCGTCGAGCTGCTCGTCGCGGTCGCGCAGCGCGAGCGCGGCGGCCTGGTGGCGCCGCTTCCACTCCGCGAAGCCGCGCTCTTCTAGAGGCCGCCACGCTAACGCCAGCGTCCGAAGGCCCTCGCCCGCGAATCTCTACAACAATTAAACTCGATTCACTATGTGGCAACGTTAGAAGAAGTCCTATTAGCGCAATTTTTTTATATGCAATAAGTAAATGTTTATTGTAATACTTACATTTAAATGCTCTTGCGTCTGTGCTTTCACCGTCCCTTGATTTGCTTTTAACCTCTCATATATTACATTATCAGCACCTTTTGTATATAACCTAATTTCACCATCCTTCCTCAATATCACGGACATTCTTTTCCTTACATTATTAAAATCTAATATACACAACAATTCGTACACCTGCAACAAAAGAAACAAGGTCATGGATATTCGAAAACAAACACTTGCATATAATGTTGAGGAACGTCTCCACCAAAGCCATTCGCGTATAACTAATGTGCGTTCGGCATCGAATATTCAAAGAGCGGCGCGGATGCTAAGCAGAGCATTAGGTACACGACTAGCACGACGTCGCCAACCCTGAGGGCTAATATGAAGTGCCTCTATGGTAGTCGATTCACCAGCTGTGTTACCCCCGAACACAATAAAGCGTACACATGCTTGGCGGCATTGCTTGTTTACAAACGCTCGCGAATGAATGCTGGAGGAGACGCACCTTTAAGATAGTTTTTGCCTTACCTCTGTTACACCCATTACTTCTATAGTAATACTATTAGGCGCGCGTTCCTTAAACACGAAACCAAAATTTCTAGCCGCAGACACCAAGGCCGACTCGTCTGGTGATTGCGCCTGAGGAAAATTACAAATGTATTCTACCAAACTTTTTAATAATTAAGACGTAAAATAAGTAAATAATAAGATAAAAATCATGAATGACTCGTAAACTACGACCATTCCCGCTTATCACATAAATATTTTCGACCGTGCCGCGGGGAACAGGCGTTAGGGAAGGCGAGATCGAGTCGCTCGTATGCCGCGCTTAGTTGCGCACGTTTCCCGTTTCGGCATTTTTTTCATACCAGTAAGCATGTTTTCATATCAAGAACGAACTTGATGTATTCCTCTTGATTCCTCTTGATGGGTTCCTCTTGATTTTCAAATTATCGAAATTATAAAGAGTGCGGTATTTAACAATAAAGACTTGTGATATCACATGCCAGTATTTCATAAAGTAAATCTCCGTACAAGCTATCGTTTTGACATTTTATAAAATGTAGCTGATTAGTCCTGTCAGTGAGCATTCCTACTAACAGGGCGCTTACCTGATATTCGAGTCGGCCGTTTTTCTGGTCGGGCATGACGGTGTGGCACAGCGCCAGCAGCCTGAAGAAGTCGTGCACGTGCTGGTTGCCGCCCTTGACGGCCGCAAGCAGCGACCCGTCGAACCACTTGAACTCCGGCTCGAACTCCGGGTTGAACGAGAAGTCCAGCGGCTGCAGCTTCTGTCGGAGCCAGAGCGTCAGCCACCCGACCGTAGCCAACTTACCGGTGGCGCGGTCGTGCGTTGAGGCGACCGATCGACAACTCCGCGTTAAACTATTTTCAAATATTTATCTTCGGAAAGAATGATTTTATTACTGACAACCCTATTGATCTCGACAGTGTAACGAGAAATATAGTAAATTATATTGAAACGTTTAACGCAGATTTGTTTACCTATTACCCAGGCTCCACACGTCGGAGCGTGCATCTTAATCCCCGATATCAAAGGGCAGGCACGGGCGACAGTTTGATTGCTCCGAACGCCGCCTTAGAGACGTGTAGAGCCGGTTTAATACTCAACGCATACAGATCAAATCGTAAATCGAATAAGCTTTCTACGAAACAACACGATGCAAAGCCCCGCATGCAACACAAACAGAAACAGCTATTTACACATTCACAAACAGAGTTACGGTATTTAGTCAGGCTAGGTTAGTTGGTTCGATTAGTTGGTAGAAGAGACTAGCCCGTACGAAACGCTTTACGTGTGTAATAAGGATCTGTGGGTTTTTGTGTGTCTAGTAAACTCGAACAGGACTGAAGAAGAAATCGACTGAAAACATTAGAAGAGCAACAGATGTTAGCTTAAGACCATTCCACAAAACAAAAAGGAAGAACGACATACTACCCTGAGTTGTGGTGTGTTTATAGAACTCAACGGTGCTGAAATAACTTATACATATAGGTAGGTATTAGTCAAGACCTATCTGATACACGCCACAGACAACTCGATGTAAAGTTTAACGTATTTGAATTACCTTATGGAACGAATGACAGGCCCAAAAAAGAAGGTAGTATGTTCGTATGTTTCGAGAATGTATGTTAATGTTAAAGCCGTGTACAGGCATGTCGCAGGCCAGAAGTGACGAGCACTGAGCAATGAGGCACTCAGGCAAACAGGTCAGATGGTTAATGCCGATACTTGGCCGTAAATGCGTAGCATGTGTTCAGAGCCAAGCGTGTTGTTTAAATGACTATTAAAGACTTTGTAAGAACCTCTTCAGCTCCTGGTTGCGAAGCGAAATGGGCCGATTACAAAGGAGACAATTACATTGGTTATGGTAATTATGGACTTCATACGTGACTCTGAATACAATCGTAAGGCACATTAAAATACAGAGAGCCGACGTTTGTCGACAACTAGCGATGTCGGTTGTTTATGTTCAGACACAGAACAAGTAACAAGCAGTACAGTACTCTTCCTGAATAATTACGGATGTATGCCCTAAAACCTTTGTGATCAAATGCAATGTCTCTTTTTTTAGTAGCTTATTATTATTATACACCTTGGTTTTTTTTTTAAATTTGAATGATTTAATGTAGGTATTTTGTATTTTATAGCGGGCAGTTTCCGCAACTCGAGGTCTAAAAACTTGGTGATCTATCTCATAGATATTTTTACCAGTGTCAATTGAATAAAATAATGTAAATGAACCGCATTTCTTTAACCTGCGTATTGTGCATACGTAAGAGGGCGATTCTTCGGCGTTTTAACCGCCGTCATTGTCGTCTTCGCATATATTGACGAAAATAACGATTACTATCAACAATTTCCGATGTAAATAGAAGAAGCACCGGGAGTAGTTCTCATTGCATTCAAAATTCAACTTGTTAGTCTTATTTGGAATAATATGCGAAGACGACAATGACGGCGGTTAAAACGCCGAAGAATCGCCCAAGAATCAGGAACTTTTTACTTTTACAGGATTTTAAAAGGAAGTACCTATTTGTTTCTGGATTATGAACCTTTTACACTGGTTTAACGTGCTTTAGTGGTTAAATTTAATAATTGATTATCTTAATATCTTCTTATTCTTCTCTTTTAAATAAAATAGCCTCTGTGTAAAATTGATTATCTACAAAACGATAAGAGTTGTTGCACTACATTCTTGGAGAAATTAACTTTATTAGATGGAATGCTCACTCAAATTTACTTCAAGTAAAAAATACGCGGTGTATAAAAAATATTCCGATGCATTAAGGTGTTTTCCTCCGGCGAGTCGAGGCGAGGCGGGGATGGGAGGGAACTAAATTTGTATAGGAAAAATTTTCCCGCTCGGCTGCGGTGGATGGGCGAGACGATAAATGTAATTGTAATATATTTGTTGTTAATATTGAACCGTATTTGCTCTAACATAGTGTTTTCGTTGCGGTGTTAATACACTGATCCCGCCTCGCCTAGTCTCGCCGGTGGAAAAGCACTATTAGTCATAGTTTATGCCGAAAATTAGAAATAATTATATTTATGGAATGTAGTAGTACCAAGTCAATGACCATTACAGAAATAATTAGACAGTATAACTAACGCAGTCCTCAGTCTTTACAACTACCTATTATATTTAAGAAATATGTATTACAATTTTCTGCCATTTACTAGGACACGATTAGGAATGTCACGATAGTCCCTACGGCGGCTCATTTAGGAATTAGGAAAACATATTTTAGAATAAGGCAACAACAAGAATATTTCTGACATATTATGTTAAAGGACGTAAAGAGGTACGTAAATGAATGCCAGTGCTGTGGTAGTCATAAGGTTTCACAGAAATTACCCTTGGGGCAAATGAGGCACCACAGAGACGTGTCGCGACCCTGGGAAATAGTAGCTTTGGATTTAATGGATCCCTTAACTAAGAGTAAGAAGTGTAACACAATGTTGGTAGTGTTGACGTGGCTATTTAGCTTTACTTTGTTATTTCCTCTTTGATCAGGCAAGGCTGATAGATTATACGAAATTTTGGAAATACAATTTCTGTTGTACGGCACTCCGGAGTTTATAGTTGGTGATAAGTTTTAAGTTTTAGCTAAGAAATATAACTCGGCAATTTTGTATACTGCACTATCATCCGCAGAGCAATCCAATAGAACGCGTTAATCGTGTTATAGGGATGTAGTCAGACAGATTATTAACTTATAGTATGTTAGTGGGTGGGACACATGAAGTACGACCAGATAAATATTCGTCCAAGTGGAAGTACTGCTCATCACTTCTGTGACAGAACATAACCTGAAGGCAATTGCCAAACAGATTGTAACTTAACGCAAATCTAGTCCTGAGTGTTAATAACAAGGGCTACCGCTCGTGACGTTTGGCAACTATCAAAATCCAATCGTGCATTGGTATGTTTTTCTTTTATTTTTACTAAAAAAAACTTCGCTTGCATTTTATAAAAAATGCAGAAGTTGACTGCTGACTTACTTTAACTTTTGTGCTCGAGCCGCCAGAAGCCCAATTTTGCTGTTCTTTTTGTAACTTAAAAGTTAACACGGCAGTTAACTTTGGATTTTTTTATTGGTAGTCTCATCCACGTTACAAACTAGGGTGGCATTGAACAAAAAGACAGCTAAATTGAACTTCTTGCTAGCACAGAAGTTAGGGTAAAACAGCAGTCAACTTTTGCAATGTTTGTGCTTGTTTAATCCGTGTTTTTAACCAAGCGCGATAGCCCTTATGTATATGTATATGTGTGTGTGTCTGTGTGTGTGTGTGTAGCGGGCGTGGAGCGGGCGGTGCGTACATGTGGGCGGTCCGTGGGGCGGCGCGCGCCCGGCGTGCTGCGGCCCTGCTCGTGCTCCTGGTCCAGCAGGCGCGCGCGCGACGACCCCGGGCCCGGCCGCGCCGCGCCGCCGCGCTGGCGTCACACAACTCCAGCTCTTTATACCGCCCTGGTACTTTACACAACTCAAACATCCTACATACCGGAAACCTAGCACGATATCTAAAAAAAAAGTCATTTTCTAATACTTTTTTTAAACAATTTGTCGATTTTTACTCCGCGAGGAAAGAGGTAGAGACCTTTTTTTCCGTGGTGCTAGGATATAGTGTTATCTAAGAAACACGAGAGATCAATTTACAAATTCATATTTCATATTTCTTCCAACAGCAGCGATTTTTTTGATTTTTGATTATTTAACGGAAATTACAGTTAGTCAAAATTACACTGATTGTCCTTTTTTATTCATCGGATTTTAGTAAATCAGTTGGTTAATTATCATATCAATCACCCGGGATGACATATCCACTTTTTATTAAGGCTTCTTCTAACGGATTAAAAAAAATATTTTTATCTTGTGCCGCTTTGACATGAAAATAACATTATATAAACTTAATTGGAAAAAAGTTATACGTTTAGTAAATTAATTCCCTGAAATACCTGATACTAATGTCGAGTAGCACCAGCACCGTGATAAAATGAACCGTAGCGTGAAGCGAAAAATAAAAAGAGCTATTACTTTTAAATAATGTACTCAATATCTTACTATCGTCCTTACTTTATTCTTATTTCGCACTCATATCTTTGCGACTCAAGCTTACGCTAAACAAACTGCATTGTGTGATCATGCAAATACGTGTAAGGCATCTTGTGAATGGCAGACTGTAGTGTGGTTCTAACTTGTGACAGTACGCAGCAATCGATGTATAGGTAAACACATTAACAAAAAATATCGAAGATGTGTGCGTTACACATGCACAAACTGGAAAACAAAACGTAAATATAAACTCAAATAACTCGCATCAGTTACGTTCGGACAAAACATTATCCCAAAGCTAGACGAGAAAACAGAGACAAAACATTTGAAATCGCAATCTGTATCACTCGAACACGTATAAAAACCTTCAAAATCGTGAAACAACTCAAAACTTCATGCAAAACAAGCTGTGAACGCTTAAGGCGTGCCAGCTGATATTTGCTGTGCTGTTGCAATATTAAGATGAATCACCTACATGCTTGTGATTTCTAGAATGATCAAGTGCTCGGCTACTGTCTTATGACTGAGAGATAAAAATCTATGTTCATTGTAAGAGTGCGCGACCGGCGGGATCCATACCTCGCTGAGCTCGATGGCCTCGCCCGTGTGCTCGTCGACCACGTCGCCGTAGCAGACGCCCGCGATCGAGCACTTGTTGAACGTCATTATGTTCTGCGTCAGAGTGCCCGTTTTGTCCGAGAATATGTATTGAATTTGACCTAAAATCGTACATTATCATTTAACTTTTAACATAAGCGCTGACAGTAGCTAAATATTTTCCCTTACTTCATTTATTATGAGAGAACACTTTTCAGTTTTAATTTGAGTTTTCAATAAAACATTTTTTTTACAATCGCGTCTATTTCTGGCTGCTGTCAGCGCCAACATCTTAACCCTTGATTGGATGATCGGACAATGCTCCCTTCAAAGATTTAACCAAATAAATGTTACAATCTCTAACATAAAGACACCAAATTTTTATTTCTCATACGTCTAACCGTATCCAAAGGGACAACCTCAGTCAAATTGGCCTGGTTTCAAACTAAGCTCCATATTTGTATGTACACACGAATATCTGCCCTTACCGGGAATCGAACCCGGGACTTTAGCTTCACAGGCAGGTTCACTACCAATTAGGCTAACCGCATAACATAGCATTTAAGTGTTCAACATTTTCTTTGAGGTACTGTAAGACTATCGTATTCAGTTAAGGGGTAATGATTGTCACAATATTCAGCAATGACAGATTATATAGTGTTCATACCGAGCTCCTCGTTCAGCGTGGTGGTCCTCGCCTTGGCCGCGGTGCCGGTCTTATCGTAGTACATCTTCTCGTCCCAGTTGATGAGGAAACTTTGCGCGAACCTTATCACCTACGACAACGGAGAGTTAACGTGTAAGGCGGACCAAATCATACATTTTTAAAACATTTCGAACATATTCTTAGGCTACAACTTATAAACAAAAATTACACATTCGGAATTTTTGGCAAACCCAGGGTGGGTGATAAATATACAAATATTAATTATATATCGTTAGATTCAACAACATATGGCAATGTATAATTATGTTTAAATATTTAATTTCTCAATGGATTTTTCCTGTTTATTATAATATACCTTTACGCGTTTTTCCATATTAGTCGTGGTAAAATTATTTATCAGCAAGAGGAAACAGACTTTTTGGCTAATTGTTACTTATTGTCGCTTATTGCTATATGTTTTTTATTATATTAAAAGGTGAATCGAACTCTCATAGATCCTAAAATACGCTTACGGGTATGTACGCTTTTGCTCTGCTTTTTGGTATCTTTAATTCTGAATTGAAAGAGCATCGCATATCACCCGTGTTTAACAACATGCGGATTGTCACCTCGACAGAGACGTAGAGCGAGATGGGCACGACGGTGTTCATGACGATGGCGTAGGAGAAGAAGACGAGGAGGGCGATGACGACGGCGCCGGGCGCGGGCTCGGCCGGCACCAGCGAGTCCCACGGCAGGTACACCTGGAAGTGCCGCCCCACCAGCCACTCCCACACGCCGCACGCCACCGTGCAGAACACGCACATTGACAGCAGGAAGAACACTATCTGAAACACGACGCGCACATCAAGTAAACTGTTATCCATATTTTTGTAAGATCTCTACTAAACTAATTTATCCCGTAAAATGAAGTAGCTATAGGGGAGTTTCAAAAAAATAGCACACCTTTCACTTTTTCTCCAGATTTGGGAAAAAAATTGCACGTTGGTTGAGACCACCATTCTGAACAAGAAAAATATAATTCCTTATATGTCCCCAAAAAGATGTATGGAATTGTCCGTTTTGTTACCTAAATTCAATACATTTCTTGGTAACAAAACGGACAATTCCATACATCTTTTTGGGGACATATCAGGACTTTCTATTTTTCTTGTTCAGAATAGTGGTCCCAACCAACAAGGTGGGAAATATGAGTACGCACCCCTATAATAAGAAAATTAAGTAGCCTATCTATGCTGGTGCGCTTGAACTTGGTCTTGCCGGAGTTCTGCATGAGCTTGGTGTCCTTGCCGGCGAAGACCACCACGCCGTAGCACCACGACGTGTTGCGCAGCACGCAGCCGCGCAGCAGGATTTTGTCGTTGTCCAGCGGGTACGTGTTGTCGCGCCAGCTCAGCGTGCCTGGGAAATAACCCAACAGTCAATCAATCATCATTTACACCATCTATCAGGGCGACGAATTGTTCCTCGCACGGTAATCCCGCTCTATCCAGTCTGCAACGAAAGAGACGCACTGAGCGCAAAGCGAAAGAATGCAACTTGTGCTAGCCGTACAGGTTGAAAAGCTAAGGGATAGGCGGTTTTCAAAAATAGTACATAGTTAAGGACTAAAATTAACGAAGGTAACTCTTCCATTCCAAAATATCAACGTGAGGTTAAATAAAGTTTTAGGCCATACATTGCGTAGGTTACTTTAAATTAGTGATCTTCACAAAACTCATGCGATGGAAATGTCTTACGGGTCACATGAAAGTCCTTCATAATGATACGTTCTACGAAACGATTGTCGATATCTCAACCGGTCAAATAAAGCTCTTATCAATCGTGTAAATATTCACCATGCAAAATAAACAGACGAGGATCGCCAACTGATAACTATACTATCATACATACATTATATTATACAGCTGTAGTAACTAGACAGACCATTCCTTACAACCATTACTAACGGACCAATTATTATTAACTAGCTTCTGCCCGCGACTTCGTCCGCGTATAATTAGTAATTTTACCCTCCCAAGGGAACAGTGTTTTTATTTTGGGACAAAAGGTCCAAATCTATCTCATTTCCAAATTTGATCGAAATCCGTCTAGCCGTTTCAGCGAGGAGAAGTAACAAACACACATACACACACACTCATAAACTTTTGCATTTATAATATTAGTGTGATGTATTGCATGTCATGGGACAGGCGCGTAAGTATTCTATCATGCAATAAGTAATTTAAGCTTACGAAGGAAACAATATTGATAATCAGCTCATTAGTAAAATAATCTCCAAGTCCTAGGTCCTATAAAAAGGTGGTAGTGCCTAGTGCGCGTACAACACAATAAATAATAACTGTGTTGTTCCACAAGTCGTATAACCATAATAATTAGTGGTGGTCGGAATTTACCGCCAATTAACCAGCATATAAAAAAATAAGGAAAACATTACAAATATTAAATTAATGAGGTTATTTTCTACTTCATTGAAAAATATTCTAGATATGTTACTGTATTCAAATGTTATAAATAATGATGAATGGGATATATTAGGATAGCAAGTAAGGGCATCTTTTAGTACATTTGTTAGAGTAAAACAAAAGGCAACTTCTGCATGTTTATTACTTGAATGCTTTTGGCAGCTTGAATCGTGTCGTTCTAAGTAAGTAGTCAATGGTTCATATGAACTTGCCATTTTTTTATAGCCTATATCATTATATGTATGTGGCACAATGGTCCGAGCGCATGCATTAGCCAGCTCCTAACGTACCCATCGTTACCTAACCTCATCGTCGATCGTTACGACATCGCGATAGCTCGTCCCGTCGTTTCGCAAAGGCAAGCACTGTTGCTAAACGCGGGTGAACGAACCTAGGCTGTATCTGCTTGATACAATCCCAACCTACCAATAAAGACCTATGCACACTACACCGGATCATCTATAGCAGTGAGTGTTCGTGCCCGATACGTTCATAGTAAGGTCATGGTATGATACGGTGTAGTGGGCAGAGATCTTAAGACGGAATATTACCTGCTTACAGCTTAACAAATATATAAACGTCGTCCTGAGGGTAGCGGGCTATGACAAGCCAAATGGGGAACTATACATATTATTATCATCCTTTTGACCGTCGTAGTCTGATATATAAGACACCACACTATAGCTAATGTCAACCTTCCTCAAATACACTTAGGTCTATTAATACGCTGTCAACCATGACGGCTATAGCCGTCAATAGCGTCCAAAAGGTTAACATCTTATAACAATGGGTAATTGTTCGTCCAGACAAAGATTGAGGTTTTGTATTCCAGCAATGTTATTGTGTGATTAGAAAATAAACTAGTTGTTTACTACATTGTGAAGAAATCGGTTGATTATTAAATATTATTATCAGTTATTTTTTTCAATCAAACCAAAAGTAGGTAATGGCTTTCCCTAACAGTCAAATCCAAGAAGGTAAAGGTGGAAAAATGTTTGTACCATTAGACCACGACATTTCCCCTTAACTACTATTAATTAAGAGTATTCACCCAGGGTAAAACCGGTTATTATCAAATACAACAAAACAATGCTATTAGCACGCAACATGACATCACTATGTTTACGCGTCGCATTTGTCATCGATTCCCTTAATAAAAAGTTAAAAACAGTCAACGCCGTTTAATTAAAACCAATTTGCGAATTGGCGACCCATTTGGGTCTGTTATTAATTTGTGTGTTATTGTATCTATTGAGATACAAATCAACTGCCCGGCTCGGCCGTTCTACACGTCGAAGAGGCCTCTAATAAAAATCTAGTTCGCGGTCAATCATACTAATGAATAATACCTTGCACCTTGTTATTTGGGGTCGAAGCGTACGCTTTATGGTCGACCTGAAGTCTCACCACCCACGTGTAACAGACAAACCATATTATATATATGATGTCAGTGCGAAGATTCGACAACTCACTTATTTTAATGGCGATAAGGTACAGTCACACTACGGGATTGTTAAGTCACTTGCTAACATTCTTTATTCGGCCGGGTTGTCAAATCGTCAAATTCCAATAGTAACATACCGTGTAGGATTTGACAACCCGACTGAATTAAGAATGTTAGCAAGTGGCTCAACAATCCAATGGTGTGACTGTACCTACTTGACCCTGTACTTTACCCTTCAATATATTCAAGTTGACAAAGTAGACACTTAATTATATTCGTGACGTCACGGAATGGTTATGTTAAAAAATATTCACCATCAAACTTATTAAGTAGATTGTTGGGCGTCTCGCAGATAATTTCTGCGTCGAAGGCGCCCAATTGTGCGTCGTCCTGGCCCATCGCGGCCGTCTCCACAAGGCACTGACGACATTTTAAATTCGTCTCTCTGAAACAAATAAAAAAAACTTACTTACATATCAACCAAATTCGCTAATCACTTATCTGACTTTACCTAAAGTAACATGGCAACTTAATTAAATGAGTAATCAAGTTGAAAGCATGTGAACTATGCGGTATGTATCAAGATAAAGGAATCTCAACCATTAAAGTGAGTACATACATGAGACAGCGGATTGCTGAAAGTCACGCAACATAATCGGATTGCAATATTTTATTAAAGCAAGAACCTGGTCCCTACTTTTGAACCAGTAAATGAATGTTCACCGCTAGATTCAACCCATTGGGTAAGGTCGTTGCCATTTTGATCGTTGGAGTCGTATCGCCAGTTGGTATGATGGCTGTTAAGTCTCCCGCATATAAACATGGATGAGGAAATAACGGTATGCCATCGCCCCAGGTGGATGCAGGCGGCTTGTAGATGTTGACTACGTGTAGGTCTTTGATTTGACGGATGTTAGAAAATTTGGGTTAACTGCACCATCCACGACCTAAACATCAGCCAGGGTCTCCCTGGCGCAAGTTGCGATACCGTATTGTGGGTGATTAACTGAATCGATAATCTGATAGCCAGGAATAAGACCTCTCCGTAAAATATCTTGCTCATTCTTAGCGTAGGCCTCTTGTAATAATAGAAAATCAATTTGGTGTTTCGTCAGCAATATTTCGAGTATGTCACATGTCTGGCTGACGCCTAAGTAAACTAACATTATGGAATGCAATAAACGTTTGAGTATTTGACATAGGCGAACGTACGACAGCTAACGTCTATCCTATACATATTCCTTGATTACTGCAGTTGTCGATATTCATAGAATGCAACTTTTCAGGCACACAAAACATCGATTTACATCACAACTATATGAGCTCTATGCGGCACACCTCCTCAGCAATGATGCTCTTGTCCAAAGCGCTAGAGATTTACTATATCCTACCGTCGTGTAAAAGAGCCCAGAGGAAGATACCTTGGACACTTTGTAATACGGCTTGCGGCTTCTGAGATGATCAGTTTACTGAACGAATGATTTGGTTTGAACTGCACTCACCCGTCCAACTCGGCGGTCTCGATGTAGCAGAGCCCGTTGGGCTCCGACGTGCTGAGCAGCAGGATGTCGGCGGCCACGAACTGATCGTTCTCCAGCCGGATGACATCCCCCACCTGCACCGACGCCCACTTCTCTTCTACCAGCTTGCCATTGCGGAGCGTCTTCGCGCGCCGGTGGTTCACTTGCGAGTCGTTCTGATGACGTTGCTGTAAACAAATGAGTTTTTTTTTATAGCGAGCTGGTTTTCGCAGCACGACGTCACGCGCCTATTTTGCGTGTGGAAACAAATGAGTAAATTACATGCACACTATCTTGTTTCCTGCGTGACATATTGGTTTAGTGTTGGTGTAGTCGCGACGAACCGCACGAAAAGGGTGACGCCGAACATATCAGATAAAACGGGTATATATACCGGAAACAGTGCATTTCTATAAGTAGCCTTTTATTGAGCAACAAACAGCTTGATATTTAACTCGATTTTATTAGTAATGAAACGCAGACCAGCTAAGAGGCTACATGTTAATGGAGGCTTAAACGATATTTTACCTACGTGTACTAAGGATTAGTTGTACTGCGAAGATAACGACAGTATGTCCGCTTGCCGGTAAATATATGTCAAGAACTTATACAAAACATAAAGACAGAAAGATTAGACTACCTCGGATGAATAAGTATGTTCTGTACCGAATGGTAGCCTTCGTGCATTAGCATGTAACGTATTACATGCTAATGCACGAAGACTACCATTCGGTACAGATCATACTTATTCATGTGAAAGCTTGAGCAGAAACGCGACAAAAGAAGTAATGAATTGTGGTTTCAAAGAGGTTTGATAAAAAGCCGTCTACCGAGTTACAAGTATAAATAAATGGAGAACCTAGTGCAGCACTTCACTTTATCCTTATATATAACAGGGATGGCATATTGGTAACACGATGAGTATTCAACCACTAACGTGTAGTAATAATAAACTAAAGCCTAACGATTACGTCATGTATGGATAGAAAACAATACCATACAATCCTATCCTATGGATATACAGTCGAAGAAATTATGTCTTATAGACATTGTACACAGTGTCCTGTATTAGAAGGCTGATATTTTAAGCAATGAGTGGTACCTACAGTTTGTTCGTAACGTAACACCTTTTGGCAAAGCATTTTCATTAAGTCAACATACGTTTGGCACGTCTTTGTTGAGACTGCCAAATAGTACCTACACCGAATAAAAAACATCCAGTTTCTGTAAACTGTTTACGAGATTACCTAAACTTGCGTTAACACGAGTGACCTCGTTTGGCCTCGTTGAGCCTGCTTGTTCATGTGAACAATGTTCCCGTGGTATATTTACCAGGTATCGATTGAGCCAAACGATTGGGGACGCTCTTCTGACCTCAAAATACTGATACGGACAAGGTTAAATCAGAAACAAGGCCGTAATAACGGCAGCACATAGACAAGCGCTCAATAAATCATTATACCTGGATCCTTTACGTAACTTGAGATTAGAATACAAGGATAATTGAGTGCGGACGACCGACACTTATGACAACTACCTACTTAGATACACAAAGACCATCCAAGTAAACTAAGTACATATTCTATCTCTCCATGGTTGACCCAGGTTGAGCTTAAATTCAGCCAAGCTGTGCTGACACCCTTTCCATTACCCTTATATGTATCTTGTAATTAAAAAAATAAGTTGCTAACCAAAACGTCAATATTCTGCCAACCGTATAAATCATACCCAATCTTTATTAATACAGCAAAATGTATTTACACCACAAACAACTATATAATTTTACTGTGAGTCTATACTATACTTGTAGGTGAATAATGCATAATTAATTATCCATTGGCCGAGTGACTAAAGGAACAATGAAAGTAGATTGTTTTTACTTTGATAACAAGCACGTAAGCTTTAGTTAAAATAAAGGAAAAAATTATGTAACAATATGCAAATCATTCATAGCACATGTACTCAAAGCATAAGCATGCATTTATAAGAATTTTAATGGGATTGTACATGTGTTTCTTATCAATTCTGCGACTCACGTTTTATACGTGTTTCGGCTGGATCACTTTCATAAGCAATATGTACATGTAGCTACTGCATGTAGCAGACATATCCTAATCGAAATAAGTATTAGCGTGAACGCTGGCAATGTTTACATTCGCGGTTCACTGGCTCCCGGTTAATGTGCACTGTTGACGATTCATTGTAGGCTACTTCAGCCGGTGACTATGACTAATGGCTCATATTCGGGATGTATTTGAATATTACGTCATGCCGACGTCGCGTCGAGCCAATGAACAAAATCTCTTGTTTCCCGTACGCAAATACAAAGCACACTAACATTAAATCACTATAATAATATGAAAGCGCTATTGAAAGTGATTTTGTTATCGTAAGTACAATAATTGACGTGTAGAAACAGCAAGACAAAAGGCACGTTTCACTACTTCAATTTTAACGCTAACCAGCAAGTAATTAAATTTAGAACAGGCTTGCTTTACATTATGTCAGTTATTTTATCGAGAGGATGCGAACGTTTGTTCTATTTATCTTCACCTACACATAAATTGCACATATCAATAGCTTTTTCTAGCATGTCTATAGAATTATGTATGCTCCGTCCTTGGCCGGTGCGTTTACAATACAATGGTGTACTTCTCTACACGAATGCAATGGGTAGTTTCCATAACATCGGAGCAGTCGATAGGTGTGCAACTGTGCATGAATCACGGAATGGCAGATAGGCAACGACTTACGTAAACTGGATCATTCTATGATTATCATTCCACTTATTGCATTTATCAAGCAGACTACACTTATATCATATTGTAAATTAACAACATTAACATTTTTTTCAGATTTAGAGTCACTTGGCTGTCTTTTCTGTACTACTGCACACTTGGCCACAAGTATCATCGCTAGGGAGCCGCGCCACTAGTCACTTGGCCTAGTCACAAGTGCAACCACTAATTTAATAAACACTTGAGACTTTTATATTAAGGGTATCGATGTTTTGCATACTAACTAACAAGAATGTCTCTACATTGTACACTTTTGAACAACCACTAACTAATACAACGGTACAACAATGGTAATTAAATAAACGACAACTGTGCCAAAATCTAAAAATAAGTACATTAATGCTTTTAACAAAAGAGGTATGTGTTAAAACTATACAACGTAAATCCTTTTTCCCTATATTTAAAAACTTTCAAGGAAGTAATAAGTACGCGCGAATATAACGATCCCTTGCAAAAACATAATGGTGGTCGAAGATACTTTATAGCACTGCCTATACCTACCTAGAGTATGTTTCGTTTCGCCTAATACAATCATACATAACTTGCTATCTCTTACATATTTGACGACGCGGTTAGCCTAGTTGGTAGTGACCCTGCCTACGAAGCTAGCGGTCCCGGGTTCAAATCCCGGTATGGACAAATATTTGTGTGAAGAGCGCGAGTATTTGTTTCTGAGTCATGGATGTTTTCTATGTATTTAAGTATGTATATCTCTATATAAGTATGTTTATCGTTGTCTAGTACCCATAGTACAAGCCTAGAGCTTAGTTTGGGACTAGGTCAATTTGTGTGAGATTGTCCCCTGATATTTATTTATTTAATTTATTTATTTATATTATAAATGGCGAGGTTGCAATGTGTGCATCAGGGGTCGAATTTACTATTGTTAACTGGCGGAAAGGTCATTTGAATCTTTATAATTAGTGCAAAGTAACAACTAAACACTTTATACGCGTTAATAAAATACGCTGCATACGTGTTATGTAAATATGATAGAGCGGTGCGCAAGATCGATTTACGCCACCACCGCCTTTTTCACCCGCCTTCGCGAATCCAAAGGAGAATAATAATTTTAACAGACTATGTATGTAACGCCTAAACTATTGGATCGATTTTAATTAATAGGATGACGTTATATGATTCGTCAAGAACGTACGAGTGTCATTGTAATGATAAGCTATATAAAAATAATTAGGGGGAGTCAGTAAATGAAGGTCAGGAATACTTACAAAGTCGTCGTACGCGTCTTTGACGGCTGTGAGCGCGAGCACTCCGATCAGCGGGATGGCGGTGGTGATCGGCGTGAGCGAGGAGATGGCGGGGATCAGCTGCAGCACCAGGAGGCACAGGAAGTAGAAGTTGGCTAGCCGCTGAAACTGCTCCAGCAAATTCAGCGGCAGAAACGTTATAATGGAGTACTTCGACGTTTTGATGTAGTTGTTCTGGAACAATCGCAGTTTCAAATTAATTCGATTACAGAAGGAAAGTATTTGGCTGCTCCGCTTCAATGGAAACAGTCAAGCGGAGACGAGATGTGGATTACAACTAATGTCATTGGTCGATTCCTACACAGCTCCTCTCTGCATCGCTCGTCTCCGCTTCTATGGAAAGGCAGCCTTAAGCTTAATAACGTAATTTTTGAAGACGTAGGTAGTTTTCGGTTAGCGTATATATTCCAAAAGCGTATGTTTTCTGTGTATTTGATTATGTACCTATTTCTCTAACTGGCGCACTCAGAGACGTCAATTAATTTTTAAGTTCGATTAAAGTTGGTGCGTCTTATTCTATTCCTATAGCAAAAAAGTGACAGCAGTAACTTTAATCAAACTTAAATATTGATTGACGTCTCTGGCGGCCTTATTATGTTTAACGTTATATAGTAACTAATATAGCACAAGCCTAGAGCTTAGTTTTCAACTAAGTGAATTTGTTTTAAATTGTCTTATGATATTTATTTCTTAAGTTAGCTAAATATGCCAAGAAGAAAATCAGGGTTACGTCGCACTAAGTTCCTTTACACACCAGTTATTTATGTTCATCAGTGTAGGTAGATACCAGTTTCTTTCATGACTGAACAAAAGTTCAAAGTTCATGAGTGTTCTTATTATATCATACCTACCTGCTTTATTATATCTGAGTACGATGAATGTCCAATGAACGTGTTTCATTAGTTTAGTCCATTTTCCCAAAAGTTTGTGCATTTTAATGCGGTAGGTATATTAATGCCTGACGAATGGGCGTGTTTACGGTAAAAATGGTAATTCAGTACGTGTACACTTTTAGCAAAACAGGTTAATATTACACAGGTTTATTAAAACAGTAGGCAGTGGATGAATTACCCAAAAACGTATTTTATTTTATTTTAATCCTGATCCTGAACTATCTGTGTGCCAAATTTTATCCAAATCCGTTCAGCCGTTTAGAGGAGATTGAAACACGAGCCCGGCTCGGCTCGCGCTGTCACGCGTCGTCTAAATCCACCTTAAGAGAGACTTATAACTAAATTGCGGACATGATAACATTTTGTAGTGGTTATTAAGATAATCTAAACTCTAATCACCACTAAACAAATACGTACGTACTATGAAAAAATGTTTTCTCAAACATGCTCAGAAAGGATGGCATTTCTTTTGAAAAACGAAGACGCGAAGGGCCTCATTTTCTTCCTAGGAGTAAAATAAACGTATGAAAACCCATTTTTGTCCGCTGAGATATTTTTTTTAAAGTGCTGTCAAATGCATACAGAATAGAAAGGACCAAGAAATAAATCTCATACAGCCAAGGCAACTGCTCGTTTTCGTAGCACAGTGCATGTGTTTTCTTTTTTTTAAATTTCTTTAAAATTGTCTATGGTTAGAAAAAATATTTAAAAACAAAAACTTATTGAAATTTAAACGTAGAACTTACTGTTGTTGTGTAAAAGCTACAAACATGAAGTCCTCGGCACTTCACGGTATTAAATTTGAATTCTATTGCTGTCAATATTATGTCAAATTCTACAAGTGTGAAATGGTTGAATTGGATCCTTTTCCCTATGTTACGTCCATTTGTCTACCACAAGCCCTGAAATATCAACATCTCAAATTCAACAGACAAACATAAATGTTCCTGGAAAACCTATAACAATTTCGTTTACACATTGTCCTAATATGATTAACATCACTTTTAATATTAATTTTACTTTTTACAAATATATTTGTATCATTTCCTCACATGTTTGAGAAAAGCATTATATATGTATGCCTCGGCGGAAACGGGGGGATTGCCTGACTCGTATTTTAGCACGGCCTGCTAACCACCTCGTCAGGCAATCCCTTACTTTCCGCGCCTAGGCAATAATGTACTATTATCTCTGTTCGTAGTAGAATCCATTTGTCGTCGCTCTCTTCGATTGTCCAAAATGTTGGGTTAAAAAGTACCTATCCTTCGTGTTATGAAACGCATTTAAAACAAGAACTATTGAAAATTTACAATAATAGGTTATACTTACAGCGTAGCGAAACTGCGCATTGTATTCCCTGTTGTTAGCTTTGATTCTCCGTAAATCCTCTGAAACAAAGTAAAGCAAATAAATTGTGGGATAGAAACTAGACTCAGTTTTGGTGTACACGGACAATGTCGCGGATAATCTAGATTGATTACAAGCTTTTATTTAGTTTCACCTGTCCCGGTGTCTCTAATCAAATCTTACAAATTTGACCCACTTCCCGGGTTTCGATTGAGCTGAAATATGGTGTACCTACGTAACTTAATACAATAATAGGTAGCATGGAGCTGGTCTGATGACGCAGTCGGAACTCCGCAACCAAGCAAGATTGCCCCGCCGTCTTTGGACTCGTTGGGTTAGTTTTGATATTTTTTTGACAGCAACTTATATATATCATTGTTTGATGTATCCGTGTTGTTGAGAAATTGTTTTTGTTATTGTCTATGAATACGTAATACGCATTCTTTCAGTGTACAAAATATTGATTCCTACCCTTAATGTACACTTTTAGAAATTATATTGGTTTTGCGTTCGCTTGCACAATAAATACAGTGTAAGCGAACATTATGGTGTCGATGTGTTCATCCTTGCGTGTCAAGTTACGCCTCCATGTGATGAGCATTTAAGAAATCCGTGTATGTATGTCTTGTGGTTTGTATAGGTAATTACACGTTAGAACTGCCATAAAATACGCAATGTATGGATCAATCATGCATTTCCTTTTAAACACCTTATTTATAAGGGCACTACTAGCGCATAGGTTTATAACGTATTTACCCTAGTTACAATGCAAGATGAGTTCAACCAATATTTTAAGCATACTTTAGCACTATAAAGTGCATTCACACTTATAAACTAACTCTAAATTAAATTTCTAAGAATAAAGTATTTGTTATCCTTAGGCACTGTTGATCCGTGTATATGTGTTTAATAATAATAATAATATAATCCAGCCTATATACGTTCCACTGCTTAAAACTGTTTAACCACGCATAAAATCAAAACATAAGACAAGTCAAATACCTAGAATCTATTTGATAGATGAATTAACAAAATAAGTGGTCTTTAACTTTTGACTCAAGTTTCTATGAAATGAAAATGTCGCTTAAGTCAACTCTTGAAATCGATCGTGTTGTTTTATGACAGACTACATATTTGGCCGAGTATACAACCAAATTTAAAGATAAGTATTTTGGCTACCTATGTATAACTACGGAATCGAAGCCTACAATAAGAAGTATAAATGCAACGCATAATAAGCGAGAGAAGGTGTTTGACACCTAAGTGGAGCTGCAGCGAGTTACTTATTTGGCTTCCACGCTCACATTCACCATGTATTATATTACACGACCATTTCTATGCATGTCACGTCAGTGTTTTGTTTATGCAAATTATGCAAAATGTAAAACGAAGCCGGTTTTCTCTAATACAATAATTGTTTATTTGGACTCTATAGTATTAAACATATCTACCTATCTGTCTGTCCATTGCATCAGAACTATGTATTAAATATACCCAAAGCATTATTTTAGAGACGTTTTAAGCCTTACTAAAGTATCGCAGTCACCGGGTGCATATTTAGATTAGGTATATGTATAATTGTGCAATCACAAAAAGTGATCATTGTATACAACAAAAAACGTTTCTCGGGATAAGACGTTTTATCTTACGTTATTAATTTATTGTGTTGTGTCTTAACGTTCAGTTATACAATAGTTAAATCTGAGCTGTAAACAGTATTACACTTTAGTCTTGTCAACAAAATATAAACCGACTTATCTTAGAGTAATTTAATTGAAGTTTCCTATAAAAGTCTTACCTACTTACGTATTCTAATTTTCTGTCGTCATTCTCTCGCAGGTATCAAAAAACAGCAGTCACTAACATCCATCAAACGGAAGCAAATGTCAGTCCTCATAAAGATCGGGAAGATATAACGAAATCTTAACTTCCTAAGCTCTCAGGAGCCCTGTGCCTAAAGGACGCGATGTAGTCCGTGTCTCGGGCAGGGCCGCGGGGATAATTAGCCGTCTTTTGATGGCTTTGTTTTGTTTCAGCCGCTTTAAATTGCCTCGTCTTTATGAGAACTATGAGAAGCAAGAAAAATAGTGCCCCATTGGACGTAATCTTGCTGTCGGATTCATTATTCATCAAATCAGCATGAAAACACGCAATATTGTTGTCGTTCTGAATTGAAGTGAATTACTGTTAAGCACAAACTAATGGTTCAAAATTCGAATAAAAATATCTATGGCCACTAAACCAATTGATTTTAAAGAAGAAAAAGTCAGCGCTAGAATCAAATAAGTATCAAAGATATTTACGCAATGCAATTAAAAAAGGTCTTATTACGTAACTCCTACGTGCCGATGGAATACCAGGATGTACGTTAAGGAGTACCTACATTAAACCATAGTCAAGTTTATGGCCAAAAACAACATGCGTAGGTGATAAACTTCCCATAAATATGTTTTTAACAAAATACAATAACTATCTAACTTTTTGGCGAACAATTTACATTTGGACTGGTCCTATAATCATAAAGATTCGATCAAATTTCCTTCTAACTTGAATCTGAATTACTAGTTTCTTGTACAGCTGCACTAAGCTGCTTGTTCTATCTATACTAATATTATAAAGAGGTAAAGTTTGTAAATTTGTTTTTTTGTTTGTAAGTAAGGGGTAATCTCCGGAACTACACTTCCGATTTGAAAAATTGTTTCACCAACATTTAGGACGGATTTTCAGGGTGGACATAGCCTATATTTTAACTAACGAAAGTACTGACTCTCCGCAGACGAAGCCGCGGGCGGAAAGCTAGTCCCAGATAAAATTACTATCTGACAATTAAAGTTGTCGGTTTCCATATGAAAGAAAAGAACAGAGCTAAAGTTATTCTGACAGATTGTGTTATCTGGAGATTGAAAAATCAGTCCTAAATAAATGATAAATACTTTTTTTTTAAATTGCCTCTCCGTATAATTTTGCCCAGGCAGGTTTTAACAATATAAAATTCAGAATTCGACTTGTTTCCAGCTGAAGTCGATCATAATATTCAGTGAGTCAAGTAAGTGTTTTGACGGGGTGTCGGCGCGGGGCGAGTGTCGCGAGAGTATCTACCCTTGGTACCTATATACAAGAAGACAGACGCGGCTGCACGGGGCGGGCCGCGGGCGCCAAACAGACGCCGATCGATCTTTCTCTCCGTTTACGACTAATCATGTTTTCATGGGCACTTTCCTTCCCTCCTTCAGTACAGGCTACACCGCTTCAGTAAACCGGCATCATAACGCCAGCTGCGTGACGTGGCACTTTCTTCGTGTCACGAGTGCGAAATTACATTTACCCATTAGTTAGGTGTGACGGGACTTGACAATGTAATGATGTAGAATTATTTAAGTTAGCTCGTTTTATTCTTAAACAGAAAACAGGTCTAATACTGTTTAAATTAATTCATGAATTGAATTGTAGCCCACGTGGTTTGATGTTTTAAATACCTGCTTAACATTATCTATATGAAAAAAAAAGGACTTTAAATTATTTTTTTTCAATGACAATATTGTATATCATTAACTCCTAAATTTAACATTTATTTAAGTTATACTTGATGAAAAACCTATAGATAAACATGTAAGGATAAAACATAACGTGAAGGTCAAATAAATGTCGAAATTGAAAATACATTAATTAATTAATTAATTGGAAATACATGTTTAAAAAAATTTATCATTGAATGCGAGAGCCTTCTCCTCGAAATGATTTCTGAACATGTGAAAATATTGTGTATCCCAATTACAATCAAAGATTGGAAGTATTGGAATTATCTTTTTCACACGACTTATGCCCGGTTCCTATATTCAAACCGCGGATAGATAAGGTTACTTCAAAGTCAAATTTGACACATGTTTTACGTCGCTAATGTCAAATTTTAACTCGAGGTGTCCTTATCTATCCGCGGTTTGGATATAGGAACCGGGCACTAATCAACATTATCAGTACCTACCAATACTATCTGGCAACATTCCAATTTTCTGAATCAATTACCAGAGTTCATGCATGACACATAATCGAGTTAGGTTCCTGTTGTTCAAATAAATGTTAGACTTGCTATAGGGTTGTGAATTTGTACCATTATGACGTATACTAAGAATTTACAATGTTCTTCATTATGAGTATTAAAATAAGAAATGTCAATTTAACCTTACCCCTCATAAATGTTTAGCTATGAACCACCATTCACGACACATTAATTACATAGGTACTTCTCTCTAACAATAATAGTGAACACCGCAAGCATAGAAAGCAGGAATATTTGGCGGTCGGCCCGGAATACTAAGGGAGTAGGTAAGTTATGGTTTTCATTATCCTATCATAATAATAATCAGAGGGCTTACCTGATTGACAACGACATAATAATAATGGTATCTTAAAGTTACCCTGTCTTTATCTATCTCAGGATATTTATTACTTCAAGTAGGTAATATTTATATATCTGTCCTATAAATCGATAATGTCGTACTGTACTTACGTTACTTAGTAACGTCAATATGAAGATTTTTGTTAGAGAATTCCACGAAAACCTCTTTTACTTTGTTGTCGTACTGATAGCTGTACTAATAATGGTCTGTTTCACAGAACACAGAAACCTCTTTTACTTTGTTGTCGTACTGATAGCTATACTAATAATGGTCTGTTTCACAGAACACAGAAACCTCTTTTACTTTGTTGTCGTACTGATAGCTATACTAATAATGGTCTGTTTCACAGAACACAGAAACCTCTTTTACTTTGTTGTCGTACTGATAGCTATACTAATAATGGTCTGTTTCACAGAACACAGAAACCTCTTTTACTTTGTTGTCGTACTGATAGCTATACTAATAATGGTCTGTTTCACAGAACACAGAAACCTCTTTTACTTTGTTGTCGTACTGATAGCTATACTAATAATGGTCTGTTTCACAGAACACAGAAACCTCTTTTACTTTGTTGTCGTACTGATAGCTATACTAATAATGGTCTGTTTCACAGAACACAGAAACCTCTTTTACTTTGTTGTCGTACTGATAGCTATACTAATAATGGTCTGTTTCACAGAACACAGAAACCTCTTTTACTTTGTTGTCGTACTGATAGCTATACTAATAATGGTCTGTTTCACAGAACACAGAAACCTCTTTTACTTTGTTGTCGTACTGATAGCTATACTAATAATGGTCTGTTTCACAAAAACCTCTGTGTTAGAAGTAGGAAACAAATCTAAAGCTCGCGTATGGAACATTGAACTCCATTGTTTAATGATTAATTATACGAGTATTAGAGGCTTCATTCACATATATCTTTAAAAGTATTGCTTAAATACATTGTGCCTGATTGGAGCAAGTCGGATACAGAATTTAAATTGAAGAGTTGAGAATGGCAATGTGCGTCAGATGCATTCCTCTTCTTATGATATTGCCTTTTAACTGTTATATGTATTGTAATTTACAGTTTGTAAAGACCCAGCTTACGAAGCTAGCGGTCCCAAGTTCAAGTCCCGGTAAGGGAACATATTAGTGTGATAAGATAAGCTCTAGTATTTGTTCTTGACTCTATTGGATGTGTTTTATGTATTATAAGTATCTCTGTATAATATGCTTATCGTTGTCTCGTAGCCATAGTATTATAGTAGGTATTTCGATCCACGAAGGCGCGCTCCGTCTACACGGAGAAAAAAATATTCTACAATATTACCAGATTTTATTGTAGTTATGATTCTGGTGTAGGAAAACAGATTTCAGCTATTGTTAACTGATTTTATTTTAATGACAACAAGTCATATTTTTGTTAATACTAAAATATTCTAGTACACGAAAACTTTGATATTGTAGTGGTTACTATCTAATAGTTACAGAGTAAAATATGCATTTAGCGTCCAACAGGTTTAGTATACTACACAAAATTTGTTTCCTACGATACTAGGTAAATGGTAATAGGTACTAGAAATTATGTTGTACAGAAGTAGAATTTTATATTAATGTGTAAAAATGTGTGTATGTATAGTTGTCACATATAATACAATATTCTGTTACACGGAACTAGATTTTTTTCTCCGTGTATCAAATTAATATTACACGGTTGCGTTAATGATAAAAATCAGCGGTTGAAAGAAAGCCTATACATATATCAGTAATGTTCACTTTGTATGTACATACGATATCGCACAATAACGAGCCTTTTTTATTATTATTGATTGGGTTTGCTCTTGACTAGCTAACTCTTGAGAGGACGAAGATTCAGTCTACGATGTAGCGAGCTATAACGGTGATAATTGTTCGACTATCAATGACATTGTTAAATAATGACCTCACACAATTCTACTTGGACTTTTCTTATTAATATAGGGTGTCTCAATAAGAGTGCACTATTTCATATAAAAATAAAACAAAATAAAAATATCGTATTTTCGTGATATTTTTCTTGTGAGTGGTGTTCTTTACCCCCGGTTCTGCTTCCGTTTACATCAGAAGTTGCTGGTAGGTAGGAATACCCGAACAATCATAGGTGACAACTGTCAAATTTAAGAGTTACTACTTGCACGAGAAACAAAAATACACGAAATTTAAATAGTGCACTCTTATTGAGACGCCATTTACAAATAAATCGTTTATTTCGCATGAACAGAACACGGACAATGAACCACATTCTCGAACAAACAAGATTTGGAACCGGAGACTTAGTCCGTATTAAAACTGCTACGAAGCATCTGTGACGCAATAAAAATACGATGTCGACATCAAATCTACAATCTACTGAAGTGTATGCCACATTTCGTTTTAAATATTTGTAGACCGTTAGCTAAGCAATATGCTATCTTAAGAATGTTGTTGAGACATACATTTTTTTTTATTGATAATGGGTTTGCTCTTGACTAACTCTTGCCCTTGGAGGACTAAGATTCAATCTACGATGTGGATGATTTGCAAAAATATCGTACATAGTTAAGTGACGTTACGAGCTCAATTAAGGAAACAAACGAATTTCATTTTTGTGTAACGAAAATTATCCATATGAATGTATGACTAATTTTCGTTACCTACACTTAAATGAAATTCGTTTGTTCCTTAATTGAGCTCGCTTAACTATGTACAATATTTTTGCAAATCACCCATGTAGCGAGCTCACCCAGAAGATGCCTATTCACCCAGCTTATTTTTGTCGAGATCACTCGATTAATCTATGAAAATATCTACTAAGTTGTCGGTGGGTCTACTAGGTAAGCTACAGCGGAGGTCCTGTGACCTGTCGAGTTAATCATCAGACCAGCTCCAAGATCGGTATAAATAAATTGATCCGGAAGAAAATGTACATATTTTTGGCGGCCATCACCGTGTGAATTTGGCTGTTATTATTCTAATGCGAAATAAACTGAAAACATAAGTCAGATACATATAAGTATGTGACGTAACCTGCAATTTATTATTTTAAAAGGTTTTTAGACTGGACGTTCTAGAATTAGATGCTATTATAGTATCAGACGAAAGGGTCAATTAATAAAGGATACTACGTATTAGGTACAAATTATAACTGAATATACTGTATTAGTTATTTTCAATAACGTGCATGTTATTGAAAGTAACTGATTCAATTGTGAATGCGTTTGTTTGTTTGATTTGATAGAGTTCTTTCATGTCTAGATGGACTGACGTGTTTAGCACAGAAATTCGAGAATAATAAATATGACAGGCTATCCGAGATCGACTACAATGTTTTACATTGACAGACCCCGGTCAAAAGTATAATTAAATACAATGAATACAAATGTCTCTATATATAGGTATGGCCTAGTGTGGGACCACTAGTTAAGAAGTTCGATGTACCCTGTTTCTTTTAATAAACAAATTTATTTATTTATTTATTTATTTATTTAATGGTTTTCGTCTTGACGTTAATGTTCACGGGTAATGTAATGTGTTTACCGTTTATATTATATAAAAATTCACTTTCACGAGCTTCTTAATATCGAATGTTTATTTAATTGTTAGTATGTTATCGTTAAGTTACATTTTTCAATTAAATTGATTGCATTTTTATTTATATACCTAGATTAGGGGACCATTTTATACAAATTGACCTAGTGGCGAGGTTAGGCTCTATAGATATTATTTATACAACGATTTTGAACACGAAAGATTTTTATTAACAAGCAAATAGTTACGTAAGTACTTTAACGGTTTACTTAATAGATAATGTAACTAATTAAATTGTTAATTTAGTTTGCCACCCCAATGAATGAATGAATGAATGGTTTCGATAAGAACAAGTAACGCGGCGTCTTCAGCCATTTGTTACTGTAAGTAAGAGTATTTCAAATGAGATAGGAAATGAAACACCCACTGCCCTAACAGAACGCTCGCAGACTGAGATGAAGCGTTATTCCACTTGCTGCTCGTAAAATTATTTCAATTCACACAACTCTAACCTGACAAGGAGAACGAGGTACCATGTCTGCGTTGCTATTGACAATATTCATCAATAAATAAAATGTGGATTTTGGAGTGGGATTAAATTATTACCTTACTTGCGTTTAAAAGCTTTTCCAAAATTTTGAGCATAATATAATGAGGAAATATTTGTTAATTATTATATTTACATTATATTACACGTTGTTTCTTTAATATACGTAAGTTTTGTTGCAGCCTTTTACGTCAGAGTCTACCTACGCATTCAAGTTTCTTGGGAACACCGTCTCATTCATTGATTTTGTTAAGTAATTCCAACCCTTTCCGTTCGGTCAGCTCTTATCACGCTAATCCTCACAAATCTTGTTAACTTTAGTAATAATATAAACAGCTCTCATATTTCAGCGTTGAAAAAATACGTGCATGTGCGCAGGCAAGTAGGTATAACAATGGCACGAACGAGTTGGAATTCAGTCACATAATTAACAAAATTTACATCTCAGCAATTTTCTCGAGACAAATCAAATCAGTGCTACCTACGAGTTTAGAAGTTTCAAGGATTCTGAATCAGCCATATTCATTTTCTTTAGGAGATCGAGATTGAAAATACTCATCTGATTAATTAAATTTTACGGAATCTAAAGGAACTGTAGTTTAAAGATAAGTTTCGGGATTTACTTTTTTTCATCCCGAAACGATTATATTTATTTAGAGGAGGAGAAAATAAGCGGGCAATCGATAACAAACAGCGCGGGGTCACACTGCGAGCGCCGAAGCGCCGTCGGCGGCCGTTGACCGTGCGGGGGCGCGCCGTCTCTAACCTTGGCCAATATGTTCACCACCGAGCGCGGTCCTTCCTAACGCAAACCCGAGGGAATCCGCCGATTCACTCGCACGGCTCTAAATATAATTCGACGTGCTTTTCGCGAAACGAAAACCACTCCGTCGCCAGTCACGCCCGAAGGCCGCGTAGCGACGTTACCTAGCTAATAACGCTCAAGTAGGTACACAATGACGCGGCGCGGCGAGAAATCCGAGACACGATAAGGGATCGATGTGTACGAACCGCAGGAGACGAAGGTGCGGAAGCGGTGGTTGTGCCTGGTGCGGCGGGGCGGCGGCGGCTGGTCGCGCCGCACGAGCTTGCCGAGCAGGTGTCGCAGCGACAGGCGCAGCGGGCGCGGCGGCCGCGGCTCGCCGCCGTCCGCGCCCAGCACCTCCAGCTCCACGGCCTCCGAGCGCGCGCACATCCGCGCCGCTACCGCCACGCCATGCTGCGCCACCCTGTCCCACGCACCGCACGCGCGCTCCGACCCACCGCGGGGCCGAGACTCGCGTGCCGCCGCACGCCACCGCCGCCCGACCGGCGCGCGCACGTCTGGCCGCCCCGGTGTTGCCGTTTCATCTCGGTGTTGGCCGCTTTCATCTCGAAATGTCTACCCGTAATTTCTACTAGACTGTTATCGTGAAAGCCCGAAAAGGGTAAAAGAAATTAAATACGTCGCCGTAACTAGAGTCGTGCGTGAGCGGTATACCTGTTTAATGGCTTCGGACCACGCGGTCCCCACATTTCCTAAATAAGCGAGTGTTTTAAATATTACTCATTCTAGCCGCGAATCAGATAATTAGACGGTAGTCACAAAGATCCACGAAAAGATTTCTGAAACCGTTTTACTAGCAGTTTAAGATCATAAAATCGAGTTGTATCCCGGTCTAGCGAAGTGCTTTTATACGATTTCGTGACGTCTTCCCTCTTGTATTTACGTGAAACGCAAACAATAAACGTCAACTTTATAAAAGAAGTCGAACATCCACATGAAAGGAGCAAGGAGCAAAATAATTTCATCATTGCTTCAATGTTAAGCGCATAACAATTTTGAAATATTTATACCCGCGACTTAGTCCTTATAGAAATCGTATAAGGATAAATTTAAAAAAAATACCTTAGTTAAGTTAAGGACAGTTAAGTTAAGGCCCAAATTAAAAAACCGTTAACTTTTACCTATGAGTATCTAAAGTTTAACCATATGATTCGTATGACTAATTTTCATTCATGGACCCGACCCGACCACCTATTCCCCGATAAAAGCCTTTGAAAGACTTACCTCTCAATAGAATAACCCACTAAAAGAATAACCTCTTGGGAATAAATATATGACTAAGTTATTTGTAAGGGAAAGCTAAACAGCTAAAGCACAGATCGTCAGCAATAAATTGATATCCCTCTTTTTACATAACCAAATATAAGGGTAACCCTTTTTGTTTAAGCGCTAAGTATCCCTTTCAAATCTTTCGCGATCCACACACGGGAGAAAAAGAGATGGGACGGCATAGAAAAGAAACCTTTGGTTATTTACTTATAGATAACCAAATATAAGCCAATTATATCTAAATATATATAACTCAAAGGTGACTGACTGACTGACATAGTGATCTATCAACGCACAGCCCAAACCACTGGACGGATCGGGCTGAAATTTGGCATGCAGGTAGATGTTATGACGTAGGCATCCACTAAGAAAGGATTTTGATCAATTCATCCCCTAAGGGACTAAAAAGGGGGTTGGAAGTTTGTATGAAAGTCATCCATTTTTGAAGATAGAAACGTGGAAATTGGTATAAAGGCTACTATTTACAAATAAAAAATACTACCTTCAGCGATTTTGGATAAACTATCCCTAAGGGGTTAATATGGGGGGTTAAAGTTTGTATAGGGGTTTGGACATTTTTGAAGTTAGGAACGTGGAAATTGGTATATAGGCTACTGTTTACAAATAAAAAAGTACCGCCGGCAATTTTGGAAAAACTACCCCTAAGGGAATGAAATAGGGGGTGGTAGTTCCTTTGGAGTAATGGTTGGTCCTTTTTGAAGTTCGAAACTTGAAAATAGCTATAAAGAATATTGTTAACAAATAAAAAACGACTTAAGGCAATTTTGGATAACTACCCCTAAGGGAATGAAATGGGGGGTGGTAGTTTGCATGGGAGTTTGGTCATTTTTGAAGTTAGAAACATGGAAATTTGTGTACAGGCTACTGTTAACAAATAAAAAATACTACCTTCAGTGATTTTGGATAAACTACCCCTACGGGGTTAAAATGGGGGGTTAAAGTTTGTATAGGGGTTTGGACAATTTTGAAGTTAGAAACGTGGAAATTGTTATAAAGACTACTGTTAACAAATAAAAACAACTTCCGATGATTTTGGAAAAACTACCCATATGGTGATGAAACGGAGATGAAAATTTATATGGGAGTTCAGTCAAGTTTGAAGTTAGAAACGTGAAAATTGTTATAAAGACTACCGGTAACAAATAAAAAACAACTTACGTGATATTGACTAACTACCCCTAAGGAAATGAAATGGGGGGTGGTAGTTTGCATGAGAGTTTGGACATTTTTGAAGTTAGAAACGTGGAAATAGGTATATAGGCTACTATAAATAAATAAAATAAAAATACTATTTTCGGTGATTTTGGATAACTACCCCTAAGGGGATGAAATTACTGAATAATTTACTGAATAAATATTTGAATTTGAATTTGAAATGGGGGTAATGTTTGGTCAATTTTGAAGTTAGGAACGTGAAAATTGGTTTTGGCTACTGCTTATAAACTAAAAGTACCTATTACGTTCGATGATGTTGGAAATACTACCCTAAGGGGGTGAAATTGTGGGTGTAGATTTGTAAGAGTTTGGTTATTTTGTAAATACGTTTCTAGACTACTTCATATATAAAATATGAGTTTTCGCGTTTCTATCACATCATGCATGATACGTACGATAATGAAAACTTTATCTGTACTTTTTAACAAAGGTACTGGACTCTCCGCAGACGAAATCGCGGGTGGAAGGATTGCGTATATATATATATTTGTACTCAGTTCACGTTCTCGAAAACGCCTCCAACGATTTTGATAAAGATTTTGACATGGGGGTTTACGGGGGCGAAAATTCGATCTAGCTAGGTCTCATGTCTGGAAAAATTTGTTTTCCCCGTATTTTTACGCAAAATTCTCGCACAACGGTTCGTAATTACGGGGCGGCTGCTTCCGTCTGAATAGGCTGATGGTTAGAGCGTTGGCCTACTACGCAAAGACTGCGGGTTCGAACCCCAGCTATAGACCGTTTTTTTTTGTTTTTGTATAGAAATTCGATAAAAAATCGGTTTTGACCCCAGCGACGGCGCTAAATAAAGTTTGTAGGTATGGATGTTGGGATGTTTTTTTCAGTCACACCTAAATATGTAGTTGAACGGATTCGGATGAAATTGTCACACAGGTAGTTGTTATCCTGGATTGGCACCTTTTTTATCCCAAACAATTTGATAGTGTAATCCTGGCCATGAAGCTAGCGGTCCCGTTCGAATCCCGGTGTGGCCAAATATTTGTGTGATGAGCGTATTTTTCCCTGGGTCATGGAAGTCCATTCTGTATTACGTCTTAAATCGTTGCCCAGCATCCATAGTACAACAAGCCTACTAGAGCTTAGTTTGGGACCTGCACAAAAAAAACTGTTGATCCAATCGCTACCAAATTTCACAGGCGTGACCCTGTTAGGCTAATTTGAAGATTGTCCGAAAATTTCATCAAAATCGCTCCAGCCGTTTTGTAGTCCATAGGGAACATACCCACATACATACATCTATTTTTATAGTATATATAGATAAATGCATCAAACTTATAACATCCCCTCTGTTAGATGGACAGGGAGGTTAAAAACAAATAAATATAGATCTTTAAGAAAAATTAGCACCCTGTTGTGACCTCATCTCGTCTCGTCTCTTTAACAGAGTAGCTGACAAATCCTTTATTTATGGGTATTAACAACATACAGATTTAGGCTTCGCAGGTAGGGTCACGTAAAAATAGTAATATTCTAAGGGTGTAGGCTCTAAAGCTACAAAACACATAGAAGAACGCAGAACGTTTTTTTTTAATATTTAACTGACCTAATCTTGTGCGGAGAGAAAGAGGCAGGTCAAGAAAAAAATAGATGGTCCAGTTCTGTAAAATATGGGCACAGGAGTCATTGGACACAATTGCGAAGAAGCCGGAGGCCAGTCAGCGGGACACAAATAGAAGAAAAATACCTATTTCCGTACTCGACGTCACAGCAAACTTTTACTTCTAGATCGGTAAGTAAGTAGGTATTTTAACTTCGGCTTCTAAATATACTCGTATTTTACTGTAAGTATTCCGCCGCTGTGCAAAAGTTCAAGTTGAAGTGGTTGAAGTTTTTCAATAATACTATAATATCCCACTGAACGAGCATTTTTTACATGTTGGGGGCACATTACGTTTGCAAATGAGGATAATTATATTATCTACTGTAATTGTACCACATTTCATCACTATAGCCCTAGAATCCTTAATTAATTATGACAGTGTTACACGGATGGATGGACAGACGGACATGGCAACCGGTCGTACAGAACCTAAAAACTAAATGTAAGCGTTCTACTATAAGTAGATAAATAAGTTATTGTCAAAAATTTCATTTTTGAGGCAAGCTTTTGCTGTCGACTGTACTTTTTTTGCACCATTATCTGTTTTTCAACGTCATGCTCACGTGTTTAAACTTGGCGGACACAGCGGACATCACTTTCAGATCAGCTGTTATACACCATAATGTATTCCAAAATTTCCAAATTATCCATTCCAATAAAGTGAACTAGTTCAAAACCTGCTAGCAAGTTTTGAGCTAAACGTACCGACAAACAAATAGGTAAAGTTAACGAAAGCTTGTGAAACTATTAATCTAGTTCAGTAGTTACGCAACCAATTACTATTTAGGGTTGACATTTAGACCTACATTTTAGAAACAAGTTACATACACATTAAGCTAAGTGTAAGACGTGTAAGTGCCATTAGGGGCGCGGCGTCCTAAATACTTAATTTTAGTTGGATTCCGTAAAGTATTGTGTCGGTCCATATATCCGATCGTCTACAATTCAATGAGTTTTAAGATGCTAACCCACAATAGGACGTAGCTTAGGGAAAAGGATCCAACCCACAAAGTAAATGTATTTAAATTTGAATTCTATTGCTGTCAATATTATGTCAAATTCCACAAGTGTGAAATGGTTGAATTGGATCCTTTTCCCTAAGCTACGTCCTAGTAGTTACCACGTAAAAAAATAACTTTTTCAAGTTTTTTTTTGTCGATTAAATATTTTATTTTTACAATTGCCCATCGAGACCACAGTCTGACGAGAGCCTAAAGAGTAAGAAGAGAGACCTTTCGGCGAATTTGCCAGTTTAAACTAGAAATATCTTGAAAACCATGCGACTTTTACTGAGGACGCGTAACGCATTTCCAGTCAAAAAAAAAATTAAAAAAAAAATTGCTGGTTCGGTCCATCTTAGGCTGGTCTACCTCCTTTGTCTGTGACGTACCATTTTTGGGACACCCTGTACATAACATAATGGTCGCGTAATATTTCTCCATCACAGAAGTTTTATATCGAGAACGAACGTTTACACTGCAATGTGCTTCTGCGTTATCTCAAATCAAGGGGTTTTAAAAAAGGCAATTAATGCCCAGATAAGATGACCTTCTGGTAAAGTTTGCCATTGACAGGCCACAAGCTTCCTGGCCACCGATATGACACCCAACAAGAATTCACGCGTTGCCTCCTTAAAAAAAAAGTGCTAGACAGACTCGCACACCGCCCGACGATTCCGCACCATCACACAATACGATAGACAAAGCAATAGATACAAATTAAGAATGGAAAGTATTTGTATTCGTTCCCGTTAAAAGAAAGATCACTATCAAATTACTCAAAGTAACAGTTAATAAGTTTCAATCTATTTCAAAATTTATTTTTTGGGTCAACCTTTTGTTGCCGACTGTACATTTTTTTGCACAGTCACCATCTGCTTATCAAGACCATAGTGACGAGTCACAAGTCGGTGGGTCTACGTTAAGTCCAGCGGGGATCCTGTTGCCAACTTCCGACTCCATCGTCAGATCAGCTCGTTGACACCAAAATATTGCATTGTCATCGGGGTTACATAATGTATTCCAAACAGATCAATCGGACACCGGGAAGTGGTTCAAATCTAGCTTGTAAATTATGAAACGGACAACTTACATACATATACATATGTGCATACGAACGCTGCAAGTTAAATAAAGGCTTGTAAAAATAATAATTCATATTTTACGTTAATTAGTGGACATGAGCAAAATATATAAAGGCTGACCTCGAAACCAGGCGTCGGGAGACCGAGGCCCATCACTCACCTTGGCCATGTGTTCTCGCCGAGGACTTTCCCATGTCGGCCGCACCATCGACACACATACACTCACTTTAGCGCCACACTTAACACTAACACTGTGCGTACTTATACTTAAAGGTCGGTATAAAAGTGGCGTACAAAAAGTTATAGGTTATTTCATGAAAGGACACTTTAGTATAATGTTTGGTCTTCTACGTAGCGGGTGGTAGGGCTGTACGGGGGGCGGAGGGCCGCGCGGGGCGATCGGCATCCTGCGTGCCCCCGGTGCAGCGCGCCTTCCTGCAACAACACATCTTTTCACTCAACTTGATATTAGCTTATCTACAGATACTATGATACTATTATCATGTTTGGTATAAAATCAGACAACGACTCGCTTATCAAGCGCGAAAATGAGTCAAACCTAAAGCAGTTAACGCATTGACGGCGATAGCAGCACGAAGGCTAGTATGTATTATTCGAATTTTCCTCTGCGTAGCGACCGCTCCAGTGTGTTTGCTGCTTAACAGATAATATGCTCAAACAGCGTATACGCTTCGTTCCGTTTAAGCTTCCTCCCACCATGAGAAGAGGAACTGTGCCATAGCGAAAGATGATCTCGCCTACTGACAGACCGCTAAATAACTTCACTAACTAACAACGTTTTGTTTACCTGAGATCTAAACACTATATCACTATTGTCGCGGTCAATTAGTAAAGGACTCAATCAAATTAATTAATTAAGGAATTGGACGAAGTTAAATTTCTGGGTATAATCATGGATAATAAAATAAGCGTTGTTCCTGGCAAGTTAAACTCTTCCAATGGTTAAAGGAAAAAACATTTTATTCAGCTAAATATTTTTTTTAATAAAATTAAGAAAATGAAAATATTTAAAAAAAAATGTTTTCTGACACTCAATTAAATTTTATTTTCTTAATGTCATTTTTTTTAATATTGTTTATGTTTATCTAATGGGTTTGTTTAAATTTATTAATTTTAATTTAGTGTATGTTGTTATTAATATAATCAAGCTAGTACTGAGCTCAAACGCAAACCCATTTCTGATATTAAAAAAAGAGTTATTGTTTTTGGATGCCGATCACAGTTAGATATGTGTTTCAAAAAATATTCTAATTTAAGACCCATACTAAGTACCTACTACCATGTTTAGATCAAATAAATAATTTCATTTCATTTTATATTGAACGTTCACTTCTAGTTAACCATATGCACTCGAGCATACCATGGCGTAAGTATTTGTCTAATCGCTACATTCTTCATGAAAGATCAAGGGTCAGGTATGCTGGTTACTCCAAGGATTAATAGAAGACAAGGCGCAATAACTAGATGGATCTTGGACACGCGTGGCAGAACGCAGATGTTGAATTAGGTATCAATAGACACAAATCAAATGCATCGAAACAAACACTATTTCACTTGCAAAGAAACATTGTAGGTAAGTTATGAATAGGTAATCTAGTGATATGCGGTTTTCAATTCACTGTTCAATTACTGTAAACGCATGATTAGTGATTACAGAGGGCCTAGTGTAAGTTTTGCAACGTTTTTTACGTCTCGATCGCGTTTGCGTTTAGTCTCAATTAGTATGGAAGTGTGACAGCGCCCCTTTCGGCGCGTGTTCGAAACATTTGACAGTTCCATACAAAGTGACACTTTTACTCAAACGCGATCGAGACGTAAAAAACGTTGCAAAACTTACACTAGGCCCTCTGTACAGACCATAATTATGGCGCTCACATAGTAATCGTTATCCAATAGACATAAGTTGTCTATAATAGCTGAACAAACGTCACTACGAACAATTTTACGATATGTTAACATTAACACCGAGAACCGAGCAACAGCAAAAAGTTAAAACATTTGCAGGTTTTTAAGGTATTTACGGTCTTCGGTTCTTACGGAGTCTTAATCACGCGAGAAACAGCCCAAAAGCGGTGTATTCATTTAAACAAGAACAGATAACATTGAAGATAACTATCAACCTAACCTCCTGGGGCCCAAAGCAAAATACAGCTCCTGCGAACCATGGTCCTACCAGTAGTACTATTGTTTTATACTCATTCAGACCCAAGTACCTACTTAGGACTATTTTTAAAAAATTTATTGTACTTACATGGCACCAATAGTTTTTTGGCGTGTTTATAATCAGTGTATGATACCTTTTTGGACAATTTGATTTTAATTGAATAGGGAGGAGCATGGGGTTTATATTAGTCATTATATAAATTTGAAAACAAAATAGCGGGTTTTGTAATAAGTCTTACCGGTAGGACCAAGGTACGATATGACTACACAATTGTTGAAAGTGCTGGGCAGGGACCGGACAACCCTTTCATCGGGAAAAGCCTTTCAAAGGGCTTCCCATTGAAACAGCTAGCCCAGTGGATTTGCTCACCCATTCCAATTGGCAACCCATTCGATTGACTTTCCCTTATCGAATGAAGAACCTAACGATAAGGGTAGTCCTTTTAAATTGGTAACCGGTAACTGATTCACATTGATATCCCTATGTAAGGGTTTCCCTGACGTTTAAGCGCTTATTATAAAGCTTTCCCTTTTGTGAAAGGTATGTACGAGCCAATCACAAACGTTTGCCATAGAAAATCGAACCGTATTAGATCTTTTGCCGCTCCGCGAGGTAACTTCAAACTACTAGTAACCTTTTTTAAACGGTTTAATAAGGGTATTGGTTAGCGCTTAATAGAATGGGCTATCGTATGGAAATAGCGCTTTAAAAGCACATTTAAAGGGTTTTGACGGGCAGAGGGTTTGGTAAGTAAATCCTTACGAAAAACCCATACAAAACCCATTGAAAGGGATAGCGGGCCGGTCCCTGTGAATAACAAAGGTAATTAGTACCATAGGTAGGACCCTGGGCCGCAGGAGGCTAGGCCAATCACTTGCCAAAGTCACTTCACATAAAATATAATAATGTAAAATAAGTGCAAGCGCCAGCCCTAGCCCTTGATCAGGGTAGAGATTGTCTTTCGGCGCCCTTTGATTGAAGCTTTTTACCAAAATACCCAAATTTTTTTCACATTTGTCGTTTTGGCGCCCCTCCCATTTGGCGCCTAGAGCGGCCGCTCCACTCGCTCTACCCTCGGGCCGACGACGCTGTGTAATATTAAAAAATACTGGCTATATCATAAGTACATGTATTAAATACTGATAAAATCTAAAACAAACAATCAAATCTAAATGTGGATTTGATAGACAGCATATTAACTCAGCTTTACTCTGGGTTACTAAGGGTAAAGCCAAACAAATAAACGTATTATTGACCGGCCACATCGAGACTGTTATCCCCCAATGTCGCATCAATGTTGGATCATATTACAAAATGACAATGTATGTCCAGTCCAGGGACAATGTATATCGACGGACGTTAAAATGTACATTAAAAGTAAACAACATTGAGCCAACTTTAACAGCAACCAGAGTTGTTGTCGTTTTCTTTCACACCCATGTAAATTTCATTAAATTGCTGAAATCCTAAGATTCAGCGAAGTCATTCACAAATTGCATGCTAGAAAAATAAGGGCCTGTCTCACAATCGACAAATAAATTTATCTGCCACTTAAAGTTTGTCTATTTTCAAGTGTGCGAAAGGGGAAGAGCTTAATTTATGTGACAGATATAGGTACTTTACTTGACGATTCATTGTGAGACAGGCGGTAAATATATTAAAATAAAACTACAAGGCCAAAGAAAAAATAATTTGTCTATCCTAAGTTACAATTACAGGTTACTGCATCAGACAGCCCGACACCGAATATTACAGTAATCCTTTCAACTTCTTTGCTCGCGACTTATCGCATGTTTACAATAACAACATCATCGTAATCTGAGAATTCTCAAGATTGTAAAGTACTCTAATTATTATTTAATTTACTTTTAATATTGCTATAAGATACATATAAATCATATGAGATCCCCGTCCGGAGACAGCGTAGACTGTCAACCAATGCTCCTAATAAGCCAAATTAATCTTGATTGGTGGAATTGAGATGCGCTGCTTGATAACAGTCACGTGGCGCGTCGCAGCGTGCACTCGCATTATTACAGTGCACATATAACTCGGTATATTCCTTCGAACATGGCACCAGCATCTTTATCAGACCCTATTACCGTTGGGGAAGTAGGGCAGTAAAACGAGGGCTATTTATTCGCATGAGTAAGATTAAATCGCACCTGTAAATTATTGTTCGGGGGAGGTCATGGGGCCCGTGACCTTATTATGAATATTTTATCAAAATGGATTATTTATGCCTGTCGTTTTTGTGACCGTGCTTAGTTAATGTTTTAATCTTACAAGTACATGACTTAATTCATAATATTCCTGTAACTGTTTGTGTACAGAATATTAAAAATGTGTGATATCTAGAACGCGAAGTTTTTGTTAAACAGGCCACAGTTTTCTAGGCGAAGAATGCTCAAGTAGAACTAGTGAAAGATACAGAAACACATGTAACACAGATACAAAAATCAACTTTAACACCGAGTTTACAACCGGTTTCCTACATAATGATGGTTATTAGGAAATAAAAAGGGCAGATGTTGAAGGATTCCGCAACGACGCATAATAAACGCATTAATAAGTCGTCGAGCTGCGGAAAACTTAGCCCACGTAATCTTATAAGCAGAGCCCGGATTTTTGCGGCAAAACAAAAGAATGTCGCAATCTAGCTAGTGTTAGAAATATTTATTTTATCGATATATCGATAGTTATGTAAAACAAGAAAAAAAAGGTCCACGAAATAAAAAAATAAAATAAAACATTTTACGTGAGGCTTGTATAAAATGATATACCTAGAAACAGATGCAATTTCTTCTTCGAAATCCACGTCAGTACACACAGCAGCACATGACATTTTATTTGGTTTGTGGTACTACTATATTATACTCATTTTCTGAAAGTGTCTATTATTTTCAATGAGGTAGTATAGTATCTTCATTCAAAGTTTTTCCTCTTAGTTACCCGACGGGTTATTTTATTACTTGATATGATAAAGTATAGTTAAGATTTAGATGGAATAACACAAATAAAACAATTGTCGCGAATGATTATAAAATAATGTAAATATATCGGCATGTTTTTTTTAATATAATAATACTCGATATCCATGAAAAAGTGTTCTAACATTAGCTAGATTGTGACAGTCTTTTGTTTTACCGCGAAAAATCCGGGCTCTGCTTATAAGGATTCCACAATTAGGAATTTTGTGTGAAAAACCTGTACTTATCAACAATTAGCAACAATCTTCTTCATATTTGTACTATATAATTATGTAGAAGACGTTGCGAAATGCCTAGTGACAACTCACCCCTGAGAGAAAACAAATCAACTAAAAGCTACTAACGAAAATAAATTGTCAATTTTATCACTTTAGTGATTAGATTTTCACTATTTCTATAGCGACATAAGGTATTTAGTAAAATGATTGACCACGCAAAGGATGTGATAAGAGACAACGAGTCAGTAAGCAGGTAAGGTGTGTATATCGTAGACAACGTAGTACAGTGACATCATAATGTGTCATAGGCATATTAGGGGGCCTTGAATCGCAACCTTACAGTCTCTATGTAGAACGTTTTTTGTACTTGCCAAATTGTGGCCCAAAAACAAACAAGTTGAAGTTAATTAATATCACATAACACAACGCTAAATCATTTTACTTCCTCTACCTACACATTTAAATGAGCGATTATAGCGTTGTTTTTGTCGAGTGATAAATAACTTCCTATTATTACTAAAATAGTAAAATTCTGAGACAGTTTTGTAGGCATATCCCTCGTTAATAAAAATGCACATGAAAATTTGTGAGAATATTTAGTTCTTAGTCTTTCAATCACGCTTGGACGGCTGGACGGATTCTGATGAATTACGTATATAAATAGCTCACGTTCGGGAAAAGCACATAGGATACTTTTATCCCGGAGACGGTTCCCGTCGGGGAAACAATAGCACACGAAGTCGCGGGCAAAATCTTGTATCATGTACACACAGAATTACCTTTTTGTTACCGTTATTCTCACTTTTGTAACTGGCACTAACTACTACATCGCTTTTAACTGAGCCTGCAGAGGTAATGAAAGTCCTACATTCAAAATATCAAACGTATACCTAGTTTACCAAATGGAAATGTATGTTGTTATTTATTACTGTCTAAAACAATTTGATGAATGTTAAACCTTTGATTATTGCCCTTGAACTTTGATTGGTCCGTTTGAAAGTGATTACAGCAAATTATTATAAATGTACTAACCCAATAACTACTTACGACAAATAATTATTTATGACTAATAATACTTTAGCGTTAATTATTTTATTAATCAGTCTATAGAGTATATGTTTAAGTAAACGATACTGGGAGTTCCCAGCGACGCGGCGGCGAGTTATCAGCAACCTTGCAGTGGGCATTATGGTCAAGAATGCCAGCGGGTTGTACGAGCAAACCTGTCCCTTGTGCATGCGCTCCACTTTGCGGGGCATTATGTTATGCGTATGGTCGACGATTCGATCAAATTATTTGCATATATATGAACAAACATAACTTCTAGCATGAAATTTAAAAAGTTCGAATTGATATCAAAAGTTTTTAAGATATTTAAAGGTCCGAGGAGACTGCGATGGTGACTGACCTATTTTGACCATAATATCCGAAACTTCGGGTTCTGATGTTATACCCACTACTCACACGTTATCCGCATGAGTTTGTGATTATTCTAAAGCTGTAATCACGCAAACCTCGGAACTTACAAATTTCTGCTTGACTACTCTTCATATCATCATTTACCTACGCAGTCCATTTATTTCTTTATATATTTTCTTTTAATATCAATTTCTCTTCGCATTTCAATTTTACATAGTAGTTTTATAAAAGTTTTCTTCGAAAAATCACGAATTTAAGAAATCAACTAGCTGTTGCAAAATATAATCCAGTCGAAAAAAAACAAGTTTGCAATTGTGCAATGCTTTACGTAACCAAAGAAAAAGTAAGCGTTATTCCAGCAGCCACATTAAATATGATTCAGTAATATTGTGCCTGTGCGGGTTGGTTCATTCGTTTATCAGTTTTCGCTGAATAAATTATGGGTTTTCAGGATGAGGAGTACCTCATTTTTACAACCAATTTACTTGGGTATTCGACATGTCGAATCCGACATGTTTTCAGGTCTTTCAAGGTCCATCAGCATCTAGGGATCTTTAAAACGTATACTTAGATTCAAAACTGTGTTACGGAAACTTTTTATACATCCGTATCCTTTTTTTTTTTCTAAGTTTCATCTGCCATCAGTCGCAAGACTATAATCAGATTTTTATAAGTTGTAGGTGACGTGTGTAAGGAAATTGTCTATTGCCCAATACTCTCACTCAGTTAGGGAAACACATGAGCCCTTTTAAGTCTTTTTGCCATTCTGGGTTGGAAAAGTTCTTTTACAAGTTGATTTGGATGCAGACTGAGGCGTTGCTTGTAGCTCAAAATCCGTATCCTTAACTACGAGTAGATTTTATGAATCTGCGATGTTTATGGGTAAATTTGTATCTTTACCGCACCGTGAAAATGAAACAAAAAATAGACAATTTTTAATAAGGATTCGCATAATTATAACGACTGTTTTGCTTACTGGGGTTGGCGTCATTCACGATCGTAGAAAAATTAGGATAGTTCGTTAAAATTGGGCAAAATTGAGTCGACCTTGAATTAATTAGTAAAACGTAGCCAAGACCACAAACAAGTGTTAAACTGTTCTCGCAGCCATCCAAGCCAGTTAAATATGATTTTTTATACTAGGTACACCCGACACTGTCTGTCGTCCCAGACAAAATTGGGATTTCTTATCCAGCTAACAGAAAAGTATAATAAAATTTTAATTTGATAAAAGTAGTTATGTAGTGTAGGCCTATTAATAAAATAAATTTATCAAAACTTTATCATTATCGCCAAAAAGCTTACAAAAATAGGTATGATGTAGAAGCAATAGTAGTATTTTTGTATTTTGTAAAAGTTATTCAAACATCCTAGTCATTAATGGTTTAAAACTTTACTTACATTATTAAATTAGGCACTCGCAGATAAAAACAGACAATACGAATGAGACGTTAATTCAGCATTCACCGCACGGCACAGTTAACGAAAATAATTCCTTATCCCGGACGCATTTAAAAATAATTTAAAACTTTCCTTGTACACTTGAAGGCACTTAATTTAGAATATCATTAGGAATGACGAACGGTACACTGGAGTGATTTAAAACGGGTTTATAATAATCGTTTTATTGATAGCGGCGAGCGGTCAGCGCGGCGGCGTGCGGCGCGCGGCGTCGAGCGGGACGCACTGTTTGGGATTGTGTATTTTGGCGTAACAGCAGCGCCAAGGTGAGCCGCTCGGCCTCCGCCGCGGCTAGCGTACTTTCCTACTTTCATTGAAGACACTTTACCACCTGGCACGGATGCCCTACACAATGTCGTAATCAATCAATTGAAGCACCGTTATCATTATCATGTATAAAGAAAGTTTCATTCCATTCAAATGAGCCATTAGTAAGCTAACATGACCATAACCAGAGAACATCTTGCTAATGTGTTGCTAAAAAAACTAGCGAATACCTTGATGCGAGTTTAACCTACATTCGTCTCATTATCCTTGGCAATTTGTCTGCTCCAAAATTTAACAAGGTTAGAACCAAAATCTTTATTAACACTGCGCTACGTATTGACCATATCGGCAACATTAGAAAAAAAATATTTATGATATTACGACACTTGAAAATTCCGAATTTTAAATTTGCACATAAGCTTGTCGCTTTCACTTTTGAATCGTGAAAGTCTTGTAGGAGGAGGACAGGGCTAAAGCTTCGACCAACGAAGTTGCTCTACCGCCCTAGTTTTTTTGTCCCTTCAATGAGCGGGTTAAGTGCAAAGTAAGGACACGTGCACCGATGTAGGCTACGGAGGCAGCAAAGTTACGTTACGACTCGTGCGCATAACATTAGTGTACCCCAGCCGTGCGACGGGTTCTGCCGAGGCGCGTCAGCGATTAACATACATAGTATATTATGTCTACTGTGCTACTTTTAATACATAGCGTAACATACTGTCGTTATATCGAAGCGAAATAAGTTAGGAAATGTTTAAGTATTTTTCAAATAAATTCACCAGCACCTAGCTCGTAGTCGTTCACTCCTGATTTACTAGGCTAGTCTAAGCACTTCTTGGAAGTTCGATTTTTGTGTTTGTACAATAGCGTCGTAAAATATTCATAATTAGCCATGGGAACGTAAAACTTCACAGGACCGTTCAGGAAAACTTGTAAATATACGCGCGTCCGTGACTTCATTCCCGCCCGCGCCATATGTCTGTCGATGTTACTCCAGATAATGTAAAAATAATGTTGTAGTAATAATAATGATATCATCCAATACACGGGAATATAAAAACAAGTCTATCTCACTACCATTACTTCTCACCAAGTGTTTAGCAAAGAACCTTTTGACTTGGTAAAATTTCAGTTCATTCGATTTCAACGCGTTTTTATTAATAAAAAAATTAAACGTAGTCTCTAAAAACAATTATTTTATTTATATATCAATCAAAGAATAGTCTAGCTAGGCTAAATACAAGTGGAGTCACTTATGTATTTTCTTCGAATCGATATAATAGTAGTGTATGGTGTGATGACTCATGGCGGTTGGCTGTAGCGGTACGCTAAACATTTATATTCTACATACATATTTAGCACTCACGGGCATTACTTTTACTTCTAATTCGTCATATGATTTTATTAATCACCGCTTATCACGACAATTACGAATAATGACAGTAATCGGCCAAAACTTGACCGAAGGACTCAGCCCTCGAACGTTCTGATACTTAGCCGGTCGATGGTAAATATTATGCCCTTGGTAATTCTCTTGATTTTATTCAATAACATATTAAATTTGGCATTACGAGAATTGTCCCTACTACTACATATTTAATTAACTACTTAGACGATATAATTATTTCCACTGCATCAATAATTAATTAACCCGTTACCTAAACGTTTTCTGATTTCAGATATGTCCTTACATTTTATATAAATTGAATATCTTGCGAGAGTATAAACGCAACATAGGAAAACAAATATTTCTGACCGTTATTCAATCCTGTTAAACGATGGGGAAGACCGTAGTTAATTGTGTAAAATTAAATGTAAGAGTTAAATATTGTCATATTGGTTAAATATATGAAAACAGACTATTTTATTACGTAGATCAAAATAAAAAATATAGAAATCGAAATATAGAAGTTAGTGAAGTGGCTGAATAAATATAAAAATAAATCGATGAATAATGCAAAAGTCACACCGGTTGGCAACTGTCCAAATCATCGTTGTCTGTTGCCGTTGTAAAAAAACGCGTTTTACGGCCACTTACAGTGCACATTCTTTAAATAACAATCGCTTAATCATCCATGCTTCCTGGCTATTTTTTTATATTATAATGGCTAGTCTTTAGTCAAGCCATATTGTTGTTAATTCAGGAAACTATGTTCCTAGCCTGCATTAAACTCATCTTGACTGTGACCAGGGACTGTAATACCGGTATAATTTAGATATCGATATCGGATATCGATAATTAAGTATCTTTTTATCGATAAATCATTTTCGGTACATTAATATCGATATTTTGACAGAACTCCGTCATTTATTATGACCCAGTTTGAAATTATTATTTTTTTTCATTCGGTAAATTATTATTTTTACTTACATACCCGTTTCAGATTGGTCTCATTTCTATAAGAATGATAAACAAATGATGAAATCCATGAGGAATCGACGGAACTCTTCAGAAATCGTAGGTACAGTCAAAGGCACTATACACCCATCGAATCATAAGTGGCAATATTTGGCCAGGTGATTATGTATCTGATTACTAACACGATTTGCTAAATAATATGTACCTATTAGTATCGGTAGCAAATATTGATAAAAGTACCAATATCTGTTTACCGATATTTAAGTTTACCGATACAATTGTCGATATATTCGGGAAGTATCGATATTGTTATCGATATACAGTCCCTGACTGTGACGCCCATCTCAAGGTACGTTAAAAGTAAACGTCAATCCATATAAAACTGTCAGTTTTGACGCATCTTGAGACGGGCATTCCAGCCAAGATCAAATAATTAATACGGCCATAAGCCATAAGATTACGTATAGAAATATCCAGTAATTATAGTGTTTTTTCTTTTTCTTTTACTCTACATTACACAAAGCAGCAGTGAGTGTCCATATTTTTCGATTTCTGTATGAGGATAAAAAAGATTTTTAAGTATATTCAGTAAGTAGGCCGCACGGGCACTTTTACACGTCAAAATTTACTAGCGCTTCCCAAGAGGAGACCACTGCCGAGAAGATCACTGCTGAGAATCAATATGATCATTGGTCAATAATTGCAAACTAGTTAAGACAGTCACCCGAGATAACTGTTTCTATACTTATTTTAAACACTTGTTTGTTTTTGTATTTTTTTTACTTTTTTCTTTTTCGTTATTTGTAGTTGAAATTACAATTCTGTACCTGTTCTTTGCAGGTTTGCAGCCAACAAATTAGGTCGGGTCAACAAAAGAACCCTAAACAATTAAGGTGACCGCGTCATCAGTGATTTTATGGTGCCCGGAACACAGAATCAGGTCACCTTAAAGAAGCGACACCGGCCTTTATCGTTACTTTCCTCATAAAAAGGTTATATGATGCCCATCCCTTTGGCCTTTGGTCCTTCAAAGCGGTAGAAATGTTATGAAATTAAGATTGCATGCGGTGAGAAAGGATAGAGTTAATTTTGATTATCATCTTTTTTATTCTTAAGATATTTAAAATTCTCGTAAAACTAAATAATAATAATAATAATATAAATACAGCCCGCTGACAGACAGACGGACTGCGGAGGCTTAGTAATAGGGTTCCGTTGGCACCCTTTGGGTACGGAACCCTAAAAATGAAATGGAAAGTATCTCTAATATTTATAGTTTGTTCGTTGTGTTAGTAGCTTGAATTAATGGCGATTTATGATGACTTACGAGGGTCAAGGGTTGAAGTTTAATTTAAGCGTTACAATAACTGAATCAAATCGCGTCAGAGACAAAGTTTTAGTACCTTGTCTATTTAATGTCATGTTTAAACTGCCATATATTAATGTCACAGCGATTAAAGTGACAATGTACTAAACGTGTACATATATTTATGACCTTGACTGTACATATACCTACAATTCCTACAAACGACGTGACATCGCGCTTAAGGCCGGTCGTCTTTTACCTGAGCCAACGTCGAATTCAGAGCCTGACATCCTGCTATAAACCCCTAGATGTGCCCTATTAGGGTCAGCGGATAGCGAGTAAGATATCCAAGGGTCGTGCAGACTATAGTCGTGATTAGATTCGGGTGCGGCGCCTCACGCGATCACCACACAATATACAATATATGTGCCGAGATCCGTTAAAGAAACAATGAACTGCGGAGTTTAATCAGGTCGATAGAAGGCAGATGGTTTATAGCTTATTAGTGGTGTTATCGGAATGGCCTTGCATGAAACTGCTTTATCCGATTGCGCGAGAAAAGGGGTTATTACTGAAGAATCGTGCACGTCCTGCGGAACGCTAGTTTTAGTGTAATTGTGACGTTCTCAATATAAAGGGACCTTAAGGAGGCAGGCGGTTACGCCGTTTTTAGAACTGTTACCATAGTATTCGTATAGTTACAAAGAATAAGAAGAGCGTAACTGCCTTCCTCCATAAGGTCCCTTTATATTGAGAACGTCACAATTTTTAGCGTCGACACGTGTGTCTCCGCTATCAGCAGGAATGTCATCACTACACGTTTCCTTTTATATTTCGGTACTAAATATTAGATTGTTATTCGTGGAATTGAAGTGGTGAATCCACACCCTGTTTTGTTCCCATGAATTTAAAAGGTACATGAAAATATGGTAACAACTTGCTTTTTGTGACTTTCAAAGTAGTTAGTGCGACATCTGAAGGATACGAGTACACATAATAAATATGCATGTAATAAAGTCTTACCCGTATTAAACTGGATTTGGAAGATAATACGAGTAAGTATGTAGAGAAAAGTGAGTGTTTTCAATCTACTACTCGTATTGCGAAAATGTTCGGAAAATTCGTAAAGTAGTGACGCTTAATCAACTATTTTTAGAACTACTTTGTATGTTTGTCCACGTACAGCTCAAAAATGATGGAATTAATTGTATATAGATATATTCCTTTAATTCTACTTATTTCAATGGAATATAATATTTGTAGTAAAACATCATATTCAAAGAAATACTCAACTTTTATTAAATGTTCCTGATCAACATTCAACATGTTGAAAGTTGATGATATAATGAACTTTAAATGCAAAAGCTGTGGAAGGATGATAGAGCCAATAATAGAGCAGATTCGTTAGTGAGGAAATATACCTACTGTAAAACCTAAAAACTGCAAACAATTTCAAATTGGAATATACATAATAACGCACATATATGACGTTTCTTTCTAGTTTTTTTTTAGTTTTCCTGTTGATGCGGCGCATTGTACATAGTTTTCAGACTTTATCCGCAGACGAAGTAGTATATAGTAGTATCCCGGCGTAGCTAGTTATCAAACTATCAACTAAAGTTATCGACTACTTAAATAACCATTAAATCTGCCGAATTCATTTATTGCTAGAGTGCCACTTAACTTCGAACGCAAATCGATTGTAGGTATTCATACGGCGATAATGGTCCTCAATTCGTGTGAGAATAGCGAGTGTTAGAACATTTTATTGTTAACAACTACCATAAATTTGCCTTCCGGGTAGTAGAGGAGGCTTGACAGCCGCAAGCCGCACCCTTATGACCTCGGGCAAAGACAATCTATGCCACCGCAATATTTAGGTCGCTTCACCTCAAAAACTTAACATCATCCCTCAAATCAAACAACTGACACGCGATAATAAAAGGTGGATTTTTGTTTCCTTTCAGACTATTAACGAATTAAAGGGAGGTGGAAGTTCCGGAGGGATTAGAGTTTCTCACCCAAAGCAAATCGCAGTTTAAGCGCTGACTGCTAACTGGTGGCTATGAAATCCACCATCTTCAGTACCTGCGAACAAAGGTCAAAGGATCAAAGCTAACTTTTTATTTTCAAAATCTTTGGGTTTTGGCAAGCTAACGAAAATTTTAAAGGCTAAAATTTAATTCTTTAACGTGGCTTCTGCCATTTTAACTGCCAACCCTGGAAAACCCTGAACTTTAACAGCACCAGATGTATTGAAAACAAACTCTAAAAGTTGGCCTCTACAAGAACGATCGTCGATCGGTTAAACAACAACAAAAACAAAATCGAGTCGATCGTTATCCCGAAGTTGGATTTAAAGTTATACCAAGAACTCCATTGATACGAGTAATAATATGTACATGCAATGGAAAAATCAGATAAACGTGTTTGTATGTTACCTGTAGTGAAGGGTTAATTGTCACAGCAAAGTCTACCACAAATTAAAAACTTATTCATTTATGTCCGGTTCCTATATTCAAACCGCGGATAGATAAGGTTACTTCAAATTGAAATTTGACGTTTGTTATAACTTGTAAGTGGATAATGTCAAATTTTAACTCGAGTTATTCTTATCCATCCGCGATTTTAATATAGGGACCTGACATTAATTAATATAATCATATGACCAAGTCCCAAGTCCTAACGGTACTTATGTAAATCATATTCCTTGCACAGTAAGCTGAATGTTGAAAATCCAAACGGTAAGCGTTGGAAAAGCAAAGAACTCCTAGGCAAATTGTTAGTCATAACAATAGAACTGAAACAAGCGATGCGGTCGGTCGTTAGTTGCTGTCGAGTTTTACCCTCGAGTTCGCTTTATTTTCTTGCTCAATAAATGGCTGGGGTTGTATAAAGAAATCCAACTGTGCCAACTAAGAAACTACTAAAAAAAATACTAAAATGTACTATACTCGTAAAATGCAAATATCACTACATCAAACAAAGTCTCTTCCAAAATAAAATTAAAATATGGTTTTCTTTTCACCATCAGTTAGATAATTTTTCACGATTGAGGCTTAAATATGTATATTTTTTTTATTTATTACTTAAGCCATTTAATAAGTTAACTTTGAATTTAAGTAAAAGATACCAGCACGATAACCAACCACAAACCACAACACAGAATAATGCATGTAGGTATGTACAGTTAAGGAGAACAATATAATAGTCAATAAAGAACGATTATGATTTTTCCTTGACTGTACAAGAACGTATACATTAGCATTTGTTCAAATAATGCGGCTCTAATGCGGTAGAGGCTACCCCGATCACCCCTCGCACGCGTGCAATTTGTTTATGGACATCGCTTCCGCATCACTTTCCTTTGGAACCACCGAACTAGGGCTACCCCATATTATTCCGTTGCCCTTCAATAAAATTAGCCGCGGATCGGTCATGGCTTGGTAAACGTGGTAATGGCAAAAGTTCAACTTTTACAAAACGCGATCGGAACATTTCGTCTTGAATACCGCGCTTAGTTTTTCCATATCCAAATTTTAGTTATACTTGAACATTATGTTGTTCCGAACGTACGGCATTTCGTTTGCACAGCAAACTGTTCCGTGTCAAAACAAAGAAAACAGACGAAGCTTCACAGGTATATCAACTCCTACGCAGAAATGTCTACTACTGCGTTTCTTGGTAGTCCAAAAACAAGCCCAGCAAATATCTGCGACATTACAAATTAGCAGTAGTGCGCGACCTTATAAACGCTCTAGTTACTCTACCAGATTGAATGTCATAGTAAGAGGCTCTAGGGGCATGTGGACAGCCCTATGGCGATAAAGATTAGAGGGTGGGCTCGCGGGGCAGGCGTGGCGCTCGCAAAGCGAAATGTCGCGCCATTTCACCGGCCGGTGACGTCACGGGCCACGCCTGGCATTTCGGCTTGAGCAACAAAGCAGCCCCACCTTCCATCGCCACTGATAGCTGGAAAAGCTTTAATAACTTTCAGAGCTTTTTCGGGTTATTCGCCTCACACGATTGCGACTGCCGCGGCGTGTTGCCTTGGCATTTAAGAGTATAAGCATCAGCGATAGGTTCAAATACCAAACGCTTTGTCTTTGTGGTACGAGTATTTATACCCTAACCGATCTCTTAGTACCTACTCGTAATGTTAAGATTGCGTTGTAAATGTTGTAATGTAATATAATAATACGAGTAGTACTTATTGGGACTCTAACACAGTCTTCTTGTAATGTAACTTTCCAAACGATGGCATCAAAACAAGAAAAACACGTATGCATTATTATCCATTTCGTGACACTATTGTTAGTTGTAAACCTGATCACGTAATAAGTTAAAAGTAGACAAAGTAATATTTAATTGCTTTGTTAATTTCATATGTTTTCGCGTGTAAGGTACATACATCAGTTCATTTAAACAGCTCGACAGACAAATGAAGTGATAATTATTGACTACCATGCATAACATCAAGAGTGGTGGTAAATTTCCACTTTCCTCTTATTATACAAAATTATTTAAGTGAACGAAACGTTCTACATTCATTTTTAAGAACCGAGAAACTCTGAGAGCGGTTTGCAGGTAAGAATTACGATAACCACTTCTAACTTCTAACAGCTTATAAGTTAACCACAAGGCGTAATCTTAAGTTCAAGGAGAACTTGTTAAGTAATACATATATATAGGGCATACTAGGAAGTCAATCACCGAGATTTAAAAAAAAACAGGCTACCATTTAAAAAGAACCACGAGGCTTATTACGAATTTCGCCGAATAGAATTCTATATCGAAGGGTTGACTTATGAATGCTCGTTCATACTTGCTACTTGCAATCTTTGCATGTAATTGTCTTAGTTGTGTTTTGTTTTTCATGTTCGTCTATGCTGAACCGAAAACTTGTAAAACCCTGATGACCTTAGACAAAGATGACTGATGTGAGAACATGAGCATGCGTTCCTGCCACGTGTTGTCTGGAAGCAGGAGGAGACTGCTATCTGGACTTTATGATGTTAACTAACTCTGTGTCGTTTATTTCTTGAATAAAATAAAATATCCCTTGAATATCATAGTGAATGATTTTCTAAGCCATGGAGCTTATGGAAGTTGGTCATTAGTGGTTATTTAATAAAAAATGGCTCTTGTAGAGGAGTATCTTATTATTTGTGGTTTTCCTAGGTGTCTTTAATATTTTCACTTTTTCATGTATTTTTTCGTGACATGGACATAAGGGAAAATTACAAAAATTCAGATTAAAATGATCAATATATATATCTCCGAAACTAGTTAAAATCGCTGAACATACATAGGGGTTAAATCGATAGCTTTTTAGCTGCTCTATCAGCCCTTAACGGATTATCGTCGATTTACGGGACATCCGGTATTGTAATATATCGTAATATGCCGTGCTACGCTACCCCACTAATATTATACATGCGAAAGTTTGTGCGTTAGTTTGTTACTCCTTCACGCAGCAACGGCTGGACGGATATGAATGTAACTTGGAATGGAGATAGTTGAAAAATCCTTTCACCATTTGGAAGGTACATTTTTCCAGATGGACATAGGCTATATTAAGTAACTTATATTGACTGAAGTGAAGCGAGGGTGGATCGCTAGTAAATAGGTAAAGCGAAAGTGTGACAGCATTAGATTAAAAAAAACTATTATTTCTTATCAGGTCATTCAAGCATTAAACATTAACAGCACAGCAGGCTACTAGTTAACAACGAAATGCCGTCGCTAAATGGCGTCAAGCGGATCCTCTTTTTGGATTTGATCAGGCTCGTGGGCATGGGAACTTCCGGCCCGTCTGTTGTAGATTGTTTGGATAATCTAATTAATCCGCTTAAGATCTTTGTGGCTCTCATGGTATAAGGAGTGATTTAAGTGCAAAGAATATTCTCATCTATTTAGGTAAATTCCGATATCATCGGCATAATACCACTGTACAAAGTGTACAGAAAAAGACCAAATATGAATCCTTGAGATACTCCACAGTTTGGTGAAAATCCGTTGGGCCATCTGTCTGTTGTAGAGATTGTTTGGATAATCCAATTTTGATGTTGTAGTATGTAGTAATATTCACAAAACTTAAAACTTGGATTAATATGTTTAAAATACGAGAATGATCGCCTACATTGAACATAAAAAAACTAAATTGACAAACACTACCTATCACTTCAACTTACCTAATAATTTATGGAAAAGGTACAATAACACAAGGAGTGTGGCATCTTCTGAAGGATGACACGATTATTATAAATTTATAGTCGTAAACCCAAATACAAAGAGGCATTGTGGCTCTGAACTTCACAGGTGTAGTTGATACGTAAGCCGCGGCCCCTAGACCACATGTTTCGCAAAAAGAAAGTTCAAGGGCACGCTGCCATTCTCCCCGGGTCCCGTGAATAATTTAGGAGTGTAATCGACTCCTCGGCGTGGGAACCTCCCAGTGCGCGGTGTCGTCACTAGTACAGGCATGCTTTCCCACCGGTGCGGCACCTCGGCCGGCACGAGTCGTGCAAATCAATGCCAATTATTACGGCAGTGATGATTTAAAAAAATATTTTAGCGGCAACATTTTCTAGAGTTATTTTCAGCAGGTGAAACTATCGTTTTATTTCGAATTTTTGGGTAAATTACAATAATAAGGACAGGACTCGACAGGAGTCAAATTACGAAAACGTTTTTTTTTTAGTAACGTAAATTATCTATATTTAATTGTATGACTAAATCCTTAAAATATCTAACTACATACATACAATATTCACCCTTAAAAGTAATTCTGTAATTGGTGCCACGCGTTTTTCGCAAATATTCATTTGATAAGTATGAATCCAAAAGGCGTGCAGAGGTACAACGAGGATATCCTCGTAATAAGATACAAAGCATTCAATGAGATTTCTTGGAATAGAAAAAAATCTATAACATAATTTATGGATTACATGGACACAAAATAAATAAGAAATTATTCCTATATTCTTTGCATTTCAGAAAAAAACTAGGTACCTGCCTACAGTTAACATAATATGTAAGTAATTAGCAGCCTCATCATCATTCATGTTAATTAACAAGAATTTAACATACGAATGGAAGGCCCAATTTAAAATATTTTTGACAATCTCCACTAACTATTCAAAACAGACAAATAGTGCTAATTGTACATGATACGTATCATATCATTTTAGAAGTCAGGCACTACGCATTAGGTTTACTCAATAGCATGAAAAGTGTAGGAAGTGTATGCAACAGGGATGATGACTCATGTTGAATTTTGCTATGTGCTATAGTTATTTAAATTGAAAAGCTGCAAATTATCATAACAAAGAGAAAAAAATAAAAGATCACAGTTATGAGAAAGACATGAACAGGTACTGTAATGTTACTGTAATACGGGTATAATTTGGATGTCTATATTGGATATTGATATGATTATCGATAATTAGGTATCTTTTTATCAATATAGGTATCGATAAATAATTTTCGGTATGTTAATATCTATATTTTGACAGAACTCTGTCATTTATGACCCAATTTGAAATTTTTTTTTTATTCAGTCAGGTGAAACATACCCGATTCAGGTGGCTTTCATTTCTGTAAGAATGATAAACTGATAATGATTTCATTAGGAATTGACCGAACTCTTCAAAAATCGTAGGAACAGCCCCCCCCCATCGCGTCATAAATGGTAATATTTGGCCAGGTGATTATGTAGGTATGTGATTACTAACACGATTTGCTAAAAAAATATGTACCTATTACTATTATAAAAGTATTGTTATCTGTTTACCAATATTTAAGTTTACTATTTCTATTTGGGAAGTATCGATATTATTATCAATATTTTCTTAAAAATACTGATATATCTTAGTTATCAATATACAGTCCTCGGATACAAGACCTCAAAGTTTTGTCTTGTTTTTTTTATCCAATTGTACATTTAAAATTACTATCGGGACCTTTATCTTTTAACTAAAAATAAATTGAAGTATGTGCTTAAACACAGATTTTTCATGATCAAAATTACAAATTACTGGTTTTGTCCATATATTTGGGGTGCGAGGGGGGTAGGCACGCCCTGGTTTGCGGCGCAGGGCTACAGGCACACTCCTCTCTGTCCTATCATCACGTCCTCGTCGTGCACCCTGGAAATGCTAATGGTCGGAACGGGCGCCGCACATTTACCATCTACCCCGGACCGTTAGCAGCTAAGAATGGAGGACACCAACCTGGAACGGCGCTCCCACCTTCCAGGGGATCCCTTACCCTATATCCCGTCTATGATCCTGAATTGTCCCACTCCCATCTCTTCCTCCCCTTATCCCCTCCTAGCGATCCTCCCATCTCCATCCCACTCCTCTTCCTTTAGTCAGCAGTCTCAAATCCAGATGGGAGTCCTTTCCTCTGGAGTGGAGGCTGCAGACTAATGTCACCCTGAGCAACGGCTAGTAATCTCACGAATGAATTTCGGGCTATTACTAGCCGCTGAAGAGGGTGACAACAAAAGCCAATCCAAGGTGCTACCGTGCCGAGGGATGCGTGGCTGGGGGCGAGCCCAGTCTCGAACGGTGCCTCTACGAAACCGGGGCGAATCGTAGAGTATGAAGCCCTTCAGACGGTAAGCGGGGCTCTGCCGTTCTGTGACCTTTATTTCCCTAGCTACTCGTGGGATTTGTATGGCTGAAGAAAATAAAAAACTTAGTTTAACAACCATTTCTTCCGTTCTGGATTCTATCCAGGACGGAATTAACAGTAATGAGGCGAGGAGCTCTGCAAAAGACTCCACTACGCCCGATCAAAGCCTGGAGGTTGTGGAGATGGCGATTGTGGTCGACAGAGACGATTCAAACGTCTCTGGAACGCCCGATGTACCTCTCCATACCGAAGGGCAACGTAAGAGACTTTCGGGAGCTGCGCGAAAGCGCTTCCGCAGGCTGGTAGGCAGTGCAGGGGTAGCCGTGGAGCAGGCCCTGGAAATGTGCCGAAAGCCGTGGAAAGACATCCCTGTGAAGATGACGTCTTCGGAGAAAGCCCCTGTCAAGAGGGGAAGATCCGAAGAAGAGTCTCCACAGGAGCATGCTAAGAAAACCCCGAAATTGTCCCTTGAGGCTACTGGCGGCCAAAAGCCCCCCAGCTTTAAGGACGTGGTAGGGTCCTCGCGCGTAGGGATCCGTAATTCGGAACCTATGAGCGAGGACCAAATGAAAGTGGTCCATCGCCATCTGAACTTAGCCATTGCAGGGCAGTGCTCGGATGGTGACGGACCACAATTTTTGGGTTTCACCCACAAGACGGGGTGGATCCTGGTGACATGCGTCAACCAGCGTAGCCAAGACTGGCTTGTGGGTGAAATCCCTAAGTTGAAGCCGTGGCCGGAGGCGAAACTCTCCGTCATTCCGGAGGGAGAACTGCCCAAACCAGCCACGGCCATCACTTTCATCCCGGAGTCGGAGGCGGCCTCTACGGAGGAGGCTCTAGCCCTACTCAGGGCGCAAAACAAGGGCCTAAACACCGGGCTCTGGAGGGTCCTCAGCGACAGGGTGGAACAGGGAGGAAGGATAGTTACCTTCTCCCTGGACGAACCCTCCGTTGAAACCCTGAAGGGCACAGAGAATGAGGCGGCCCTTGGGTTCAAAAGGGTGTATTTTAAAATCAAGGGCGGGCCAAATGCTCCCCGGATCACCCCTGCGGTTCAATCTGCTGCTCCAACTCAGAGTGCCCCCAAGTCCCAAGGCTCTAAAAGCCGTGGTGGCAAGGTCCACACTGGGGATGGAGTAAGCGGAACGGTCACCGATCGGGCCAGGCCCTCAACCTCGACAGGTAGAGGTCGACAAACGCCTCTAGCAGCGAGGGGCGGGGGGACCCGACCGGGTACAAAACGGGGGAAGTAATGGCCCCCTCCACACCGGCGAGGATCCTGCAGGCGAACTTGCACCACGCAGCTGCTGCGTCAGCAGTGATTGAGTGCCGCCTAGCAGGAAACACCGACCTCGCCCTTATACAAGAACCGTGGGTTCGAAACTCAACCATTCTCGGACTAAATTCTGTTGGTAAGGTTCTATACAACAGCAATGGAATAAAGCCAAGAGCATGTATTGTTTTCAACAAAAACATTAACTTTCTACCTGTTCCAGAGTTATGTACTGATGACCTTGTAGCAGCGTATGTGACTCCGAAGGGATGGAATGGGTCAAGAGTAATTCTGTGCTCGGCCTACCTCCCTGGAGACAAAGCAGACCCCTCTGCGGAACTCATTCCTGTGGTCGACTACGCCCGGAAACATAACGCAGAACTACTGGTGGGATGCGATGCCAACGCCCACCATACCAACTGGGGGAGCACCGATATCAATAGTAGGGGTGAGTTACTGCATGAATTCCTACTAACCAATTTCCTCCAAATCTTAAATCTAGGCTGTGTACCGACCTTTAATACCAGAGCGAGGAGTGAAGTTTTAGACATAACGTTTGCCACTGCAAAACTTGCCAGGCACATCCAAAACTGGAAGGTAAGCGATGTGGAATCTTTGTCGGACCATAAGCATATTTGTTTTAACCTGACTAGTAATCTGAGTAATCAAACTGTTACTTTTAGGGATCCTAGACGCACCGACTGGGAGGGCTATCGCAACTCTCTAGATCGGAACCTGGATTCAGTCGCTAAAAGTATAAAAACGCGGGAGGGCCTGGAACTTGCGGTAGAGGTTGTCTCAAAAGGCATATTACAGGCCTATGAAGAAAACTGTCCTCCCAAGGTAAAAACAACCAGGCGTACGGTGCCGTGGTGGAACTCTAAGCTGAAAAGGCTCAGGGATAAAACACGGAAACTATTCAATAAGGCTAAGAAGACAAAGGAGTGGGAGGTCTATCGGAAAGCCCTAAATGAATATAGCAAACAGATTAGGAAGGCTAAAAGGGAGTCATGGAGGAAGTTCTGTGAGGACTTAAACAACACACCTCAGGGAGCAAGACTTCATAGAATACTTGCCAAAGCTAAACCTAACCAAATTGGTCTACTAAAAAGACCAGATGGTTCCTTCACCAACAATGAAATGGAAACATTAGAATTACTGGCAAACACTCATTTCCCGGGAGCTGCGAACCCAAGCGAAGTTAACGCTGTGGGAGTTTCGTATAGACCCCATCCGGAGGACTGGAGACAAGCAGCCCTAGTCGTAAGACCGGGAATAGTGAGATGGGCCATAAATTCATTTAAACCCTACAAAACGGGTGGTTTAGATGGCGTAAGCCCAGTTCTAATACAACGTGGTGCGGACGTCCTAATCCCTTATCTGGTTAAAATCTTCAGAGCCAGCTATGCCTGGGGATACATACCGGAACAGTGGAACAAAGTTAAGGTTTTATTCATACCTAAGGCTGGGAAAAGGGACTATGCTTTAGCAAAGTCCTTCAGACCAATAAGCCTATCATCGTTTTTACTTAAAACCATGGAAAAGGTAATAGATAAATATATTCGGGAAACCTGTCTTAAAGACAAGCCTATCCATGACAGTCAGCATGCCTATCGCAGTGGCAGATCAACGGAGACTGCCCTGCTGAACCTAGTTGATAGGATCGAAAAGGCGCTGGAAGATAAGGAAATTGCTCTCACGGCATTTCTTGACATAGAGGGCGCCTTTGATAACACTCCCATAGGAACGTTGGTTAGTGGGCTGGCTGTAAAAGGCGTAGACACTACCACCATTCGTTGGGTACAAGGGATGCTTTCGAATAGAGTGGTTCAGCTAGAACTACTCAACACTACACTAGAGGTGACCACTGTAAGAGGTTGCCCGCAGGGAGGTGTATTATCTCCACTGCTCTGGACTCTTGCTGTGGATGGACTTTTGCATAAGATGGCAGAACTTCGCATTGATACGCAGGGGTACGCTGACGACCTTGTGATTACGGTGCGGGGCAACTGCCAAAGTACATTATCGTACCTAATGCAAAAGGCTCTAAACAAGATAAACTCGTGGTGTAAAGATAATGAATTATCCATAAATGCGGATAAAACCATTATTGTCCCATTCACGAAGAAGCGGAAACTAGACAGGCTTAGACCGCCTATCATGAATGGGAAAATAATACCGTTCTCTTCCGAGGCCAAATATCTGGGAGTTACACTGGACCAGAAACTGACCTGGAACTTACATGTGAACGGTACTTTACAAAAGGCTAAATCAGCTCTGGCGATTTGTTGTCGGCTAGCAGGAAGCAGATGGGGACTAAAACCCAAAATTGCACTCTGGCTCTACACATCCATAGTGAGGCCAATGGTGTCTTACGCCTCAGTGGTATGGTGCAGAAAAGCGACACAAAAAACTGTAATCTCAAAACTTAGCAGTCTTCAAAGAACTGCCTGTATTATCGCTACGGGAGCCATGTCTACCTCTCCAACATTAGCTCTGGAAGCATTGCTAAACCTGCCGCCCCTGCACCTGTACTTGGAAAAGGAGGCGAGGGCTAGTATGCACAGAATATCGAGCTTGAATAAAGGGAACTGGCTTTCCCAAAATATGAGATCCCTCGAGAACTCTATAAGCGATATTCCTGTGATGGGGATGCCATCTGACACCATGACCCCCAAACACTGTCCACAGAAAATGTATTCTGTGGAGCTCCCATCTCGGGATGATTGGCAAAACAATCGCATAACATGGAAACCAGGCAGCCTAAAGTGGTACACTGATGGCTCCAAATCCGGTTCTGAGGTAGGCTGCGGAGTATACGGAGAGGCGCCTAAAAAGGCGTTAAGCCTGAATTTAGGCAAGTACTCATCCATATTCCAGGCGGAGGTGTACGCCATAATTGAGTGTGCGGCAGCCAATCTGCAAAGCAACTATCTCAACAGTACTATCTATATCCACTCGGATAGCCAGGCAGCTCTCTTGGCTCTAACCTCTGATGTGATAAACTCAAGGCTGGTCGAGAACTGCAGGCAACTTTTAAACACCCTGGGTGCAAAAAACAGGGTAATCCTACGATGGGTCCCAGGGCATGCGGGCATCGTCGGCAACGAGAAAGCAGACGAACTTGCACGAGTAGGAGCTAAGGGAACACAGTTTGGACCGGAGCCATTCTGTGGCATCCCCAAAAGCCTAACAAAACTCACCCTGCGGACATATTGCTATAATGCAACCATTCAACATTGGAGGGTAACTCCAGGCTTAAACCATTCCAAGGCCCTGATAAGAGCATTTAGCAAAAAGGCAGCTACGGAGGCCTTAGCGCTAAGTAGGAACAAACTTCGCAACCTGGTTAGAGTGCTTACAGGGCACTGTTGCCTAAACAAGCACATGCAGACGATTGGGAAATGTGACACAGGGTTGTGCAGACTCTGCCATCTGGCGGAGGAAACACCCCTGCACATTCTCACCGTCTGCCCGACCATAATGCGTCATCGTAGCTCTTCATTGGGAAAGCACATAATGTTCCCAGAAGAGATCAAGTATCTCGGCGCCAAAAAAGTCCTGCAATTCCTAGAATTAACAGGGCTTAGCGGAGAACTGTAGGTTGTGGCGATCACAATAGATCAACTCTGGTCGCAGTGATACTAGGATATATTTAAGCCTTGAATAGCCGCTCCCTGAATAATAATAATAATAATAATTTGTCCATATATTTAGTACGTCATTTACTAAGGCATGATGTCATAGTTGAGTATCAATTTGTATGGGGCATTTTACACTTAGAAGAGATGTCAGACTTTGACTCTCTTTTCCGACTGCTGCAGTGCTCTAATTGTGCTCTAAAAGTGCAGTAGTTTGTCCCATACATACATTTGATCCTTACAAAAAACCAGATTGATTGGCACATTAAAAAAAATTGTCATCATGCCTATTAGTCAAAAAGTAAATATTTAATTTTGGTTTATTACAATACATTAAGCTATTTTGTGATCATGCAAATATTTTAGATATTAAATAAAATAGAAAAATGCCAATATAATATATACTAATATTATAGAGAAAAAGTATATAATTATTTTTGTTTGTATGTAAGGGGGTAATCTCCGGGACTTTCTGGGTAGACAGGCTATATTTTAACTTACGAAAGTACTGACTCTCCGCAGACGAAGTCACGGGCGGAAAGCTAGTATACCTACCATAAAATGAGTAAACTAAATCCACATTATGGGAAATCAAGGAAGCATGCCCTTTTTGTAACCAAATATACTACTGGTGCTATGTATATTACAACTGAACTATACTTCAATAATACATTTCTAACCATTCACAACTGAACATGCATTAAAATGCACAAACGGGCTTATAAATGCAACCCCAAACTTCTGACTTAAAAAGTGATTGAAGTGATATATTTATTCAATGGCATGTTCAGATATAAGCCCATTTTAACCAAACATTGGGACGTCGACAACAACATTACAGTATTTCAAAGTGAAAGTAACATTTTCATGCGCCAAAAGTTGACATCATTCGGCAAGTTAAAATAGAGAAAAACAGAAATACAAGATATAACACATACATACGTTTCTATAACTTTCACATAATCCAAACAACCAAGTCTTAGGTTGTTTATTAGTTCAATTCCCTTATAATTCACAATAAAACAGACTGATTTCACAAATAAACTAGTAAGTAATCAACTATCAGTTATGTCAACGAAAATAGGACGATAGACGGTACCCACTACACAGCACACAGATAGCATAGACTGAAACACGATGAGGGATGACGAAAACTTGTCAGACAAGTGTCAAATTATTATTTATTTATTTATCAAGGATTTTCAATAAATAATACATCTTACTAATGCTTAAATCTAGGTACTTTACCTATCCAATATTAAATAGATGCTTATCCAATTATAGGAAACCACAACTTACAAGCAAGTTATACCCCTTCTACACGGTCGGGTGGTTGTGCCAACCGAGAGGGATGCAGCTATTTGTAGGAACAAGATGTAAATATTACTATCTCATTCTGACAGATAGCTGCGTCCTTTTCGGTTGGCCCAACCACCCGACCGTATAGAAAGGGTATTATTCTATCAAGCAAGTATGATCACCCTAGGCTTAAGTGGCAGTCACACGGGCGATTAAAATTGCTGAATTGTCGACAATACCAGGCGATTTTGATGTCACTGCCGCATCAAGAAATTCCTATATTGCCCCATATAGAGAACTGTTGCTCCATCATAGCTCCAGTGTGAATTTACATACAGGACCAATTCAGTGGAGCAAAAACTGGCCATGGACGAAGGTCTTCTTGCGGCGGCAGCTTGCAGCGCGCTTGTTATCATGAATTAACATTATTTTTCATTGGCCTTTGCCCAGCTGTGGGACACAATAATAGGCTGATAAAAATTTGACGACGCGGTTAGCCTAGTTGGTAGTGACCCGGCCTACGAAGCTAGCGGTCCCGGGTTTGAATCCCGGTATGGACAAATATTAGTGTGATGAGCGCGAGTATTTGTTCCTGAGTCATGGATGTTTTCTATGTATTTAAGTATGTATTTCTCTATATAAGTATGTTTATGGTTGTCTAGTACCCATAGTACAAGCCTAGAGCTTAGTTTGGGACTAGGTCAATTTGTGTGAGATTGTCCCCTGATATTTATTTATTTTAAAAAATCTACATTAGACTCTCGTAGCAGGAAATTAATAAATAAAATAAATTTCAATAGCTTCATTTATTTAGAGCTTATATATGGATTTTGGTAGAAGCTTAATATAATTAGGTATTTATTAATAATAAACAATAAACCACCCTATATTCGTCCCACTGCTGGGCACAGGCCTCCACTCACAATGAGAGGGTTTGGGCTATAGTTCCCACGTGGGCCTAATGCGGATTGGGAACATCGCACACACCGTCAAATTGCTTTGCAAGTGTATGCAGGTTTCCTCACGATGTTTTCCTTCACCGAAAAGCTCATGGTAATTTTTTTACAAATTATATTTCGCACATAGATTCCGATAAACTTAGAGGTGCGAGCCCGGGTTTGAAACCACGACTCTCTGCTTAAGAGTCGGCAGGTTAAACCATTGGGCTATTTAAGTATTTATTAAATCACAAATTATAATTTATATAAAGGCGGCGACGCTAGTTCACCCACCCACAGAGCGACCGCACTGCGCTTTCCTCTCAGAGAGAGGGGCATGTATAGACCAGCATACGAGAAAGATACAAAAATTGCCTTGAATTTTCCAATCGTTTGGATATACTTATCGGCAGTTATTGTCAGCGACATGGGCAAAACATATTACATATATGGAGCAATTAGAAAAATAGTTGCCGAAATAATTGACGCCATTTTTAAAGATTGATCCAGATTGCGTCACTAATCGCTCCATTACGTTTGGTGACTGTCGCCGGGCAATAATTGCAATCGCCCGTGTAACTGCTCCTTTATAATAGGTTATTTGACTAATGTCAAAATAAATTATTTTTACATTACCACTAAATCAGGCTTTCGAAAATAACACGGAAAAATGTAGCTATCACTTATTTTTGGAATTTAAACGATTTTTAATTCAACAAAAGCTTTATAAAGGAACACTGAATATTGTGACGTCACAGGTCAGTCTTTTCATACCAACTTCATACTACCGGATCGTTTTGACGTTTCATTAAAAGTTGCTGATTTGACAAGCAGTCAAATAGCCTATTGTCAATCGATGTGCGTCAGAAAAAACTTGTTTATGGAATTTAGATATTACCCAGATTACCCTTTTCTTTCTGTTATGGAGTGATGATGGAGATTGGAGCACCTATTTGGAGTGGAGAAATGCTTGAATGAATTAAATTTAGTATTTTGGTTTAGCGGTTAGCTAATTTACTGTATATTTTTATGAGTTTTTAATGGGTTCAGCAGGTAGGTCTTTGCTTCTTTAAATTTAAATGAATGTTTACCGATTATTAAAAACTGAAAGTTTTATGTATAGTTCTAAGGAGCAGCGAAATTCAGCGTGGTTGGAAAAGAAACTAAGATCGCGTATCAATAATCCTACAAACATGAACATCTCAATTGAGAAGAAACGGTCGGAATGTCCAGCGTTGCCTAAAGGTTGGCAAAGAGAGGAGGTCTTGAGGAAAACTGGACTGTCAGCAGGAAAAGTTGATGTTTATTATTACAGGTATGCCATAGTAAACGTTTTCTATATAAACATACAACTTTTATGAAACCTTTTATTCATACTTTAAAAGATCTGAGAAAATAAGTAAAATTTGTCTCTAGTTGATACCTCCTAGTTAAGTTTAACTGATGTTTCTACTTACTGTCGGGGAATAGGAAAGGGGACGCAAAGGAAAAATAACCTAACCTAACCTAACCAACTTCTAAGTCCTGCGTCTCCTTTCCTGTACCCTAACTCTATTTACTAATGACCACACTCAGACACGTCAATTAACTTTTAAGTTTGATTAAAGTGGCTGCTGTCACTTTCTTTGCTTTAGCAATAGAATAACTGCCGCACTTGGAGATGTCAATTAATTTTTAAGTTTCATTAAAGTTGCTGTGTCCTATTCTATTGCTATAGTAAAGAAAGCAGCAACTTTAAAGGAACTTAAAAGTTAATTGACGTCTGAGTGAGGCAGTAAAACATAGAAACTTTAATCAAACTTAAAAATGAATTGACGTCTGAATGTGGCAGTAAGTCTCACTTTGGTTCACTTGTACAGATCCTTAAAAGTTTTAATTAAACATTGGATTAAACAAAGTCTTCTAAAGAAACAATTGATTGAAGTGATTTTTGTTGAATTTACACTATATAACTTATGAAGAAGAAGACTCTCTACTTCAAACAAATAATTGAAACTTTAATAGTTTAGTAGAAGTGGTTGTATACTGAGTAAGGCTAGTACCTATTCATGTTTAGGAATTGATGATCAAATGTTTAATTATCATTGAGACACATCATTACTAAATCTGAGGTTAACATCCATCTAACTGGCTTAATCCATGGTGACAATGAATTTTCTGTAGCCCTACAGGTAAAAAGTTTCGCAGTAAGCCTGAGCTAGTGCGTTATCTGGGTGATAGTACGGACCTGTCGTGTTTCGACTTCCAACAGGGTCAGATAAACACAATGATGCTGTGCAAGGCCAAGAAAGCACGAGCGCAGTTTGATTACAGGTTCCCATCGTGACATTCTTGTACACATGTGTTGTGATCATTAGTGCCGTCCTGTGCTTCATGTTACTGTATGCTATTCACCAGATAATGCTTTGTTTGTAATCAGTGTGCATTGTATAAATATGTTTATGGATACTCAGGGTTCATTGATATGGGGATACTTTTGTAACTAATCATTATTTCATTCGTATTGGTCAAGTAGTGTGAGAGACACAGTTGAAATTATTCATAATGACTCTCTTATGGTAGAGTATGTTAAGTTTGAATGTAGGAAATTACTTTCTGATATTTTTGGACCCTGTTTAATATAACACTAATAGGTATTTCCTCTAAGCATTAATTACAATTAGAACAGTTTATTTATAGATTGCAGCCTATGCACTTGTAGACACATAGTTATCACCATACTACACTGTTGTAGGTGCAAGATAATTTGACATAATATAATAATAATTTTTCAGAATGTTGTTACACAATTTTGACAAGATAGTGTTCATTCATGTTTACATGGTTATCAATGCTCTAATTAAGGTTTAATATGAAAATCATCTATTGTATATATAATATAGTTTTGTAACTGATTTATGTAAGCCACCTGTCAAATCATTTTTGCACACACGACTGTGCATAATGGTCAGCACATTAGTCCTCATTTCTGCACAGCTATTATTCTAGATGCAATTAGTTTACGCGCCGGTATTTAGGTGATCAGATTATGTGATGAAACTTTGTTAAAGCAACAGTAATCTGGTCATGTTAGGCATTAATGTGCTTAATATTACCTAGCATTATTTGTGGTAGGACAGTAAGCATTAAAATATGTATAAGAAGTCAGTGTTTAAAATATGTATGCACAAAAACGTACCTAAATTATGTAATGAAAAGAGTATCACACCTTTTAAACGCTGACTACTCCATCATTAACCAATGCTGACTGCTTACCTTTACACTTATTAACACTTAAATTCACAGCTTCAAAGGATCCATATTTTACTATTTTTCTTCCTTTTAAAAACTTTGCTACCCCCAAGCAAATAGGCTTTTAATTTAGTAACTGGGGTCAGATGCATCAGTTTTTAATTTATTTTATATTGGTTGGCTAAATTTAAGTAGGTACCTAAGTATAGGTAGTGTTATTCCAAATTGATAGTGGCAGCATTGTGATAAGAAAAAAATGGAATTGTAGAAGGTCTGGATATATTTTCTAGCATTCATAGCAGTGCGAACAAACCATGTAAGAAAATGAAATCGCAACTATCGCTAGCATGCTAGCACTCAATTTTTGAATCCATTTGAATGATCACATTCATCGTTTAATATTATAATAAGTAGTATTTTCGCTTTTATTAGATACAGCGCATGAGTGTTTCGGGCATGCTTTTTTTATTGTGTACTAAAAGAAATGTACAATTGCTCTAACTTGGCCGTGGTATAGTACCCTGGTAGTTTTTGCTAAAACATGTTGGTTGCTAGGCGAGGCGCCGAATTTTTTGCGTGTTGATAAACTATGTATTTCAGTCGACAGTCTCAGATTGACGATCTCATTACGATTTTTTATATAAGACTAAGTGTTAAGAAAACTACATTTTGATATTTTAGTTATTATTCTGTCGAAGCTGTGATGACGCTAGATAATATGTTTATACTCGTTTCTGGTCCCGCAGGGGAGTTCGCTCGGACGCGTCGCTCGTGCCCCCTATCCGGCAAACTGCTTCGATTTTCAAGCAACCCGTTACCGTGTACAAAACCCAGGAGAGCAAAGTGAAGACTGACCTGAAACATGGCACGCAGGAAAAACCCAAACAGCTTTTTTGGGAGAAGCGACTAGAGGTACAATAATGAATGAATGAAATATTATATCAATTTCTCATCACCCCAAAATGTCAGAAGATACAAGGCTGTTAATCATTGAGGAGTTCTCCCGGTACTTCACCATCAGTTGCACTGCACCACATGCATTATGATGAGTATAAGTAGCTTCATATTCTTGAAACACTTACGACTAAGGAGTTCCGGTGGTCATTTCTGGTCTTCACCGAGAGGTGCTTTTAGAATGTACATTCTTAAGGTCTTGCAGGAAATACCAAACTCGCTGTATGTGTGGTTATAACTTTGATTCCCCATGGACCCCATCATCAGATTATGTAACAATGGGACCACCTCGAGAGTATACCCTTTCAAACAAAAAAATAATTAAGTATAAAAAATGTACAACTAGAACCGAAAAGCTTAGCTTAATGCTGGGCAGAACCCCATCACTGCTTTTCAGCTGGAGGCTAACATGGAGGAAGATGGCTGCAATTTAAAGGCAAAGCTGTCTTTTATTTGAACTAGAGAATTTATTTTGGTTAAATAAAATAAGTTACTAGTAATAAAGAAGATCAAACACCTCACTGAGGAAAAAAGCTTGCAAATCGTCAGTGGGATTAGGGCCTTTATTCCTGCGTCCATATATTTTACTTGTTTGTTGTGGTATTTCCAGGGTTTGACGGCATGTGACGCGAACGGAGTGATAGGCACCACGTCACTCCCCAAATACATCAAGCCGCTCGGCCCGTACATCTCGGATGCCACTACAATCCAGTCTCTGGCCACTGCGCTCCACGTGTCTTCCCAGTCTATTACTGGTATGTGGAGAGACATCCTTATTTTCAAAAAGTCGAAGATTACTCGAAATCCGTAGTACTTTTATCGTTTTATTTCCTGCCAAAACCTGACAATATAAGTAAAATGACATAAATTTTTGTGAGATTATCATGTTCGTGATTTAATTTTTTTTTTTTATTATTTTGCCAACAGGTCAGATCGGTTCGAAGCAGGCGATTCTTGAGAACCCGGGCGTGTTTCTGAATCCCGAACAGCCGCTGATAGCGGCGGTGACGATCAGCAAGGAGGACGTGCGCAAGCAGGAGGAGCGCGTGAAGCGCGCGCGGGCGCGGCTGCAGGAGGCGCTGGCGGCGGCCTAGGGCTGCGCCGGCGGCGCGCCCGGCCCCGCCGCGCCGCCCGAGCCCGCCGCCCCGCCCGCGCCCGATCTGCCCGACCAGTCGCCCTCCGCGCCCTCCACCCCGCCCGCGCCCAGCCCGAGGGCAAACTCCCCCGCGGTCGTCGACTCTACTACAGACTAAACTAGCGAATCTTGCATATGTTCTTGCAAGAAGTTTGCTCCTGCGATTAATTTACATCGCTGCTATTTCAGGGCGCTTCATTGACGTTTTGCAAAACTATGAGATATATAGATTTATATATTTATTATTCGATTGATACAGGCTATAGTCGGCTATCCATAGTAAATCGGCCCTTACATCAATTGACTAGGGCTTTTTTTTGTGAGCACCTCTTATAGTGAGGATTATTTATGCTGAGTATCAACATCCTAATTGTGACAGTTTTTGACATATGAATTTTTAAAGGTTTTTTAAATGATATTTTTCGAAGTTTGTTCATGTGATATGTTTCAAATTTTGGAATAATGTTTTTCATTTAGATTCGCGTCACCACGAAAAAGAATAATATTGGTTAAAAAAAATGAAATTAAATAAAAAAATATTTTTTGCTAATTTTAGACAAGAAGTACCGGCTGGAAAATTTTGATATTCAGGTGAATAGGTGTCGCTACTTCACAACCATTAATAATATTGAATTTTCATATTTTTTATAAATAACCTGTATTATCATTTTTCGTGTTGACGCGAATCTAAATGAAGAACATATTCAAAAATTTGAAACAAATAGCATGAACAAATTTCGAAAAAATTAATATAAAAAAAAACTTTAAAAATGTATAAGTAAAAACTGTCATAATTAGAATGTTGATACTCAGCATAAATAATCCTCACTATAAGAAGTGCTCACAAAAAAACCCTAGTCAATTTGGTGGCCGACAGCAGACTATGGCCTAATCGAAAGGCTGCCAGTGGCGACAAATGATTGCCAACTATACGCTTACAATTTAGGCCTGAATCACATGTCGTCCATAGGAAACGGCCTTTTTGGATGAAGATGCGTACGCATCAATTCTCCTTTCGCACGCGTACGCATCTTCATACAAAATAGCCATTCTCTATTGACAAAATGCGATACCGATGCTGGTAGATGATTCAGGCCTTAATGCTGCTGAAAATTGTAGTTGTGCATGGTATGATAGGTTAAGCAAAAGGCATAAGTAAATTATTAAATGTGTCATTCAATCTCATTTATAAAACTTAAGATTATAATTAAGGGTTCTGTAAATTAAGGTTGCGTTTTAGGAATAAAAGTTTTGTAATCTGTATTCAGTTATTTTATTTCTAATATTAATCTAATATTTTCTATTAACCAGGCACAGTTGTGCGAATTGAAATAAGCCAGTTTCATAATGGCCTAATTATAGCACAACCACATTAACGTTTCATCCTGTTTGTGACACGGACTATAGGCATTTTGATACAGGGCCCGTCCGGCATGCTACGCCACTGAGCTTAACAATTAAATTTACATTGATGTCGAAAAGATAAAGTCAAGGTCATAAAAGTCATAAATATGTGTACACGTTTAGTACCTTGTCACTTTAATCACTGTGACATGAAATGAAATATTTATTTGCTTAGAATACGTTACAAGGTCTTAAAGTAGATATCAGGATCAGTATTCAGTCGACTTCTAAATCAACATGCAAAATATTTTGATTATATGTTATTATTTTAAGTTTGAAATGTCCTTATGTTTAATCATTTATAATGCATGCAGTTTATACATGACATTAACCCCCTTACTAATAAACGTTGAGTAACGGCTGAGTAGTTATACAATGCTTTGTCCTTATCTGTCGAATTCAAATGTCACAATGACAGATAAGGACAAAGCATTGTATAACTACTCAGCCGTTACTCAACGTTTATTAGTAAGGGGGTAAATAGACAAGGTACTAAGATGCACACATATTTATGACCTTGACTGTACAGTCACCACACCAGCAAAAATAAAGGTTCATTATAGCCATATTAGCGAGACCTCGGAATGGCGTATGTAGTGGTGTTGGCATATAAAACAATAAACAAGTACATATAATCTACGAATAATTTGAAATTGTTTGTCTTACCTGTTTTACGACTTCCTCAAAACTTTTCAAACCCCATTTCGAGCTCTCGCTAATAAATATGATTGTATAGCCTACATAGCGATTTAATGTTATCACTTAATTTCACACAATTTTTTTGTCTTGTTTGCCGCTCGGATATCCCTATGTAACTAGTCTGTTAGTTAAATCAATGGCACGTCAAATTTTACCGGAAAGGCAGCCGGATGGACCCAAAATGGACGGGGGCGGAGATATGGAGGGGGGAGGGCGTAAAATTGACGAGGCAACCAGATGGAAATGCGGTTGCTTTGAAGTTTATACCCTATTAAATAATGAAAAAAAAATGTCATCCGAAAAACGCGGGCCGTTTTCACACTAGCGAATTCTAAAAATAATTTAATTTTTGTTTTTTCAAACTTCGTTTTTAGACCCGGATTACCACTCGCCATCCGGCTGCCTCTCCGGTAAAGATTGACGCGCCATCGCCTTGAATATGTAACGACAGAGATGAAGACAACCAAGCGAGAAAACACGACTTGTGCTAGCCATACCGACATTTTCAAATTGCCTTTTATTCCGTTGAAAACAAGCAAAAATTATGGCGATTTCAATGCTCTACGAAGATATTTTTTAACCATAATGGTGTTTAACAACTTACATCTATTTTTGGTCAATTCATTATAAATAATCAATCAATGCTCATCCTAGCGGTGGCGCGATATCCATTTGCCTAGCGCACATACCCGAAGTACGTTTATAATTAAAGCTTTCCTAATTATTTTAACCTACACGGCACGCCCAACGTCTTGAATGTTTATTTAACCTTTTGAACGCCACACTTATACATAAACTGTCAGCAACGTGAATTTAACCTTAAGGCAAAATGCAAAGGTACATTTTGTCCTGTGTGTCGCTACTGTCGCTAGCGTGACGGATTTATCAGTCGGCGCCTAGCGGTGCTGATGCATCCGTTAATGGCGCTAAAAAGATTAAAATGCTTAACCTCCTTGAACACAAATACGACTAGAATGATTAAAGTTCAAAAATGGACAAACTTGCATAAAACGTTAATAATCACAATATCATAAAAGGCGATAGATTAACTTCATTTAAAGTTGTAATGAGCGATATTGTAAAATGGACAAACTCTATTCTAAGGCCCCTTACTTTATTAGGTATCAAGCGCAAAATTCGTCTCATTTGCATGAACACTGCCTGTTTACTGTTAACATATAGACAGATCAACAGTTTTTAACTCACCAGTTATAACTGGTGGTTGTTAGGTATACCTAACATAAAATTTCGACAATAGTTGTGATTGATTAGTTAACCGTATTTATGTAGAAAACGACCAGAGCCATCTTTCTCTACAATATTTTTTTATACCACAGGTGTTCCCAACTTCATAAAACCAAACTAGTCAGTTTTAGTTTCACTGTTATGCGAAATACTATACAAATTCAGTACATGGGTTCATGCAAATGAATGGACTAAATATTTCATAAATTACTTATGTCATATTATTATTATTATAATTTGATTCATAGTTGAAAATACTATAAAGCTTAATATAATACTGATAACAATATTGTTTTGCAAGTGGAAAACTAACTACACTGAAGAAGTGGTAGTAGTATCATTATACATAGTAAAAGAGGAATGTTAGAGATATGTTATTATCTTATTTGGTTCAGGCGCATAAAGTCCCATTCTCAGAATGCTACTTTGTCTCTTTCGCAAAAGATCCCTTTTATAACTGTCCCTTTCGCAAAACGACCATTCAACAAAATGTCCCGTTCTCAAAACGTCCCGTTCGCTTAGTTCTTATTTAATTTAATAAAATAAAATACAGGAATAAGATAGTTCGTTCAAATACATAAACAAGTTGTTTAGATCTGTTTAAGTGCTCATAGGGCCGTATTAATAAACTCGTCTTTACTGTGATGCCCATCTCAAGATACGTCAAAGTGGACGTCAATCCATAGGAAACGGACATTTTTGTTGCATCTGGTGACACGCATCTCAGCCAAGGTCAGTTTATATAAACGGCCCTTAGCTTAGTCTACCTATGTCGATACTTCTGCTAGTTTGCGAGGAGGCCTAGTTTTTCTGTAACTATGCATTTTTTGCAGACGGACGTTTTGCGAATGGGGCATTTCGCAGACGGGACGTTCTGATAAAGGCACGTTTTGCAGAAAGGACATTTTGCAGAAGGGACTGTTTGCCAAGGGGGCGTTTTGCGAATGGGACTTTATGCGCCCAAACCTCTTATTTAATTAAAATAGTTTTTAACACTTCATCTTAACTAATAAAAAAAATGTAAATAAAAAATAACTTATTACAACTATTGAGGAAAACAAGATCCTCATAAATGCAATAAAATTTTATTAAAAACATAAAGTAACTACCAATGGACGTTTTTCCACTGCACCGGCACGGGGACGGCGCCGGCACCGGCCCGGCTGCCGGGGAAGCAAACGTTTATGAAATATATAATCATGTTTTCCACTTCCCGGCGCCGGCGACGGCACGGCTTTCATACAATTTTGCTTCCTCAGCAGCCGGGCCGGTGCCGGCAAGTGGAAAAACGCCCAATGTATATTTGAATTAATTTATGTGGAAAGTGTCATATAAATTGTGATATCCAGTTAGAATCTTAAACTTACATAATATTGACAAACAATCCTAATACAAAAATTAAAACATTTATTCATGAGCTCAAGAGGTTTGTTTGTTCTATAAACTGTTGTCTGTAAATATAATATGTAGTAGGTACTTATCAACTGGTCTGTCATAATTGAACCATATACATACATACATTTTGATGATATGTTCATGTGATATGCATATCAATTAGAGAAACAAATTCAAGTCCATGGGTAAAAGTTTGAAAACAACACTGTACCTATTAGAAAATATCCAAGAAAATAATATTGTATTAATCGAGACTGAAAATCTGTCATCCATCTGGATATTATAAATGTTTTCCATTTACTATACATGTTGTCAACACCTTCCAAGTTGGCAATAGTCAAATGATGTGAAGGAATTCTGTTACCAATACCTATGCGGCGGAAATGTTCATTTATAGTATTTTGATCAGAAGTAGGGGTTGGTCCCACATTTAACTTGTAGGAACCAATCCAGTACAAGATGGGGCTTGCGGAGGCAAGCAGCCTAGTTGAAACCTGTATATGCACAAACATGATACAGAAAATAGAAAGAAATATCATGTGCACAACATACACAAAGATGGCAGGGTCATTAGCACCAAAATTCCTGGAATGCTGCCTCTGCCTGTAAGGCACTTTATTAGGGTAACCAAAATTAAATATGTGGCTCCTTATTCCCAATCTCAAACATAACTTCGGATTGTTTTTTATGTAGGATATACAATGATACATTACTAGAAACAGAATTGGTGATGCAAGTACAAAGTTAGGAATCTGCTTTAATTTATAATATTTGAAAAGACCTACATCCCAGTAATGGCTCTGTATGTATGAGTATGACAGGGGCAAGGAGCTGTTGCACCATGGACTGTCCGCTCTACCTGGGAGCACATATTCAGTGTTTGATAAGAACTCTGGTAAATTATGCTGATTAGGTACACAAAATTTTAAATAATTATAAGTCTGAACCAAAACAAATGGAATGAGAGCTATTATCACACTTAAAAACAGAGCTACACAAGATGTTAGTAAAGGAAGCAAAAGGAATGGAAGAACTATTCTACGCTTCAGAGTCCTATATTTGTACACAATCTCAGGTAAAGTCCTCTCAATCACATTTTTGAAACTAGTATAGAGCAAGAATCCCAAGTTAACAGAGCCGTTTGATCTGGCAATCATAGAAAATCCTGCAGGTAGGCCGCTCACAATGTCTATATTAGCAAATCTGAGTGTTTCATTATCTGTACATTTCAGCATAGTATAAAAAGAAGTGAGAGCAAATAACGTCTCTGAATATGGGGCTGAGAAAAATATGCTGGCAGGATTAACACAGTACAGTACTACAGACTTGTAAGCTTTACTCTCACTACGAAGAATTCTCAAGCTCAATCTGTGTAATATATCAGCAGATTTTACAAACATGGCGAGATTTATAAGAGTCGCTGAAATAAGAATGGAACTGTGAAAATTAAAAAATGAGCCAATAACACTGTTGACACCGTACGCGATATATCTGACTAGTAGAGGGAAGAATGGGAAAAAGGCCAGGCAGTTTTCGTAGGTGTACCCGTACTGAGCGATGTGCATAAAGTAGTGCGCATCCCAGCGCTTCAGTCCACCCAGCAGCGCGTCCACAACGTTGTCGCCCCATGTGTGCCGCAAACCCACGTCCTCGGGGCTGATGAATACGTTCGCGTTGTGATCCGGTATTATACAGTTAGATGCGGCTTGTAGCACTAACACCGCCACTCGTGAACTAAAGGCGAACCACAGTAACTTTTGCCGTGGCGAATACATTATTTACGTCTGAAAAACAAAAATCATCTTACGCACCGGCTTACTAGTTAAATACTTGGTCTATGTGCGGATGTGTAAATACCTCGGTGTGTTTTTTATTAAGTCATCATTATCTTTTTTTTGTAATTGAACCTAAACTTGACTTCATTCAGGACAAACTATAAATTATACCAAGAAACCAATTGACTTGACTTCATTCGTTCGTTGTTCAAGTTGCTACTGTCAATCAATGACAAGTTGTCAAGTTGACATGACAACTAATTTTTTTTTATTATTATTAAAGCGCGTAACACACGGAGCCATAATATCTCTTATTAGTCTGTGAATAAGAACAATGTCTATGACGTGGACATTTATTTTTTCTTTGCAAGAAACTTACAGCCTGGCAAAAATGTCGAGCAAAAAAATGAGGCGTGTTCGGAATGAAATTGGCAACAAGATCTAAAGGTTTACTCTAACCTGTGCTGATTGCCATTTGAAAATATGGTAGTTCCATATTTATCACCACACGCACGACTTTTTTGCCAGGCTATACAACCTATGGGCACAGCAAATAATCTTTTGAAGCTAGAAGAAATTAAATACCTGAATAAAAAGAAACAAAAACATTCTGCATCTCTTTTCTTTATTTTATTACTGAAGAAAGAGGTGCAATAGATCCGTAACGTAATTGTTAAATTCTGAATTTACCTTTCGTATGCCTAGTGCCGTATCCGTCCCCAACCAGATTCAATCACATTTTAGTCATTTTGAATTATATAACGTAATAAATAAGGTTTTAAATCAATTTTATTCGAAATTGAATTAATGTACGATACCATTGACAACATTCATTCGATCATAAACTCGCTTATTCGTTTCTTAGGCGCATTATACCCTTATATGTATGGGGTGCGGTATGGAGATTATTTGAGTCCCTTGAAGGACATAGGTCAGTTTTTATCCCGGAAACATAACATTGTAGCGAACGCTGTGACGCTGGCGTTCCCGCGCTCGGTGGATTTCGGTTCAACAAAGCTGTCAACATGACAAGGAAGCTAATTTAGTTTTATTAAAGACTAAATTTGCCTGCGACTCCGTCCGCGTAGAAGTATTTTATCGCTGCTCCCTCGGGAACTGTAAATTTTTTCGGGATATAAAGTAACATGTGTGTGCAGTGCTATTCCAGACTATCTGTCCTTCGATGTTTTCCTCGTAGTAAGATACTCTCTCTCTTTACAGTGTTCAGCCAAGCGCATCACACAAAAAAAAAAAAAAACACTAGGGACATACGAAATAAAACAAGTATTTTACCTTGTTAATTATAATTGCATTCTGTCACATAATAATATTGTTACACCCAGATTCATATCATACGATTTCAGACATCTCTAGCTGTCTAGACACAGTATACGCGCATATTTTACAGTTATTGTAGAAAATGCACGTAAACATTGCAAAACAAGTAAAACTTACAAGCAAATTTGCAATCAACATACTAGTTGTCAAGACTTGTAACAATTACATTACAAAATTAGAAACTGACTGCACACTGATGACAAGTTGTAATAACTGATCCTCATTCCTGTTATGGTTGCCAGCTGCGATTATAATCAAATGTGTATTGGGTAATTTATCAAAAGTACTGTATAACCCATAACTAAGTTTATTCGTGAACAAATAATATGTATACAGAAGGGATTAATAATAAATTCATTTCTCATATATAATTCTGGGTAATTTAATACACTCCCTCAAAACTGAGCAACAGTACTCTTTATACTTTTTACAACTTAAATTTAATGAATTCGCTATAAAACCACTAGAAAATAATATTAAAGTAATATTATAGGCTACAAAAGCTAAACTCTTATAAAATAGTTTACCACCACAACGATTGAATGTCGGTCCGTTTATTTGTTACAAGGGAAAAGAGAACAAAATAACCATCCGGGTCCAGGGCTTCTCGGGCACCGCGTCAACGGCACTGCAATAGATGGAACATTTCAAAAATACTCCAGCCAGGAACTCGCAGGGCCCCCGCACCACAGTGCTATGAGAAGCCTTCTTAAAAATCCATAGTCAACAGCAATGCTGAAACTAACATCTAGTCCCAATACAAATTTGTGACAAACTGTAATTTATGATAAAACGAAAACAATACAGACATGGACAATGACTGTTCAGATAATAACAGACGGTAGATTAGAGACACTAATTGTTACCCCAAATTCTGCTTTGAAATAAAAAAACTTATTTACATAAACGGTTTACTTATTGTAACTTTACGCAACTGAAATATTTGAATGCATCAATAAGAAACGAACATCATTAAATAAATTATACTTCAGAAATATTAACATACTTTCATCGGGGAGTAATACAGAAAGTAATTGAAGTTTTTTTCTACCATATTTACGAAGTTTCTTATGTTTAACAATTTTCATTATAAACTAAAAAAACAAGAAGGAATGAACTTTAGCGGCATAGAAAATTACCTATAGAGTTAAATAGATAAGTATTTCGATAAGTATCGAAGTCTATCCAGCAAAATTACCAAGGCGTCAAGTCTATTTAATACAAATTAGAGAACCCAATTGCATAATGCTAATCCCTAATTAGTCATTAACCTATCAATCCAATATGTTATCCTTAAAATGGATAACCATATTATTACTAATCTGCAAGTAAGTCTGTCTCTATTTTTCATCCACGGCTTAACATTGGATACAATTCAATGCAATGTTGCATAGTTATGTTAACAGTGCACTGGTGGAAAAATATAGGAACTTAATAATTACATACAAATTTTTACCCAGCAAACCGAATGTTTTCTGAGGGCACTACCTGATCGACTTTAATGCAAGACGATTCTTTGGCCATTGCGTAATGTCGACATAATGTTTCTTATGACTAAATACCATTTATTGCCTTAAATGACTTGGACGAAATGTCCTTCGTTTTGAGACTTTGTAATTTAGTCCAATTGGTAATTTTGCCTAGAAGACATTTCGAGACTGATCCAGTATTACTGATGGTTTCGCGCGGTCTACGCGGCTGGCCCGCGGCGCCGGCGCACGCCTCGCGGGCAGAATCGCCGCGATGACGGGCACAAAATTCGCTTGAGAAATGGCACCAAAGAAATTTTGAAAAAACCTTCATTCTTGTTAAATCAGAGTCCTAAAACCCCCCCTACTTCTACTAAATGCCCCGTATCACTTTCGGCCTCGTAAGGCAACTGAATACAAAATGAATCGATTCCTCTTCGTTCTTTACAAATAAAACGTCTTCTACTGTTTTGACTCTTTCGTCAGCGCCATTTCAAGCATTCGTTTTACTGACAAATAAAATATCACACAACTTCCACCACAATGTAAAAAAAATAGTGCAAAAATCAACAGCTGCTTCCCTGATACGAACACGTGCGTACGGCGCGATTACGAATTTTACAGATAATATTGATTTAGAGTGGAGTCGGATAAACGGTTTCAATAAATATTCAACTTTTTTCAGTCATACGGGGGTGCGTTCAGGTTTACCACTTTTGGTGTGTGTATGTGTAAAAGTGCATAAGTGTGTATAGCAGGAGAGCAGCCTACAATTGAATACGCGGGCTAACAGTGTGTGTGTCGGACGGGCGGCAGGAGTGTTAGCTCATGGAGAGCTGCCCCAGTGCCAGTAGCCTCTCCACCGCCGCATTCACGTCGCCGAAAGTCGCGATTAGAGCTGCGGACACAATTAAACCATAAATTTAATTTCACAGGTCACGATTAAGTGGTAGGTAGCAACTACCTCCTAAGTGTGGCCTACAATGTTGCGAGCGCGTGTACGTAAAACTAACGCCATAAATGAAGCTAATTACATTTGTGTGTGACTTATGCAGTAAATGTTGTTCCCGTATCGGGCTTAGGGTGTCAATCGACTGATGGTCAATCGATCTCCGATCGGGTATCGACTGATGACGACTGCCCGTCGACCAGCTGACGTAAGCAACGTAGATTAGTCGACGTCGATCGACAATTAATTAACGGCGATCTATGCCCTTTAGCATTCATAACGAATAAAGAAAGAAATAATGTCAGCGAAGCCCCCCCCCCCTATAATGCTAGAATAAGTAGTATCATTGTCATAAGGTATATTTAAAAAATAACTAACTGTCGAGTTTCTTGCGGCGCTTCTTCTCAGCAGTTGTCTCTTCTTGGGAAGCGATTTTTTTTTGAATCTAAACGTTGTCACAACATAAAAGATTTCGAAAGAATACCTATAAGGACATCTCTATCTAACTCGTTATGAATGCCATAAATAGAAAAAGGTCAAACATACGTCTTTTGTTGTTTCTTATAAATAGTCCGGTTTCTAAGCTAGTACTTATTCTGTGCATGCAATATAACTTTTTGCATCAACTTCAAAATCTCGTATCAAATGAAATCCAAATACCTTGCAAGTTGGCTTCCCGGTTGAGGAATCCCATCGCGGCTAGCTGCTCCAGCTGTTGCGAGTAGCGCTGCTCCGGCGGCTGCGTCGAGTTGGCCTGGTTGTTGGCCATGGCGGCTACCATCCGCTGCATGAACTGTCAACACATGCTTCGTTAGCTGCGCACTATGTGTTGCTCGAGGTGTTAGGTGGTTTGTATTTAAAAAAGCTTAAACACAGTAGCGGAGGTGAGGTGACCAAAGCAGTTGTCCTGTGAAACGTAAAAATGAATATCCGCTTTACGTAATTTAAGTTTCTCCTGAATTGCTGGAATGCTAAGTCGTCGTTTATTGGCACGTTGAGAATGCGCAAGGAATATATTTTATTCGATCTAACGCCAGTTCAATTTTGTTAAGGGATTTTGGTACAGTTGAGGACAGAAAGATGTTTACACTTTTTCACCTTATTCCATTGTAGTAAAGTCCAAAAGTGTATACATCTTTCTGTCCTCGACTGTACTAAAATCAGAGTTTAGTTGTACAATTAACATACGATCAATAAAATGTAATAAATTAGTGAATAAATACAACTTGACAGTGATTGTTTTTGTTACTGAAAACCACAATGAAATTATTGATCAATACTAATTATTTTTCATTAAATAGTTGAACATAAGAACAAAACATACTGAAAAGCTCTTAAAAATTCAAGCCAAAATTACATTAAACAACAATTCAAACGCTACCGGTATATGATTACATATTTAAATTACCAGAGAACGTCAATTGCTTGTTAACTCCGTGTTCGGATCGTTTGTTCATCTCTCGGGTACATGGGAAGACCAATAGATTCATTAAAACTATTGAGTAAATACAGTTTACAGAAGGCCAATCATTATCCATCATTAAATATCAACCCATCTGTTTATAATTAAAATAAAGATTAGTGAGTTTACAAAAAAATGCTGTATTCAATGGACAATTACCTCGAAGATTCAGAACATTTTTGTAAAGATAAAAAAGCTATGAACTGCATAAGGCTTAGGTCTTCATTCTTCAGCCAAGGAACTCCAGACCTAATAAAACCCTATTTCGGCGAATGGAAAAAAAAAACATTTAAACGAAATTTACACATGTTCATACCAAAATAAAGCTATACCCGTAAAAATACAGTGATTGCTTGTAATGTTTATATACAAGAGATGCCTTTCTCTATTGGTCGAGACGACGACGCAGTCGGTAGGCTGACCACTTCATCTAAATATCCTTACTTGTCATTATGTAAACAAATTTCTAAGCTCCTTACCATTGTGACCTTATAGTCTTTTGTCAATAAAATGTCTGATTTATTTTACCTAACTTTAGCCTGCAGGCGCTTCATGTAAGTTTTTTTTTTAGATACGATGCTAGCATCTGGTGCAGTCGGTACACACCTGCGAGAAGAGCTCGGAGTTCTGCTGGTCGCGCGGCGGCGGACTGGCGGCGGGCGGCGGCGCGGCGGCGGCGCCCACGCCCAGCCCGAGGTTGGTGACGAGGCTGGGCGCCGCCGTGCGCAGCTGCTCCATGCCTTGCTGGATTTGGAGCAGCGCATTTAGGGCCTAGAATTTAAAAAAAAAATCACTTCTCATGCTCTTTAAAGTAAGCCAGTATACAGCAACATGTAGCTCATGTCGGAGAGCGCGTTGGAGACGCACCTCAACCGCCCCGGCGTCCATTTCCGAATGATGTCTATGGACCATTTGAAAGGTTAGGTTAACCCATAAACACGTCTACTTGTGTTTTTTAGCATTAGAGTGACGGGTTGCAAGTAAAAAAGAAATTATCCCTTTAATTTTACATAATTGAAACAAAATGTAGAGGGATTTTAGTTAGCTCTTGCATTGCTCGGGTGGCTAAACATGATTGGACATGCCGAGTCATTTAACCAGCCGTGTTCAAAATCTTTGTCTCCCTGTGTATACCCGAATGGGAACACGCCATTATTTTTTTTATTGTAAAAGTTTATAATCCAGAGATGGTTGTTTGCAAAGTTTCATCAAAATCATTTGGATCAATGAAGAGAATGTGTGGGAATCTCAATCTTTGCCTAATTTTTGCTTAACGAATCCAAAAAGCATACCTGTGGATTGGACATCATTTGTTGCATTTCCGGGTTTTGTAACTGGGTAAGCATCTGTGGCATCATGGTCCGAATCTGTTCTTGCAGCTGAGGGTTGTTTGCAAACATCGGATTCTGCAAAATAAATGTTATGTGGTGTGTTTGACTAATATATTAGTATATTTTATTGACACGCCACAAAATCTCTAACTTAATTGTGACAGATCTAGTTAGATTATTAGGAAAGAGCTAAGCCTGTACTTTAAAAATCAAAGCTCGACATTTAATTATCTCCATCTTTCCTCTTGATTTAGTCTCCTGCTTGCCTGCCTGTCTCCTGATAAATATAATTTATATACACCGTGCCAGGGAGGTACTCGAAGGATTTTAACAGCAGATTCCTGAGGTCATAAGAAGTAAAAAATGTTATATGAACATAGGTCCGATTCGCTTTTTTTTTTAATTTTCGCTTTTTTCATACAAAATAATTCAAATATTTTTGCTTCTCTAGGAAACAATGCTTTAGGACGAGCTGGCAACGCTTTTTACTGCATTTCTTACGTATTATGGGGATTCCCCTTGACATTTAATGAATTTTATTTTGTCTCCTTTTCTAACCAGTAATGTTAGAAAAGTCAAGTGGAAGAAAGAGACAAACCCGTGGCATGAAAAAAAAGATGATTGCGTAATAGGCATAGATTATTTATTACCAAGTAGAATCTATTAACTTTTACTCATAAATCCTTTTTAACATAATGGTTAATCATAAGGCATGCCCCTTAGCAACGGTAGCCTGTTTTTCAGAAAAGAGTTTTATCAATTAAATAAATAATGCGTGGATTGTGAGGCCGGCTTAAAGCTGACTGAACCCTCCTGTGATGGTTAATGAGAAAAAGTGACATAGGTGGCCTAATGTAACATTAAGTGCTTATAAACGTTTGTGCCACTGGACAGTTTAGTCGTGAAATTATCTATTTAACCGACTTGAAAAAAGATGATTCTGTACGTATGTTTGTACAGTCGGCCCATAAAAATACTTAGAACCATGTCATTGTGACTGTCATTACCATTGTCATGCTTGTCATTTGACTTTCAGTTTGTAGTTTATTATGACAAGGCATTAAAGTGCTCAACATTTTCGTTGGCCAACTGTATCTTCGCGATTATCTCAAAAACTACTGCACCGATTTCCAAGATTCTTTCGGAATGTAATTCCCATTCTTCCGAGGTAGTTCTTAGATATGACACTATTACTTTCACATGGCGTTGCTTGTAGCAAGCTTAAAACATTCCAGAGTCCGCGTGATTCTGCCTATTTTCGCAATTATCTCAATAAGTACGACACCCGATTTGAATGATTTTTTGACCAATATAATTCTGATACTTTTGTGATAGTTTTAATAAACAATAAGTACCTAAACTAGTTTTTATGAGAGATTGATTGCGGAAAACTTAAAACATCCTAGATTCCGCGTGATTTTGTTTATCTTCGCGATTATCTCAACAAGTATCTACGGTATACTTATTATGAATTTATGAAAACACTGAAAAAATAATGAAGTAATACTATGATGTTGGAGTCGGTTAATTGGTTTTTAAAACATGTTTATTTTTTGGTACCTATTACTTTATCGAAACTCCTTTCATCGAATTTCATTTCATCGGAAGCTAATTTCCACGTGCAGGAGTTATAATTTTTTGGTGGTGTCAGGTCTAACCTAACCTAACCTACGTAACCCATGCTTAAGATAACCTGAAAATAATAAGGTTTCAGCAGGAATTAGCTTTCGATGAAATGAAATTCGATGAAATTATAGGTTTGATGAAAGGTGTTTCGATAAAGTGATGAAATACCGTTTTTTTTACTTATTGCAGTTACTGATGTAGCTCGGATTTGACTACGTATAAAAAGTATGGCTTAAAACGTTTTGATTTATTTTTGTTGGGGATTTTACTAGTCCAACATTTCACCTACTATTGACAATAGATTTCTGTTTACCTAGGGTCTAGGCTAGGAGACTAGGAGGTACAATCGGAGAAGTATTGGCGGCTAAAGTGGACAGATACGTCAGGTACAATGTCGTGCAATCAACTTCTAATTCTGCCCATAGAAAGGGAAGTTGGAAGATGTTCTAAACTACTTACAAATAATTTTAAGGCACGGTAAAGATACAACTTAATTTAATAATAGATAACATGTCGGATAAGCGATTTACACCAAATCAAATAATGATCCAATTATGGCTTGGCTTGTGAACTTTTCGAAAGAATAATAAATATTATTGTTTTAATTGGCCAGTTGTATCTCACGATGGTAAAAATCTAGCGTGTCCAGTCCACTTTCCATGATAAAAGTAGTCCTGCATGTTAGTGTCCTAAAATATCCCACTGCTAGGCACAGGCTTCGCTCCCATTTTACTTAGCCATAATTATCTTGGATAATCTTCCACCAGTCTTAATCGAAGGTACCAAGTTCATTCTGATAACGTCACTTTGGTCGGCTGCGACGCCGGCTTTATTCCTTCGGCATGGTTCATTAAATTTAAATAACAAATATTATACGTATACATCCAGTCTGGGCACAATTCATTGTTGTATTTAAGCCACTTCAGTACGGAAACCATTGCTGTCTGAGGGTTAAGTGGACAATAAGTTACCGATATGATGTAAATGACGCGTAGATGCTTTGATTGTACAGAAATCTTGCATTTTCTGAGAATATGAATAAAATTTTCCCGAACGATTGACATGTAAACAATTACAATGACACAAGCGTACTTGTCAATCTTGTCATATTCATTCATTCTCATGTCTCATATCAAAGGTAACTAAATCCAGGGCATGGCGTAGACAAATATAAACTGTATTTAGTATAGTTTATAGATACATTTTGCATGCGGTCTTCCGTAGATTTTGTTAAAATCCTTCGGGTACCTCCCGGGCACAGTGTATATATCAGGTAAAGTATGTATTTACATACTTAAATACATAGAAAACATCAAACACAACACACAGTAACAAATACATAGAAAACATCAAACACAACACACAGTAACAAATATTCTTGTTTATTACACAAACATTCGGTATTCGCGCACACCGGGTATCGAACCCCAGAGCGCTAGGTTTACCTGGTTGACGAGCTGGGAGGCCATCTCCGGGTCGGCGGCGAGCGCCTGCAGCATGTTGCTGGTGTAGGGCGCCGACAGCATGGACTGCACGAGGCGCGGGTTCTCCGACATCTGCTGCAGCAGGGACTGCATGCCCGGCGTGTTGATGAGGCCGGGCCCGGGCGCCGGCCCCGCGCCCGCCGCGCCGCCGCCGCCGCCGCCGCGCTGCCACGGGTTGGGCAGCGGCTGCCGGTTCTCCGCGCCTTGTTGCGGGTTCGTGCCGTCTGTACGATACGCAGCTATTTTATCACGATCAAATATATACTTACTAGATATACTATACGGTACTAACTGTAATTGGAACACTAGAAAGCGTCAGAAATAAGTCAAAGTCACAGGATCCCGGGATACTGGCTTAGCCTACATAATAGGTATTCTATGTTTAAAGTCAGGCATTACCACTATCTATAGTATTCGATGAAGGACTATTCAAATGCTCAGATGATTTACAAAAAAAGTAGGTGATTAAAAACAGTCAATTACTGAAATAAGCCGTAAATATTGAACATATTAAACGAACATATCTGGTGTGGTTAAACTTCGGCACTGACCTGAATTATCCACTAGGCCAGAGAACGGGTTGCCCGCCATGCTGCTAGCCGCGTTCAGCATGGGCTCCTGTATATCGCGGTACATGCGCTGCAGTGCGTTATATCCACCTGTTAATACACATATTAATGTCAAATGTATACAATCTAAGGAGATATTTTTACGAGTGACGAGTGAGGGAGCGACAATCAAATAGAGTTACCTACCATTAAACTGACTTCATTACCTAAAGCAGCAACGGCAGCGCGGGAGAGGCTGTTTATTCACGAGAATAGGGATGTTGACAGGCAGTACATATATTTCCTATTTCTCCAAGTACACTAAAATATCACGACTGGACCATTTTTCTGTTTCTTTATGATTATTAAACTATCAACACTATGAAATATGAACCATAAACATTAATAATAGCGTTTAGGCACTTCATAAAGTAGTAGCATATTTGACCTGTCAATCAATATCCCTAATATTCATCTTTGTTTTGATTTATTTGCATAAAATATATTAAGGGCTTTGATCATACTTGACCATCGCATCACCGTTGGGCATATATCTTTAAACAAATACAGTTCTTCAACGAAGAGCCGGCTGGTAGCTGTTTGCTTACCAGGAATGCTCTCAAGGTTGGAGAGCGCGCGGTCGTGCGAGCGCATGAGCTCCTGCAGCATGGCGGGATTGCGCGCCAGCTCCATGGTCTGCCGCAGCAGCTCGGGGTTGTTTAGCATGTGGCTGATCTCCGGGTTTCTCTGGAATTACAATAACTCTTTCAGTATAGTGCATCAAGTCTGAATTACATGTCGATCCTTGGATACCATCAGTGGTGAGGGAAGACCTAAATTTGTTGTGGCCCTCTGGACGGCAAGAAGTCCGATTTCATAAAATTAATGGGGTTTTTAAGTAATGTATAAACCTTCGAGGCGCGAGGCCCCTCGGACCGCGAGGCCGTAGGCGGTGGCGTTTGTTATCTTGTTGCACTATAAAATATAGTCGCCATCGCATTATCTCTGGACTGGAATTTTGGAAATTGGTGCAGTAGTTATTGAAATAATCGCGATGATACAAACATAAATATGTATAATGTACATAAATATGTATAGGAATTAAACCCAGAGAGGTTATAAGATGGTTAAAAAAAGATGGTTATTTTACTTTTTTTATTTGATTCATTGTTTATCAAAAACATAAAAGAAATATATAATTTCTAGTGATTATATGCTTTAAATATGTTAGGAGGTAACACATTTCAAAGAAGAATTAAATATGAAAGCCCTTATGATTTTTTCAAAATAATCACTCAAATTTGTGATTTGATAGTTATTGGGATAATAGCGGAAAAAAAAAGAACCAAAATAACTCAAACTTTACGATATTTCATTCACAATATATTTTTTTCTATAACTAAAACAGTCTCAGAGGTGTGAGGGTTAAATTTCTGAAAGAATTAAGATGAATGTATTGGCACGAGATCAAAAAAAAAATATAAATATGGAAAAAAATATTCTTGCTTAGTTTTCCAAGCGTCTTATCATTTAAAGGGCATAAAATACGAAGCTGGAATTTGGTAAAGACCTCTATGTGCATGAGAATATAATGAGGAGAAAACACCTGCAGCGCGTGCATTAATATGATTATTTGAAAAGTGTGGCTGGACTATACTGGCTAGAGTAGAAAACCACTAACATTTATTGCAAGCATTTGGTTTGATGCAAGTCAAATAGTTGTAAATAATCACGTCTCAATATAATTTAGAGCTATTTCTCCTCGCTAAGGCAATTATGCTAACCAGGTTTTATTTATGAACACTTGTTTTTATTAAAATGTTCCATAATGACTTGTCCATTATTGGACAATGGCATTCTTATGACTAATTAATAAGCTCTAAAATCTCCAAACATTAGCGAAATGAAGTACTAATTTGATATAACCATCACTATGAAGTACTCATTTGTTATAACAATCACTAAGTTATTTTTATTAAAAAATCTAGAGCAAGTTAACAATATTTTAATATAAATAAACATGCAATCTATACTAATATTATAAAGAGGTAAAGTTAGTAAATTTGTTTTTTTTTTGTTTGTATGTAAGGGGTAATCACCTTAACTGCACATCCAATTACAAAAATTGTTTCACCAACATTTAGAATGGACTTTCATGGTGGACATAGGGTATATCTTGGGCATAGGCTGGGCGGTCATTGAAAGAGAATGTATGAAGCTTTGCGAGAGAGTGTGTTAGGTAATACGTGCGTAAGGGTAATATTATTATAAATATCTTAAAATGTAATAGTAATAAGAATAATCTAATCTAGAATAATCTTTATATAATAGTCATTTTAATAACAATACTGTACTGACACTGAAATTAATTAGTTATGTTATTGTGTGTGTATGTGAACCTGTAAAGAATTAGGTATTAAACCTGTAATGTTACGTGTTCTTTGTTGTAAGTAAATAAATAAAGAAATATTTTAACTTAAGAAAGTACTGACTTTCCGCAGACGAAGTCGCGGGCGGAAAGCTAGTCTCTGTATATAAGTAGGATGGCCCATGTCGTACGTCATATTGACAGCAGACGTAGACAGACCGAACCAGAATTTTTTTTTCCTTTTTTTTTATAGGTGGAATTGTGTTACGCATCATCCCACACCAAACCAGATAATTCCAGTTTAAAGTTTAAATTGCCAAAAAAATTCAACTTTAAACTGGAAAATCTGAAAATCATGAGACTTTTACTGAGGTTGTGATAGGCTGGTTTGGTGCGTCTTAGGCTGGTCATATGTGACATATGATACAACTTATGGAACACCCTGTAGAAATAGAGGTATACAAATTACATAAGCCATACTAAATGTACAAGAATTTGATAAGAATAATTGTGTCTTGGTTTATACAAGGTCTTAATTTTATTGAAAGGTTTTCATGTTGGACAAAAATCCTTTATTATGCTGTGTTTTTAGTCATATGTGTTAAATTCAACAAATTAATGGTATGTCATCAGGGATTACTTGGTGAATTATTATTTATTTTGTTAAATTTATTTATTTCCCTTTTTTAATACAATAATGTAAGCATATTGAAACATCATGTATGAAAAAGCAAATAACTAATTTTAATTAACAGAGTATACTAATGTCTTGAGGAACTAACTTTATTTGACCTAAAGAATGTCTCCTTTAATTGAGCATAAATAGAAAAAGACACATACACCATGTCTTTTCTTGTTCTTCACATAAGATGAACTAGGTCATACTTGCACAAAAAGTAAATCAACTCACAGCCATTAAGTCTTGCATCTGTGGATTGGATGTAATGAGTGTGCGCATGTTCTCCGGGTCGTTCATCATCTGCTGCACCAGCGGATTGTCAAGCACCTGGCGCAGCATATCAGGGTTGGACAGCAGCTCCTGCTGCATCCGAGCCTGCTCAACAGAAACACATTATTACAATTTGTTACCAAAAGTGATGCAATGTTTTAATTTGTAAAGTACTTGTTATCAAAGGTAAGTTTTACCAAAATGAAATTTCTTGACAGGCTATGAAAAAATACAGATTATATCCACAACATTAGTAACATTACACAAGTTTTTTACAAAGTCAAACTAAAAATAGTGAAGGAAAAGTTATTAAATGTAATTATAACAATATATTTGCAAGTAGGCTTATTTGCAAATAATATCTAAATTAATCTAAGTATCACCATCAACTTGATAAAAAATAAATGGAAGGAATAAGGTAATCTAATAAGACCTGTCCATTTCAAATTTATAAGCCACTTGCCTGTAAGTCCATAAAAGTGCTCTGTCCAAGGCCCAAGCTCTCTAAACCAGCTAGACCTCCTAATGAGTTTAATCCAAATGGAGTAGCACCAACATCAGCTGAAACAACAAAAAGTTTTTACATAGGTAAACAAATGATTGAATATACGACAAGGTGACATAGCATATATTGAACAGTTATATTGTTGTATACACGTCAGTCGACGAGCGGTTACCTGGCGGGCGGCGCGGCCCGCCCTCGGGCTCAGGCCGCGGCGGCGTCTTGATCACGAGGTGCACCGTGAGCCCGTCCTTGATGTTGTGCTGCTTGAGCGTGTCGGCGTCGTTCATGATCTTCCCGGCGAAGATAAGGCAGAGCTGCTCGGGTTCCGACCCAAACCGCGGACCGAGCACTTCCTTCAACTAAAATCATCACAATTACTTACACGCCTGTTGCCTCCCGATTAAATAAATGTCGTCACTGATTGCGTATGCAATATCTGTGTTATTACGCCATGAGTAAGGTTTCCGATGGTGGCGTACTCACTTTTTTGATGTCGGCATCCTCCTCGATATCCACCTGTTGTTTTTCTTTCGGGGTTTTAACTGTAATCGTAATTTTTTTGGGTTCATCTTGGCCCTCTGCCATTTTGGCAAATTTAGATGACTGGACTTTGGCGGAAAACTGAAAATATGTACAAGCACTATAGAATTTGACGAGTCTCGTTGACTTGACTTGACGGCTCATAAATTTCTTGTCTATGATCTATTCGTGTGGACAATGTTGCTAGCTTTAAGTTCTTTTTAAAAAATGGATCAAACTATTTTCCAATGCCGATTTATGGAAATATAATCACGCACATATTATTATATTCAATGTAATTATCTATTGGGGTACAGTCGAGAACAGAAAGATATTTACACTTTTTCACCTTATTCCATTGTAATAAGGTCCAAAAGTGTAAACATCTTTCTGTCCTCGACTGTATATTATACTATCAATATTATCACGCGATACTCCCTATCTTGCTAAGGTAAAAGACAGTTTTTTCACACAAAAGTAGGTACTGCAGCAGTTGCAACTCTGCAGGGTAGCGAGTATTGCGTGATAATATTTGTAGTGATTTAACGGGATGATACAGGTCAGAAAAAAGAGTTTTGACGTGATGATCGACGGAATTACAAATTTTTCAAGTGACAACCACACATTGAACACACAGAATAAGTACTCGCATAGAAACCGCACTATAAGATAGCACCAGCTATCTTTCCCTACTTTTTAGATTACGTATTCGATAAGAGGAAATGAAACAAAAAGTAGGCTGTTTTTTTTCTTCTTTAACTGTGATTGCCGAAAGGTTGTAAGATGTCAAATTTGAATGGACCACGATGAGCCCGCCAATGGACCCTCCTCGAACGAACAACAACAACGAACTTTCAGTACTACAAAATAAAAAAGTCGATATGGGAATAGTTCATTTTGTGTCAAGGTGACTTCTTTATTTAAGGCATCCATTAGTTAGACGATAGGTTTAGCGTCAGTCAATTCAATCAGTCATGACTGATGGTGCATGACGCAAAAATCAAAATATCTGGATAATTATCATGCAAACATCAGTCATCACATTAGACGGTAGGTTATCCGTCCTTCACAGCAGTGACTGTGGCAAAACTGACAGCAAAACCTCCCGTCTAGTGGATGCCTATAACCTGGCAAAAAAGTCGAGCGTGTGGTGACCGCTGGAACTACAATATTTTCAAATGACAACCAGCACATTTTAGAGTAAACCTTGGATCATGCTGCCAATTTCATTCCGAACAGCGCCCTCATTTTTTTGCTCGACTTTTTTGCCAGGCTTTGTAGGTTTATTAGTTTGACCGTGATGTAAAAATATATCGATATTTTCAGATTTCCAAAATATGAAAACTTGATAGCAGAATGGATTCGGCAAGCAGGCAGGGAAAATTGGATACTGAAGAGATACAGCAGACTATGGCAAAGGAACAGACAGCCACACGAGTGATCCTGTAACCCTTTTTTGGTTGGTTGCTATCCCCAATATTCTAAATAAAGCTATTTTATCGCGTTCTATTCTCATTTTGAATTATCTTAAAGACTAAATACTAAATAGTACTGAAATGTTGCCATAGAATGCCATAACTGCAACGCGATATTTATACAACGGGTCGTGAGTAGCGCGCTTAAATACAGTCAGCCTAAGTCAACCTCCGTTTGAAGTTTTCCGGATGTTGGGAAAAGCGGAAACGATTATGTCGTTGCGGTTTAGTTTATTTGACAAGACGGCTGACATGAAACAAAAACAAAAAACAGTTTCCAATAATGTCTCTCGCAAAATTTTAATGACTATATTAAATAAACGTGAGTTCTGTGTACTGAATATAAAATATAACTGCCACAAGGTTGCGGTCAGATCAAGCTATAGTAATAGTTTTTTTTTCACGTTTTAGGTTTCCGTTGGTAGGAGACAATTTTCAGCAATAAGTTCCTTGCATTGAAACATTATTATTGCATTCCGGAGAATGCTTGTCTCACTTTTTTAGGTTCCCCGATTTTATCAACTGAAACATCAAATGGAGGTATATTATATACTTGCTGTATGCTCTTTTATTACCTATAGTGACGCACTCGTGTAGAAATATCTTTATAAATATTTTGCCCAAAGTTGGAGTTGGGAGACACTTTCTTGCGCGACGAGGACCGGCCATCCAGTCGCAGTTCTAAACAAGCTTTTCCAGTTCCAAACAAAAGAAAAAATGATAAACCACAAGGTACCACTTCCACTCAATAGTTTTTTACATTAGCCACATGAGAGATATTGCTGCATTTTATAAAGCCAGATAATTTATTTAAACCCAGTGCAATGACAGCGTGATCTGTGCAAGTAAGTAAGTTTGTGGGTCAAAAAAGCGCTCGTACCTATTAGTCGGGATCATCCCGGCCTTTTTTTTTTTTTTTTTTTAATTAAAATGTATTGCGACTTGTTTGTGCCACAAAAACTTACTGCTGCTATACCATAATAAACCTTTGTACCTAAGCCACGCCTAATCTTTCGAACGCGATAAGTCCCACCCCCTAATACCTTTCGCCACAAATAGCGTCTATAATCGTGCGTGTGCGTATATGTAAGCGTGTGGCACAAGGCCCGTTCTGCCTGTGAGTAAATTAATTATTTGGTAGTGGGATTTACGCAATTAGGTGGGCCCGTTCGAACCTGTAGGATCATAATTACCTACCGCTCTTACACTCTGTTCTCTGAATTTATTTTTATTAGAGCAACCGTGTAACGACAATTTGACTGGCGGGGCGCGCTGTACATACACATAATATAGGTACATAGTAACCGCTGGGTTTGAACTCTGAACCTTGCGGTCTAGAATCGACACCCTAATAAGTCATTACGCCAACTAAGTACACTTACAGCTAAGTATAGTCTTTTGTTTTGCAAACTATTTGCAAGAATTCTATGAGTAATTGATCCGAATGTGTTACTCGGCGTTACGTCGACGAGAGCGATCTTGACGCGAACGCGAAGTATTTGTATGATCGCTCATTGATGATGAATTAATTGCAAGTATGCAGAATGAACGGTAAGTTGCGTTCGGCAGCGCGGCGCGCTCCCGGCGCGGTGCGGCAGTCATTACACTGCAGGAAAACGTCGCGTTGCGCGCGACGTTCTCTTGCAATCTCTATCCAAGTTAACACATTTTTGTAGCCTTTATGGCCGAAATCATACAGAACTTATCTAACACCTAGTCTATAATTTTTTCTACATCCATGGTTACAAATACAACGCGAAAATCACGCCGCGCGCGGCGTAACTATGTGTGACGGCCTGCATGTACAACTCCTTGTTAATTTCCACACTAAGAACGCGCCACGCTATTGTGTCGTGCGACGCCAAGCCGGCTGTTTGACGAAGGCTTTAGAGAATGTCCAATTCTATATGATCTGGACCATTAAAAAAAAACTACAAAAATGTGTTAACCTGGTTCGGGATTGCGAAAGAACGCGTCGCGATAAGAATACGCCATCGCGCCTCGCTGGGCGCGGCGCGCAGCGTGTTCTGCTGCAGTGTGACCGCCGCGCCGCGCTTGCGTCGCGCTAAGAACGCGCTACGCTACTGTCGCGCCGCGCCAAGCAGGCTGTTAGACGAAACCTTTATACGTAATAATAATAACTCAATGATTGAAGTGATCCATGACTGACTGTACAATCGACCAATTTTATATCTAGGCTGTCGAGAAGGCACTATAATCAAAGCGGTAAGTTTTTTGGTGGCACAGAGATTCAGTGTTTTATAACAAAATTCCTAGTATGTACATACGTACATATGCCTTACAGCAGAAGAAAAGACAAGCGATATTATCGCGAAGGAAGACCGGGAGACAGCGGAGACGATAGCGTCCATCATGATGCGTAACTACGACAGCAAGATGTTCGGAGAGGATGATACGTCACAACCCACGTCACGCGCCGCGCCCGTACTGCCGGCAGAACCCACCCGCAAGAAAAAGAAAAGAAAGAGGTACCTATAGCCTAGAAAAAAAGTCGAGCGTGTGGTGACAGCTGGAACTACAATATTTTCAAATGGCTACCAGCACAGCTTAGAGTAAACCTTGTATCACGTTGCCAATTTCATTCCGAACAGCGCCCTCATTTTTTTGCTTGACTTTTTTGCCAGGCTATAATGTGTATGATTGAATCACAATTGACGAGTGAAAGGGATGGTGCATCCTAACGTGGTAACGATTCTGGTGCCTGGGCATTGTAGTATGCGATGGCCATAACGGTCTCTGCTAGACATTGGCCTTGTTCAAATATCTAACGAACGGTCTTGTAAAAGCCTTATCAATCAAATAATATCAATACGAATAAGTACTATAGGTAATGATGCTGCACCAAACTTTTTTCATAGTAATGAAAAAAGTTAGGGTAGTAACCCTCGCCCCAGAATATTGGAGCTGCCCTTTTCTTTTGTTAGCAGTGTTTTTTTACGCCTCACCAGATCCCAGATATCGATATGTCTCACGAACTGCCGGTACGAGTCGATCCGGCGGGTGGCGAGCGCGTTCGGCATGCGCGAGGTGTGCGAGGAAGAGGCGTGGAACTTCTACTGGACCGACATGTCGGTCTCCGTCGAGCGAGCCAAGGAAATGAAGCGGTTCCAACGCATCAACCATTTCCCTGGAATGCTTGAAATATGCAGGTATAGAACTGCAACTTAAATGGTCTTGTCTTTGCACAATGGCAAGAACGTCGCAAATTTTTAGCGAGCAATGTGTGGTATTCGAAACGGGAATGCATTGCATACAAATTTTATATGCAATTTTATTTGTAAATGTATTCTCTGGTTCGACAGCCGAGAATAGCACACCGTGTGCTACACGGTTTTAAACCACAGTTTCTTTCTACCAAGATGACCTTGGTAGAAGCGAGCGGCTACACGGTTTCAAACGAGCCCATTTCTTTGAAGTGCACGCCTATCTGCCAAGGGCGTTTAAAGGTCATACGAAATTTGGTTTAAAACCACTGTCTACACCGTTTTAAACCGTGGTTTCAAAACCTTGTAGCACACGCTTTACTGACACGAATCGAATGACATTTTTCGTAAAATCTCTGCCTGTGTTCAATGGCACTTTTGACTGTTCCAGAAAAGACCTGCTGGCGCGAAATTTGAACAGAATGCAGAAAATTTATCCCAAGGAATATAATTTCTTTCCTAAAACTTGGTGCCTTCCAGCGGAGTTAGTACTTATTGAAAAACATAAGCATTATCTTATCGTTGATGATTGACTCAAGGGTTTAAATAAAATAAAATTAAAACAGTTTATTTCGTGTAACATAATTTGATACATAATGTGGTTAATATGTTTACAGTTTTGGTGAAGCTTTAAACTACAGTAAGTCACGTAAAAACAAAACGTTTATAATAAAACCCGAATGCGGCAGCCAAGGCCGTGGCATTTATTTGACTAAATCTCTCAAAGAGATCCGGCCTACGGATAAATTGATATGCCAGGTAGGTACAAACCGCAATAAATCCCGCATCCTAGTATAGAACTTTTTTCGTTACAATATATATGATACCCCTTGCTCAAGTTACTAGATAGGTAGGTACAGTCGAAGTCATAAATATGTTTACACTTTAGTACCTTATCTATTCAACGTCGTGTTTTAAACTGTCATATGAAATTTTCACAGCGATTAAAGTGACAAGGTACTAAAGTGTAAACATATTTATGACTTCGACTGTACAATAAACTCGGGGGATACAAATGATAATTATTGTGATTTGTTTCAGGTATACCTCTCAAAGCCTTATCTGGTGGATGGTTACAAGTTTGACATTAGAGTATATACGCTTATAACGTCGTGCGATCCCCTCAGGATTTTCGTCTACAACGAAGGCCTCGTTAGGTACACAACTAAGTTAATTTTTAATTAATTTTAGCGTAAAAACGAGGGAGCCTTTACGTCATCCATTTTTTTTTGGGAACTTCGCACATTTTTGTATTACTTACACGAACCTAAATTATGAGATGAAGCTTTTGCCCGCGACTTCGTAATTTATCGCTGCTCCCTCGGAAACTGTCAAATTTTCCGGGATTAAAAGTATCTTGTATCTTTCCCCGGGACAAATTAACTCCATACCAAATTTCATCGAAATGGTTCAGCGGTTTAGCCATGAAAGCGTAACAAACAGACATATGAACAGAGTTACTTTCACTTTTATAATAATAGTATAGTATAAATAGATAGCCCGTGATTTAAAACTAGACGAATAAAGGAAAAGTTTTACCAAAATTACATGATGGAATATAATTTAATTATCTTTACGTTAAATGCCTGAGCTATTCCCGATACTTGACTTCTAATAAAGTCAGTCCATCCGTTCGAGCCTTTGCTGAATAATTAAATATAAGAGTTATCGTAAAGCATATCAAGGCTTCTGTGCGTGTCGCAGATTCGCAACGAGCAGATACGCCGACCCGAATGTAAATAACACCACGAATGTGTTCATGCACCTCACCAACTACGCACTGAACAAGCACAGCCGGACCTACGTCTACGATTCAGAAGCTGGCAGTAAACGGTAAGTCACAGCCTGAAATTTAACAAGTAGAATAAAACTCCTACGTTAAAAGTTAAACGTTTAACTGTTTCCGGGACTAGACCTATTTTGCGAGTGAAAACTAGCGACCCCATTGTAACATCCCGGGCATTTATTTGGACCCCAGTGTAACAAGTTTTTACTTGTCGTTTCTCTTGTTTTGCATCTTATCCCAGCAGCTGCAGTCAATAGATAGAAACAAACGACGCGCCACACAATTAGATCATGCATATCATTGACTCGAAGCGGGAGGGGTTCGACCCCGGGGTGGACCCATCCACATTATACGCGCGGCAAACCCTCGAACATTGGCTCGAAGCGGGCGGGGTTCGACCCCGGGGTGGACCCATCCACATTATACGCGCGGCAATCCCTCGACCATGGCTCGCGCGGCAGCCGGGGAGGCGGGAGGCGCGGGGTCGAACTCCGCCCGTTCCGAGCCAATGTTCGAGGGTTTGCCGCGCGTAATGTGGGCCCAGCTTAGCGTCTTATATATATTTGATGACTCGTTGTGATGCACCAAAGTCCTCACATCATTATGAACTGAGAGTACAACAATATTAATTTAACAAAGAAAACTTCCGGCCATTGATGTCGTTAAAGGCAATAAATAGGTTTAGTACAACGTTTACTACGTTTCCGGGGCGTCAGCAAGATATCAACGTTGAACAAGATCCTGTTGTCGCAAGGCATCGACCTGGACCGCCTGTGGCACTCGATCGACCAAGTCATAGTGAAGACCATAATCTCTGCGTGGCCGATCCTCAAACACAGCTACCACGCGTGCTTCCCCTCGCACGACATGGTTACCGCTCACATACATACTAGCACTTTATCGATACGTAAACACCGTCATTAGAACACTATTAATTAGTATTTGCCAACATTTCATTGAAGTTGTACCGTATCGTTCAGTGGCGGCGCGTGAACATTTTCTGTGGGTATCAATTAAGTAACGTATACGTTTTCGATTAAGCTAAGCGAGTTTGGTTTTTTAGACGCCGAGCCACTGCAATGACACCTTGATCTAGTTTTTATTTTATCAGTTTTATGGTAATCGTGCTATAAAATATATTTACTTTTTGAACTTACAACGTAGGTTTAGATAAGACAAACGTTGTAGGTTCTGAATTAAACTAAAGTAGAAGTAGGTACTGCTTCATCTATTACCTTTTTATCGTAGGTTCTTTTTAAATATTGTTATCGTGTTTTATAAAGTTTATTCCGAATCTGTCTGTTGACAGTTGACAAACTGTATACTTATCGTATCTCACTCTTACATTAAACGTCGTTTTCATTGCGTCGCTCACCGTTTGTTAATTTACTGAGTGCGGAGTTCACCAACAGTTAAACAGATGATTAGGAGTTTAAGCTGTCAAAATGTATTGACTAACAGCCGATTAAGATTTAACAGTCCGTTAAATTAGTTGGTGAAGTCCGACATAAAGCGCAGTGCCGGGTTAGCCATTGAACAAAGTAAGGAGCTGCTGGCATCACGGGTCAGGTGGCGCCATAATAATGTTGAGTCATACATAATTCGCCTACAAACTGTTTAGCAGTTTGGCGAAGCTGTTTCAGTATAAAACCCTGTGTACTTATATTATGAAATAAATTAAAAAAAAAACAGATCAGAATTGTCACAATAAATTGACATGCAGACACTGGGGCCCACCACCGAAAACGCTTCGGGCACCGTTGGGTCTTGATCCGGCACTGCTAAAAGCATTGTAATCTCAAAGGTTGTATAGTAAGTAGAACCACAAATCGACGGGTCTCTGACTCAATCTCGTATATGAAATTTTACGAAATCCGAATATCCACTTTAGGTACACGTCCTAAAGGAGATATTCCAATTTCATAAATTTTCATATACGAGGTTGAGTCAGAGATCCCGTCGAAATATGTTACAGGAAAATATTTTTTGCCATGGAAAAAAGTGATCCACCAAACGAATCAAGTAACTTAGGAAGCGGTAAATAATATTTACTGAGTAAATATTTAATATACATTATTATTTGCTTCGCTTAGTGGACGTCAAGCTGGTATATCACTTGTCTCTATGCCAAAAATTATTTTCCATGTAACTTATATTTGTGGTTCTGACTATAATAGGCGCTATTTTGACACATGTCCTGAACACACACACGCTACACGGCCGCACTCAGAGACGTAAATTAACTTTTAAGTTTGATTAAAGTTGCTGTTGTCACTTTCGTTGCTATAGCAATAGAATAACTGCCGCACTCAGAGATGTCAATTAATTTTTAAGTTTAATTAAAGTTGCTGCGTCTTATTCTATTGCTATACTAAAGAAAGTGACAGCAGCTACTTTAATGAAACTTAAAAATTAATTGACGTCTCATAGTGTGGTAGACAGTTATAGTTAAAAAAATATATTTTTAATCATATTCGCTAATACTGTACTTATTTTATTAATTTGAAGAAAATTAAAAGTTAGTTTTATTGACAATATAATTTTTTATTTATTTACAGGTTCACGCTTGCTTCGAAATACTTGGGTTCGACATACTTCTTGATCACAAACTACATCCTTTTATTCTGGAAGTAAGTTTGTCGTTACTTCACTTGACAGCAGATTTAGTCTCCATACTTACTATAAGCTTGCTCGACGCTTTTACCGATTGTTCTAGATTCGTAAGGTGCTTCGAAAGTTAAGGATGGGTTTAGGAAAGCAAGTCTATATTCTGCCAGATAATTAAACTCTCTGGTCCCGCCAAGTAGAGTAAAATACACGGTTATAGGTATCCAAAATACCGTTATCGACACCTAAGTGGTTGTAGAGTTACCACCTCTATTAGTATAAAGGCAGATTTCTCTCTCTCTCTTAATTTAAGAGCTTTGCTCTTGTCGGTGGAGCAATTTCCATTCCTCTCTCCTCTCTGCCAGCTCCTTGACCTCTTTATACGACACTACCTGCACCTTCTCCTTAATTTGGTCCATGTAGCTTCTTCTTGGTCTTCCTCTCCCTCTCCTGCCTTCAATCTTTCCCTCTATAAGGTTTTTGATAAGCTTGTCGTGCCGCAAAAGGCAGATTTACACAGGGTCAATTACTGACTCCAAAATCGAGGCAAGTCAGTGCTGACCCGATACTGACATAGTCTTAATTGATTTGGAGTCAGTAGGTACAGCGCTGTAGCGTCAGTGCTGACTTCAATATTCCCGCTTGAATATTTTGAAGTCAGTCCCTGCCCCCGCCACCCGCGCCAGTGGTACTGACCCTGTCTAAACGATCAAGTCAGTACTAGTTCGGTTCCTGGCGCTGCGTTTTAGGGTGACGTCGCATCAGGGTGCTTTTCTACTCGAGAACCGAATAATAAGCGAAAATTTAAGATTAGTTCAACTTTTCTGTCGTCTATCTATTTTCTTATCCAAAGTCGCTTTTTTTTATCTCTTTTTTTCTATCTTCTAACATTTCCGTCAACTCTTCCAAAAGTAGATAAGAAAATTTTCTCAACAAATAGGTAATTTAATTTTTTCATTGACTTCGTAACATTATGCGTATACACCGTGAAGAAATTACCACGACTATCTGCCGCACTCCGAGACGTCGATTAATTTTCAAGTTTCATTTAAGTTGCTGCGTCTTATTCTATTGCTATAGCAAAGAAAGTGACAGCCGCAACTTTAATGCAACTTAATAATTAATTGACGTCTCTGAGTGCGGCAGTATGGCTACATGTAACTAAACAGTGTGGTCAGTTCTAGGCGCCAGCTCTGACGCCTGTTACTGACCCTGTGTAAATCTGCCTTAACTGCCAACCTTCGTGATGTAGTACTTAAGGAAGGAGATTTCCTTTAAATAAAATTGACGGTGGCGTAGGGCGATGGCGCGATAAAGACTAAAGAAGGCTAGATATACACCTACGAGCAGGTTCACGTAAGATTTTACCGGAACGACAAATGCATCGGATGCATATGTGTTTCTATAGCACTGCAGCATTAGATCGACCCATTTACCGGAGAGTTTCGGCCACGATTTCGGTCGGGTCGGATGTAATATTGGCATACTGCTTTGTATTGCGTCGTTCGCACTTACGTCGGGTTGGAGCGTTTGAAATGTTCCAACTGCATTTCGCTCGGCAATGATTCACCCAATATTTTCTTTGTCATTTTCTCTATCTTCTATTGAAATACCACAACAACCAGAACGTCGTCTCAACATCCTGAAATTAACTCAAACTGCTTTGTAATGACCACGTAACGACTGTGACCTAATGTGAACCCGCTCGCTCTACCTTGTTATTATTATTAATCCGACGTTTTAACAAGGTAACACCTACCTATTGTCCGCCCGCCCAACATTGCGTAGGTGAATCATTCACCGAGCTTCCACACGGACACGCCGCTAGACCGCGAGGTGAAGGAGTGCCTGCTCACGGACACGTTCACCATGCTCAACATCTGGCAGTGCGACAAGAAGCGCGTGCTGGAGGAGGACCGCAAGCGCATCCGCGACCGCCTGCTGCAGACTAACAAGTATGTATAGTCTGACCAGGACGGCTAGCGCAAGTCGCCCGCGACATGTTTGTCACTCGGATCTCCCTTTCAAACTAGTCTGTAACGACAGAGACGCACTGAGCGACAAGCGAGAAAATATAAGATGTTCTAAGCGCGCTGAGTCGACAAACGGAACTAAAATTATTTTTACCAGAACAACTACATTTTTCCATACTAAATCACACATGGGTTGCCACAAGAAAATAGTTTTGATATACAGTGGAGGTATATACAGTGGCGCTCCTATTAATTTCTACTTTTTTTGCCAAGATGTAGATGTATCCAGGTTAACTGTAAATAAGGACTTACGCGAGTGCTGCTTCTTGCATTAGGTACTTAAATAATTCTAGAGCAAAAATAACGTAACGAACAATAAACTACGAAGAAAATGCCACACCAGCGTGATATTAATACACTACTACTGAAGCTGTAACAGCGAAAGGCAAAGCTAGCAGAAAGTATCAAGCGGTCCTCAGGGATCTTATCTAGGTCCCTCACTGTTCAACATGTTTACAATCGAATCGTTATTAATTTCTGTTTACATTAGATTTATTGCAGCAAATAAGAACGTGACTGAAGACATTTTTTGTATTTTAAAATAGGTATTCTGAATACGCACCAGCAGAAGAAAGGGAGCCGGAGAAAACTCCGTGGCAAACGCAGATACAGTGGGAAGAAACGCATTTGGGTAATTTTAGGTAAAGCTTTTTTATACAAACATGTTCATTTCTAATACATTTATTCACTAGTCGTGCCTAATGACGATTAATTATTTCTTATTTGACAAAAACATATTTATGCTTAAACCGTTATATAACATAAAATAAGTTACATAGGCTTATTACATCGGTTAGGTTCTTAGAATATTTTATCTAATGTTGGATTTGTGACCACTTAATAAAATGAAATCCTGCAGTAGGAAGTACCTATTTGCAAAATGAAATTTTATTTTTATTAAAATAATAACCAACTTTCGGCTTCGTCAGCAGACATCATATTTCATAGTAATCCAACTGACAGATTGGTTCAATTTTCAATTCACTCTAAGTCCGAAACGTAGGTTAAAATTAAATTTTAGGAGTTGAAATGAATAAATATATAAATAGGTACACGATTTTAAATAAAAGAAAACGAAAAGATAAAATTTACTGGCGATTTACTACCGAAGTATCCGATTTTATAGCTACTAATTAATAGTCAATAGTCATTCCCCACTTCTTAGGACAATATGCAATAGCACAATTAGCTTTAACACGATACTTTAATATAAAACAATTACACAAAATGAATCTTAATACCGCGTTTCAAATTTTCGATAAATTGGATGAGGTAGGTATTGCTCAACTCTCGCAAATAATGGCGGCTGGCCGGCCGCACCGGCACGCATCGGGGACGTGTCAACCGGGTAATAAAGATTTAGCGCGTAACTATAGCCGCGCAATACATTGCGCAATACGCGCGTTGTTCCCAGAACGTCAGCAATGGTTAGCTAGCAATGTATGCCGTTACTGTCGTACTAACGCATTATAAGTAAATACCATACCAGAATACTGGATTTTCTAGAATATTAATAAATACACTAGAAATCAGTCCTGGGGTACCTTTAAGATCTTGGTTTCTTATTCGACACGATAAAACTGCACAACACGGCATTTTATTATTTTTAAAGTCACTTAAATCGTCGACCGAGTCTGTACTACAACTGAGCTGCGTTTGACAATAACATGAGCGTCTGATCATGAGCGCGGTATCACGCGCCACGCCCCTTACCGCGTCTATTAGTATTTCTGTGGTCTGTGGTCATGCGCGACTGTACAGCGCACTCCTCGGGGTGACAGACGCGCTTCTCTTCCATTGCCTCGTTCGGGGACTGTCACCCGCGGGGACTTTTGAACTGGAAATGTCTATAGAATTGGTTGGGTAGCCAGGTAAAAATTTGCCTAGGTTAAAAAAAAACTGTAATGTATTATCGAACTGTTGAGACGGAAATGCGATCAATGATGCGAAGCTAATGATACGGCCAACGGAGAAAGGGCAGTCTAGGACAAGGGTCGGCAAACTTTTTACACAAATATAATATCGATTTTTCGGAAGCTCAAAAAGCCACAGTTTTCTGTTTCAGGTTTTTCACTGTATAATTTTATAGAGCCGCATGCGGCTCGCGAGCCGCGGTTTGCTGACTCCAGGTTTATGATAATCTGAAAACCCCTTAATTTATATTGGCTTCAATAACAAAAAGCCGGTCAAGTGCGAGTCGGCGGGCTCGCGCACCGAGGGTTCCGTACCGCTTAAACCGCACTTGGCCGGTATTTATTATTTGTTGATTTTCTTTAGGGTTCGCACTATAACCACACCAAATTTGACGCTTGTATGTATTACCGTCTGTACGCTAGAGCATAATAACGTTGATAAAAAAACGTTTCTTGCATTTAATTTCTAATTTAATTTAATTTGTTGTTATAGCGGCAATAGAATTATATACTGTCTACTTATTATAATATGTTGGGGCCACACTAACGAGAAACGCCGTTAAAAATCAACGTTCATCGCCTTATGCGTAGTATGCATAAGGCGATATACGTTGATTTTTATCGGCGTTTCCCGTAAGTGTGGCCCCAGCATTACGGTTCATGAGATAAGTACGGCCCGCTGACAGAGACGGACGGCCGGACAGCTGAGACTTAGTTAGAGTTCCGTATCCGGTTCCATATCCACATATCAGCTTATAAAAAATAAGAAAAAGAAAATAAGAGCAAGCGTTGTTTTGGGTGCAGGCGCGTGTACCCAGTGGGCGAGCAGTACGCGTGCCTGTTCCAGCAGCCCTCGGGCTCCCTGTACACGGGCACGGCGTCCTCGCGCGCGCGCGGCGACTGCACCCGGCTGCAGCGGGAAGAGTTCCAGGTATTACCACTTCAAACAAGCGAAATGACGCTAAAGGTTTTATTTTTGTCTTATCTTTTTTTTCTAGTTTGCGTCTAGCTTTTTTGGGCCAGTGCTTTTAATTAGATAGGATACAACAATTAGCAGTTGTCGGAAAAAGTTTCTAGTTTCATTATACTGGGTGTTTTTTTATTCGTCTTAAACATTTTGGGGGTTAAATCAGTAAGTTATACTGACCAACTTTCACTATGGGACCAAACCCGAAATCGCGAAAAAAAATTTGACCCTCCCATACAAAACATCGTCAGCTGACTAGCCAAAATGTATGGCATGGTCAATTTTTTTTTCGCGATTTCGGGGTTGGTCCCATAGTGAAATTTGATCAGTACGACTTACTGATTTAACCCCCAAAATGTTTAAGACGAATAAAAAACACCCTGTATTTGTTTGTGTCACTAAGGCACATAATATATATAGTTCCTAGGATCTCTTTTGCAACTTATCACATTTTGTTTATAATATTTTGATAAATTGACTAACTCGATTCTCGCACTCTTACAAACCACTCTTGACCAACTCTATCAGCAAACCAAAGCTAAAGCGGAAGCCCTCAAAAAGCCGTCGCAACCGAAGGCAATGAAAGACGCCGAGAAGAAGGTGGGCGAAGAAGCAGGCGCCGCGGCGCCCAGCGCCCCGCCCGAGAAGACGGCCAAGGCCAAGGCGCGCGCCGAGCTCAAGAAGAATAAGGAAGAAAAGGATAAGACCAAACTCAGCGCCAAACCTTCGCAGCCGCTTCAAACGGTCAGTATGACATCATCGTGGTCACCGTAAGTCTAACACAGCTGGATATACTCGTATCGTATAATCCCGCTGTTAGGTACTTACATTAGGTACCTCATCGACAGAGACAGAATCCCCGTCGCATTCCTATCGTACGACCTTATCAGTTCTCTCTGATACACAAATTTATCCCAAATAAATTTTGGTCCAAATCGCATTAATATACCAATTTAAATAAAATTTCAGACCCTTGAGGGTACTTCAAGAATATTCTATTATATCGATTATAAGGACTAGGACGGTAGTGTCCTTTGCCTGAATTGATTGATACTTCCATAATCGATATTTCTATTGTTCAGGTCGAAGAAAAGGAGGTGAAGCCCTCGTACGTTCTTTGCTCATTCGAGCCGGACGCCATCGTGGAGAAAGAGGAGCGCGAGCGCATCAACCAGCTCGCGCAGAGAGACTTCCTCATCCGGAGCTACGGCATGCTGGAGCAGGTCAGTGCGTCAACCAGCTCCGCGGAGACTTGTTCATCCGGAGATTCCGAAGCTAAGACATGCTGGAGGAGATTGGCGCCTCACTCAGACCACCATAGACTTTTCTAAATCAACTTTGAAAAAGCAAATGAAAATCAATAGGATTCTCGTAACTTCCAGTCTAATTTATCTGGTTGCTAGACTCGGCACCGCATATTTACAAATTCTTTTGCTTGCCTGAACAGATTTACCTGGTCATGAAAAAAATGGGTACTTTGAGGCCCGAGGACGAGCGCAAATACGGCGTTTACGGACGTCTGTCCATCGTCTCCAACACGCCCAAAGTACGTTTAGTCCACTCATAACTTTTGTAAATACTTATTCGTAAGCTTTAAAAGAAAGGTGTTTGGTGATGACTTAAAGGCCTCTGCCTACTACACCGCGGATCATACCATGACCGTAATAGGAACGTGTCAGACAAAAAAAAACCGACCGTCACTTTCTATAGCAGTGATTCTATACGGTGTAATGGGCAGATACCTTAAACGAGATTTGCGGTCGTAACGAATTTGGTGTCAAATGCTTACTTATTCGTCATGAAATGGTAAGTTTAGCTTAGTTGTATATAGATTCAAAGCGTTTTCTGAACATCCTCTCTTCTCTACATGTAATTTCCGGCACCTTTATCCCTATTTTCTCGAGTCGATTATTTGATTCGCGGAGATATGACATGGGAACCCTAGTTTTATCCCAAGTGCCTTCAACTAGCATATTCCAAGCCGGAGGTTCGCCCAATTCGGGCAACACTGCACTGCTATGTCCTGCTTGAGTATTTCTCAAAATAAGTTTACAAAAAGGCGGCATTTCAGTGTCAGTTAATGTTTAACTTACAATTTCGTAACGAAAATGTATGCGCTTGACATCCTTTCCTATCCTATCCTTTTGGACGTTTATTTTGAGAAATACTTACTCTTTGTACGGTCGGCCAACACTTTAGTGCATGTTGAGAACTATTACCTACCCGAGTGCTCTTTTTCCTAGTAACATGAATAAATTGCAAACTGAACATAGTGTCCATTATAAAATTTCGATTAGCCTGACAATAAAGGGCATTTAAAAATAACAAGGTTCTATATAGAATTTTTTTTCGCGTTTTCGGGGTTGGTCCCATAGTGAAAGTTGGTCAGTATGACTTATTGATTTAACCCCCAAAATGTTTAAGACGAATAAAAAAACACCCATTATTGTATCATTAAGTAGTTTAACGATGTTCTTAAGCCATTTCATGGAACATTGATTTTTTTTCTTTGTCTCAAAGGCCAACACAATGTTTTTGTTTATCATTTTTTGCATCTATGAATTGGCATTCGAACATATACATATATTTTTATTTCCCTATTAACTAAAAAAACTAACTTATTATTATGATATTAATATGAAATATTGTGTTTGCCTACAGAAAGTGTGAATGTTTATGCTGCACCAAAGTAAAAGAAAAAAAAAGAAAAAAAATAGATGTAAGGACTTACAGATGGAACAGATAAAATTTTGTGTACAGACTGCTATTAAGAAGAGTATCAACAATAAGGAACACAAGCCCAAATCTTACGGGGATCACTGCTACGAGGGTGAGTGAATGTATCCAGACTTTTGATTTGCCATAATTTCGTTACATCAAAAATGTTGACCTGGCTATCCGACTAACATTCAAAAACGAACAAATAAACAAAGCTAAACGCATATACCTTCTCCGTTCCGTTGTGGGTAAAAACAAAATGTCATGAATGATATCAGGCAGGAGTAAAGAGGCGATTACGTGAGGTCAGGTAAATTTCTAGAATTTCAATTTCCGAAAACAAAAATGATCTTTTTACTCGACCGAGCGAAGATTGTTGAAAAGAAGGGTAACAATTTTAACAGTATGTGTGTGACCGAAAATCGGATGTGCCGCTCTAGCTCCTGAACTATTGGACCGATTTTGATAAATGATGTGTCATAATGGTCGTGGGCGTCGTGGCTATATAAATGACACCCCTCTTTTTGCGTCGGGGGTTCAGAAGGCTAGGGAGCGTCACACTAGGCGCCAGTCGGATTTTAGTTTGCAACTTTTTTTATACATTTATTATTACTAATTTTCAGAAATTTTAAATAAATCTCAAAACATTTTCTTTACTTTGTATATATTTTTTTGATTTTCGGCTAATGAAAAATGTCGAATGTTGTCAACTTTGTTTTGGGCGCAATATCGTGAGATTTTCGGTACGATAACTAACTATAATAACGTTAATTGTTGAGCGACTATAGAACCCCACCCCACTTCCCGTGCGTGATGGCAAAGGGGGCGTCCTTAATTACGTATAATAATAATAATAATAATAAATTTTATTTATTGAAACAAATCACATGGTTACAAACACAGGCAGTATCCGGTGGATACCAAACTAGGCAGAGCCTGATTCTTGGGATCCACAGTCGGTTGACATATTTCCGAGAGATATTATCACAGTTTGACAAGACATTCTGTGTAGTAAAGATTTACCTGTGCCACCTACACTAGGCTAGGCCTGTCTCGTAGAGTGGCACTGCACATAGTTGCCATGAAATGTTTATCAGAGGTCAAAGAAACCACAATATATGTATTATCAATTTGAGAATAATTGGTAAATTACATAGTTTGGTTTGGAGAAAGATATTAATGTATATATACATGTGAGCGTAAGTAGGTAATTGTGTTTGTAAATATGGGGAAGAGGACGTGTGTGTGTGTGTGTGTGTGTGTGTGTGTGTGTGTGTGTGTGGGTGAGTGTGTGCGTGTGTAACCATTTAAGGCGCTGTTAGTATTTTTTCTGTATCGTTGTAATTCAAAGTGGTCAACCATCTTTTAACTTTGTTTTTTACCTCCCCCTGAGAGCAAGTTTTGATGTCACAAATTTTGTCCACTTTCCTGTAAATGTACAGATGTAGATAGTCTCCAAGTCTTCGTGCAAATTTAGATTTCACAGGTGGAAGCGGGATTATAAATGTACGTTTTAAGAGTAGGTCGTTATAATTGTGTAGTTTTTGAACCTTTTTGTGGGCTAGAATGGTACACCGAAGCACGTACAGCTGTCTCACGCCCAATACTTCGCTTTCCTTGTACAGAGCACTAGTTGGATACCGGCGAGGTCGTAAGTGCATCACTTTCAGTAGGGATCGTTGAGCTCTCTCGAGAATTATCATGTGTGAGTTTGCTGCCCCTCCCCACACAGAGATGCAATATGAAATGACAGACTCCGCAAGAGCCGTGTATGTTGTGTTTAGCACTTGCTTAGACATAACGCAACGTAGTCTTTTAAATATATATATCAGCCTCCTGACACGGTTGGCCGTGGTCACAATATGATCAGTGAAAGTCAGCTTTTCGTCAAGTACTACACCCAAATACTTTATAGCAGGGGCTCTTTCTATCACCCTACAACTACATGTGGTTAGATCCACCGTCCAATTACGTGAGGTGATTTTAGTGATTTTTCGACATCTAGCGGGAAAAAATTGCTTGATATTTGCCGAGACCCCCCTCTCCCCCACGTGAGATTTGATGAGATTCGGCTCGACCCCCTGCCCCCCTAAACGCCTCACGTAATTAATGGACGCCCCCAAACGGGCGTTACAGTGTTTTTTTTCAACGAAGAAGCGACCCACTACTTTACAATGCATTCGTGCAGCGTCATATTAGGTGGTGGAGCGCGTCTTCCTGGATTAAAAACACTATAGTTAGGTGAGTGGCGGGCAGGTTCGCGACCGGGGCCGGCGCAGCGCGTGAGCAGCCTGGACCTGGTGCTGAGCGCGCAGCCGGCGGCGCGCCACTCGCGCCCTCGCTCGCACTACACCATATGGAAGATGACCTCGTGAGGACCAGGACTTATAGAGAGCCCCGCCCGACTCCGCGAACGCCTTCCAATCTGGACGATTGGCAGCCATAGGTAAGAGTAACGTTCAGGCTGTTTCCACCAGAGCTGTGCTTGCGAGGCAGCTAAACGTTGTGAGATTAATAAATCCACCAATATGGTATGGCTTATTTCTTTTAGCCTCGCACAACGGATCTATTCTATTACTACAATTTTTCCCTCGCGCACAGTTTAGCTGGCTCGCACAGCTCCGATGAAAGCGCAACCTAACAGGAATCTTAAAGTTCATTCCTTAACTGTAGTTTGTTGGAGGAGCAGAGTGTGAGACCGGCTACTTTCCATTCTGTAAAATGTAACCATCCCCAAGGGAGCAACGATAAATGAACGTCATTTTCACATCGCCCGTATTCAGTATCAGTACACCTTCGTAGGTCTCAATGAATCTTAAAAATAGGACTGATAAATTAAAAATTACTGATGAAAGTAATTGGTACTAAAAACATGAATCCATCACTCGGAAATCCTTAACACAGGTGTACACTAATCGGTGTTATTAACGAGCTTTTATTTAACTTGCAATGTTTGCGAGTTGATTAGTTTACAAGGTCAAATCGTGCTAGTGAATTTTGAACCACTTCCCGGTGTCCGATTGGACTGAAATTTGGTATAACTACGTACGGTGACAATGCAATAATATGGTACCATGGAGCTGGTCTGATGATGCACTCGGAAGGTGGCCATAGGAGCTCCGTCACGATACGAGATAGCCCCGCCGTGTTTGGGCTCGTTGGATTTGTCTTGATGATGAGTGTGCAAAAAAGTACAGCCGGCAAGAAAAGCTTGTCCCAAAAATGAATTTTTTGACAGAAAGTTTTTCTCTGCAGATTGCCCGCCGATCCCACTCACAAAGTAAGGAAGCATACTATCCGATACGAATCCGACTCGCCCGTGTTGCCTTGTGTTTATAAAAAAAACTGTGCCTTTCCCTTTTCTCGATCGAGTAAGTGTTAATGATATGCCAAATGTAGTTGTAACTTGTAAAAATGCGACTAACCGGATTAACTACGTCTTCTTTTTAAGCATATTGTTATTTCGTTTTGTAACCTATTTAGAAGTAATCGCCTTAAATCTTATGGTATTACGTAATAATCATCATACTTTAATTATGTATGTTAAGCTTCCTTATAATGAGCAATAGCAACCTCCTTGTTACTGATCTGTAAATTCCGGTGAATAGAAAAATAAGCAAACTCTTTGTTGAAATATATATTGTTGTTTACAACGATAATGAAGTTTAATTTTATTTGTTTTGACCGCATTTTACGTGTCCCTGAGGCCAAGTAAGACGTCATTTTGCTAACGCATAATGTAATCTAACTGATTGTGACACTTCTGGCGTTCCGACGCTATCACGCTTGGAGCCGAGCACGGCTCGCGTGCACGAGCCATCACGACACAGGATGTAGGGTAAAACACCCAATTATTGACACTCAAAATACCAGTTATTGGCACCTACTGATTGTAGAATTGTTGCCTCTATTAACTTGAAATAAAGGCCATAGTGGGTGCCAACAATTGGGCCGATTACCTTGATTTAAAATGGGTCAACGAGTTTAAATGTTTTTTGAATAGTCGTCAGGTGAATAATTCCGATAATATAATATAACTATGTATCAGTTTTGTAACTTGTAATCTTTAGGGCAAACGGCCTGAATTTGAACTGCCAGTCAGTTGCAAAATTGCACTTTAGATTAAGAAGTATTTGTGCGCTTGGGATAACTGCGTCGAAACCGCAAACCGATTGTAATTTTGCAGCTGACTGACAGTTCAAATGCAGACCCTCTGTAATGTCACTTAGCAGCAGTTATGGTTCAGTCGCGAATGTTATTGTTTCCGACTTGAAAGTCGGTCAGTCTCCCGACGACGACATCGACATATGTTTAAACGAACGAACGGCCCCTTCCTCATGAACAGACGCCATTTTAACAAAAAAAAAAATTGAATTGAACGGCCCCTGTCAATGTCTTCTTCGTCATGATCCGTCTTTGTTCAACCCAGGGACTAATAGCTCATGCCCAAAGTATAGTTTGATTACTTTGTTTTAGGGGATCATACTACAGACCTGTGATTTTCCGCGTTTCATACTGCATTCCTGATTCCTGATAAAATTGAACCGTGAAGATGCAAAAATAGTGCAAGCATAAGCGAGTTGTTGATTATGGTTATCCTAATAAAACAAAATTGTAAATGATCTTGTATTATTAGTACGAATGACACATAAATGCACCTTATAAAACCTATACAACTATACTATTTGTCAACTGTTCAAGTCCTGCTTTATGTCATTATGTTCACTTATCAACAAATACATTTCATTCACAACTTGCAGTATAAAATTGCACTGTCTTGGCACTAGTTACTGGCATCGAGGGGTCAGAACAGGAGTTTTTTGGGCAGGGAACCTCCGTCGATGCTGTCGAGAAGTTTCCTCTTGAGGGTCGGCTTCTCTGTCTCTAGCTTGGTCACGTTCGAAGGCATCGGCAATCTGGCGCCGACCGAGGGGGCCGGCTTGTTACTGAAATAAATAATTGATTGATAGAATAGATTGTTGGGTTGCAAGCACATTTGAACCTAGATGCCTTTTTTTAAATTTAGCATGCTGAATTTAGATAGCGGCGTATGGTGGAGGATTAAGAGCGTACTCTTTGGTACATGCTTACTGCCTTTACACATGTCTAAATGCAGAGTAATTTTCATTCAGCATGTTATTCTTTAGCGATACCTAAAGGCCGCTGAAGGAAATTCCTTAGACGCGCCTCAGTGAGAACATCATGAACCAGCAAAAAATGATGAAACGTAGAATAACTTACTGACAGTTAAGCCTCCGCGGCATGGACATCCGAGTAAAAAAAAGAAAACTAAGAAATTAGCAATTACCCGTAAATCTGCGTCGTGTCATAACATGGTACTACCAAAGTTGAATTTACAGATGTGTGATGATTAAGAATCTTCTGACCTATACATACGGGTTAACAATTAAAATTCATATGCGAGTGAGAATGTGACATTGATATAGTCACTCAAACGCTATTATGAAACTGGGAGTATTGTAAAAATCCGAAGATTTTAAGAAGTATTGCATTGTACCTGAAGTAGGGCATCTGCAGCGCCTGCGTGCAGTCCACACGGCGAGGAGGGAACAACACGAGGAGCGCCTCCAGCAGCGCGAGCAGGTCGTCGGGCGCCGCGCTGAAGATGTGCCGGAGCTGCTGCGCCGGGAACTGCTTGAACTGCACGTAGTCCGGCAGTCCCTTCATACCCTAAGACACAAATATTATACTACTAGCGACCCGCCCTCGCTACGTTTCGGTTAAAGTTCCCCCTCCCATTTTCCCCCCTTAAAGTTGAAATATCCAATTCTTTTCTTCATAAGAACCTTCGTTGGACTTCAAGGAATATTTGAAAAAAAAAAAAATATTAGCCGAATTGGCCATGCCGTTCTCAAGTTATGGCGTGACCAAGGGAAATAAGGATTCATTTTTATATATATATTATTCCTGACTTTCCTGGTGGATTTTTTTATTTTTTATACAAGCGTTGTCCTTACAATTCTTTTTTGGGAGCCGTTCTGAAGTTTTGCGCGAACATACATTTCTTCAATTCATTTTTATTTATATAGATAGATCTATACAGTTTCACACGTAATCTAACGATGGTCTCAAGTATAAAATATACCTCACTCACGATCAGTCCCAATGGGCCTGATCCAATCATAGTCAGTCAATCAAATGGAACACCATCCACTCACGACGTCAGTCCTTGGGTATGCATACCTGACAGTCCCACGGTTTTCATTTCTCGATCGATGACCCCGCAAATGAAAATGGGGTCGGCGACGGCGTGTTGCCCCGTAAGGTTTTCGCACTAACGATCAAACGAATGGCAGGGCGCAAAAATCCGTGGGATGTCATCAGTCAAAAATTTACATTCACGATCTAATTTAGTCACCTGACGCGATGGACTGACCGTGAATATCCATCTTAACAAGCTTGTGCGCGACCGCCCCGTTAGGCGATAGTAGAGGCGGGTGTAACGAGATAGACAAGCACGCAACTACATGCCGCGTAATAGCAGTCACCTCATATGGATTTAGCCGTACAATTAAATAAACAATCATCGATGCTGCCTGACATAGGCTTTCCATAAAGCTGTAAAAATGCAACTTGGACTTTTTTGATTCCTGTAGTTATAAAATAAACTTACTGGCCAATTTTCATCACTGGGTGTCCCAAACACCTGGAAGATACGCGTGAGTTGGTCCAGATCCGATTCTCCCGGCAAGAAGGGCACTCTCAGCAACAGCTCTGCCAAAATACAGCCAATAGCCCACATGTCCACTCCTGTGCCGTACTGTCTTGCTCCAAATAGGAGCTCTGGTGATCTAGAGAACCGATACAACAGGTCTGTTTAGTTTTGCATAAAGTGTCAGAGAGAAGGATCACAGGTAATGAGTTGTGGATGTTTCCGCAGAACTATTTACAATGTTTTAGTTTGGAACAAGGTACATTTTTGTGAGATGGCGCCTTGATATTTATTTATTTACTAGATTTTCCCTGCGACTTCGTCCGCGTAGTATTCATTTTTCGCTTATCCGTCGGGAACTGTCAAATTTTACAGGATAAAATGTATTTTTTATGTTAATCCAGGTAATAAACTATCCATGTGCCAAATTTCACTGAAATTGGTCAAGCAGTACTTGAATGGTGTAACTAACCCGACTTTGATTTATATACTTAAGATTAGATTAGGTATAGTATGTAAAAGTATAAAAAAAGAGTGCAATTAAATTTAAGATGTGGGCAATAAGTTAAGTTTACTAGGAGAAAAGAAACTATTTTAACACATTCACCACCACCTAACCCTTAAATGTATGTAATTTTGACAGCAGGTGAGTCACCGGTGCCAAATGTGTTAATAGAGAGATGATTGCAATCAATCCAGTTTCTTTTTATTCATCCAAATCAACAAATAACTGGGCGAGACAATATCAAGTGGATAATTTCTTTTACCTGTACCATCTTGTAACAACTTGATGGGTATTTATTCTTGTTGGTGATCCAAATGCTTTAGCTAGACCAAAATCACCAATTTTCAATATTCCTTCCCGATTTATTAATAAATTATTAGGTTTTAGATCTCTGTGAAGTATCCAATTCTGATGCAAATACTCTAAGCCTGGAATAAAATTAATTGTAAACATTAAAAGTAAAAAATTTTAACTAAATATCTGGACATCATAGCCAACTAAATGATTGCCCACTTCGCTGTTTTCCTGGAGGCATGGAGGAGCTACATAAATTTACACCCGCCGCAGTAAACTGGCTGAAACACCTGGACATTGACGTTTGATCCATGCAGGATGATTGCCATAAGCAAAGATGATGATGATGATAGCCAACTAGTGGGATATCTTATTGATTTGAATTGGAAATCCGACCCGTTGGCTTTGATGTGCAGATGATAATGATAATGATAAAAATTATAAATATTTATTATTTATTTCACTGTTTTGCATAACTACTTACAAGGTTCAGGCCTCCTAGTAAGTATAACAATACCTGTGTCAGGAGGTCTCGCTCTTTCTAGATTGTAATAATTAACTAGTTACTAACAATATTTGTGATCGTAAGATATTAGTAGAATCACTAGATCAAAAAGATAAAAGATATTTATTCAGTAAGTAGGCCGCACGGGCACTTTTACACGTCAAAATCTACCAGCGCTTCCCAAGAGGAGACCACTGCTGAGAAGAAGCGCCGCAAGAAACTCAACAGTTAGTCATTTTTTTAATAGAATTCACTTATGACAATGATACTACTTATTCTAGCATTATATAAAACTATAAAAATAATATAAAATATCTGCGTAGTTCTGCAGGAAAACATGTCAGAATTATTACGAAAAAAAATTAAACAAAATAGCATATGTATATATATATATATATATATATATATACATATACATACACAGGTATATAAGTATACACATATACGTATATCTACACATATGTAACCACATAAAAGAGTTTCGACATGTCTTCCTACATAAACCGTGTCCCCTAGACTAAAAGACTAAAACAGCTGCCTCCAGCATGGAAGCTTGAAAAAATAGACATTACCATTCACTAGTTCTGTCACAGAATAGGTAATAGTACAAGTACAGAAGAACCTCTCCTTTGAAGTTAAAGCCGCTTTATTATCATTATGATTTATGGCCCCTCTAAGGTCATTGACGCTCCAAACGGAACCTCAAGGCCCCACGCATACTATCGACTTTCTATCGAAGATTATACAGTTGTTCTTTTCCATTCTTACAAAGTTTGTGGAGACAAAACACAATTGGTCAACTAAATAGTTGATAGTATGCGCGGGGCCTAAGGCTGTGTACCAATGGTGGAATTGCATTTGTTCCCCTGCCGCATCACCAATAGTAAGGGTTGTCAACGAGTGCGCGTTACGCGTGCGTTCTGAGGCGGGTTGCGTGGCAACCATGACATTATTTATTACTAATAGTCATGCACAAAGAAGTTATATACCATCTTTGAGTGTATTTTTATTGTTTTACCCTTATTTTGGTGAATTATTATTAAAAACTAACCAATTCAACAAGTAGTATATTAATCAGATCATTTTTGGGCTAATACATTATTTCAATGAACTGGTAAAGTTTAATTTATACATTTACACTATCATTTTGATGTTTGACGTAAGGTCATATTTTCAAGGCATAATATTAGCTCTTCTTGAGATAATAATTTGTAGGTGGGAACCCCTGTATAGACTGCCTTGAGGCAGCACCTGGCATGTACTTATAGAGGTGACACATAATCGCGGAGTAAGCTGCGCCTGGTTCTATACATAAGTTGCATATTCTTTTTTTTTTATCTTACCTTTCAGTGTCATGATCATATAAGCCTTTACATTAGCCGGTGTAAGCACAATGTTGTTATCTTTAACTATAATCTCCAGGTCTGTGTCCATGAAGTCAAACACTAAAGAGACATTTGACTTCTGCCCAAATACATCTGTGGAATGGTAATACTTTCATGTTATCAGAGCCCACTAATACCCATTTCCAACAATCCACCACCAAATAGGAATTGGTTACTTTAGGTTCAAATTTGACATTTGCCACATAGAAAACGTGTCTTATTTTAACCAGAAGCTACCAAATCTACCAGCAGTTTAAATGTTGGGAATGGGCTTAAGACCATTTCCAAATTTAATAAGTCATTAAAAAAATACCCTGTAGTCCGATCAGGTTGATATGCTGCAGTTCCTGCAAAAGCTTTATTTCTCTAAGAGCAGTTCGATTGATACCATCCTGAGCCTCCAAACGAGAACCAATTTTGATCTTCTTTACGGCAACAATTTTATCAGTTTTCACGTCTCTAGCTTTGTACACTGTTGCAAACTGAAATATTCGAGGCACTAAATAAAATAACAACAATAGAGGTTATGCATTTTTTTTATATTGCAATCTGGTATAACTTCGCTCATATATAGAACGAATAGCATAATACTACGTGATTAAAAATAATTTAAGTTCACATCCTAATACTTACTTGTCCCTCTCCGAGAAAATCAATTTTTTCATACCGCAAGGTAGGCTCTTCCATTGTGTGTGACTAATGTTAAATTGTTTAGGTACTCCTAATAAATGTGATTTAGCTTAATATCATTCTGCGATTGCTTCAAGTAAAATATACACTCTACTTGGTATACATTTCATTTCGAGTGCGTTAGCCTTTTTGAAATAACTAACTCAAAACGTAAACGATGGTAAATTCAAAAATGACAAGCCTTGTCACTCCTGCTTGTCAGTTTCCATTTTTTTTTTATTGTTTTCAGCACAGAACTATAACTAAAACATAGAAGGAGCCATAGAGTAAAAAGAGACAAATAGATGACTGTCATCTTTACACTAATACGACATTGAGTATGCTAAAAAGAGACCACTACATGTCTGAAAAAGTAAGGTACTAGTCGGTTTTGAACGAAACACAGAATAAGTAGCCTGCATAGAAACCGGACTAGAAGAAACAGCAAAAGACATATATTTGATCCTTTTCTATTTATGGCATTCATAACGAGTTAAAAAAGAGATGTCCCAATGGGTATTCATTCGTTTTCCTTCGTGTTGTGTTGTTGCTGAGTCGACAATATAACAATATAATATCGATATCGATTCAATTTCACAGTTGTAATTTGTTCTAATAATTTTAGCTTGTCCATTTCAAAATTTGCAGACTATTTGAAACATGATCCTCTGATCTTCTTACCCTAAAATTTGGGCACCTTGCCTGTTTCGAAATATTTGGTGGCGACTGTACATTATAACTATGACGTCGAAATAGCGAAGTTTTATCCTGTGCCTCAAACACACATGACATGACAGCTCTTGTCAACTCGTAAATGACAGCTTATAATCTGTGGCTGATTCTTCAAGTTCTCTTTGGCCAGTTCAAGCCAAACAAACATCGCCGACCGGGATATCTTCGAGAAGTTCGAACCTACGAAATTATGTCAGTCCCGTTTCTTTCTTACAGCCTCTTTGGGTCACAGGTGTGAATGGGAAAACGGTAACGTCGGTTCGGTTACGTGTCACTCAGAAATTTCCTAAAGCAGCTAAACCAAGTGCGATCGGGAGGGTACCTAGTCGGTCAGTTACTTATTTCCTATCCTATTTATATTTTAAACTGTTTAGGATAAGTATGGCATCGACAAGCGCAAGTCATATATACTATGAGGATATCCCCCCCGGTGCTCTCAATGAAGAAGACTTTATTTGCACAGAGAAAATTGTGCCAAGAAAAATTAAACCTCAAAACATTGTGGTGAGACTAATGGACAGAGAAATTTACGGGTCAAGGAAGCCTGGGTCCCACTTTCATGTCGTCAGGGAATTCTATCAAAATGTGTTTCCTAATTTGACTATAGTAAATGTTGAAAAGCCTCCATGCTTTCTAAGAAAGTTTAGTCCTGATGGCAAACATTTTATTGCATTTTCTGCTGATCAAACATCTCTTGAAGTAAGTGTAAACACCTGTATGTTTTAAAATAAGTTATACAAATATGAGAATTTTATCATTAATTTTTAAATGTTTATAGATCTATGAGTACAGAGGAGCCTCAGCTGCCGGAGACTTGGTTGCTGGATACCCATTGGACTTGCTGAATGCTGATGCTGAAGTAGATTATAGAATAAGAACACACCTATTTTATAGATTTTTCAAGGTGAGCTTCTAAAAAAATATATGTAAGTATGATTTTAGTAAAAAAAAATACCAGGTGACACTCGCACAATTACTAATTTCCATCACCAATTTGTTGGTATATAATTTTTTTTTCTTCCATTTTTGGCTTATATGTATAGCCAAAATTCACAGTAAATGTTTGCCTGCAAAGAGAAGTATTTGGACCTGAACGGAACCCAGGGCTCCACATGGAGCAGCAGTTGAACCGAGAGTGCAGCCTGTTCACAGAGGATGGCCGCTACGTAATCATCGGCTCTGCTGCCCACATCCCTGATGACTTGAGGCCACACTTTTACCATATACATAGCAACAATGAAGCAGTAACGCCAACAATTAGGTAATTAATATATTTTTTAATTTCATGTCCATTACAGACAGAACAGAACTATGATAATGTAATGAATTATAACTAATCAATCACCCTTTCTTGCAGGTCAGCCCTGGAGGACTATTCATTACACTTAGTTGATTTACATCATGGGAAACTTTGTGACACCAAGCATTTCAGAATTGATAAAATATACCTATCACATAACCAAGGCATCTACCTATACAAAGAAGTTTTAGCTGTGTTGTCTGTCCAGCACCAGACTATACACCTGTTTCAGATTGTTGAAGGCATGCTAATAGAGATAAGAAGAATAGGCAGGTTTTGTTATGATGATGACCCGTTTCTTGTTAACTCAGTATTTGCACCAGCAATGAATGAGAGACCATTCCATGAAGAGACAATAAACAGTCTGAAGCACAGGCTACTTGTTTTTCTCTTTAAGAGAGCTAAATCAATAAGTGATGAGACAAAAGACCCTCTGGAACTGAGAAAGTTTTATAAATACTTTGATATGTTCAAAAGCTTAAGGATGTGGAAGATGCAGTTACTGGATGAAGACCACCTGTTCATCAAGTATGCCAGCGAGGAAGTTGTCACGCTGAGAGTGGCCGAACCCAATAGCCAGTCTTCATTTTTTGTAATTTACAACATAAGTCAAAGCAAAATATTAGAAGTCTATGAAAATACCTCAGAGGGACTATTGCAATTGTTTGAAAATTACTGTGACTGTTTTAGAAATGCTAGACTGTGTGCAGACTCACAATTTACTTGCTCGCCGTCTAATAACTTGTATGCTAGATTAACACAGCAAAGGTTTAAGCAAACAATAGTGAGAGCTATCTATGGTGGTCGGACCGAAGCAACTAAGAGGATTCTAGCTCAACTTCCAATAAGTGCACAGTCATACAGTGGATCTCCGTATTTAGATTTGGGGCTATTTAGTTATGATGATAAATGGGTATCAGTTATGGAAAGGCCTAAAGCTTATGGAGAGTATCCAATACGGTAAGTCACATGATGGAACATATGATATTAAATCATATGCCATCATTTATTTTTTATAAACCAATCAGTTTTATTGCCTAGTTAGAAACATGACAATTTTAAGTGTCAAGTGACAATCAAAAGTGTGTTTGTTTCTTCAATCGTCACGGTTGAAATTTGATAGTTCCCGAGAGAATAGTGATATACGACTTCTACGCTGGCAGAGGTACTGGCTAAAGTAATTTTAATTAAGTTTGGGAACAAATAGACCTGCTGTTACCTGTTCTCTATTTGCTAGGTTCTACGCACGTGACTCCGGCCTGCTGAAGTTCAAGATCTACGCGGGCGTGCTGGGGCAGTCGGTGCCGGCGAGCGCGCGGCGCCTCGTGGCCTTCACCTTCCACCCCACCGACCCCTTCGCCATCAGCGTGCAGCGCACCAACGCCGAGTACATCGTCAACTTCCACATACGGAACGCGGTCTTCAGCTGATAGAGATGGGCTCGAGCCGACCGCGACCACGCGACCACATATTGTGAAAATTGTACAGTACTGTTAATTGTACATAATTTTGGATGACTATTTAACTTAATGTTTATAAGAATAAACTCTATTTAACTAACCTCTTTCTTTGACATCACTAACCTCTGTACAGTCATCGTGCTTTGACCAGAGATTATAGTATATTCGCTATGTACTGACTGTGACTGTTGACACTGAATGTTGTCGAATCGTAATTTGGGATAAAAATCAAATAAAATGGGAACTTAACATTTATTAGAAACCTTTAACAGCATGAGACACACAAGCCCATGAAATAATGTAAGATATCAGAACAAAAAAAACAGCAATGCAGTACTACACACCGATCCCGAGCGGGGGGCAGGCACACCCTGGTAATCCTTGTAAGTTTACTATTGTATTACATCCGACCAGCTTTATGGCATTGCATTGGTATACTTGAACAAAGCGAGTTCATCCTATCGTTTGACCGAATACGAGTAGCCCAATACAGAATGAGAGAGTCGGTGGCCTAGTGGCTTAGGGTGTCGTCTCGTGATGGTAAGTACTGAGTTCAAGCCTCGGCAATTGCCATGTTATGTTATGAGATTCTCTAACTTAAGTACGTTGCCCAATACGTTAAAGGAAAGTCATCGAAAGGAAACCTGCGCATACGAGAGTTGTGTGTGTAAGAGGGGTGATTGCACATGGGTCGTTCAGGGTCTACAGCAGAGGTTTTCAAAGCGTGGGGCGCGCCCCCCAAAGGGAGGCGCGACAGGCCGTATATACATAATTTTAGCAACTGTTATTTGGTTAGTTTCAGAAACGCAACCAACTTGTCGGCCGCCGCAGATTATAGGCGAGGGTGACGTGGCTTCCGTGGTGCTCCCGGACGGTAGCATCCAGCTGTACTTCGTGCCGTCCCCATACGCGCGCAGCCCGCCGGGCCCTCACTACCCGTCCTATGTGAACCCGCAACACTCGCCTTGGAACCAGTATCAAGAAGCTTGGGTCATTCGTAGCGTTCCTGACCAGTGAGTTGGTTTGATCACATAACCACCTGGTTCGAAGTTAGTAGTGTGTGCGAAATAATTCTGTGTCTTTGTAGGTTGTTAGCGTACCCAAATGTGAGCCGACAACCATGCCAACCAGAAAACAGTAATCCGTCATATCTACAAAGCAGAACAGGCTTTCAGTTAAAGGTTTGATTTTTATTTTTACGTTTTTTTTTATCGTTTTTGTTAATAGGTAGTTTGCGATAAATAACGTCTAGTCGGGTTTTCAGTAATAGTTACTTATAAAATAAATGATCAAACGTCTGTGATACTAATAATAACGATGCTGAACAGCCACCTTGTTTTAAACTCAAGTTGAAGAAAGATTAAAACAAATAAGACATCGACGCATCTATTACATAGGTACTTCGACGACACGGTTAGCCTAATTGACAGAGCCCTACCGAAAGCTAGCGAACCCGGGTAATTCCAAATATTTGTGTTATGAACACGCTTGTTTGTACCTTAATTGTTTGATGTTTTCTTTGTATTAAGGAATTTATCCTTAATAAAAAATAAAAAAAAACATTTATCTATGTCAACTATATCTTCGGCTGGTACCCATGGCAAAGTTCAGTCGCCATCAATTTAACGGAACATTGTACAACGACATTCTATTGTTAAAATCTTTATAGCGTGTTTACATGTTTTTGAGCACCTTTTAAGCTTCAATATATTTGATAGCGACTGTACTCGTAGAACTCTTATTAGAATAAAGTTTAATCGGTACGCCAGGTGTATCCATACTAATGTATACCTAACCTAATATTATAAATGCGAAAGTAATTGTCTGTCTGTAACGCTTTCATGGCTAAACCGCGATCCGATTTCGATGAAACTTGTTATGGAGATAGCCGGAGTTCCGGGGAAGGACATAGGTTACTTTTTATCCCGGAAAATATGACAGTTCCCAAGGTAGCAGCGATAAACAACTTCTACGGGGACGGAGCGCGGGCAAAAACTAGTAATTTACAATATTGTTATCATTTACAGTTCCACAATGACGGGTGCACGTCAACGACGGATATTCACCACTTCGACCCGTACCGCCACTGCAGCTGGTTCCCGAGACAAAACAACACTTCAAACGCCGCGGCACAGGCCGACCAGCCGCCGCCCACGCCCCCGTACCCGCGGCCGGCGGGCGGGCAGGCGTGTCGCTGCGCCAAGCCGTGCCACTGCTTCAACAGCAACGCCAGAACCGAGCAAGTTCACAACATGCTCCTCGGCGCTAGCTACGAAAACGATAAAAACAAGATAAGAAGGCTTCCCTGCAGCGATTTTAAACCTAGTTGCGATCGCTCGTCGTCCGTTGAAGTTTTACACGACAAGAAACAGAAAAAAAACACCAGGTTCGGTGGTGAGTATTCTAGAGAGTGCGCGCGCGACTCTGATTCGCTGATGAAGTCGAACAAGGCGACGGCGACGTTCACGGAGCAGGCGACGGACTGCTGCCCCGCGGAGCGCGAGACGCAGACGGGCTGCGGCGCGGGCGTGCCGGTGCGCCGCGTGGACAGCTTCCTGCGCGCCGCGGACGCCGCGCCCGAGCTGTGGCTGCCCGCCACGCCGCGCGCGCGCGCCGCGCTCTACGCCGAGAGCGACACCGCCAGCGCCAGCGACACCGACGCGTGAGCGGAACCAGACACGAGTCAAGTGAAACTACAATATGTCGAATGAATTTATATTCTGTTATTATACATATATTTTATCCCTTAACATTACATGTATTTACAGTGAAAATAATAGTAGTTATAAACAAAAACAACTTGAGATTTGCCTTCACTAGGCTTAAATACGTAATGCACACGGAAACGACTATACAATACGAACACTCCTGTCTGTAGCTAGCCGAGCAAGAATTACACGAGGGTAAATTTTCTCTGCATACATCTACAAAAATGCCTCTCTTCTCTAAAGAAAGATGCATCTACTCTGGATCGGAGTATAACGCATTCGCTGCCGACGTATTTCCCAGGTGCCGCATCTTTAATTTCAACGAAGCTCGTATGTAGTAAAAACCGGCCAAGTGCGTGACGGACTTTGCACATTTAGGGTACCGTACCAAATTATCAATATTGGTATTTTTTTCAACATTATCACCAAATTTCAAGTTTAAGAGCGGTTTCGCACTACGTCCGATCCGTTTCCGAGAAATGTTCGGTCCGAAGTAACAGTAGTACTATTTGTATGAGAGATTGCGCACTAGATCCGAATTCCGTCATCCGATTTCTCATACAAATAGTAATACTTCTACTTCGGACCGACATTCTCGGATACGGATCGGACGTAGTGCGAAACCGCTCTTAAGGTCAATGGGAAGTTAAAAAATTATTCGGAACAAAATTTTGTAAAAAAAAAAGCCGACTGGTGGCTTCTCATTCCTTTGTTTTCCAATATTTTTTAAAACGATACTCGATGGTACCCCTTCGCCATAATTTTCTTTTTTGAAAATTTGAAGACTAGCTCCAAACGTCTGGCCGTAAAACCTGTGTGACAGACGACGGACACGTGCGTGACAGCAATAGGGATCCGTTTGGACCCTTCGGGTACGGAGCCCTAAATACGCGTTAGGCCGATGCCTTGGATGAAAACCAGTAAAACCAGTGAACGCGTTTATTTACCCCGGTGTCATGCTCGCTGGGCCGCAGACGCACTAGTGTACCTGGCCGGTGGTCGTGTTATCTCCACGAGAACTTATAATCAATATAACTGTCAAAAGGAAGACTCTAGGTAGTGCAAACATAGTTCGTTTTCTTTCAAAATACATAGAATATACTTTGGTAGAAAAAACTCATCCATCGCTCGTCCCTTGTTAATTTTTAAAGACGTTATAAATAAAAAATCGTAAACAATTTAACACTTAAAGCTAGTATTGCATAATTATTGAAAGATTAAATAAATGAGCTGCATTTTTTCATGTTTTCATAATATTTTGATTAGAGAAAACATAAATAAATGCGTAACACATAGTCTTGCTGGCATATAATGGTGCAACATAGACATACGGTCGTGCGGGTGCAGCTAAATGCAGCGTTGTGATGCAGTTTGTGTGCGTCGTGTGCACCAGAGCCGGCGCGGCAGTAACTCGGCAGGCGGAGCCGCGCTCCGGCGCCAGGCTAGCGAATTATTGTAGCAAGGGAACAGAACTATTTACTCATCATCATACACATAATATAATATGGCCACTGCAACCTTCTAAAACTGGCAGTCGGGTGGATTGTGTTAGACATGCACCAACTTCAATATTACACAAAACATTATCACAAACTATCAATTAATTTCATCATCCGTTAAAATTTGACAGAACTCTACATGAGATTCAAAACCGTGGACAATACGACGTAGAATTTATCTCATAATCAATATAACTCTATTACAATTAGCTTATACATCGTAAAATCAACCATCGTGTACATATTCTATAAATGTTATAATAGCACAACCTGTAAGTTGGCCGCTGCCACTTGTCGTCACTTTATGACCAAGCGAATCTTACTAATATACGAGACAATGTGCAAAACCAACGCGTTACATTACAATTAATCACTAACGAAGATTTCCTAAAATGCATAGAGATGAGCGCGTCGCGTAGCTCGCCCTCTCCGGAATGGTCTCTCTCCAACTGCGCTTTCACCACATGAGCTAGTTATGCTTAATTTCATAAAATAGAAAAACATAAGAAAAACTAAGCACTAACGGGTTATCTACACTGGTTCACTGGAATTCTTTTTATATTTATTAATAAATTTGTAATAATTAAATCTTCCAAAAATACACAACTTGTGCGTACCTGAACCTAGAAAGATGTACAGTTGTCGTGCATCAGTTACTGTTACGCGTTATCAGTCGTATTTATCGGTTTACTGTGGAAATTAAATTATGATACAAACACTATTACAAACTTTATTTGACTAGACAGTACCATAGTACCGACAAACGACCGCGGTCGTAATGGGTGGACTTTACGATAATAATTCGTTACTTTAGGCCTCAAATAAGAGAAATAATATAATAGTACACATAATACTTAACACGGTCAATTGCCCTCTTTAACACACCAATTGTACACGCTACCTAGCCTAGATTAGAATACTTCTTAAGTGAGGAAGTGTCTTTAAACATAATATCAAAATAATTTAGTACTTATCTATAAGTTATTGTTTAAAATACAATTTGCAACTTCACAGCACTTTACCTAATCCTGTGTGAGATGAACAGTCTAAGTCATATTCTTTGCTATCACGGTCCGCTCCGTATCCCCTCACTGAAATAGACAAAACTATATTTAGTAAGAAAATTACGTAAAATTAAATTGAAATAATATTGTGAGAAATGGTCGAAAAAGTTTAATAGTTATGAAGTCAGGTGGCAGTGATTCTATTAAAATATCGAGACGTCTATATTGTCGACGAGTTGTGTAGACGGCCGAAATTAACATAAGTCACGCTTTGTGACCTCTACCCAGACTATCTCTGATATTTTCGAGCAGGGTCGTGAAAAATATTGAGCATAAAAAATATCAAGAATGTATAGCTAAACGCACACATATGTGTGTGTGTGTGTACCTGGTCGTGCGGGGCGGGCGGCGCGGCGTGCGCCTGGTCGCGCAGGGCGGCGAGCGTGCGGCGCGCGTGCGCGAAGGCGGGGCGCTGCGCGGGGTCGGCGTGCCAGGCGGCGCGCATGACGTCGTAGGGCCCGGCGCCGCAGCCCTCGGGCGCCTCCATGCGGTACCCGCGCTCCACGTGCCGCACCACCTCCGCCAGCGGCTGCGATACACGATCATCACACATTATCTTTTCCAACTCCGGGTTCGCCCGATTGTCACCAGTTTTTCTACGCTTCATACATTTTGTGTCAGCGGTCAGCGTATGGAGTTTTTTTTTTTGTCTTTCATAAATTTACCGTTGCACGGCAAGATTTATCGTTCACGGTAAAACAAAAGCGTTTCCATACATTCAGGTACCGTGACAGTAAAAAAGTTCACGCGCGACCGCCCCCCATGAGGTAACGTCTGCGCGCGCTTCCCCTCCCACACAGCCCGCCCCCGCTAACGCCCAGGTCCCTCGGCCCCGCCAACGTCTGCCACCTGCGGGACGGTCGCGCACGAACTTTTCGCACTAAAGACTTGCCGGTCTGACGCGTCTTTATTATGATAAAGTTGCTATGCCAGATTTTATCAGCGTAAGGGCCTTCCCTTACTCAATATATTTTTTACTGTCACATAAAAGCGTTAAAAGGCAAGTAAGTTTGATAAATCAAAACAATAATTGAGTACATATTGATTGAATACATAAAAATACTCACGATTCTAGGGTATGGCACTCTCCCGAACGAGTAGATTTCCCAGAGCAGAATACCAAAGCTCCACATGTCAGACTTATTTGAAAATTTCTGAAATTTAAATAAAAACACACTAATGGGTCTGTAGCATAATTTATAAAATCAAAATTCATATCTACTATATTCTACGTTTAAAATGTATTAGACATTTACAACAAAACTGCTAGTGCGCGAAATTAAAAAAATCCTAACGACATTTGTCCTACGTTCAGTTGACCTTAGCTAGGGTCCAACATACGAAACTTATAATTTTATTTTTTTCCAATCCAAACCACATTTGTTCTTATACCAAAAACTCCTCAAAAACGCTTTTTATTGTGGGTACGCCTACGCCTTTCAGTGAGTTTGCAGCTTGAGATTTCGTGTTCAGTTCTTGTAGTATATTGATCGTACAACTCAACCACACGCTTACAAGTAATGCCAGTCGGCTATAGGATACACGTACGTTGTACTTCAGCGCCTCAGGCGCGGTCCACTTGATGGGCAGCTTGGCCTGCACGCGCAGCGCGTCGGCCGGGTCGTCCTGCACGCCGTCCGCGCGCGCCAGCCCGAAGTCCGCCACCTTGGCCGTGCCCTCGCCGGAGATCAGCACGTTGCGCGCCGCCAGATCGCGGTGCACCACGCGCGACCGCTCCAGGTACTCCATGCCGCAGCACGCGTCGCTAACGAATGCATATACTACATTACTACATGTTAAAACCTAACCAGAATATAGCGAAGGTATTTGAGGTATTTTATAGAATAATCCCGTAGCGTCGGATTCTAAAGTAGAATTCTGAGCGTAGCGAGGGATACAAGACGAAAATGGGTAAATACAAATAAAATACTTTGATCGTACGAACAGTAAGGTTCACTAAAAGCTCTCCTGTACATTCTGTTAAATGGTATGGAGCGGCACGATCTGCAAACGACCAAGCTCCATAAAATAAGATTTAAAAAAATAATAAGGTTACTGACTAGGCAAAGTTGATCTGGTTGAGCTGCGTGACGTAGTGCCGGCCGCGGCTGCGCAGGTAGTCGAGCAGCGAGCCCTGCGCGCAGTGCTCCGTCACCAGGCACGTGCCGCTCGCCGCGAACACCAGCCCCAGCAGCCGCACCAGGTTCTCGTGCTTCAGCGACCTGCGCGCGCCGGTCGAAGCTATTATGGCACGCCTCGTGTCTTTCATTCGCTACTCGCGTCTCAACAACTTTTGTTATGTGACAGTTTGGAAAAAAAATGTTGTTCCATTTTTAAACTTCCATGTCAAGCTATACACGAGAGAGGTCTTCAGAATTTACAACAATTTGGGAAGATGATTTTCTTTATTTAATTACTGTTGTTGTTATCTAGTAAGAATTATAAATACAAAACAAAATATAACAGTACATGAAAAAAATTAGACTTACGCCATGACGGTTGCTTCGGCGCGGAATTTGCTGGCGGCCTCGCGGTCCTTCAGTATCTTAACCGCTACTTTCTGGTTGCCTTTCAGAATTCCCAGCATGACGTCTCCGAACTCGCCTTTACCGATGTTTTCACGGATTTCCAGGTCACGTTCGTTTATCTCCCAGCCTGAGAAATAAAATAAGAGCTAAAAAGTTGAAAAAAAATCAGGTAGCAAGTCTCTTTCCCTGTCCGAAAATTGTCAATTTAAATCTCATAATACAATCTCAGAAGTGATGTTATCGACTATTTAAATATATATACCTACCATTCTTCAAGCAGTGATAGAAACGTTGTGGCAATCACACAGTTCTGTCTAATTCACTAGGTGGATCTGTCAAGTTGGAACAGTACGGGTCTGTTTCCCCAGATGGACTCACGTGGGTCGAGGAAGTTGGCGGCGTCGACCTGGTCGGCGGGCGGCGGCGGCTGCGCGTACGCGGGCTGGAAGCCGGCCAGCGCCGCGGGCGGCACGTGCGGCGTCGGCGGGTACGGCGGCGGCTGCTGCGGGGACGGGGACCATCAGGGAGACATTCACCTAGTCCTAAGCTAAGCCTTACGCATGTATCGGGGTTAATTGAGCTACCAGAGAGCCCTTTCAGTATGGCAGGGACCAAAAAAAAATACTTTCGCTAATCCCACCCAAAAACCCAAAATTCGATCCAAAGTACCCGCGTTTATAAGCCCTATAAAAATAATTCCCGAAATGTCTTTCTGTAACAAAATGGACAGTTCTATACTACTTTTAGGGACATTTCGGAAATTCTTTTTTATTATGCAGATTGATGGCCCCGACCATCCTATAAATTTTTACTCAATTCATCGATTAAAAGCAAAAGGTACAAATGGCGATTATACCCAGCTACAGGAATAAAGGAATTCACAAGGTTCTTACTTCGTATTACGCAAGCTTGATTTTTTATAGCTCCATGCGCTCCTATGAAAAAGAGTCTTAACAGTCTGTCAGTCAGATCTTGTTTCGTGTCGAGGTACGTACAGAACCCTAATAGTAGATTGTACAACAAGTGCATAAAACGCACCATTTTACGCGAGACGTTTATCCTTCCAAGCGAGCTTGCGAGCGAGGATAGATACCTATAAAGTCGAGTGTTAAATGGGTTTTATGGGCGAGTTGTACACTCTACTTTTCACTTCGATTACGAGGAAATGAAACAGCAACATGATAAAAAAAAATTATAATAAATGCGACGAAATAAAAATTTATTTCATGAAGCTTTATTGTGTACTTTGGCTGTTGGCATCCTTGCCTTGGTCTTAGAATACTAACGAAACGAAATAAAATAAAGATGTTTTTCTATGAAGTTAAAGTTGTTCGTGTGGCTGTTGGACCGATTGTCTAGGTCTTCGACGAAGATTTTACTTTATGCACTAGAGCATAAGAAGCTACTTTATGTCGCCTACGCACGACATAAAGACGAACTTTACGAGCATGAGAAGTGACAAAAGTGTTATGTGGCTCGGCCGACACGCCGGGGCGGGTACCTGCGGATGCGGCGGGTAGGGCTGCAGCGCGCCGTTGGCGGCCTTGGGCAGGCAGCGCAGCAGCTTCGTGCACAGCCCGTCCGCGTCCTGCAGGTAGTGCTGGAACAACACACGACCGGTATTTACAACTATACTACTCTACTGGTAAAACAGGTGGGAGTAGCCCGAAATTTGCGCTGCTTTTTAGGGTTCCGTACTCCAAGGGTCCAAACGGAGCCCTCACTCGCGTGTCCGTCTGTCCGTCGTCTGTCACACAGGTTTTACAGCTAAACGGTTGGAGCAACAGTCTTCAAATTTTCACAGTATAAGCATCTTGTTAACCAAAAGCCATACAAATTGTCAAAAATATTTTTAAATGTTTTTAAGGGGGCTCACATACAGTATAACGGGAGGCTCAAAAATAAATATTTGACCTACCACATCGAGTGTGGTATCGTTGTTTAGAGCTCGTTAAGTAGATAAATACTGTATTTATTTTTTTTAATATTGGAAAACAAAGGAATGAGAAGCCACCAAAGTCAGATTCTTTTACAAATATTTGTTCCAAAGAAATTTTTCTTTTTTAACTTCCCATTGACCCATTGAGCCATTGAGCCTTACCCGGCCTAGCCCCGGCCCGGTGTAACGTGAGTCCACCTTCAGCCATCGTTGGCGCTGAAGAGGTTGAAAATAAGTAACAAGTTAAAAAGCTACTCACGTGTATTAAATCAGTCATGTTATCGAAGAACTCTTCATCGTCGATGGTTAGCCGTTGAGTTTGGCTATCTGGCACCGTCGCCCATTTCACACTGAAACGAAACCATCATTTATTTGAATGAATGAAGTAGGCCTAGAAGACTGGTAGCCATTTAAGTATTCAGTCATAAAGTCAATTTTGGGTTAAATAATACTTTAAAAACATCGTGAAAACGGTAAGTAGGCCTTCTGGTTCAATGTGAAACTTTATTACCGTAGATTGTTGATCTCTCTTTGAAAAATCTAAATTAATCTTTTAAAGCTTTATTTAACCCAGCAGTGGGACTCCCAAATAGGCTATTGAAAAAAATCTTTTGAAACCCGTTATTCACGTTTTGTCTTTCACGACCACATCATCATTTATAGGGCTAGCTAGCTAGCTAGCTTTTGCCCGCAACACGTAGAGTTTATTCCTGCTCCCTCGGGAACTGTGCAATTTTCCGGGATAAAACGTATACTTATGTCCTTCCCTGGGACTCAAACTATCTCCATACCAAATTTCATCGAAATCCATTTAGCCGTGAAGCGTAACAAACAAACAAACTCACTTATAATATTAGTATGGATTAAGGAGTAAGTATCAGGATATTGTGATCATATTCTCAAAAAAGAAACTCTGTGATAGGACTTCGCTATCTGTCCGGATCGCTACCACCATCATACCCGCTAACCTTTTTTCACCAAGCGTGTTCGACTGTTGATAGTGCCAACAGGTTTTCCGCTGTAGAGTCGACAGTCAGTTTACCTCACTTACCACCAGGCGGTCTGCGTGCTCGTTTGCCTTCTCCTCGCTATAAAAATCGGTAATAGTTACCGGTAGTGCTCTACGCGGCCGCGGAAGCGCACGCAGAGCGTGTGGTCGCCGGGGAAGTTGGTGCTCTCGCGCACCAGGAACACGCCGTCCGGCGAGCTCGACAGCAGCGCCTCCGCGCGCTCGCGCGAGATGGCGCCGTGGTGCCAGCTGCAACACACACTTTACAATGCAACACGGCATGGCAGGCCTAAGGATGCAGTCTCGCAGGGCGTGGGTATTATTAACAAACTAATTTTAAGAGTTTTCCATAAAGTCATCAAAATACGGGCCTTTAATATACTGGTAGACTTCCAAAACCATAAACATCATCAACACCATCCTAAACGTTTAAGAAATGTTGCCATTTCTTAGGTTATCCGAGTAACCACAAAAACAAACGTGTAGTTGTCTCTTTCTGCAAATGAGCGACGAGTTGAGCTTATAATGCGACTGTTTCAAACTTTAATTCTCGGTTTATTTTCTTGCAATAGAAGTGAAGAGTAGAGTGTATAACTCTAGATTAAAATTCCGTAATTATACTCGAACTATAGCCACCCTTGTTCCGTTCGGATGGCTAATGGCTAAACATCTCATGTCATTATGGCGTATTTTACTCCCTTGATAAACAATCTACTATTTCCCTGAACGCCTTTAAAAGAAGGCAATACGTATTATCGTCACGAGTGACGAGGAACAGCTCCTAAAGCAGCGGTGAAACTGACAGTACGCGAGCGAATGAGTGACACATGGTGGTTCGAAATGGAATAGTAGGCGTCAGAAATTACAGTTAATTATGACTTGAAACTTTGCCATGTCCTGAAACAGGCATGTACATTACATAACTAAAGATCAGTTTATTAGTACGGACCCTGATTCTATAATGACACAGTATTGAGTCTCAATTACTTATTGTAATATCTATGTCCAGACAGTTTTTCTAATCTATTCTTAATCCAAATGTGTAAGTGAAATATTGTGTTCGAACACAACAAAGCCGTATCGTAATGATAAGAGCAATCGTGTCAGCTACGTGAAAATGTTTGTATCAAAATTAAAAATCATTTAACAAACAACATAATGACAGTTTTTGTTAATATCAGCTACATTACTTAATATAAATCAATGATTTCATCGCGAAACAAGTGAAGCGCATCGAGCCGGCTAAGTGATTGTGTAACGCAAACATAACAACATTCCTGACATGAAACATATTAAGTAGTAGGTAGCGTTTGTTTGTGCATAAAATAGTTAAAATATTTACTCTAGTTCGTCGTATCCGATCGGCGGTATAAACAGAAACACTTTGTGGGGCTTGTAGAAACACTGGCTTATGTCGCTGGCCATCATTCACCACTGCAGATACGCGGACGAGTTACACTGCGATACGTGCGATAACACCGAGTTATTGATAAAGTGAAAATGCCAGAAGACACGTTGAGCTCTAATTACATAGATAGTATAATGGGCGATATTCGAAGTTACTAGTGGTAATATTGCGACCGCAGTTTATTAGGTTATGCTATAACGCTAAATTATAAATAACTTTAATTTACCTAAATTATCTCGCACATGGGCAGGTTTATCTTTTTAGGCAACAACCAAGCCTTACTGACCTATCTAACAGCAAAGATAATTTGAGTTATATGCCTTCATATATTACGGTATCTGTATGTGTTGTCAGGTATAATGTTAGACCATAAATACAGCTAGCATGGCAGTGCGTCACGTCACACGCATGTCATTCGAGGACACGAGCTAAAACTTGAATTGATTCATAATTAATCTCTTCTCATCAAACGGTACGCTTCAAATAATTGTCCTAAGTTAGCCATTTACTGTAAATACTCGTATAAGTTGGAGTAAAATAGGTAGACGTATATGGTATGGTAGTTAAAAGTGGTATACTGCCGTCATTGTACATAGGTTGTTCAATAAGTCTGGTCGTACCATTGATTTTGGGAGGTATCAGTAAAACTAATATTATATTTATAAAGTGTTATTGTCAACAAAACATTGCTGGTTTGATTTTTACGCTACGAAAAATAACTTTAATATGTTTTTTTTTATTAATTTAATTATGGCATCTTTGACGAAACGTAGTTATCGCGTAATTCTTTACTACAATTTCAAACGTGGTAAGCAAACGAGAATGTCTAGATGAGATGATTTCTGTTTGGTCAAGAAGCACCATCCTTGAAAGGTATAGAACGCTGGTATCTGCAATTTAAGCGCGGTGAATTTGGACTGGACGATGATCTTCGACCAGGTAGACCCGTCGAAGAGACAGTGCCAGAAACGGTAGCTCATGTGGAGAAAGTAATACGAGAAGACAGACAATTAAAGGACCTTTTGAACATTCCTGTAGCTACGATACACAAAATTATTTATGACAGAACATTTACATGTAAAAAAAACTGTACGCTTTGGGTACCTCATACTCTCAACGTGCAGCAACAGCAACGTCGCGTCGAATGGTGTAAATTCATGTTAAAAAAAATTGTCCATGGCAAATCTAAGGATGTAGTTTCAATTGTAACTGGCGACGAAACTTGGATATATTAGTATTTTGACGTACCTACTATAATACAAAGCAAGATATTTGATGATGCGGAGCAACCAACTCAACCTCGAAATCTGTTGGCAAAATAATGTTGGCAGTTTTCTTTAATATGCAAGGTTTTATTAAATCTGTTACGCTCGCTGGACGACAGACAGTTACAAGTTCATGGTGCACTAAAACCTGTCTGGCTCAGTTGTTTGAGTTGTCAAATCGCAGACCGAACTCGAGACTCAGTTCCTGGTTTCTGCATCACGACAACGCACCTGCTCACAGAGCTGGCGCTGGCGCTGGCGGGTCCATAGTAATGGACTATTTAACGATGGCGGGCATCAAGGTGTTGGAGCATCCCCCCTACAGCCCTGACCTTGCTCCTTGTGACTTCGGTTTATTTCCTTACGTCAAAAATTTTACAACAAGACTTTTTGAACAACCTGCGTATGTACATTGTGAAACAGGATAAAGTCACACAAAACAGCAAGCTGCAAGTATAGGGACGAGGCATCTAGGCAAAACCCTAAAACAAAGTCGTTGATAGCGACGCTGCCACTGAGTCAAACAATTGAAGGACTGTTATTTGGGCTGATGTGACACATGCCAAAGTTGGCTTCTGCCAACTATCAAAACTGGCCATTTAGAAGCGCTATAAATAAACTGCGGTTCCATCAACACTTCATGGAGCCATAAATCCTTGTAACTAATTATCATCAGCATCATCATGTCAGCCGAAACAAGTCCACTGCTGCTGCCACTGCCATTGTAAACATATGTTTTCTATATATTTAAGTATGTATTTCTCTATATAAGTATGTTTATCGTACCTATAATACAAGCCTAGAGCTTAGTTTGGGACTAGGTCAATTTGTGTGAGATTGTCCCCTGATATTTATTTATTTATTTATTTATGTGAGGATACTCACGGCCACTGCGCGGTGTTGCCGAGCCGGTTGGCGAGCGGCGGCGGGCTGGCGGCGCACGTCGAGCTCACCAGCAGGTCGCTGGCTCCCTTCGCGCCCCCTGCACACATAACCAACTTAACGTACAATTCCGATGTTGGTGACTGCGACCGGGTCACGCGACCCACTGTTTACTATGAATTAATATTACATCAAAATTATGCCCTTAGGATTCGCGCTTAAACGAGTTCGGCACTAGGTAGATCGTTCCCGCCCCGCCGTCAACCATAGGGGCGGCTACTTTGAAAATCGAAGTTCGAAGTTACGTTAGCTCCTTCCCTTTCTCACGATTTAATCTCAATTGAGGAATGAAAGGGATGGTGCATCCCAACGTTGGAAATAAGTGTTTCGTGGCAGCCACCCTGGCGTCAACCGAACGCAGGCAATGTTGCACCGGTGAGAATCGAGCCGATCACACGCGTAGCGTGCTAATGCTTACTTGTTCTTGAACTTTTTCTACAATCTAGGTTATTTCTTTTATAATTCGCAATGGATAATTAGCTAACCTAGTTGGTAAATCATAATGTTCATGAACAAAAATGTCTATGCATGGTCGGATAGGATTTGCCCTCATCACCTTTGTAATATCAAGTTTATCTTGAATGGAGAGGAAAATCTTGGTAATTTTCCCATTTTCTCAATAACGTGTCAATTGAAATGTAACTTTTCCCATTGTATTATACTCGAGGCAGAGAATTTCATGTAGCGCAAGTTACACGACATGGCATGTCAATCGCATCTTAGACAGTTATCGCAAATGTGAACAGATCTAAAGGCTTTGATGAAACATATAATTAACAGTCAGCAACGGCAACATAAGCTTTTTTTTCTCAATTTTGACACAACTTCCTATGAAATAAAAATACTACTGAAATGGAACCTACAAATTGCCAAACGCATCTATCGACGATATTGTTTTATGACATGCGTTCTAAATTCAACGTTAGGGTGGCAGATCACATATTTGGTCTATACCTTGGAGCGGAGCGTGCTGGGAGAACGATGAATAAATCCATGACGTAAAAACCGTGTGTTATAGATATAGTAAATAGATAATTATAAGATACCTGAGGCAGTCTGCGACGTGTGCATGCCCGGGGCGGCGCCCGCGAGAGCCGGCGCGCGCGCCGATGACGGCATCACATTCTGCGCAACAATACTTATTACCATTGTTGTCACGCGTCTCTGAGCCGCGTCAAACGCGACTACTGAACCACTGTGCTTAACAACTGCTTAAGGACGCTGTCATTGTTTACGAAATACTAATGAGTTTATCTTTCGGCGTGTCGTGCAGGTTTGTATCTGAACGTGAGGCTACTATAATAGTTTGTTTTGAATACTCGTCAATACATTTGTATACAACGTTAGAGATGAAATGGTAAGAGCAAATCTTGTTTACATTTCACTGTGTTTGTTTGGAATTGATGGATGACACATCAAATATCGATTATACATTCATCTACCCTATACAAACACATCGGTAATGACATCCACTGCGTTTATCATCTACCTACCCAATGCGTTTGTTTTGAGAGTTGACGCTAGTGCACTGGCGACTCGTAACTCGGTGTTCACCTCTGATTGTCTTAAATGTACAATAACACAAACAAGACTCATACTAGGGTGTTTTTATCTATAGAATTATATTGAAAATAATAATATATCCTCGGGGGCCTGTTTCATATAAAAAAGTACTGATAATACCCATTAGACTCGAATTTATAACCAACTGATTATAAGGAAAGTTATTCTATCTAATATTTTAATTTATTTTATCAGCAAACAACTAATGCTATCAACGAATATTTTATATGAAATAGGCCCCAAAAGTGACGGAAATGAAAATTCGACTTCTGTATCAGGTCGTAGAATGTGTTTAGAAATGTGTAAAACATTTCGCACTTACCTTGTGTGGTGCGGAGTTCTGCAATGCGGTGGGGGAGACGGGCGCGTGCGGCCCATTACTGCTGACACCGCCTCCGGACTAGAACCAAACCACTCCAGTTAAAAATAACCCGTACTACAGTGCATATTAACTATTAACGGAATTGTACAAATCTGGCCCCAGGCGCTAAATAATGCAGCGGTGAAGAAATATTTCGCAAAACCGCTCCGGGGCTAGTGCTTTTAATTTAAAACGTTTCGAATTAATTTGTTAACCTTACTCTAGGGACGCGTGTATCTACATGGATACGTAAACACTGGATAACCGTACGTTTGAAGTAATTTTAGAAACAGCAACAACAGCTTTTTCCTGGTAACATGTGTTTGTGCGTTCGATTACTTGAAATACGACGTGAATAAGTTAATATTCCGCGAATAAATAAACTGCTGTATAATAGATAAATGACTGAGAACCAAAAAGTCACCTAAATACTAAACACTACTTTATTTTAAATTCAATTATACACGGGTTTTTCCATTAGGTGGTGGATTCACGCCTTTCCCAAAACCGTCCGTACCGTACCGACTATGATAGTGTTTTGCGTTTATTGTATTTTTGTATAAATTACATTAGATTTTTTTTCTCTAGTAATAATTCGCTTCGCTTCGGTTTAAGTTCCCCCTCCCATTTCCCCCCCTTAAAGTTGAAATATCCAATTTTTCTCTTAAGAATCTTCTCCAGACAATAACAAACATAACATAAAAAGAATTAGCGAAATCGATCCAGCCGTTCCAGCGTGATGCCGTGACCAAGGGAAATTAGGGATTCATTTTTATATATATAGATTTACAGTTTTATATAAAGCTAGAATAAGTAGTATCATTGTAATAAGTTAACTATAGTCTGTTCAAATCCAATTTGTTAATAATGTAAACAAACGTTTTATCAACTCGACCGTCGACTGATTAATGATGACAAATCCAAGAGCTAATTACAAATCAATTAATTTATTGAATTACTTAAATTGAGGCATTCATTCATAATCCATAAATTACAAGATGTCTTTCATTAAAATAATAACCTGACCTGCCGACTTAAACTTTTTAAAACAAATTTATAAATGTTTATCAAACTAATATTGCTGGAAAAAGTGATGAAATATCAAGTTGAAACCTTCAAAATACATGTGCATGTGGTTCTAATTCAATTATGTGAATGATTGTGCTGGAATATTAATAAAATCGGTTTGTATACATTATTAACAAATTGGATTTGAAAAGACTTTATATTAAAAAAAAACATTACTAACTATTGAGTTTCTTTCGGCGCTTCTGCAGCACGGGTCTCCTCTTGGGAAGCGCTGGTAGATGTTGACCTTCGATCAACAACACTCAACTAGATAACCGGTCACAGATCAAAAAACGGCCGAGCGAATAAGACCTGACTGCAAAATGGGACCTTATTTCAAGTAAGTAAAATTAAGCCTTGCGTTTATGAGATACGATCTAAATCAAAATGTTTTAGTTTGACACTGACTCTGAAAAGTATCTAAGTTTGTATAGGTTTCCCTAGGACACTTTTCCATGTTAATTTTGCATTGAACCCGGCGTCTATTGGTTCGTACGTCAATGATTTTGACGTGTAATAGTGCCCGTGCGGCCTACTTACTGAATAAATATCTTTTATGTTTTTTTTTTTAATTCGAGATAATTGTCAAATTGTGGACACTGACCGGCAGCTGGTGCGGCGGCTGCGCGCGCTTGAGGCGCGCGGGCGCGGTGGGCGCGGGCGTCGCCGACGCCGAGTACCAGCCGCAAGGGCCCACGCTGTGCTGCAACACCACACGGCACACATTCAACCTATTTTTACTGCTTTTGGCTCAATTACAGTAGGTACTCCAAAGAAAACGCTGAGAACTTTAGTGCCTTGTGATAAAGGACTTCCAATCCAACTGAACACATACATAGCGGGTTGTTTTTTTTTCAGAATGTGTTATTACGGCGGATTTCCTAACAAATGTAAAAAAATAAGAAAGTTAAATGCTTGAAAACGACACATATAATAATACTTAATAATAAATTATGATACATTGCTATTTACGGCCAATGCTGTAACCCGCAGTTTCGCGTTGCAGCGCTTGCTATCATTTGAAGAAAATTGTATGAAATGCGGAATATTGCGACATAGGGGCACCACATAAATTAAAAACAAAAATTAAAATAGCAAACTGGTTTAGTTTGCTATTTTTACATTTATGTGGTACCCCATTGGATAGATATCCAGTTGAAAAAAGATGTTAAGGGTGAATTTGCCAGTTTTTATAAAAGCTACGTATTGTATTTATTTACAGTAAACGGATCAATAAATAACTCGTATCAGAAGTGTCAAAGATTCTGACCTCCATTAAACAGTAGCTAAAATCGTGACAAGTTTGTCAAACAAAGGCATTTACTTCGAGACGAATCATGAATATCAAACAGCTCATCAAATAAAAAGTAAACCGAATAGCGTCCGCGTCGGGAACGGCAGATTGAAAGACTCAAGAGTCTTATTAGTGACAAAGTGTTAACGGTTCAGTAAGCAAATTTAATAAACTTACAAGCGATAGTGAATTGCTCATTTTGAGATAAACTCCACTCCACACACACGGTAGTTAATGATACAATGAAACGCACAACCTTGGCCGCAAGCCAAAAACGACGCGATGCAGGTACACGTAGTGATAAATTCTGCACGACTGCTCTTTGAACACGCAAATTTCTTATTTTTAGGATTACCCTGCCTTCAAACTTCACATTGAGATCAAGTTCACTTGCTTCTTCCTCAATAATTTTATTAGAGAGGAACCTTGCGATTTCATATTCCGGAAAATATTCGCTAAAGTCAGATTGAAGTCCATTTCTTCATTTGCCGACACACAGAATTACAACAGAACCCAGCAACTATAGATCGGAATAACGTTACCGATCAATATATTGTCGTAGAACCACGCTATTTTAAGATCTTCTTTTTGAATAGGAAAAACGAGGAAATAACATGGGGCATACAATTTAAATGATATCCTGAGAACGGCAGCTGACGTTAGCTGTTTTTTCATCGGGCACATTTAATCCAATCCAATATTGTTCCAAACAATAGTTACCTGTGCGAGCGGTGGATGCGCCTGGTGGCGGTGCACGTCCGAGTTCATATCGGGCTCTACCACGTATTTTTATTCTTCATCATCTGTAGACAAAAGAAAAAATGTTTCAAATCTATATTGTTAAACACCTTATACATTTCATTCAATTCATAATGAGGTCATGTTTTGCCAGAGACAGGAACCCGATCTAACTGACATTTTAAATGATTGTAGTGTTAAATTAAAGATACGGCTACATAAACGTAAGATTTGGACGCGTGGAAGAAAAATCCGGCCCGCTGGCAATAGTTAATTGATTGTGCATGCATCACATTCCCTTTATGTAGGTCAGTTAGGCGCCACTAAAGCCTCGCGAGAGACGCCGATCGTGGCCGAGCGGCCCGCATAAGTCAAGCTCTCTCGCGGTGGAAATGGCCAATCGAAATACTGTTAGCGTCATTTGTGGTGGCGTGTGCGACCATGATCGTTCCGCAACACTTTACTAAAGCAACCAGAGCTTTACAACTTACAAGCCATAAATGTAACAGTTTCAACATGGCTCCTATTATCATTTAAGCTCTGTGGTTGCTTGAAAACATGCGTAATACATTGATTAATACGTTTATGTATAGTTAAAACAATAAGTTATAAATTATCCTCGTGGTATATCATATTATGTAGCTCTAGGTACTCTTAGGGTCCGTTCACACAGACCGGCCCGGAGAGGAGAGCAGATTTTTATCACGTTGGAAACAGTTTTGAGTCATTGTAATAAGGTTTATTTTTGCATGTGCAAAAATTGTTCAAGCATTCTTAATGACAAAAGAAGTGCACATGCAAAAATAAACCTTATTACAATGACTGAAAACTCTGTATCCAACGTGATAAAAATCTGCTCTCCTCTCCGGAGCCGGTCTGTGTGAACCGACCCTTATTGTATGATTCATAGCAACTGGATTGTAATTTTTTTTATTTTTATTTGTATATTATTTATACGTGAGGGGGAGGAATGGCGGAAAGAGGGGAGGCCTTTGCCCAGCAGTGGGACAATAACATAGGCTAAAAAAAAACGTGGAACGTGGACAAGTGGCTAATAATTATGTAGTCGCGTCAGAAATTTATTAGACGAGTTATTGTTAAAAGACGGATTATAAAATGACCGACAATTAATTACAACTTGTTTAGTAAATATTAGTTTAAATAAAGTCTGTGGTTTTAAGGAATTGAGGACTAAGACTAATGACAGATGAGGGATCTTTCGAGCTGATTCACTGACGATCATTAGGTAGACGAGAGGGAGCAGCGGCGCCGGACCGCGACGGCAGTCGTGACGACACCGCGGCCGGCGCACACGTGAACCAACTTATGTAACCGTGTACACACCGCACAGGTGCAATGATATCGATCGATAGCAAAATGAACACGGTAATTTCGATAATAGGATAAGTAATGACACTATCTAAAACATTAATTTCTCTTATTCTAAGTAAGCAGCATAATTTAAGCCTCTCAAGAGATGAAGTTCTACTTAATCTTATATTTAAACTAGAAACCCGGTTGCCTTTGAAATGCACAGATTTTGTATCATATTAAATTATAAGAGCTAAGACACTTGGGCTTTGGGTAGGAGGAATCCTACATCTGACATCAATCACTGACGTCGTTCTGCCGCGGACGTCAGCGTCGCTGTTCGGTGTCCCATAGAACATTGTGTTTATCGACCGACTTCAGCGACCGATGTCAGCGTAAGCCTTAGGTTTACTCACTAATTGAGTACAGAATTAGCAGCGAGGAGCAATCTAGTGTGACGGGGTGGGGGGGCGGCGGCGGCCTATAAGCGTAGGAGGACCGACACTTCCGACCGACAGCTGCGAACGAGCAACCATGCGACGGCTACTGGCCAGGAAAACTTAATGTATCTTGAGCCTACAGCGGCAGACGCCTAGTTTCGTTCAACATGTTTGCTACAGTTTACGAGCTTTATAAGTTAGCTTTCCACAACAGCTTTTTACATCATTTAAGTTTTCCTTTTTACGTCGCAATTGTTCATTATTGTAATGAAGATGCGTGTAGCGGTTACCTAGATAGAGTGTTCGTGTTGTGAAAGTAGGTTTAACGTCGCAATTCATTGGATTTGGTGATTTATCGAGTGACTACTTGACCTGGCTCGAGCGCGAGTACAGTAGCTCGGCGCAAGTTGCGCAACTAACGCAACAGTGATTACTCGATTAGCTGCAGTTTTTGCGGCGCACGCGTGACTGCCCGCGCCGCCGCCTCTGCCGCGCATGCATTTGCGTGCAATGTTCTCTACATAACTATGGGAAGGGTACATTAATTTGTTTATCTCACGCCACGGTATTGTACCTACATATTACAACACGCCAGGGGCTCATGGCCAAATTTATGAACTACCGACAACACTCACTAAACAACGTACAACCATAAACAACATATTTGTAAATCTAAATGTATTGCGCTGTAGGCAGTATTTATGGTACGATTTACGTAGAATTGTTATACATTAACATACAGCACCAAATAAGGAGGATCACTCAAGGAGATCAACCACATAGCGTGACACATCAAAACACACGCAGCGAACCGACGGCATTCATGCAACCTTATTCAGAACATAAATGTAATAAACTAAATTTGTGCGTTTAAACTAATGACAGGAAAGAGGATTTTACTGCAGCACTAGAATGTTTATTAATAAGTATTTATTAATGAAGTTTGCTAATCGGAATTTACCATTCCCTTGGGTAGGTATATATTCTAGTTTCGAGATGTAATATCTATCTGATATGGATATTAGATCCAAACCTATTAGACAAGTGACATTTCGGAATAGGAAGTAGAATGCGTAAATAAATGAGATCCGTCCGTATTTTATGGCATGACATTAAACTGAAATAAAATACAGCAGCCAGGCAAGCAGTAAGTTAAGTTATCATTTTACTTACATAGCAAATGGCTTCCATACGTATCAAAACTATAAAAAAATCCGCAACATAATGAGTGAAATGAAGCACATCAGACCAATTTTGGCATAATTAGTAAATAATATTAAGATTTTACATATTAGTATTATTATTTTGATATTTATTAATTTCTCTGTTAGCTAGATTTTTTTACAATATCACGACAATACTAATACAAAAATAAACACCATAAAAACCTAATCTACGGCTGCCGCCGGCAAGGCTAAGCTACCGATGGTTAGGGCTGCAGAGATAGGGAGCCTCCTGACAATGCGTGCCGTGTCGAGAAGTACTGCTTTCTGCATCTGACCCTTGATCCAGCCATCTAGCGAGTCTCTTGAGGTGTTGGTCGAGACTCCTTCGCTATGAGACCGTTTGCCGAAATGACTATTGCGACAATGGTCGTCGAGTCAACATTCCATATGGCGGTCACCTCGGAGCCATTATTATTATTATTATTTTTAAATTATCCCTATGCAAAACTACAATGGGTAGATGTTTGATCCAAGCGAATTAAAGTTTCGCATGAAATGGTAAGTGCGGTTCTCGTAGGTACACCGGAGCGGGCAGGATCGACGCGGTAGGCCGTAACGTGTGCCGTAACCGCAACACGACCAACGAGATTGGTCGTCAGAGGATGCAGTACAGGCACGTGCCGAGTTGAACGACCACGCGCGTTTCACTTTCGCACCACTGCAGTATGATTAATAACCAAGGATGCTTACTGCGCGCTAATAGTTCCATCCCGGTAATTTCCGCGCGATCCTTCAAGCCAATCCGAAGAGTATAAACGCATTAGTCCCGCGGCTTTACGATTCTTAAGTTCTATGAAAATCTAGCCTCTTATCTGGAAATAAGTTAGGGAATACCTTAAAAACAACTGTAATTATAAAACGAAAACTATCCCCACGATAAACGTATATTTAAATCAGCTTTTAAACTGGAATAGTTTCGCAGGAATAGGTACGAAAAAATATATAACTCCGCGGCTTGGATCACTTTCGCCAGACGAGAGAATTCATTGATTCAAGACTACCTACTATCGAAACGGCATTCGGCATTCACGTAACGTTGACCGCATGGAGCGTAGTAGGCAGCGCTCGGATGCTCTACCTACTCTCGAATAACCGGTCGCTTAATGTAAACACTCGGTGACGACGTGGATAACATGTTGCCAATTGACGGACCATACAAGGAGCAATGTATTAAACTAATATAAACGCATTCTACATCGAATTCCGAAGATATGGGTGTAAATGGATCAGTCATGAAGGTCGTTGACTTACGGCCTTTAAATAAAATGTAGGAAGTGATACCGGCTCTGGTCTACTCTACACATCCCCGACACAGTTGTTTACTTTATCAGTTTGTTTATACATTATTTTATTTCTGTATTCCCTGATTTAGTCTGTTCCGTTCCGACGACAGTAACATAACATAAAATAGTAGAAGAGCCTAATTATAACTCACAGATCGTTGCTTTTCAAGAGCATAAAGAAGTTTCATTGTTCTTGAGTGTGTATGTTGCTACAAGTAAGCAATGTGAAAAATATCTGTTATAATTGCCACTAGGGACCGGAAAACCCCTTCATTTGATTAACCCTATCGATAGGGTAACCCTATCATTTGGTTACCCAATCGATGTGGTTACCCTATGATTGTGCTACCTTAACGTTACGGGAACCCTTTGGACTAGTTAACCGCTTCCATAGAGCTTACCAAGTTCATTAGGGTTTCGGTAGTTTAATATTTAAGCATTTAGCATTAGCTGGGTACTACCCTATTGATCGCCCCTCTCTTTTTTGCGCATTCAGGCTGTGATTCGGGCGATCTCTGTCTAGCCGCTACCCATTCAATTGTTACATAGTGCAATAATAAGTCGAAACACTTGCGCATAGAGAATAAAACAGCTTGAAACCGATCGATTAAATTTAAAAAGGGTAACAAATGATAGGGTATTGGGATTGGGTTAGCGCTTAGTCGAATTAACGAATTAAGTTTGGTTGCCCTTTCATTGGACTAAGTCGACGATAGGCTTAGCGCATAAGGATGATTTCGTCAATATATTTAGTGACACTAATGACGGCGGTTGAAAAGCCTTGAAATTCACCCAAAAACAAGTCTATTAAATAAATACCCTATTGAAATCCCCTTTAATGGAAAGCGGTACCGGTCCCTGATTGCCACTGGGAAAATCATTGATTAGTAATTATCTACAAAGTAAACAATAGACATTACCGAGTAGCAACCGGTTAAATTCCGTTAACAAATTCTCGACGAAACGTCTCCCCCTTTACGCCGGTAGCACATCTCCGCCGCGAAACTGTAGTAGCGAAACTCTGGCAACGAAATAAAGTTCAAATTCGTATTAAATATCACGATTCCGCCACAGTTTCGCGGTTTCGCGGCGGAGGTGTGCTACCGGGCTTATTGGTTTCGCCGCGTAACAACCATCCGAGATAATACAATATGATATGGCCTTAGTGCTAATAGAAATTACTTCCTTTGCTTCAAGAAGGCCGGTACGAAGGAAAATAACAATTTTATAGGCATCATACCAGTTGAATAAACAATAATGGTTAACGTTTCACGCAGTTTGTAAAGTTTGCGTTTACGAAATGATTAAAGAATGTAAACGATATACATTGTATAAAGTATGCGGTTTAGTCACAGGAAAGGCACCCCACAACGCCCCAACAGCCACTCTCTAATACATTCACGCAGTAAATAAAACTTCCGAACCACCTAACGGCATTTTCATGGTCGGCGATCATTAATACTGTTTTGACACGGCGGCTATAAATCATAACGACATTGAGCAACCCTTGCGTTAAAATGGGTACTCGTTATGTATTGGAACCTTGGTAGTTTAATTTTGAACCATGACCGGCCAATTCACAAAAAAGAAAAACCGGGCAAGAGCATGTCGGACCACGCTCAGTGTAGGGTTCCGTCGCCATTCTTACAAACAAACAACAATCTCCAAAAAAACATAAATATGTACATATTAGCAAATTTTCTACTAAAAGTTATCTTAGCGGATTTTCGGTAGGATAAACATTTTAGTTGTGATATTTTTCCTTTTAAATTCGTTATTAAGTATGTGCTTTACTTTAAGATTTTTCAGATTTTTATTACTTACTTGTAGTTTTGTCTGTAAGGGGGGAAGCGCAACTCTAGTGGAAATTACACTTTTTCTAAACGTTCTAAAATATTTACTAAACGGTCCCCCAAATCTAAAAAAATATAATAACATATCCATGAGTTTTTTAAGAGATATCCAATGATACCTCACTCGATGTTATAATGTAAAAATAATTTTACCTTTGCTTTACATGTATGGCAGGTACCCGAAAAAGTAAGACTTAAACCGCGGACAGACGGGCGGACGGACGGACGGACAGACGGACATGGCGAAACTATAAGAGTTCCTTGTTGACTACGGAACCCTAAAAAGAAAAATTTACACGTATCTGCGAAACATCTGCAGATGAAGGATCTCATGTCGATTCCTCACAGTAAACGTTAATGTGATTTACCATACGTATGTGAAGTGACAAAATTCACATCACCAAACAGAAACACAATGTCATATTTTACTACCGCGTTGTGTCTATCTTCTGACTGGCTCTAGGCAGGAATGCGAGGTTTCGTTTCTTCATGTACTAATTACTATTAGTACGTGACGAGAAGTATTATTTACAATGCTCGCAGTAAACTGTGATGCAGTTAGATTTATGGAAGTCGTATCATAATTATTTGACTGCGATTGAAGAAGAAACAAAAAGGTACCAAAATAATCTAATAGTTTTGTTTGACGGAAGGAAAACATTTTTATCCGATGGTCTCGTCGCTCTTGCCACTGCGCACATCAAGGCTACTCACGCCCACGAAACTAAGTTAACAAAGTGTATGTAGGAAGAGTTCCTCTTCGGTATCGTATGAAACTTGACAATTGTGGGAAAAACGTTAAACAAGATTTTAATCACAGGGGAATCTTATATGCGTCAGATCTTATAACAGCTCATGGAGATTAACTTTGAAAATCCCCCGACTTAAGAAAATTGGAGACGCAAAGAATGCTCTCAGATCAAACAGTCGCTGGTTTACGACGTTTATATAGTTATATTCATTCTACTTTATGTACCACTGTATTACTACATAATAATGAATGATAAGATAGCTAATTAACCCTAGTTCTACTTACCAACGAACAAAAATTAACTACAACTTTGGCCAAAAGGTTAAAACACATTAAAGATACTTTGTCGATGTGTAATTGTGATGGAAGGTTTTCAACACAGACGTATTAATAAACAAACTACTTATAATAATAATCATGATGTTCAGTTGTCTTAAGTACTGCGGCTTCTACTGTTTTCACGCTTCGACGACAATTCAACCGATTGTTATGAAATTTGGCATGGACAAGGTACTGGTATACGAACATGCAAATTCTTAAATTAGATACAGTAAGAGTTAGGCCTGAAACAGGGTCAGAAACAAGATTTTTTTTACGAAAATAAGAAAGTCGTAAGTAATATTATTTGAAGAGGAGATTAGAGGCACCGACTAATCATTCTGTGAGCTGTCGACCTCGCGACAAACTTAATTTTGCCGTTGAATAACTGTCACATAGAATTAGGTCGCGGTCAGTTCACCAACACCGCAAATAACAAACTCAAAAACCCCGCCCATATACCCGCCATTTTGAAAAATTTCGAAAAACTGAATCAACAAATATATTATTATATATAATTTTATTGAACCTGCTCACAGAATTTCACGAGAATCGGTTGAGAAATGCGATCTGTAAAGGAGAACAGCCGGACATACGAAAGCATTTTTGCCCGAGCTGAAACGGAGACGCTTCGCTTGCTCGGTCAATTATGATTATAAAACAAACTCCCCCGCCGCGTCTGTCTGTTTGTCTCTCTATCTAACACGACTCAACACAAAAACAACTGAACGGATTTACATACTGTTTTCACCTAATGACGGAGTGATTCATGTGGAAGGTTTAGGTGTATAATTCAATAAGTTTCAGGTGCGTATATGCCCTGCTACCCGTGAGAAGCCGGGGCGGGTCGCTATTATATTATAATTAAGGGCGTCGGTTTATAGAAATGGCACATACCTCAATACGGTTCTAATGTCAAGATCCATTAATGGTATCACAGAGATTATAGAAGTACTGCAATTACTGCGTCAATGAGCAAGTAAGGTTGCATACGAAATAAAGGACACTTAGCAGCCGTTTAAACACACTTGACGTCGTTAAGCTGCGGTCGTGAGTCAACGGTTTGCATGAGGATGCTTTGTTTATTTATAACGTGACGTGCTCGCACTCGCGAACTAAACATGAACTACCACGGACGAGGGCTCGCGACGGCGTCCTGGCGGCGTGCGCGCTGGTCGCAAACTGTCAGTGTCAGCCGACCGGTGGGCGGGAGGTTGCGATCCACCAACCGACGATTTTCCCTATTAGTTAAGGCATTACACAAACTATCATCTACATCCATACGATTTGGTCCCAACTGCGCAATCGAACCTTGAAGGCTGTGACGAATTTACACATTGAATAATAAACAGCCAAATTGATGTCGCCCGAACGCCTTAACTTATTTCAGAACTTACTGTATAACTCACTCAATTATACATGATAGATCGTTTGCACTCAGCGAAGCAATAAAATCATAAGGAAACTACTTATTATTCGACATGAGTTAGTTCTAAAATTATTATGGAACAAAGGAAACTTATTTCATTACAAAATTACGCTTTATTTTTTAAGCAACAAGCAGGTAGGTCATAATTCAGAATGCAATATGTACTGTAACTTGACACTTTGTCAGACTTCTACCTATGAATAATCGTACAAGTACTAACGAAACAGTGCATCCTTATTGCCTGCTGTCAGAATTACGGACAGTATCAGTCATCATTACAGTACAAATGTTAAGTTAAACAGTTGGTGCAAAACAACGCATACATACAGACATTACAGACAATTTCCTGGGTGTCGAATTACGGCAAACCGAGCCTCGTCCTAACTGCGCAGGAAACTTATCGCACCACACTACGTGTAATTGACACGAGTGCAATGCGCCACGTGCGCGAGCGACCGGCGATTACGCTAAGACAGTGCTGCACTCACTCAGCACCTAGCATCACACGTCTACCTAACTAGGTTTGCAAGTCACAGCGCCGTATCATGTGATCTTTCATCAAATACCTAAATCAAATGTGATCAAATAAGAATCTTATAATTCATTATAAGATTATATTTGTTCTCAAGTTCTTAACGATTGCGTTATTCTTATTTTTTTTTATAAGGATATAAACTTGAACGCTAATCTAAAAAGACTGTCGTAAATAGGTGAGTTACCTAACGAGCTGGTATTTAACATGATAGCATGTTTCACTTAAACAATTATAAGCAATATTGGCACAACTGTTATAATGGCAATGTGCAGTGAGCGTCGGTTGACATACAATTAGAGGTACATTTGGTGGCAACTGGAGCGTGAGAGGAATCCGGCACGGTAGTGTTCGCGCTGCAGTGCCCCGTGACGGAGCTACTAGCAACTCTGAATTCTAATAACACAAATACAACGTACCACTTTCGACGTTACTTGACAGCGTAGGCAAGCTGTTCGGCTACAAAACTTAGTTTGAACGAACAGAGCTGCTTATAAGTAGTAGCTACCTGGGAGAATGAGCGTCGCTCAGGTCGAAACCGAATTTTCATCAATTTCTACACAAAAACAAAAGATTTACCAAAAAAAAACCTGTCCATAGTCTGCTGGGGTTCGAAACTGCAGTGTTGACGTAGTAGTCTACAACAGTAGTGTTAATTGCTCTTTCTCTACCGCTTAGATATCGCATCCTTTTTATCATAAATCGCTCTTCAGCTTTGTTACAATCAGTATAGTCTGTCGAGCTGTCGTACCGGCCGTCAAATTGTGAAGTTAGCGCCAACGACTGCTGCAGTCGAGGATTGCGACTGCTGCTGTTGCAACAAGAGATGAGTCAACGTGTTATTATTGCATAAATATAACAAACTAGTTATTACTATATTTTTGTATTTCTTAGCAGGCTGGTTTCCGCAAATCGGCGTCTTAAAAAAAAAACAGTTACCAAGTTATTATTAAGCTGTGATAATACAATAATAGCGACAAAAAAAATTATAACCGGACTAGCTTTTGCCCGCGACTTCGTCCGCGTAGAATGTCCTATTTTCCGAGATAAAAAGTATCCTATGTCCTTCCCCGGGACTCAAACTACATATCTGCATACCAACCTTCGAAATCGGTTATGCGGTAACAAATAAACAAACTCATTTTCGCGTTTATAATAAGATAAGTTGCTGTTTGCTTGACCGGTTTTTTAATGATACAAGATTTTTTAAATGACGCTTCCCTGCCTCCAACCATAAAAAAACTCGTCGCATCAGCTGCATTAGAAAAAATATTATACGTAAACTCCGATAAGCATATTAAATCTTCGGGTGATTTGCTAATTACCTATGGATATCTAAGATATCAAGGCTCAGAGAACATTTATGTAGACTAGTTGATGCGGAGTGGCAGTCCGTGACCTGCTTCCCATCAGCCACTAACGAGAGGCGGTCAATCTGGGTAGCATCACTCACTTATCCTATAAAAGCGTATCGAGCCTCGAGAAGGGTCATACACAGTCATAGAAACAAAAGTTGTCTCTCCTGTTCCAGAAAGTTAAGGACTTTGAGACCAAATTGGGGTTAGGATATATCCGCGTAATGGGAGTCTGGTGAACTCTGGTGTAGTTTTGGCCTGTATCGAAATTATATGAGTTAAAAACTCCCACGTCGTTAACTTTTAAACTAGTAACAGACGCTCGAACTTGGTCCGGTCCGGACAACGGACTTGGTTCGCTCCGAAACAGGTCCGGCCGTGTGTAGAGCAGTCTGCGGACCATGTCGGCGGATATGGTCCGCAGACTGCTCTACACACGGCCGGATCTGGTTCGGAGCGAACCAAGTCCGTTGTCCGGTCCGGACCAAGTTCGAGCGTCTGTTACGGGTATTAGAAACCGAAGGGACAATGTTGAACGAAAATATGTGTTGGTATATGACCCAGAAGAGTATGACGACGCGGTTAGCCTAGTTGGTAGTGACTCTGCCTACGAAGCTAGCGGTCCCGGGTTCGAATCCCGGTATGGACAAATATTTGTGTGATGAGCGCGAGTATTTGTTTCTGAGTCATGGATGTTTTCTATGTATTTAAGTATGATGATGATGATGATGATGATTTATTTATTTATTTATTTATTTATATTAAGGGAAAGATGGCACCAAAACCTCTTAAAACCGGTCAAGTGCGAGTCGGACTCGCGCACTCAGGGTTCCGTACATGTTTGGTCGGTTTTTAGTATTTGTTGTTTTTCTATAGAGAGTTTGTCTTGTAATCATACCAAATTTGACGCTTGTACGCTACTCTTACAAATTAAAAATATAACTTTCGGCGATTTCGGAAAAACAACCCCTAAGTGGGTAAAACGGGCGTGGAATTTTGTGTCGAAGTTTAGTAGTTTTTGAAGTTGTGAAAATAATAAGGCTACTACTGTTTATAAATAAAAAAAAATTCGACGTTTTTGGAAAATCGACCCATGAGTGGGTCCACCGTTTGAACGTTTTACATTTATTTATTTAAAGATTACTAACAGATAATACATCAATATAACAAATAAGAACTAGCTACATTTAATTATATTGTGCAAAGAAGTTGAAATATATCAAACTCAGTCGGGTAATAAGGGGGTGAATCAAGGCATGGAAGTTTGTATTGGATTTTGGTAATTTCCAATGTGTAGACCGGTAAAATACCTTAAAATATTTAAAACAAATCTACCCCCTGAAAGTAATGCAATTCTGTACCTTTTAACTTTTTTTTTACATTTAGCTCACCGCAGACAATGTTGCGGGTGGATAGCTAGTAATAATCTGAGATAGTACCAATCACTTTAAATGAAAAATTAGCTATGATTTTTTTTTCTTTGTAGTACCGGCAACGGAACCCTACGCTGAGAGAGATAAGTTCTTGACCGATTTTTTTATAGTTATAATATTATGTTTCCCAATAAGATAAAATCAAATTTAATTTCAATTGTTCAGCTAAACGTTCACAAATATGTTATGCAAGTATTGTTTAGCTAAACAAACGACGCAATTAGCAGCCTGCGGTTAAGTGGGGCCGTACAGTCATCGAGCAAGGGCCGGAGCGCCCGGAGCCCCCGCAGATGATGTCATCGCCGCGCCCGCCCGTCGGCACCGTCAACATTGACGATGGCTAATCATTCTCGTAATGAGTTGACGATGTCGTCAAGGACGTATGATAAAACTAGTTCCATGCCGTATAAGGCACTAAAAAAAAACCCCAGCTAATTAGGAGAATTAACACCGTTATCGTAAAATTAAACGAGATTTAGAATTGTGCATCTCCCAATGTGTATGTCCGTCTGTAATCTGTTTAACATACGATTAGTGCTTTGAATAAAACGTATTAGGACGTAGATGTTACCCATTTTAAGACGGATAGGTTGAGTACAAATTAAAAAAAATCTGTGAAGTTGGCTGGTGGTATTCATTTTCACATTTGACTTACCAAGTTACTAATCTAGTTTGTACCTTAAAATCTAATCTGAACACCTAGCTATCACAGTTAAGTGTAGTAAAGCAGGTCAGTGGATTTCCTCACGATAAGTTACTCATCCAGGTGCGTGCACTGTCTTACTCATCAGACCTTAAGTCAATTGATGTAATTTCAATCAACTTAATTGCCGTCAAAGTGCCAAAGACACTTCTAAAAAGTGCAGAGGGCAAAACCGAAGGTCTTCAGATTTTCTTATGACAGGGCTATATTTATATACATTACGCTGCGAAACACCATCGGCTATTTCATCTCATAACCCGTAATGTGCAACATATACCTATTTGATCAAAATAAACCTCTCAATATGGATTGCTCGGGGATCTGTCATTTACCAACTAAATTAAATTTAGTTTCGAGCGACAGGATATCATCAGGGTCTTGACTCAGAGCAAGTAAGTAGTATAGTAGGAGACGCGCAGGTAATAAGATAAGAGCCGAGCGTTCAGCTAATATGATCAATGGCAGCCGTGAGTCACCAGGCTGCGTGCGGACCGCGACTCCTCTAAATTTAGACCAGACTGCAGGATTATTTATATCACCATTTGCTATTCCGTTTGGGCAGTTACTTAGTGCATAAATAAATCCGCAAGCTGCATTGCAGACCACATTTGAAACTATTTATAAAGATTTTATTATCATTCGGTAGTTATTGAACATTATTACAATTCACAATAAAATTTGTATTTGCGTATTTTATGTTATGAAACAAAAAAATAATAAAAACTAGACAACAAAGTCATAAATAAATAACACATTACTGTATTATTTATTTACCTATTTATTTTACGTTTTCTCTGAATTTAAATTTCAAAACAAAGGTGTTGATCAAGAGGCATTGTCTTTGCAAAAGTATGTGACATGCAACGAGTTTTCTTATAGAACAATGCAATCGTAGTTTCCATTCCCACGTCGTAGATAAAAGTGAAAAAGTGGAATACAATAGCTTTATAGATTATTGGGAAAATTTACTAAACCACAGGACTAGTACATATAAATAAATTTCTCAATATTGACAGAATTCAGACACAAACGAGTAGTTAAGTAGGTATAAATAATATAATAATGGTTTTGTTTACATCCACTTGGTAAACCAAGTGACGTGCGCTACCGTGCCGAGGCGTAGGTATAATACCTTCTAGATAATTATTACGAGGGGTGTTCAATAAGTTTTGATAATCGGTATTAAATTAGGAAAATATGTAAATCGTTATACAGGGTGACTGGATATTCGATACATTCCTTTTAATGAGGCATAGTAGAGCTCATTTGGAGCAAATTAGGTCATGTAGTACCCTGGCCGGAAATTATTAGTTTCCGAGATATTTGAGATTTTAGTTTTTTTTCGATATTGTGGACCATGTTCGAAAAAAAAGATATAAAAAAATAATTTGCCTTTTTTTAATGCACTTTAATGTATTTTCTGAAAGCTTAAATGTCAGCGATTTCATGTAATGACAAAATCCTAATCACATAATGCTACATGTCATGTTATTTAATAAAACTCCAATAAAATTACGATTACGATTACTTTAAATTTACGATGTCAATGTATTATTTACTTATACTTTTTGTGCAATAAAGAGTTTACATACATACATACATACATAAAAAGACATAAAAAAGTAATTACTTCATTAAAAGACATGCAGCGTACAAATCACTGGAAAAATTTCCTTGGTTTACTAGCTATCTAATGAGGTACAATAGTTATCAAAAAATATTAAATATTCAAAATAAGCAAGTACTAATTAAAACCAAGAAGTACATTTCTTATGAATTTCCATTACTCTTGTACCTGGTACGAACTCTTCAGAAATCAGTAATTATCTTCAGATGCATACTTCAATGGCCGATATTATTGCAAAAAAGAACTGAACTTAATTAATTAAAAGATAATTAAGAAAGACTAAGTAATAATTCGCCGTCAAAAATGGATACTTGTAGATTAACTCATGTTTAGGGAATCATTTTGAAGGCTCTGAAGCACAATTCTTGCCGCAAATTCGAAAAAAAAATCCAGCTTGTTTTTTAATATTTTTCCATCACTATGATAGAATAATGTTACATAACTCTCATAGATTATTTGAGCTCAATTGTTAATGTGTCGGTATTTTTGTAGGCCTCAATAATCCTGGAAAAAGCCGAAAAATACACCCTAAAGTTTGGAGCGGGAGAAAAAAAAAGAAACCACTGCAAAGATAACTTGTTTATCCTTTAAATCATAATGATAAACATTTCATTTCATTTTTGTTTCATTTTCATGAACAATATTTTTTATTAGTGGATCAGTAGGTATTTTCTCCACAACACTCTTTTGCCGTCTTGTAAAATTGTACATACAGATGTTTTTTTTATATTTTTTTTTCTCTAATTTAATGTTGATTATTGCCATGGTAGGTATAGTCCACATTAATAGAATATCATTATGAGGATGGGTCATACCGATTCTCAAAACTTATTGACACCCCTCGTATTGATAAAATAGGTACCTACATGCTCTAACCCGCAACTTCGACCGCGTAGAATCATGTTTTTGCTGTTATCTCAAAACTAGAACATAACCATCCTTAGTAACCATCACCAAGTTTGTATGAAAGTCATCTATTTTTGAAGATAGAAACGTGGAAATTGGTATATAGGCTACTATTTACAAATAAAACAAACAACTTTCAGCGATTTTGGATAAACTACCTCTAAGGGGTTGAAATGGGGGGTTAAAGTTTGTTGGGAGTTTGGTAATTTTTGAAGTTATAAATGTGGAAATTGGTATATAGACCACTGTTTCCGATTTTCGATAAACTACCCCTAAGGGGTTGAAATGGCGGGTTAAAATTTGTATAGGGGTTTGGACATTTTTGAAACAGGAACGTGGAATATATAGTAGAATAGTATAGACTACTGGTATCAAATTAAAAAAAAAAACAATTTTGGCGATTTTGGATAAACTATCCCTAAGAGGACGAAATGGGGGGGTAATGTTTGGTCAATTTTGAAGTTAGGAACGTGGAAATTGGTATTGGCTACTGTTTACAAACTAAAATTATTACTTTTGATGGTTTTGGAAATACTACCCCTAAGGGGGTTATATTGGGGGTGGAAATTTGTAAGAGAGTTTGGTTATTTTTGACGATAGACACATGGAAATACGTTTTTAGACTACTAAATATATAAAATATGAGTTTTGCTGTTTTGGAAATTCTACCCCTAGCAGGATGACAAAGGTTTAAAAAATCGTATGGTTTAAAATTGTTTCTATCCCTGCATGATACGTACGATGATTAAAACTTTATCTGTACTTTTTAACAAAGGTACTGACTCCGCAGACGAAGTCGCGGGCGGAAAGCTACAATATTATAAATGAGGAAGTTTGTGTGTTTGTTACTTCTTCACACTTACACGGATGAACGGATTTAGATGAAATTTGGAATGGAGATAAATAATACCCTACAATAATACATAGGTACACATCGGTAACTCGTGGCATTTAGGTAGCACTTGACAGTTACTAACTAGTGATGTGACGATGTTGTTCCTGTACGAGTCGAGAAAAGGAAACCAATTAGAAAAAATGTATTTTCAATCATTTAATATATGACATTCGTGATAAACAATTAATATTTGTTCTAAATTTTTACAAGTTCAAGACTTCACGTGCTTGTTCATAATAAATGTCTTGCAAACTATATAAACATCGCAACGGGTGCATTTTACCTTGTCACCTTGTAGTAAGAGTTCTGAATGCTCTCTAATGATTTCCTCCATTATTTGGAAAAATTCTAGGTGTCGCGACACGTCTCGTAATAATTATTAAATGAATGACAATATCATAATATTGACATTCATGTTTTTAAACTAGAGATCAAACCTACTTCGTCATATGTTAAGACCATGTAGGTAATATTGATTTATCATTTTATCTTATCTGAAAAGACACTCAGAAAACTTGTCTCATCACTAATCTGTCAAGTGCTAAATGCCACGAGTTACCGATGTGTACACACATAGGCTACCTTAGATTCGGAAAAAAAACCACTGTTCCAGCAGGATAGTAAAATTGCTGATTCTACGCGGACGAATGGTGTAAGGCGTGAAGCGACCACTCACACGTGTTTCATTTCTCTTTGGACCCAATTCTAAATTCAACGCGGACGAAGTCGCAGGCAGACGCTAGTAGGCTATATTTTAACTTATTTTTCCAAAGTGAAGTGAGGGCAAAATGCTATAATATATGATAGGTATTACTTGACTATGCACAATTGCACATCTGCACTAGAGAGTGCAATCTTGCAGTAAAATCTTCAATCTCGGTATTTGCAAGATTTAAGCGGTCAAATCTTGCAAGATCTCGCAAATCTACGAATCATTTTTAATTACTATAAGTATTCTATTGAAACTTGGTAAATGTATTGTTGTAGGGGCGAAATAATGAAATAATATTCATTCATTTTTCATCATCAGCCGCAAGACGTCCACTGCTGGACAAAGGCCTTCCCCAAGGTTTTCCACAACGACCGGTCCTCTGCTGCTGTCATCCAGCGGTTTCCCGCGACCTTTATCAGATCGTCGGTCCACCTTGTGGAAGGCCTGCCGACACTTCGTCTCCCGGTTCGCGGTCGCCACTCTAGAACTTTTCCGCTCCAACGGCCATCGATTCTACGAGCAATGTGCCCCGCCCACTGCCACTTAAGGTTTGCTATTCGGTGAGCTATATCAGTTACTTTAGTTCTCCTGCGGATCTCCTCATTCCTGATTCGATCTCACAAGGAGACACCCAGCATAGCTCTTTCCATTGCCATTTGAGTGACCTTGAGCCTTCTTATGAGGCCCATCGTAAGCGACCATGTCTCAGATCCATATGTGCCAGTGATGATAACACACACTGATCAGAGACTTTTGTCTTGAGGCACTGTGGTATTTGGGACGAGAAGATAGTGCGTAGCTTACCGAACGCTGCCCAGCCGAGTTGGATTCGACGATTGACCTCTTTCTCGAAGTTGGACTTGCCTAACTGGATTCTTTGTCCTAGGTATACATAGTCGTCAACCACTTCGAGAGCAGTCTCCTACTTTGACAGGAGTGGGTACGACATGGACATTTGACATGATTTTCGTCTTGTCCATGTTCATTGACCCATATTTATATTATATGAAATAATATAATAATATACAAAAATACTCAATCATTAAAAAAAAATATATTACAGAGTATTCTAAAAAAAACTCCTAAGAAACCACAACATATCTGGAGTGTTGTCTGCCAACTGACTGTTTCATGCATGCGGATGTTTCATGCCATTTGGCCTGAGTATTTGCCCAGCAGCAGAAAAGACCCGTTCTGCGCCTACGCTTGTTAGCACCACTGATGACAGGCATAGATACGCTAACTTCTGCCCTTTTGTCCCACCTGATACGAACAGGTTAATTTCTTGTCTAACAAATTTATCAAATAATTAACCAGTTGCAGTTGAAGGGTGTTCGTTCTTGTGGGCGGGTTTTCAAAACCATTTCTAATCCTTCAGAGGTGTTTTTGCAGCTATTGCAGATAGAGGCAAGTTCTCATGCCTGCTGTGCAATCGTGCAAATCTTGCGAGATCGCGCGCGATTTTGGGTGCGAGATTAATCTTGCAAAATTGGTGCTTGCAAGATCTTGGTATTTCACGATCTTGGAATACCGAGATTGCACTCCCTAACCCGTACTTATAGTGTAGCATACTTATAGTGTATGGGATAATATAGGTCATTTCAGGTTTAGGGATATTAAACTATAAGCACCAAGCACAGACCCAGCGTCATGACGCGTCATGGGGGTCAAGTCCCTCCCCCCCTGAGCCTTGTTACAAATACAATAATATCACTGTAATATTACCATTTTGATCAGTGCTATAAAATTACATATTTTTGGTAGTTTGAGAGCCCGTGACCCCCTGCTGAACCTAATCCTGGATCTACCCTTGATAAGCACTTTTCTTTCCAAATCAGACCCTTGCAGGTGACAAGGAAAACTCACTAAGGAACAAAGTAACAGCTAGTCTAGACATGAGACTACATGGAATGTGTGCACAGACCTATTATCAAGCAAATTATAGACAGTTAGATGGTGTGTTGTGTAATATTGACTAGGTATGTTGGTGTTACACAAAGTATTTATTTGAGAATTATGCAAATAATACAAGTTGAAACTTTTATATAACATGTTGAGAAACATTATGTTCACTAAATAAAAGCTTAAAAGCCCCTTAAGAGGCTGTATACAAAATTTTGCTGATTTTTCTAATTTACAGTATGTGATTTTACAGACAAATGCACAACATGAAAGATCATTTAAATAATTATTTAATGTATATGCTACTTTTTTATTGAGGCCTCTTTAAGGGATTAAGGGCCGTATTAATAAACTCATCTCAACTCTGATCCCCGTCACAAGATGCGTCAAAAATGACAGTTTTCTATGGATTGACGTTTACTTTGACGTATCTTGAGATGGGGATCTCAGTTGAGATGAGTTTATTAATACGGCCCTAAGTTCGCCTTTGTACTTGTCTGTTTTTTTTTTTTGTAAAATAAAGAGTTTACATACCTACATACATAACTCAATCTCATATTTGTAAAAAACCATTAGACAGTTTTTAGTTTTGTTAATGATGCTTCAGCTATATAACTAGTCTATGTGTATCATATTAGTGCAGTTTCCATGAGGTTTTTCAGGAGAATCACCAACCCATAGATATTTTCTGCAGCATTTAAATTTCAAAAATCCAAGCCTCTACAGGGTGCATCTTTATCATAATAAAATAATAAAACTTAGGCCTGCAGTAAGCACTAGGCTATAAGGAAAACATCTGGTAATTTAACTGATTAATTCACTGATGTTATAAGAAAAGTGAACATACCACACATTGCTCATACTTAATATAAATGTTTATTCAACTGGATGGAGTCAAGCTTAGAGTAATTAGAGTCCGTTGCTAACAAAAATTAAGGAGTTACAACCAACCTCAAATATGGGTGTACAAAAAGAATACAAAAAAGATAAATTAATTTAAAATCCTCTAAATTCACACATTACGAAATATTATACATAATAATACTGTTAAAATAAAAAGAAACACCTGCATACAAGCGGAATTATCTACCAAGGACGATTTATTTTATCCGCCTACATTGCTAAGCTGCCGTGACTTTTTACGCATAAGAAAAAACACGCTTGAAAATAACAAAACGATTAGACTAACTCACCAAAAAATGACGTCAAGATAAAATAAAATTGTTATTATAGAGTTTTCACTTCACAATCGAATCACATCACTAAATAAGAAAGTCGTAAAGTAAGTAAACACACAACACATACGTCACTCGTAACAGTCCGCCATTTTATAAAATTATTTGGTTTAGTTTAGCACAGATAGCAACATGCATGATTCACTATAGTGATGCTAAATTGCTAAATAAAACCGGTAATTATCCGGAAAGAAATAAACGCTTTTTAGATACATTTGGACGATTATTAAAGTTTGTCAAATAGATAGTGATTACAAAATGTGACTGTCTTTTGACAGTCACCCGCAACAACAAATGTCTGCGAATTTTAAAAATGCCAGCTAAACAAGGATATTTATTGGAGCAAATAGCTTCTTTACGAAATTATTTTCATAATTTAAGTAAGCGTAAATCATTAAGATATGGAGTTCCGTTACTTATCTTTGTTGTAGGAGGATCTTTCGGTCTCAAGGAATGGACTCAAATAAGGTTATCCAGTGCTTTTATCTTATAAAACTGATAATATAATGTGATAATTTCTTCAACTCGCTTGATCTGCATCGACCCAGTTTCACATTCAACGAATTTCGATACAAACATGCAAACTTATCGTGGTTAACAGGCCAGTTTGTTGGCGGCGCAGTTATTCGTTACAGCCTCGCTTCCAAGCAAATCTATTTCATTTATCTCTATCATTTTAATTTTAGACTAGTTGGTAGTGACCCTGCCTACTGGGGTTCCAGGTTTGATTCTCGGTATGGGCAAATATTTGTTGGTGAAATTAGAATGTTTTCTATGTATTTAAGTATGTATTTCTCTATATAAGAATGTTTATCGTTGAGTTAGTACCCATAGTACAAACCCTGAGCTTAGTCAACTAGATCAAGTTGTGTGAGGTTGTCCCCTGATATTTAATTTATATCAATTTATTTAGACATAGTTTTTGTTGATGTTGACTTGTTGAAATGGTGTATGATAAATATTATAATACATACCCTATTAAAGGGAAGACAGGTACTTACAATCCGAACCAAGTTTGTTTAGTAGAAAAATAAATTCAGGTAACAATCATACACAGAACTAAGCGTCTTAAACTAAGTTTAGGCTTGTGCTACAGATGCTAGGGAATTATATAATAGTTTATGTAAACAAATGTTCAAACACCCAAGTCTGAGAGATAATTATTCTCAAACTCAAAAGTGCTAAGTTTCATAGGGTTGCCACTACCAACTAAGTTACCAACCGTGCTAACAACTGTGTTGTCAATAATTTTGAAAAATCGCTGTTGGGTAAAACAATTAGGTACTTTATGTTTTGATTCTATATTAATTTTTGTAAGCCTTTAGTTTAACACTGCCCTCGTAAGAAAAAAGGGCACATCTGCGAATTATTCACAGAAGCATATTAGACCCTGTGTAGGTTAATAAAGGTCGCATGTGCAATACCAATTCGTTTGCACATGTGCCTTTTCTTCTTATGAGGGCAGAACATCAATACTTGTTCCTCAGATTTGGATGTTCTCTCAAGTTATGCTTAACATTATAAACTGTAGGGCCATAGTAAAACAAGCCTTTGTACTATGAAAGAGCTTAGTATGGAACTGGGTCAATTTGGGTGATTAGATTATGTATTAAATACTATTATTTAAAATATTTTTTTTGTAATCAGATTCAGATAAATACTCACATTTTTACATAATATTTAATAATATCAGGGACAACTTCACACAAATTGACCTAGTCAAACTAAGCTCTAGGCTTGTACTATGGGTACCAGGCAACAAAATACATACTTATAAAGAGAAATACATACCTAAATAATATATATAGAAAACATACATGACTCGGAAACAAATATATGTGCTGATTACACAAATAATTGCCCATACCGGGATTCAGACCCGGGACCGCTAGCTTTGTAGGCAGGGTCACTACACTCACTACCAACTAGGCTAACCACGTCGTCTTATATTTAAACTTGGAACTTATTGCAATTTATTGCACAATCTCACTTTATATTCAATTAAAGATTGAATTGAATTGAATATTCCATCAATAAATCTGTTCCAACAGGTTTATTACCTACCTGACCTATGCATGCAAATGATTTTTGTCAAAGAATGATATATGTTATTATATTGGTCATGTGTAAAATAACTAATAATCATGTAACTCTGGATTAAGGTGAATTTATTGCATCACCCTACTCATCATTGACTCACGTTTCCATGTTTCGTTCTAGAACATATTGCACAATGTTTTCAAACATAAAATCAAACATCCTAGAATGTAAATCCTAAATATATTTTCAGATATCAATTCTCTAATGTGAAAGGGGTCAGTAAAGCAGAAGCTGAGAAAATGGGTCTGAAAAAAGCTAAAGATGTGACCCTGGAGGACACTTTTGAGGAAATTCAGACATTAGACATTGATAACTGGGAGAACAAGCGAGGCCCTAGACCTTGGGAACCTGACACCATAGCTAATACGCAGGAACTTAAGAAATGATAAAAAAATATTATGTACTTATTAGTTGTGATGTTAATTTAAAGTAGGTTTGTCAGGTGCCTTGAGTACCTAATTAACTAGTGGCATGTATTAAATGATTAAAATGTAAATACCTAGTCTATCAAACAATATGAATATAAACAACTTCAAAACCTTGTTTATTTATCTTTACATAGGTACCTGTTATCCCCTTAGAATGTAACCCTTATCAACTAAGCTTAACGATAATTATTGATATAATATGGGCAAGAGCATGTCGGACCATTGCTCAATGTAGGGTTCCGTCGCCATTCTTACAAACACAAACAACAATATCCAAAAAAATAAATTCTAATTAAAGTTACCCGATTTTCAGTAGGTATAAAGATTTTAATCGTCTATAACTCAAGAACCAATAAAGTCTACTTAGTCGTGATATGTTTCTTTTTAAATTCGTTATATTGTGCTTTCATTAGGGGATCGTGTAGGGGAGCTACCCTAAAAAATATATTTTTTGCAACATTTTGTTTTACCACTGTCGGCGTGACTAATATGTATATTCATGCCAAATAACAGATTTCTAATACTAAGAGTCTCTGAGCTAAGCTGTGGACGGACGGACATGGCGAAACCATAAGGGTTCCTAGTTTTAATACGGAACCCTAAAAACGAGAGTGGGTTAACGTTATACTAATTTGTATGTGTTTTCGCCATGTAGTTTACCGTAATAACGGAATTGTTATTACTGTTGCGAAGAAGTGCCAGGCAGATAATAAGTATAACGTAGTGATTATTTATTATTCTCTTAGAAGCAGTAAGTAAGGCCGGCCCCACATCTACCGATTCTGTTCTGTTATATCTAGAAAATAATTTCAATCGGAAGGCTCGATTCGGCCAGAATCCGGATCGGTAGGTGTGTGAAGAGTGGTACATTTTGTATTGCATTCTAGCCTTCCAATTTCAATTCTTTTCTGTTCTGATCTAGGTAGAACAGAACAGAATTGGTAGGTGTGGGCCGGCCTTATAAGAGCAGTGGCCGTCACGTAGGTAGATATAAAAAAATAATGCACTGGAGACGTCAATACGTTTTAGTTTGATACAAATTGCTGCCGTCACTTTCTTTGTTATAGCAATAGAATAAGACGCAGCAACTTAAAAATGAATTGACGTCTCTGAGTCTGTTTTTAGGATATTACGCCGGTAGTACACCTCCGCCGCGAAATCGATGCAGCGAAACCGCTAACATTCCGCCACCGTTTGTATGTTATATGACGGGCGAAACATTAGCGAACCTGCCTGTTCTATCGCGTTAAATTGCCCATGCTTCTATCTCTTTCTCGCGGAATATCGGCGACGCCGCTCACATCTCCGCCGCGAAACCGTTGCAGCGAAACCGCTGACCGAATGTGAGTTTCACTAATGTTTCGCCCGTCATACAAAGGACAAACGGTGGCGGAACGTCAGCGGTTCCGCTGCATCGATTTCGCGGCGGAAATGTGCTACCGGTCTTAAGGCGCGTCACACACGGAGCTATAATATATATTTTGGTATATTAATATATATTATAGCAAGGCATCTTACGATATATTTTCGTATAGTTTAGGTATATTTTTCGTGCTAGTTGGCAGAGTCTACACACGCAGCTATAATATATATTATAGCTGCGTGTGTAGAGACTGTCAACTAGTACGGAAAATATATCGTAATATACCGACCTATAATATATATTATAGCGCCGTGTGTTACGCGCTTAAAATTAATATATACCTACTTATCGCTACTACGCAGTGGGATTTTCTGAAAGCCAATTTTAGTAACCTAACCTCATTATTTACTTTTACATTTCCGTAGAAATGTTTGTTATTATCTACCTATTTTCATCTTTGTTTTGTTTTGATCAATAACCCTCGCAGCTCGCCTACGTCACAAAGAAATTTGGATCAGCAGATTTTGACGCATGCGTTCTAGAAATTTTATTGTTGCTGTCTCGACGTAATGTACGGCGAAAAAAAGAGACAAATTTTCAGTTCGGTGAAGATCGTGTCTTTCCGTGCATTCTCGGTTGAAAAATTGATTGCGTTGTCGTACTTGTCGTTGTCTATAAAAAGGAGTTGCTGCTCATTGGGCAACGCATTTCAAAGCGAAAACTCGAAAAAGGAACTATATTAGCGTGTGACTCTTCAGATTTGTTAGTTTGAGAAAATACTTTGTGTCTTATTAAGAAAAATTCTAGTGATTAGGTAAGTACAAAGATTTTTTGTTTCATCATAGTGTAAAATTAACTGTTCCTTACATTTTACAATAAAGTAGACCGTCTATTCTTACCGACTGCGTACTATTTCCTACTCCGCCATTTTGACTTGGTCTGGTCTCGTGTTGTGGTTTTTAAAAATATTTCCTTCCGTGTTTAAATTCTGGTTACCTATAGCGATCAGTTCCTTTTATCTACTCGGTAAGATATTAGATTAAAATTGAGAAATTGTTAATGTATGTATTGCGTCATATTATTTCCACGAAATAGGAAGTCATAAAAGTAGGTGACGTGACCTAATTCAATAATATTGACCTGATTAATCAAGTACACAACAGAAACAGGAGGTTATTAGGTTTATTTATATTGTTAGTTTCTTATCGATAAATTTTCTTTGCCTTCAGGACAAAATGCAGATCTTCGTAAAGACGTTGACGGGCAAAACCATCACTTTGGAAGTTGAGCCGTCGGATACCATCGAAAACGTAAAAGCCAAGATCCAAGACAAAGAGGGAATCCCTCCAGACCAGCAGCGTCTGATCTTCGCTGGTAAGCAGCTTGAGGACGGCCGCACTCTGTCAGACTACAACATCCAAAAAGAATCTACCCTCCATTTGGTACTGCGTCTCCGGGGCGGTATGCAGATCTTCGTTAAAACCCTAACTGGCAAGACCATCACCCTGGAGGTTGAGCCTTCAGATACAATTGAAAACGTGAAGGCAAAAATCCAGGATAAGGAAGGCATTCCTCCAGACCAGCAGAGACTGATTTTTGCTGGTAAACAATTGGAAGATGGACGTACACTTTCTGATTACAATATTCAAAAAGAATCTACTTTGCATTTAGTACTGAGACTAAGAGGTGGTATGCAGATCTTTGTAAAAACCCTAACTGGGAAAACTATTACCCTGGAAGTTGAGCCATCGGACACGATTGAAAATGTTAAGGCTAAAATCCAAGACAAAGAGGGCATTCCCCCAGACCAACAAAGATTGATTTTTGCTGGCAAACAGCTTGAGGATGGTCGCACTCTGTCTGATTACAACATCCAGAAAGAATCTACCCTTCATTTGGTATTGCGTCTTAGAGGTGGGATGCAGATTTTTGTGAAGACTCTAACTGGCAAAACTATCACTCTAGAGGTTGAAGCCTCTGACACAATTGAAAATGTGAAAGCAAAAATCCAGGACAAAGAAGGTATTCCCCCAGACCAACAGCGTCTTATTTTTGCCGGAAAACAATTGGAAGATGGCCGCACCCTGTCTGACTATAATATCCAGAAAGAATCTACCCTCCATTTGGTCCTGCGTCTCCGAGGTGGTATGCAGATTTTCGTGAAGACCTTGACTGGCAAAACCATCACCCTGGAAGTAGAACCATCAGACACTATTGAAAATGTTAAGGCCAAAATTCAAGACAAAGAGGGCATTCCCCCAGACCAACAAAGATTGATTTTTGCTGGCAAACAGCTTGAGGATGGTCGCACTCTGTCTGATTACAACATCCAGAAAGAATCTACCCTTCATTTGGTATTGCGTCTTAGAGGTGGGATGCAAATTTTTGTGAAGACGCTGACTGGCAAAACTATCACTCTAGAGGTTGAAGCCTCTGACACAATTGAAAATGTGAAAGCAAAAATCCAGGACAAAGAAGGTATTCCCCCAGACCAACAGCGTCTTATTTTTGCCGGAAAACAATTGGAAGATGGACGCACCCTGTCTGACTATAATATCCAGAAAGAATCTACCCTCCATTTGGTCCTGCGTCTCCGAGGTGGTATGCAGATTTTCGTGAAGACCTTGACTGGCAAAACTATCACCCTGGAAGTAGAACCATCGGACACTATTGAAAATGTTAAGGCCAAAATTCAAGACAAAGAGGGCATTCCCCCAGACCAACAAAGATTGATTTTTGCTGGCAAACAGCTTGAGGATGGTCGCACTCTGTCTGATTACAACATCCAAAAAGAATCTACCCTTCACTTGGTATTGCGCCTCAGGGGTGGTATGCAGATCTTTGTAAAAACTTTGACTGGAAAAACTATAACTCTTGAGGTTGAAGCGTCGGACACGATTGAAAATGTAAAAGCCAAAATTCAAGACAAAGAGGGCATTCCCCCAGACCAACAAAGATTAATTTTTGCTGGCAAACAGCTCGAGGATGGTCGCACTCTGTCTGATTACAACATCCAGAAAGAATCTACCCTTCATTTGGTATTGCGTCTTAGAGGTGGGATGCAGATTTTTGTGAAGACGCTGACTGGCAAAACTATCACTCTAGAGGTTGAAGCCTCTGACACAATTGAAAATGTGAAAGCAAAAATCCAGGACAAAGAAGGTATTCCCCCAGACCAACAGCGTCTTATTTTTGCCGGAAAACAATTGGAAGATGGACGCACCCTGTCTGACTATAATATCCAGAAAGAATCTACCCTCCATTTGGTCCTGCGTCTCCGAGGTGGTATGCAGATTTTCGTGAAGACCTTGACTGGCAAAACTATCACCCTGGAAGTAGAACCATCGGACACTATTGAAAACGTTAAGGCCAAAATTCAAGACAAAGAGGGCATTCCCCCAGACCAACAAAGATTGATTTTTGCTGGCAAACAGCTTGAGGATGGTCGCACTCTGTCTGATTACAACATCCAGAAAGAATCTACCCTTCATTTGGTATTGCGTCTTAGAGGTGGGATGCAAATTTTTGTGAAGACGCTGACTGGCAAAACTATAACTCTTGAGGTTGAAGCATCTGACACGATTGAAAATGTAAAAGCCAAAATTCAAGACAAAGAGGGCATTCCCCCAGACCAACAAAGATTGATTTTTGCTGGCAAACAGCTTGAGGATGGTCGCACTCTATCTGATTACAACATCCAGAAAGAATCTACCCTTCATTTGGTATTGCGCCTCAGGGGTGGTATGCAGATCTTTGTAAAAACTTTGACTGGAAAAACTATAACTCTTGAGGTTGAAGCGTCGGACACGATTGAAAATGTAAAAGCTAAAATTCAAGACAAAGAGGGCATTCCCCCAGACCAACAAAGATTGATTTTTGCTGGCAAACAGCTTGAGGATGGTCGCACTCTGTCTGATTACAACATCCAGAAAGAATCTACCCTTCATTTGGTATTGCGCCTCAGGGGTGGTATGCAGATCTTTGTAAAAACTTTGACTGGAAAAACTATAACTCTTGAGGTTGAAGCGTCGGACACGATTGAAAATGTAAAAGCCAAAATTCAAGACAAAGAGGGCATTCCCCCAGACCAACAAAGATTGATTTTTGCTGGCAAACAGCTTGAGGATGGTCGCACTCTGTCTGATTACAACATCCAGAAAGAATCTACCCTTCATTTGGTATTGCGTCTTAGAGGTGGGATGCAGATTTTTGTGAAGACGCTGACTGGCAAAACTATAACTCTAGAGGTTGAAGCCTCTGACACAATTGAAAATGTGAAAGCAAAAATCCAGGACAAAGAAGGTATTCCCCCAGACCAGCAGCGTCTTATTTTTGCCGGAAAACAATTGGAAGATGGCCGCACACTTTCAGATTACAACATCCAAAAAGAATCCACACTTCATCTTGTGCTGAGATTAAGAGGTGGCATTTAAAAGTTTTTTGTTCACTGGCATTCCTTTTATTTGTTGAACATTAGATGAAAATAAAAACCTTAAATTGATTGTTTTGTTTAAATCATGTCCTACTAATATTATAAACGCGAAAGTTTATGACGATGGATGAATGTATGGTGTTTTTACTCTTTCACGCAAAAACTATGGATGAAATTTGGCACACAGATAATGTCGCGACGTCTCGCGAACGCACCCTAAGGAATTTTCCATCATGGCAACACTTTTATAAATCAAGTCTATGTGAGTACATTTGAATGTCTGTTATATGTTATTCACCACGAAAGTTAGTTTATTGTGTTAATAATGTGCAGTGAAAGATACGAGGGTGTCGGCTCTTCAGGAAAGCTAAGTATCTAAGTGTCTAGGCACCTAAGTATCTAGTATTTAAGTATCAAGTATTACGGTAACTACGAATCTACCCAATATACAATCTGATTATAACTGTTGTCTGAATATTACATGTGCTATAAGTATTCATATTAATCTCTGGGCATTTCCAAGTGTTTTCTGAGTGTAAACGATGTATGACAAGAGAGAGTGAGAAGTTGTATCTGATAAACTTATTACCAGCCTCTTGCCAGTGGTGTCGTGGCTTCGCCGACCCTGTGTAATGCGTACGCTCATTTCTGTTGAGCAAGGACCAGGATGGTCAGAGTACCCAGTGAGCTGCGGCTCGGCCCAGTAAGGCCATAGTATTGTGTGAGCTGCGGCTCGGCCCAGTAAGGTCATAGCACCCAGTGAGCTGCGGCTCGGCCCAGTAAGGCCATAGTATTGTGTGAGCTGCGGCTCGGCCCAGTAAGGCCATAGCACCCAGTGAGCTGCGGCTCGGCCCAGTAAGGCCATAGTACCCAGTGAGCTGCGGCTCGGCCCAGTAAGGCCATAGTATTGTGTGAGCTGCGGCTCGGCCCAGTAAGGCCATAGCACCCAGTGAGCTGCGGCTCGGCCCAGTAAGGCCATAGTATTGTGTGAGCTGCGGCTCGGCCCAGTAAGGCCATAGTACCCAGTGAGCTGCGGCTCGGCCCAGTAAGGCCATAGTATTGTGTGAGCTGCGGCTCGGCCCAGTAAGGCCATAGTATTACAGTATGTAAGAAGTAGTGTGGTGGACCCAGAAAGGTCCTAGTGAAGATGACGTGTATATTTATAGCTCTTAGTTTACCATTGCTTAGTATCATTTGTTATGAGTCACTCCGAAGTCTATTTGGATGTGTGACTCAGGGCATCACCAAGAACGGTGTTGTCATGTACCTACTTCTAAATCTACAGATGGCGAAGCAGATAAATAGGAGAGGAAGGGCGGTCCCAGGCAGTCAACTGAGTATCACCGTATTGGTAAGCTTCAGCCTTTAATGTTCACTCTCTCAAAACCCCAATTTCTAAGTTACATGAGAATTAATTTGTCGCCTCATTTACACAAACCCAGGCATAATACTAAACGTAGCGACAAAATGGTGGAGATGCCGGGGGATTTTGATGACCTACGTGTCCTCAAATCAGAGAGGTGAAGGTTGAAAGTTGAGGTTGTATAATCAGTGCCTGGAACCCAATAAATAGATTATGTGTTAACTACTCTATAATCTTAAGATGTTTTAATACTTTATGTCACCAGTAAGCAATAATTAATTATATACAACATGGATTAAACAATAGAATGTCAAATGGCTTTATTAGTTAAGAAAGAAGAAAATAAAATATTTTATAATTAGAGCAAGTACGAGTTTACCGTTGACCGCAACAGATGGCGCTAAGAAGCAGTTCTCGAACAAAATACGTAATTTGATATCGTAATAAAACTCAATGTCTAAATGCGAGAAAACGCGAACTGTGGCGTTTTTCTAGTATTAAAATCTATTTAGTAACAGGAAATGTTCATTTGATCTATTTAATTGCAAATTTATTATTTTCCGCCTAAAATTTACAAGGAAATCGATTTGATTGTATATTGTATTGCCAATGGCGATCATAATCGATTCCAGCCAATAAAGTGCATAATATATATTCTCGACTATAAGGAGGAAATAGTTGATTATAGAATGACAAAAGAAATTAAAATTTGTTATTCGAATCAAAATAGTAAGTTTAAAGTCATATTTACATTCATTATAAACTTAAATGCATACGTAGTAATATCCGGTTACTGAATGGGGTTGCCACTTAATGACGTCCAACCCGATTTAGAGTTACGACTTTAGTGAATTCAATTTGATGAATTTATTGAACATAATTATACATCGTAATATTTGTATTCAAAGAATAGATAATATAATACTAATATTATTTAGTCACTTATCAAAGTGAGATAACCATTATACTTCAATAAATTATGAAAACAAAATTTTATATTACATCAAACGAAACGCAATTTGTGGGAGTGTTGTTTCAGAACTGGCAACATTTTTGTTGGCGTCGTAGTTCCGACGGAGTTCGGTGAACTTCGTTGTTCGTTCGTTTTGAGTCGTATCGTGCGTTTCATGCGTTTGTTCCTTTGTGTGTGCGTGCCGCGGTTGTTTGTTTCTTCCGCTTATTCCCTGAACAAATGCTGTGTTCCTGCCACTTGACCAATTCGGAATTTATGATCTTAACATACCGATTCATGGTAAGTAACATCGCGCATAACCTATTATGTTGGCGGTTTTAATAATGCTTATAAGATTTGCCAATGATATTTATGGGTTTGCTTGTGAAGCGCTTAGCGTTTGCACCAAAATGGCGTCGGTCTTGACGATAAGTTACATGTTGCACTTGCTGGCCTGTTGAATGTGTTTCTTTCTTATTTGCACTTACAATAACACGCCATACTTATGCACTCACCTTACATAAGCTGGTATCAACCATTGAGTGAATTTATAAGGTGATTATTTCGTAGTTTTAAAGGTTTAATTTCAGAAATCATCATCGATTATGTTACTTATAAGCATAATAAAATCGGCAACGACACCACAACTCGACGATATTATTGGACAACAGATTTGGTTTAGATATACAGTTTGCATTCATTTAGATTTCGTTCATACACAGGTACTTACTTACATGGAAAGTTCATGTTCATCCGAGTCATATTCGGAAAAGGAGTAGCAAAGAGCTGCTTCATTAAACCAGTGTGCGACCTGGAGCTATCCTGCTGAGTACTGCAGCTATTTAGTGAGTACCTATAAATTTATTGCTGTACAAGTACTATAACAATAGGACAAATTTAGTCAATCATTGTTCTACAAGATTGAAATGATTATGGAAACTGTGTTAAATAACGTTTCCTTGTGGCGATCAATATCTAATGACAGTTTATGATACATCTGTGATGATTACTATATCATGACCATGATTATGTATAAATATATAACAACAAACTACATAGTAGCACATTACTATAAAATTTTACAACTAATATTAAAATTATACCTGATACAAAATATTGTTATAATTCATTGTTTTATGAATACACATAATAATATACTTTGTGTGGATGCAAAGTTCTTTGACAATTAATGCTGTGGAAATTATATTTTTTTCTTTGAATCAGAATTATATACCTATTGAATGATTTACAAAATAAAAAAATAACATCAGGGTGATTTGTACAAATTGACTAAGTCCATGACAGAACACTAGAATAAAAAATAAAAATGGTTAAAATTACTATCAATATTTATATGAAATTAAATGATGTCAAATTATTTAGTCATGGGAAATTTGATTTGGTTATTTATTTCAACTTTGACTTTGTACCACTTAAGTGGAAGTATCAAGCCTTTATTACAAGTTTATTTAACTTGATCCGTCAGTTTGTTAGTCGGGGTGTTTGACTTAAATATTACAAGACAATTTTGATTAACATGTTTCAAATGTTGTGTTCAAATGTTTTGAAACTTGGTACATAAGTGAAAGTCGGATGACAATGCAATATCAGAAGAAAAGTACAGTCAGCATAAAGGGTCTTGTCTCAAAATGAAAGCCTTTGACAGAAACTTATGACATTCTTATTAATTATTTTTATGTATTTTAAATGAATTTAATAAACAAATTTAGGGCACTCAATACAATTCCATTAAATGGTATTAAGATATATCATACTGAAATAACAGATATAAATAAACAAATGCTATTACGATGTCATATTGTCTGTGTGAAAATCAATATTTCTTTGCAAACATGCATATTATTATGAAATAATCATGTCTATGGACGTGTGCCTATACATGTATGTATGTGCATGTGTATGTGTATATGCCTATGCATGTATATGCACATATGTATGTACTTATGGGTGTATATGTGTTGTTAAGTGTTGCAACATACAGTAAATAAATAAATAAACTTATAATTATAAATCTGTTAATAAATAAATAACTAAATAAATTAACCACTTCTTAGTAAAATGTTTGAAATAAATACAAATATTACCCTACTGCTAAGAGTAGGTGTGTGCTGATTTGTTGTTTAGGGTGAATATCGGCTAGTATGGTTGTCTACACCAACATATTATATTGTTAGTTCTACTGTATATTTCAGGACGAAAAAATGGAAGAAACTTTAATGAATAGACTACAACAAATGATTACAAATATAAAATCATTAGCCAACACTGCAAAACAATTCAATTCTGTGTCCGTCCTAAGTACCAATGATCACAAAGAAGCCGAAGTAGTTTGCAAAAAATTGGAAATCTTTATTGATAAATTCAATGCTGAATTAAACAATTATTTTAGGTTAAGTAATGAACCGTCAGCAGATGATGTTTCTCATTTTACCTCCGTTCAACTCGAAGCTGAAGAAATTCAAATAGAATTATCGATGAAAGTCAAGATTCAGAGTCCGGTGATAAATAATACACATACAGTTTCAAGCAAACTTCCGAAGCTTAACCTACCGGTGTTTGATGGGAATATCTTGAAGTGGCAAGAATTTTGGGACCAATACCAGTCCAATATACATGATCGAGACTTACCTGATGTCGACAAGTTATTGTACTTGAAATCTTCACTTCAAGGCACAGCGAAGAAAGCTATAGAAGGTCTGGAAAGCACTAGCAAAAATTATCAAATTGCCATAACAACTTTAAAGGACAGATATGGTAAAGAAAGTCAAGTCATCGATGCACATTACTCTGCACTTTCAAAGATCCAACCTGCTGTAAATTCAAATCAGGACTGTCGCAGGGTACTGAACGATGTGGAACGTCATCTACGTGTGTTGAACTCATTAGGTGAAAATATAAGTCACAATCATCTCCGTTTTCTCATATTAGAGAAGTTCCCTGAAGAATTAGTATACGAGTTAAAGACAAAGTTGAAAACAGACTCGATCCAGGAGATTAGAACTGAATTGGAAAATACAATATCAGCGAGGGAAGAAGCCAGTCGCTTAGTTCAGGACAGGAAACCAATGCCGATGAAATCTAATTACACCATAGAAACGCTACATACGTCGAACAGATCTCATCGATTAAGATCAGATTTACAACCTACTCATCAAATACATAGACCAGGTTACAAACAATCCTTTGGACCATCACATGGAAATGGAAATTTCAATAAACCCGGTGGGAGATTCAACAATAAAACACCACGACTATGGCCTACACCAGAGCAAAGGAGACCTTTCAATTATGGGAAAAGGAAGATTGAAAACCAACATAATTTTAGAGAACCGTTAAATAAAAGAAAAAGGGTATCAAGTTGCATTTTTTGTAAAGGTGCTCATTACAATGACGAATGTTTAAAATACAAAACCATCAAGGAACGAAAGGAAAGGCTGAGGAACCATTGTTATAAATGCCTACGTATTGGACACAACATTAAGAATTGTTCTCATAGTGGTCTATGTGCTCATTGTGGAGCAGCTCACAATAGGGCACTATGTATAAAGAAATTTCCACATGGTCACGAAACCACAACAACAATGCACCTTAACATTAAAAGTAACATTGTACTCCAGACTGCTGTTGTGAAAGCCATGAAGTTGGGCGATGACTCTACTTGCGTACAATGTCGCGTCCTTTTAGACTCTGGCAGTCAAAGGAGCTACGTAACGGAAAGGGTAGCTAAATTGTTAAAATTAGATACTGAAGAAGAAAGTCATCTCTCAGTTTTTACTTTTGGATCTGACACGCCTTTAGAATATGATAGCACTATTGTGAAAATCCACTTTAAATCAAGGATCAACCATGAAAGAACAGTATATGCCAATGTAGTACCAATGATATCGCAGTGTGTGCCTTATCCTCATGAAGAACTAGAAAATCTACGGCATGATTATAACCTGGCTGATGATGGATCATTAAATGATCAAATTGATGTTCTTATTGGCAATGATTACTATTTCTCTCTTTTGTCCTCAAAGAAGATCAAAGTTAGAGAAAACTTATATTTAATTGATTCAGAACTTGGGTGGATTCTTTCGGGACAGTTGTTAACATCGGAACCAGAGGAACCAGAATTGAAAGTTGTAACCTATTTTCAGGCGGACACCCTATCGAAACTAGATAGACCTGATTTACCCTTAGACAAAGTAAATTTGAAAGCCTTATGGGATTTGGAATCGATTGGTATAATGGATTCTCCTAAGGTGACTAGAGAAGAAGAAGCTATCCGCAACTTCAACGATACAACACAATTTGTTAATGAACGATATTCAGTGCGCTGGCCTTGGAAGGAATATCCTCCTAACCTGTCATCCAACTTTGGTTTAGCATTCGGTCGCCTGGTGAATTTAACAAAGCGCTTAGACACTACATCTCTACAAGCTTACGAAGAAACACTTAAGTACCAACTGGACAACGGCATAATTGAAGTAGTACCTGACATAGAACATACGTCTGACTGTAGACCTATACATTATCTTCCTCATCACGGCGTACTAAGTCCAGGAAAACCAATGAGAATCGTTTATGATGCTTCGGCTAAGATTAAAGACACTAAAAGTCTGAACGAATGTCTTTATTGTGGTCCATCACTGGTAGAAGATCTAACCAGCCTTCTGATAAGATTTAGAAGTCATCACATTGGGCTAATTGCGGATGTCGAGAAGGCATTCCTGCAAATTTCAATTCAAGAGGAAGATAGAGACGTCACACGTTTCCTCTGGCTGAAAGATATATCTAAGCCAGTCACACAGGATAATCTCATATGCTTACGATTTTGTAGGGTTCCTTTTGGAATTATATGTAGCCCGTTTCTTCTGAACGCGACTTTAAAACATCATTTATCAAACTGTGGCAGAGAACAAGTCATGAATATAGCCAATGATATCTACGTAGACAATCTCGTTACTGGCACGGATACGGTTCAAGAAGGACTTCGTTTACACAAAGACACCAGACAAGTATTCCAGGAGATCTCCATGAATTTAAGGAGTTGGAACTCTAACTCTAAAGAATTCCTAACACAAGCTTCAGACACCTGTGAAGACAAAGTTGTCAAAGTTCTCGGCTTAGACTGGCATGTAGATGAAGACACTATAAAAATACGAATTAAAAATATTAAACAAGCTAAAACTAAACGAGAGGTTTTAAGAAATATAGCTCAAATTTATGATCCTTGTGGATATAGTACTCCTTTTCTGTTACCAGCAAAAGTGTTCTTGCAAGACCTGTGGAAAGAAGGTAACATTAAATGGGATACTAAATTATCCACTGAACTAAAATGTAAATGGGAAGAAATAAATTTAAATCTATCTGATATCTCGGACATCACTTTACAAAGACAGCTCCCGAAATCATCATCAAGTGAAGGGAATCAGTTACATTGCTTCACAGATGCGTCAACCAAAGCATATGCTGCCGTGGTTTACATAGTGAATAACAAAGGAAAAAGTATCATAATAGGTAAATCGAGACTAGTTCCCATCAAAGATAAAGATAATTTAAAGATACCGCGTCTAGAATTATTGGGAGTAGTGATAGGAAACCGACTTCTTAAATATGCAGAAAATTCCCTTAAGCTAAAAATTACTCAACAGTTCTTATGGACCGATAGTCAAATAGTAATTGATTGGATAAACTCTGACAAACTCTTGACGCCCTTTGTCGCAAGAAGGATAAACGAAATAAAGGAAAATAAAAATGTTATTGTACGATACGTTCCCACTGAGTTGAATCCAGCAGATGTAGGTACACGCCTTAATAAAACGAAAATTGAAAAACTTTACTGGCTTAATGGACCTGATTTTCTATTACAAAAATCTAACAGCTGGCCTACTGGCACGTTAAGAGAACTTTCTTTGCTTTCCCGGGAGGGTCTGTCTAGCACAGAAAGTACATCAAAAAATTCAAGGACTAAGACAAATAATATAAAAGAGCAGGGGAAAACAGTACTTAATAACGGTGGAAAAGAAATCCTATATCAAATGAATGAAGACCGCAATAAAATGAGAGAAATTAAACTTCTACAAGAACGACATTTTTCAGATGAAGTAAGCGGAAAGGAAACTCATCTTTCACGTAATTTATTGTTATTTATTGACGTTGACGGATTATTGCGTAGCAAAGGTAGATTAGGAAATACGAATTGGTCTTATGATACTAGATATCCAATACTCTTGCCTAAAGACTGCGAGTTTACAAATAACATGATCATGAAGGTACATGAGAAGAATTACCACGTTGGTGCCAACCATACGTTAAGCATCATACGCGAACTGTACTGGATTCCTCAAGGCAAAAGCCAAGTACAAAAAATCCTGAGACGATGTCTCAAGTGTAATAAGCACGGAGGTGGTCCGTATCAGTTACCGCCCACTTCAGCTCTACCTTCAGAAAGAGTTAATTACAGCCGTCCGTTTACCTTCACAGGATTAGATTATCTTGGCCCATTATTAGTCAATACTGATCAAGGAGTAAATAAAAGATGGGTTTGTCTGTATACGTGTTTAGCAGTAAGAGCCATACACCTTGAAGTAGTCAAGGATATGACAGCCGAAGAAACACTTCTTGCTCTACGAAGAATGATTTCCTCCAGAGGCTTTCCCGTGGTGATTACTTCAGATAACGCCCAACAGTTCAAGCTAACCGCAGAAGTCCTGGCCAAACCATTTTGCATCGAAAATAACATCCGCTGGAAATTTACGCCACAGCTAGCACCATGGTTTGGAGGATTTTATGAACGCTTGGTAGGCTTAGTAAAGAATTGTATGAAGAGAACTCTAGAAAAGAATTTGCTAAACGATAGTCAATTACTTACCATCACTAAAGAAATAGAAGCTGTTCTGAATTCGAGACCACTTACCTGTATAGATGCCGAATTAGATCATATTTTGAAACCGTGCGACTTCTTGACCATAGGAAAATGTCTTACACCAGACGCTGCCTCTAATGATTTGATGATACAAGGAACGGTAACAAAAATTGACTTAATTCAGAGCTGGAAACGTGGTTTAAAGATCTTAGAAGAATTCAAGACCATGTTCTCGAACCGATATCTTTCTAGCCTTCGAGAGCGATATGGGAATTCTCCCAAAGAGCCAAGAGTCACATCCAAATTAATACCTAAAATCGGTCAAGTTGTTCAAATAAAGGGAGATACCTCAAACCGTCAAAACTGGAAGGTTGGTAAAATATCAGAAGTTTCCGAGGGAAGAGATGGAGCTTGTCGTACAGCTAAAGTAAAGGTAGGAAACGTAGAGTATACAAGGTCTATAGCACATCTTTACCCTTTGGAAGTGGATGAAGAGGATTCTGAAGTATTTAAAAATACCGAGCCTCATACAGTACGTGATTCGCCGGGAAGGAACATACAAGAAGTAATAAATGAAGATGATATCGAAGTTACATTTGAAGCAGAAGCTAATGAACTTAATGACACTGAGATGTCGCCATTTATGAACAGTCGTGAGTTAAGTAACAACGGAAGTGATCAAATCTTAATGGAAACAGGACGGACACAGGACAATCAAACAGTAACGGAGAATATAGAAACTGATGAAGTTCCTGAAAACTTAAACGTTCCGACAACGGAACAACCAAGAACCAGACGTGAAGCGGCCACAAGAGCCCTGGAGAAGATCCGGGAGTGGACACAGAACCTCATCGCTCTATTTTAACTTTCGCCGCCGGGTGTGTCGCGACGTCTCGCGAACGCACCCTAAGGAATTTTCCATCATGGCAACACTTTTATAAATCAAGTCTATGTGAGTACATTTGAATGTCTGTTATATGTTATTCACCACGAAAGTTAGTTTATTGTGTTAATAATGTGCAGTGAAAGATACGAGGGTGTCGGCTCTTCAGGAAAGCTAAGTATCTAAGTGTCTAGGCACCTAAGTATCTAGTATTTAAGTATCAAGTATTACGGTAACTACGAATCTACCCAATATACAATCTGATTATAACTGTTGTCTGAATATTACATGTGCTATAAGTATTCATATTAATCTCTGGGCATTTCCAAGTGTTTTCTGAGTGTAAACGATGTATGACAAGAGAGAGTGAGAAGTTGTATCTGATAAACTTATTACCAGCCTCTTGCCAGTGGTGTCGTGGCTTCGCCGACCCTGTGTAATGCGTACGCTCATTTCTGTTGAGCAAGGACCAGGATGGTCAGAGTACCCAGTGAGCTGCGGCTCGGCCCAGTAAGGCCATAGTATTGTGTGAGCTGCGGCTCGGCCCAGTAAGGTCATAGCACCCAGTGAGCTGCGGCTCGGCCCAGTAAGGCCATAGTATTGTGTGAGCTGCGGCTCGGCCCAGTAAGGCCATAGCACCCAGTGAGCTGCGGCTCGGCCCAGTAAGGCCATAGTACCCAGTGAGCTGCGGCTCGGCCCAGTAAGGCCATAGTATTGTGTGAGCTGCGGCTCGGCCCAGTAAGGCCATAGCACCCAGTGAGCTGCGGCTCGGCCCAGTAAGGCCATAGTATTGTGTGAGCTGCGGCTCGGCCCAGTAAGGCCATAGTACCCAGTGAGCTGCGGCTCGGCCCAGTAAGGCCATAGTATTGTGTGAGCTGCGGCTCGGCCCAGTAAGGCCATAGTATTACAGTATGTAAGAAGTAGTGTGGTGGACCCAGAAAGGTCCTAGTGAAGATGACGTGTATATTTATAGCTCTTAGTTTACCATTGCTTAGTATCATTTGTTATGAGTCACTCCGAAGTCTATTTGGATGTGTGACTCAGGGCATCACCAAGAACGGTGTTGTCATGTACCTACTTCTAAATCTACAGATGGCGAAGCAGATAAATAGGAGAGGAAGGGCGGTCCCAGGCAGTCAACTGAGTATCACCGTATTGGTAAGCTTCAGCCTTTAATGTTCACTCTCTCAAAACCCCAATTTCTAAGTTACATGAGAATTAATTTGTCGCCTCATTTACACAAACCCAGGCATAATACTAAACGTAGCGACAGATAATCCGCATAGAAACCATTTATCGCTAATCCCTTGGGCTATCAATTTTCCGGGAATAAAAAATGTTAATCCAGTGACACGGGATACATTTTATCCCCGGAAGTACCTACGGGTTTAGCGGGAGGTTTCTATGCGGACGGAGTCGCGGGCAAAAGCTAGTCATAATAACGCCTAAGTCATTCGTAATTATTTATTATCGACCCTCGACGCAAAACAGGTGTTGGGTCATACAAAGTCACAGAAGCAAAAGTTATCTCTCCTGTTCCAGAAACCAAAATTTTCGGGTTAGGATATATCCGCGTACCGTAAAACGGGGTAAATAGGAACAAATATCTGCTTTTCTAAACCGGTCTGTTAGTCCCATTACTAACAGACCGGAGATCAAACTGTTGTTGATTTCTGAATAAGCGAGGTATGTTTTGCTACTGGCTACACAGCATTTAAATCAGTCAATGATGTTTCAGTAAAAAAAACACGTTGAAAGTGAGGTCGTCGTGAACACGCGTTTTATGTACCATTAAATTTCTAGTTTTAGATGAGTCATATTGTGAAAAACTGTTAAAATTGGTGTAATATCGATCATAGCAGTGGATTATGATTTAAAGAAATAAAAAAGTAAGTAAATAATTGCAATATTTCATTGGAAATCTTAGTTTTAGATAACCACTTGTTTTTAGGTCATTTTGGGGATAATAGGAACGGCGAAGGGGGAAATTGGCACGCCAACAGGTATAATTGGAACGACGCGGGGGTTAATAGGTTTGACTAGGGGGTAAATTGGCATGGCCAAATAGGGTTGTCAAAAATTAAAATACTCGTCTACATAATTATATCTATCTATCTATATTCTATACATATGATAAAGCTGTAAATATGTTTATTTGAACGCGCATCACGTGAAAACTGCTCAACAGATTTAGATGAAATTTGGTATGGAGATAGCTTGAGTCCCGGGAAAAGATATAGGCGGAATATAATAGTACCCAGAGCGAAACGAGGGCGGGTCACTAGAGTACAATATGAACACCTCCTAACCAATTTTGTTGAGCGTTAGGTTGTCCTCGTAATTTTAGTAAAATTGATAAAAAAATGTTTTTTAGTTAGCTATCTAGTTAGTTCAAAATCAATATCCTGGGGATCTGTGTGGACTCCGACAGTGAATCCGGTTACACACACTACAAAATCGATATCTGGGGATTTGTGTGGTCTCCGACAACGAATCCGTTGACAGAATGAGAAAAAGTGGCCGCCATCTTGAACTTTTTAGTTATTCGACCGATTGCTTCCAAAATCGATATCCGGGGATTTGTGTGGTCTCCTACAACGAATCCATTGACAGAATGAGAAAAAGTAGCCGCCATCTTGAACTTTTTAGTTCTTCAACCGATTGCTTCCAAAATCGATATCTGGGGATTTGATTGGTCTCCGACAACGAATCCGTTGACGGAATGAGAAAAAGTATCCGCCATATTGAACTTTTTAGTTCTTCAACCGATTGCTTCCAAAATCGATATCCAGGGATTTGTGTGGTCTTCGACAACGAATCCGTTGACAGAATGAGAAAAAGTAGCCACCATCTTGAACTTCTTAGTTATTCGACCGATTGCTTCCAAAATCGATATCCGGGGATTTGTGTGGTCTCCTACAACGAATCCATTGACAGAATGAGAAAAAGTAGCCGCCATCTTGACCGGCCTGAAGACCACACAAATCCCTAGATATCGATTTTGGAAGCAATCGGTTGAAGAACTAAAAAGTTCAATATGGCGGATACTTTTTCTCATTCCGTCAACGGATTCGTTGTCGGAGACCAATCAAATCCCCAGATATCGATTTTGGAAGCAATCGGTTGAAGAACTAAAAAGTTCAAGCTGGCGGCTACTTTTTCTCATTCTGTCAACGGATTCGTTGTAGGAGACCACACAAATCCCCAGATATCGATTTTGTAGTGTGTGTAACCGGATTCATTGTCGGAGTCCACACAGATCCCCAGGATATTGATTTTGAACTAACTACATAGCTAACTAAAAAACATTTTTTTATCAATTTTACTAAAATTACGAGGACAACCTAACGCTCAACAAAATTGGTTAGGAGGTGTTTATATTGTATTCTAGCGACCCGCCCTCGCTTCGCTCTGGGTACTATTATATTCAGCCTATATCTTTTCCCGGGACTCAAGCTATCACCATACCAAATTTCATCTAAATCTGTTGAGCAGTTTTCACGTGATGCGCGTTCAAATAAACATATTTACAGCTTTATTATATGTATAGAATATAGATAGATAGATATAATTATGTGGACGAGTAAAACTTGTAAAAGAAATAGCATTCGGTGCTATATCTGTATATATTGCAGTGTCAAGTCCAAATTAACCGGTTAATTTCGTTCTTCAGAACGAAATAGGTGAAAAACCGGTTTTTTAATTAACCGGTTTATATACCGGTAACCTTAACCCAAACAGCTATCCATTCAGGTTTGGGTTCAATGGCCGAAACCGGTTTCAATTTCAAACCGGTTTCCGACCCCTGAGACACGGTAACTGCGCAGTACGGCGAGCGGCGACATCAAGGTCGTAGTCTGAGTTTAACCGGTTAATACAGGTTTATCGGAGTTCTTCAATTTCGTTCTTCCTATTAACCGGTAACCCAAATAATTTCGTTCTTTTTAAACCGTTCCTTTAATTAACCGGTAAACGGATGAACGAAATTAAACCGGTTTTTAGAACGATATTTACCGCTATTTAGAAACCGGTTCTGAGCCCTGGTATAAGTTAAAGTTACTTGATAAATTCAATAAAAATAAGATCTCACGAAGGATTTTTTGATTTAGTAACTATTTTAATGATTTTTTGAGACTTGTTTAGTAGGTATACCTAGGTAGGTTTAGTAGCTTAGCTTTAGATAGATTGAGTGACAGCCCTAGGCAAAATTCCAATTAACCCCACTCTCGTGCCTATTAACCCCGTCGGGGGTTAATTGGAATCCAATAGGGTTTTTGTTGAATATTTCAAAATATGGCAATAATTTGGGAATCTAAGGCTACTAAGCAACTAAAAGAGCTTACCACACATTTTTATGTAGTAACTTAAAATACCCTATGAATTACGGAAGACGGTTAAAATTCCAGTTGAAAGTGAAGATTGGACCAATTTACCCCGTTTTACGGTAATGGGGATATGATAGTTTTGGCCTGTATCGAAATTATATGAGTTAAAAACTTCCACGTCGTTAACTTTTAGGAACAGAAGGGACAATGTTGAACCTAAATCTGTGTATTAACCCTGTTATAAAGCGTGTTTATCTGTCTGTGACAGTAGCTCCCAAAAGGATGAACCGATTTTGATTGATTTTTATTTTTTGGAAGGTGACTTGATCGAGAGTGTTTTTAGTATAGAAGGAAGCAAAACAACTTTTGGGAAAAATTAGGGTGGTGTTCGGAGTGAAAATGGACACATGATAGAATTCTTACACAAAAAAGAAATTAATAAAAAAAAAGACACTTTAAATGTCGGAAAAGGTATTGCAGGCAGGCGGGGATAAGCAAAAAGTCCAAGCCTCCATTGGTTGGATTGTCTATGGTCAACTAATCGGGGTACAGGGGCCTTACTGTGAAATTCGAAGCTCGCAACGAAGCCCGCAACGTAGATCGAACGAAAGCCGAAGGTGATTGCTACCATGAAGCAACTTCGGACCCTTGCTTTTCGTTTCGGAGCCATAGACAATCTTCGAATTGAGCAACGTGAATGGAAAGAACGAATGAATATTAAAGACTGTAACATACATAGCGTTTAAAAACCGGTAAATGTAATTTTGACCTGAAATGCCAAGAAAAAAATACATTTTGCTTGTACAATAACCAGGAAAATAACTAGGATAGTTTAAGAGATTATTTTATCTAAATATGCTTGTAATTTAGATATTTAGGAATATTTTGACGTACAATTAAGTGTCAAAATATCACAACTTTAACAATCTGTGCAAAAAAAGAAATTCAATTTTTGAATTGGTTTTCTGACAACTGACTTCACTGAATCAGAAAATTGTATTAATAATTATATTATATTATTATACATATAAAACCAAACCATGCAAAACGTAAGTTATTACAATCTTTTAATTATTTAGTTTCACCTGTCCCGGTGTCTGTAATGGAATCTTACAAGTTACATATTTTGACGACATGCCGGTGTCCGATTGAGCTAAAATTTGGTATGCACCGACGTAACTTCGATGGCAAAACAAAAATGACGCCTGGTGGTGGTAGTTAATAATATGGCATCATAGAGCTGATCTGATGATGGAGCCGGAAGGTGGTTTCACCTGTCCCTGTCTGTAATCTTACAAGTTAAATTTGTCCCACTTCCCGGTGTCCGATTGAGCTGCAATTTGGTATACTTACGTAACTTCGGTGACGATGCAATAATATGGTACCATAAAGCTGGTCTGATGATGGAGATGGAAGGTTAGCCACATGTACTCCTAAACTACTTATCATAAACCTGTCGTGTTTGGGCTCGTTGGATTTGTCTTGACAAGTACTATAGACGTAGGTGGTGTTCAGGGTCTGATGATGGAGCCGAAAGGTTGGCCTCAGGAACTCTTAAACTACTCATGATAAACCCGTCGTGTTCATTGGGGTATCTAGGGATACTTTCCAGAGGGGGGCTGGCCCCATGAAATGCGATGGCCGATGAAGCTGAGTCGATGCCCAATGTACAGTCAGTGAGCACCCTAGAATTTCGAATCGGTAATTCAACATCCTGGGGTAGGCACCACACCACTCTGGGGTGTCCAGGGTCTGATGATGGAGCCAGAAGGTTGACCACAGGAACTCTTAAACTACCTACTCGTGATAAACCCGTCTTTTTTGTTCTCGTTGGACTTGTCAAAAGTAGGTACAGTCGGCAAGAAAAGATTGTCCCAAAAATGAAATTTTGGACATAAACTTATGTTATTTATTTCCTTTACATTAACAGACTTAAAAAAAAGAGGAGGTTCTCAATTCGTCAGGATTTTTTTATGTATGTTGGGTACCTGATTACTCGAAGACCGCTGGACCGATTTGAAAAATTCTTGTTTTGTTTGAAAGAGTATACTTTCTATTTTGTTCCATTGTCAACAGGTTAGGATCTGATGAAGGTATCTTGGAGAAATCCAGGGAACTCCTCAAAAATTATAGGAACACATACAGCAATTTTGGTAATTCCTTTAAGACCTCAAGAATTGGATTCTAAAAGAACCTCTTGGTAAAAAGTAACTGATGATGAAGACCAAAGATGACCACTGGAAATCTTTAGTTGTAAGTGTTTCACGGGCAGTGCGATGAGATTTCTTTATTAAGAATATGAATCTACTTTTACTGAACATAATGCATATGGTGAAGTGCTACTGATGCTGAATTACTGGGTGAACTCCTCGATGATTAACGGCCCTAGTCTAGTTGGTAGTGACCCTGCTTACAAAGCTAGCGGTCCCGGGTTCGAATCCCGCCGCGGTATGGGCAAATATTTGTGTGATGTGCGCAAGTATTTCCTGAGTCACAGATGTTTTCTATATATTTCAGTATGTATTTCTCTATATAAGTATGTATATCGTTGCCCACCCACCACGTTACCCATAGTACAAGCCTATAGGCCCATGCCTAGGTATAGGCTAGCTTAGTTTGGGACTAGGTTAATTTGAGTGAGATTGTCCCCTGATATTTATTTACTGGCACAGGGGGTGGTCCATCCACTGAGCCACCCGCCTCACAGATGGAGCTTAAGGTGCTTGCTATTATGGGCGATGGGTTTGGGGCTCCGCAAACTGCGAGAATCCCCGCTTTTGTGGTATGCCTGACAATATTAATTTTATGTTGATGTACGGGGATAACAGTCTTCTAACGGCAAAGTTAAGTCCCTCGCCACGCCGAGTTTGTTTGTTCGGGCGAATCTCAAACTATTATACGGATTTTCGTACGGTTTTCACCAATGGAAAAAAGGATTATCTAGGAAAGTTATAGACTGTAATTTATTGATTTGCTATCCGTTCGAAGCGGGGGCGGGTCGGTATTTATTATAATGTTGTAGGTAATTATCTGTTCACAGGCGGCACCAGACGGCGGCGGTCTCGCCAACGCTAACAGGTCGATCTGCGAGGGCGGCTGCTAGAAATGGAAGACTCAAAAATCGCGGAACTACTTAGCAGCCATCCCCACATAACTTTGCAAATTACGAAAATCTAAAAACCTCACTCGATGTTTTAATATTTTTTTTTGCTATATTTTATTTTACAACTTTGTCGGCTTAATTTAAAACCCTACTTATATTATAAATGCGAAAGTAACTCTGTCCGTGTCTGTCTGTCTGTTACCTTTTCACGCTTAAACCGCTGAACCGATTTAGATGACATTTGGTATGGAGATAGTTCGAGTCCCAGGGAAGAGGATACTTTATATTCCGGAAAATTAGAGTTCCTGAGGAAGCAGCGATAAACTACTTCTACGCGGACAAAGTCGAGGGCAAAAGCTATAGGCTTATATTATAACTTATTTTACGGAAGCGAAGCAAGGGCGGCAAGCTTGTGTATATATATGCCTAATTAGAATTACAGCTTGGTACTACACCAAGAGTCTGACCTAGAATGATTTGAAAAGGTGTTATTTATAACTTTTGTTGGAGTCGGTCCATTGTTAGGGTTCCGTACCTGAAATGAAAAAAAAAACCGGAACCCTTATAGGATCACTTTGTTCTCCGTCTGTGTGTCTGTCAAGACCATTTTTCTCAGAAACGCGTGATCAAGTTGAAAAAATCAAATATCTAAGTCAACGCAATCAAAAGATACGGCCGTTTATGGCGCATATTGAAGGGAATCTCGAGGGAATCAAAGCCTATAGGGTACTTCCCGTTGACTTAGAATCATGAAATTTTGTAAGAAGCAATGTCATAGCACAAGTAAAGGAAAAAATCCGCAAACCGTTAATTTGTAATTACATCACATAAAAAAGAAGTCCACTATAAACTGACACTAAGTGCATACTTATTGCGTGTCAGTTTATACTGGACTTGTTTATATTGTATTCCCGTGATTTACGAACTATTTACATGCCTACAAGTAGTGTCCCATAGGACTAGCTTTTTTAGCCCGAATTTTTAAAGCTCCGGAGCTCTTTTTAGGGCTGGCTTAATGGAATGGGCTTCGAAGAGCTAGTGATTCTAATAAGGCCAAGTCTTAAAAAAGGCTATAGAGTTTTTTGAAGGGTTTTAGCTTTTTTAAAGGCTTAAGCCTTTTTTAAGGTTGTAAAAAAAGAGCTAAAAGGCTCGAGTCCTTCGGAACACTACCTACAAGTTTGTGCGGAACCCTCGGTGCGCGAGACCGACTCGCACTTGACCGGCTTTTTTTAATACTTTGTATTTTTTATACGAACGGCTAAAAGAAAAAAATAATTAAAGAACGTTCAGCACAATAGTTATTGTATTTATTAAAACACTAGTTCCTGGAATTACAAATGAAATTATTATAAAATGAGAAGGAGCAAGACAATTAGGTACATTCAATGTTATAAATATGTATACATTTTAGTACCTTGTCTGTTTATGCGGGCTATTCCCAGTTGTCTGCACCCCTTTGTCCACACTGCGGACAACTGGGAATTTTTTTCCCAGTTGTCCGCGAATGTAACAGCGTTTGAAAGTTACAAGGTACTTAACGTGTACACATATTTATGACCTTGAATATACCTGTGCTGAAGTGAAAATGTTTTCACCTCACCAGCTCGAAAAAGCCTTCGTTGGCGCACAAAATCTGCGTGCAAAAGTCCACTTTAACCGCTAGCGTGGAACGTAATGCTGGCGCTGTGCGCGGAGGGGGCGCTGCGCGAGGACGGCCACAACTGATGTGACGCTCGTGTTACTGTTTTTCCAACACCAAGTGTTTTCCTTGCTACGGTACGGTGAAAAATTGTGAGTTTCGCACGGCAGCAAAGTTATTTGGGTCTCGAGGCTTTGAGCGTAACGCTCAGGATTCTATTTTTGAACCACGAGCTTAGCGAGTGGTTCAATTTTAGAATCCTTTGCTGACTCAAGATTCAATACTGGCTCTCGCGTCAAATAACAACTTTGCGGCCTTGCATAACAAATAACTAATAGTCTGGCTATAATAGAAGGCTTTAAATAGAACATGGTGTACCTTGACAATATGGTGTTTTGGAAATCTGGTATAAAAAGGAACACAGTATAAAGAAATTTTGGGAATTTGGTATGTTTAGAAGCCAGTATGTTGGCGTAAGCTGCCGAACTTAATTTCCTTGCTACTATTATTACTAAATAAGGACTCCAATCCAATTTTTCATCCGAAATACCTATTGGTCATTTAGAAAGCAAAGCGTACCTTACACGATCGATGGAGATTGGAATAGTTTCTCTACAGCCCTATCCAGAAAGCCAAGATGCATGATGATGATTATTTATCATTGTGAATCGTAAACATCAGTCCAGCAGTTTTTAAAGAAAGTAAGTGTGTACGAGTGTCTTTTGTCAAAGGATAAACATCGTTAAAAAATTTTTGCTTAACACATTCGGCGACGGCAATAAATCCATACTACTATGCCGGTGACACGCTTAGCGTGATGTCGATTATTTCTGCCGCGCTGGTTTACTAAGCCCTTGCTTGCTAGTGAAACGACGCCGGGTGTGAACGTGTTAAAATAGAGACTAATCGGTCTCGCGCCTCCCGACCACGGCGCAACGCCTCAGCCGACGCGGGCGTCGGCGCCGGCACCGGGCTCGGGTCGTTCTCGCTCGTGATGCCGTCGGGCTGCGGCTCGAGAGGCTGCAGGCGCGCCGCCACGCAGATGGTAGGCAGCACGCTGCAGGCAATGGTGATCCTGCCTGCCACCTCGGCGCGTAGCACATATCATCTATTTGAATGTTTTAAAGCTAGATCTTAAGAAAAATTAGGAACTTAGATATAACTTGAAAAATTAATTCTGTTGAAAAATCTCTCCTCATGTAGGTACTTTGGCTTGAGTAATCTTTATACAGTCAATGGCCCCACAAACACCTGGTATCAAAACTTTTTTATAAAATCTGAAAAATAAACAATGGGTTACATTTTTGTCATCATGGGTTGGGGTGGAAATAATGCAGATATAATATAAAATATCCAAATTTAATTCTGATTCCATTTACGAGCTAGAAATCCGTGACATACAGACGGGCTCAGTTTTTTTATTAAAATACTAGCTTTCGCCCACGACTCTGTCCGCGTCGAAGTCGTTTATCGTGTAACCCTCGGGAACTATTCCGGGAAATTCGAAATTTTTCGGGATAAAAAGTATCCTATGTGATAATCCAGATAAAACTATCTGTGTGCCAAATTTCATCCAATCGATGAAGCTGTTTTTCAGATTAGCACACATAAACAAACAGACAAAAATTCTGAAAATAATTATTTTGGGTTTTATTGCGTTAATAAAGACCTCCGATAAGTAATCGTTTTTCTCAAATATCTTCCATGTATATACAGACAGCGATCTGTTACACTTTTATTATATATAATAAGTACATTATAGACAGTGCAACAAAAACCAATTTAGGGAAAGAAACAACAAGGAACAAACAAAACTAATGCGATTCCATTCCAAAACAACGGTACCTAAAGCTGTTTTATTTTGTAAAGGACTATTATGACTAGGCTTCAATTTGTTCCAAAGTTTCACGTTAACACAAATCTCGATAAAATAAACTTAGTAAAGTATATTCATATCAATAATACTCACGCAGTCAAAGCAATGAAACATGAAATGAATTCAATCCAATAATTTCTTTGATTATTTACGTTGTCAGTGAGCGACCATTATACTGATTACTGAGTTTTGACTGGTTTTGACAAGAGGTCAATGAAACGAAGGTCAAACGATAACTCATTAGTTGTCGTGAGATTTTGACGTTTCTCTACGAAGAAAGTTACGTCAAAATCCGAAACCAACCCCGAAGTTCGATTTTCATGGTAACTCAATCGAAATAACAAACGTCAAACAACGAACTTCGGATCCGCAGTCGGGCCCGAAGGTGTTCATAGTAGCAAATGGTGAAAACGAAGAACGTAACTTCGAACTTCGAATTTCACAGTAAGGCCCCAGAACGTCACGAAGTACGCGAACTTACTCGATCGTGTGTCAGGCCCATTAGTAGTAGTAGCATTAAAGTGTTATGATGTATATATTTGGAATGTGCTATTTATTAGCTTTCATTTAATACTCATACTGTTATAATAAAAAATATTTATTTTTTATCCCTCCTCCATTTTTTTTCTGAAATATTTAAACCCTATGTCACTTCGAGAATTAAGACGAATCGAATGACACTTCATTCATATGTTAAAATCCATCTAGCCGATTAGCTATGTCCACACCTGTGCGCTTTCATGTTCAACTTGCGCTTTCAAATTTCGATTCGTCTTGCGTAAAGCGCATTCAATATTGATTGCTTTAAGACGCATGCAGCTTATTGTCTACACCTTTGCGCTTGACGCATGCAGCATACGTATCAACCCAACGGTGACGGATCAGCGTGCGCTACGGGCATGCGCTGCTGTCAAACCAGTTTGAGCGCATGCGTTATGGCATGCGCTGTGGTTGCAGAGGCATGCGTCAGAGAAAAGCGCAAGTTGAACATGAAAGCGCAAAGGTGTAGACATAGCTTTTAGGTTGGAGAGCTTGCCAAAGAAATAGACATACATTCAGTCAAGGTTATAAATATAGATACGTTCAGAGTGTCAAACATATGTACCCAAGACCTTATTACGGCGACATAAGATCGTGGTTACATATTTTTGAGGCTTTGGACGTATCTATGTTTATAACCTTGACTGCGTACGCTCGAAAAACATAACTCACCTTCGGGCAGTCGGGTAAAAATTCCTTTTAGCATCACCTAAAACACTATTAAAAAGCTTATTACACCTTCCTAAATTAGTTACTAACGTCTAATGATGATGATGATGATGAGAGGGACGCCGCAATACGTTAGATACGTATGGAGATATCTCCATTTCATTCAATATATTGCGGCGTCCCTCTCGTTAGTGACTAAATTTAGGAAGGTGTAATAATCCTTTAACCCAATTAAAACAATTTCGAAGGTTTGGATGCACTATCCCTTTCCCTCGTAAATTGTGATTAAATTAAATTAAAATTAGAAAGGGAAGGAGCTTATGCGTGTGCTACATGGTTTTAAACCACAGTTTAAAACCGTGTAGACAGTGGTTTTAAACCAAATTTCGTATGACCTTTAAACGCTCTTGGCAGACAGGCGTGCGCTTCATGCGTGGGCTACACGGTTTCAAACAATGGTGTAAAACAACAAACCGTGAAGGCGCTCGCTTCTACCAAGGTCACTTGTTTTAAAACTGTGGTTTGAAACCGTGTAGCACGCGCATCAAACAAACGAGTTTGTTTAAAACCGTGTAGCAGTTCGCTTCTACCAAGGTCACCTTGGTAGAAACGTTTGAAACCGTGGAGCACACGCTTAACGTAATTTCAACCTTCAATTTCAAAGTAGCCCTTGCTACTTGCTACAAGCAAAAGACGAACCTAGGGAGAAAACGCGTGATTACACCATGGTAATAATAAGTACATATTAGTTCCATGAATTACACACTAGGTAGGCTTCCACTTAAAGTTGATTGGTCAGCCGTTTCTCTCGTATTGATCCATACTAATATTATAAATGAGAGTCTGTCTGTCTGTCTGTCTGTCTGTCTGTCTGTCTGTTACCTTTTCACGCTTAAACCGCTGAACCGATTTAGATGAAATTTGGTATGCAGATAGTTTGAGTCCCGGGAAAGGACATAGGATATTTTTTATCCCGGAAATCATCCCTTAAGGGGGTGAAAAGGGGGGTGAAACTTTGTATGGGGAATCAGTCATTTATTCAGTAAGGTATATATAATTTAGTATGGAGATAGTTTGAGTCCCGGGAAAGGACATAGGATACTATTTATCCCGGAAATCATCCCTTAAGGGGATGAAAAGGGGGTTGGAAGTTTGTATGGGGAATCAATCATTTCTTAAGTAAGGTATATACAATTTATTAGTATGGAGATAATTTGAGTCCCGCCCGGGGAAGGACATGGGATATTTTTATTCCGGAAAATTGGAGTTCCCGAGGGAGCAGTGATAAACGACTTCTGCTTTGGAAGCGTTTTCAGCAGGCTGAAACATCGTTTCAGTCCGTTTCAGGGGTATCTCTATCACATACCAGTTAATCAAAATTTCAACCAAGTTACCGTTGTTTTCAGGCGCCTGAAAAATGTTTTCAGGCCGTTTCAGAGGTAGCTCTATCACATACCAGTTAATCAAAATTTCAACCAAGTTGCCGTTGTTTTCAGGCGCCTGAAAAGTGTTTTCAGGCCGTTTCAGAGGTAGCTCTATCACATATCAGTTTATCAAAATTTCAACTAAGTTACCGTTGTTTTCAGGCGCCTGAAAAATGTTTTCAGGCCGTTTCAGAGGTAGCTCTATCACATACCAGTTAATCAAAATTTCAACCAAGTTGCCGTTGTTTTCAGGCGCCTGAAAAATGTTTTCAGGCCGTTTCAGAGGTAGCTCTATCACATACCAGTTAATCAAAATTTCAACCAAGTTGCCGTTGTTTTCAGGCGCCTGAAAAACGTTTTCAGGCCGTTTCAGAGGTAGCTCTATCACATACCAGTTAATCAAAATTTCAACCAAGTTGCCGTTGTTTTCAGGCGCCTGAAAAATGTTTTCAGGCCGTTTCAGAGGTAGCTCTATCACATACCAGTTAATCAAAATTTCAACCAAGTTGCCGCTGTTTTCAGGCGCCGGAAAACTGTTTTCAGGCCGTTTCAGAGGTAGCTCTATCACATACCAGTTTATCAAAATTTTAACCAAGTTGCCGTTGTTTTCAGGCGCCTGAAAAGTGTTTTCAGGCCGTCTCAGGCCACCCTCTACCAGATTAGGAGATAACTTGAAAACCCGTTTTCAGGCGTTTTCAGGACCCCTTAAGGGCCTTTGAAGTATATTTGAGAATATGGTGAATTTTCCAGAAAAAATGAAAGAGATAGCATGATTAGAAAGAGATAGCAATACTGAGAACCTTTCAAGATTTGTCGCAATAAAAAACGAGACAGAGACAGCTATAGAACATTCCAGCAACGACTACTGGAACATTCCCGACGGGGCGGGTCGAAGAACGTTGATTATTCTAGAAAGGCCATCTGGAATTGTCTTGGACTCGGCGATCAAAAGTCTAACTCTTAATTATCGGTTTAATTGTGCATTTCTATAAGTTACCTACCCCCACGTACTTAACAACACTTTTTACCCGGGAAAATTTTACAAATTCCTGTGGGGTACCGATAAACGACTTCCACGCAAACGGAGTCGCGGGCAAAAGCTAGTCATGTATAAAGAGTTACAGAGATGGGGTACCTAAAGTTTAGTTAAGAGTTGGTTGGAGTAAAAGTAACTTATAAAGGATTACCAGGACACTTGTAACCTATGGAGTTTGTAAAGCAATCTTTTAATTGAAGCTAGAAAAATCAGCCAAGTGCGAGTTAAACTCACATCTAATTTGACGCTTGTATGTATTAGGTACCGTTTTTACGATAGGACAAAATAAAGATGAAAAAAACGTTTCCTGTATAGCCTGGCAAAAAAGTCGAGCCAAAAAATGAAGGTGCTGTTCGGATTGAAATTGGCAACATGATCCAAGGTTTACTTACCTGGTGCTGTTGCCATTTGAAAATATTGTAGTTCAGCTGTCACCACTGGCTCGACTTTTTTGCCAGGCTATACGGAGGAGTATTTTTATTTTTTGTTGTTATAGCATTAACGGCAATAGAAATACACACTCTGTGAAAATTTCAACTGTCTACCTATTACGGTTCATGAGATACAGCCCGTTGACAGGCAGACGGACGGACGATCGGCGGAGGCTTAGTAATAGGGTTCCGTTGGCACCCTTGCGTACGGAACCCTAAAAAGCGGTCAAGTGCGAGTTGAACTCACGAGGGTTCCTTACACATTTGGCCGGTTTTTAGTAGTTGTTGTTTTTTTTTATGGTTTGTTCATACCAAATTTGACGCTTGTATGTATTACCTACGGTTTATACTATAGAGAAAATACAAAAAACGTTTCTTGTATGGGGACTACCCTTATTTATTACTTAACATTTTGACTTTTTTATTATTTGTTAGGAAATCAACCTTTATATCACATAGTTATTCTGCACACAAAAACTTACGGTTCAAAAATACAGCTTTAGTTATGTCGGACGGACAGTGTAACGTAGGCTTAGTAATAGGGTCCCGTTAGGCACCCTTCAGGTACGGAACCCTAAAATTTACCTTGAATACAGATGACTGCCTCGTTTACTTTTTTTTCTTCCTGAAGAAAGAGATACAAACGATCCGAGACGTAATTCAATTCAAGGTATTTATTTTTAGCTTCTATCCAATTTCCAGTACGTATTTAAGCTTCTTAAGGACTACTTTTTTTTTTTCTTCTTCTGGACAAGGACTACTTTGAAGCACTGATTCAATTTTGAAATTTTTGATACTCTTTCTTTCTCACTCTCGACTCGTTACCAAAAGGAAATCATGAAATCACAGAATAAGTACTTTAGTAGAAGCCGGACTATAAGAAAGAGCAAAAGACGTATATTTGACCTTTTTCTACTTATGGCATTCATAACGAGTTAGAAAGAGATGTCCTTATAGGCATTCTTTCGTTTTCCTTCGTATTGCCAAAAGGTTTTAGACGTCAAATTTGAATGGACTGCTATTCGCCCGCCATTGGACCCCTACGCTAACCTCCAGTATTACCAAATTAAAAAGTCGATACACCAATAGTAAATTTTGTGTAAGGGTGACTTTTACATTTAGTAGCTTTATTAGTTTGACAGTGTTGTGAATATATTATATCGATATTTTCAGATTTCCAAGAGATGAGAACTTGATAGCAGAATGGATTCGGCGAGTAGACAGGGAAAATTTGATACCGAAGAGATACAGCAAACTATGGCAAAGGAACAGACAATCACGCGAGTGACCATAAGTAGAAAAAGGTCAAATATACGTCTTTTGCTCTTTCTTATAGCCCGGTTTCTATTAAAGTACTTATTCAGTGCATGAAACAAAGCGAACGTTTTTGGTAGTTGGGAACAAGACATGAACAAGAGTTTGCTAGTTGTCAGTGTCAATCCGCCCGCCAAACGAAAAAAAATCTACCTGTCTGTCTAGTCTATAGTATGTAGTACGCGAACGGGGGAGTACAGTATTGTACTGTTTATAAATAGCTAAACTAGTTATTTATTTATTTTTCTAAATAAACTTAACAAAGTGGACTTACGCAGTTAAAATTCCAGCTACTTCTATAAACAAAACACTGGTTTTGTTTATATAAATTCAGTTCAATAATGACCCTTGCAGTGTTTTTATTCCTTTCGTATTTGTTATGTTTTATTGGAACTGGAATATGTAAGTATTTTCGCGGCTATAAAATCTTCAGAATTAGAATGTAAATATATTTTGGGAAAGGAGTTCAAGTGTTTATTTTTTATTTATAGGTTCCATTGAACACAACCTGAAGTATTTCGAAACAATACACGCGTCGAGCCTTAAACACCACGTCGTAAAGCGTGGCGCCAAGCCTTCGAGCCATCTCTTCAACACCATCAAAGAAATTAACTTTCGGATGCTGGGCAAAGACTTTCGGCTCATCCTACATCCCCATACCTCGGTGCTGCACTCTAACTTCAGAGCTTATGCTGTTGATGGAAACGGAAAAGAAACCACTGTTCATATTGGTTAGCATTGTTCAAATTGTTAGGCATGAGGCAGCAATGCAGTTACTCAAATTTAAGTGTGAATTTATAACTCCATGTAAAATTGTAGTGTTGCTAAAACTTAATGATAAATATTGATTAACAATGGATCCATGCACACATTCTGGGTAATCAGGGTCAATTTAAAAGAGATAAAGTAACTTGTCTTTGAATTGAGTGAATCTTGAAATGTTTTAACATATCCCAACATTCAAGCCTGGATCCTGTACTGCGTAGTACAGAATCCATTGTTAATGTGTTTATTGATTTTTTTGCTTCTATGTAATTTCTTGTTATAATTTAAGCTTCTTTTGTGTCATTGCAAACTATATTTTTTTCCTTTGAAATGAAGTAATTTTATATGGAAAATCTGCTTTGGTTGATAACAGATAGAGGCAACTTCTACACTGGCAGAGTGTTTGGTGAGAAGTCATCAGAAGTTAAATTGCACATGGAAGATGGCGTGATCACTGGGACTATTCACACTCCAGATGAAACATATCACATAGAGGTAATAACAATTTAACCCTTTTTCAGGCAGAGGCTTTAACATATATTCAGATTCAGATTTTATTACTCAATATAAATTACAGTATAAATTGCACTTCATGTCAAATAATATGTTTAATATGTTTATAATATGTTTAGTTGCAATTTCAACCTTAACACCTTGATTTAGGGTTCATAAATGATTGATTTTTGTTAGAAATGTTACTTTGTCTGAAAATAATTGTCTTTTTTGTTAAACTGTCTTATTCATGTGGCATGGATATAAATGTTTAAAAGCAGCTTTGTACAATATAATAACATAGTAAAACAACATATGGTTTGCCTTTTTTGTTTGATTGGTTGTTCAAAATACTTATGTAGGTCACATAAGATCCATTAGGCACCACATAAGATCCAATCGAGATATGTTTCATTACATGCCCTCTTGTTTTGCAGACACTCATTTCAACAAATTTGTCTTTCACCGAATTTCATTTCATCGAAAGCTAATTTCTGCTGAAACCTTTTTTTTCAGGTTATCTTAATCACGAGTCACGTAGGTTAGGTTAGATCTGTGACCACCAAAAAATTATAACTCCTGCATGTGGAAATGCCTGTTGATGAAATGAAAATTCGGCGAAGTAAAATTTTCTATGAAATGAGTCAAATGAGTGTCGGTGGTTCAAGGGTTTCATTAATATACATTGCAATATGTCGACCATGGAAGTATCGATTAAAAAGGACAGGGACGCCAGTGTCCTTTACCTTAATTGATACTTCCATAGTCAATGTGTGTGGGAACCTACTCCCCATACAAAAATAAATTGCTCCTTTTATTTAGCATTGCAAACCAGAAAGCTATGGATTTGATTGATCAATGATTGATGTTGCATGGTAGTATCTTATTTTTGCAGCCGTCTTGGCGACATCTTCCACATGGAGATGATAAAACAATGATAACATATAGGGGATCTGACATAAGATTCAGTTGGGCACACAAGGATGACGCCACCAAGCCAAGGGTGTGTGGTTATGTTAAAGAAGGGAAAGGTAAGAACAATTACTAATGCTATAAAAGCACCAGTGTGTAAACACTGTAAAGTAAAACCTTCCCTTATCAGTTGCCATGTAGCATTATAACAATTCATTGCTTCTTATTTCCGTAAGTTATAATATGGTAAGGAGTAAAGGTGCATGTTGTGGTGCAAGTCTGTAAAGCTGCAAACGCACAGACAGCGGAGGTGGCGTTAATACCCCTTCTATACGGTCGGGCGGTTGGGCCAACCGAGAAGGACGCAGCTATCTGTCAGAATGAGATAGTAATATTTACATTTCGTTCCTACAAATAGCTGCATCCCTCTCGGTTGGCCCAACCGCCCGACCGTATAGAAAGGGTATAAGCGGCACGGCGCGGCGCGGCCCTGCATTAACTCCGCCTCGGCCACGCGACACCTTTTCCAACAATTATCAGAATACAGCAGTCGCTCCGCCCCGCGCCGCGCCGCTACCGCCTCTGTGCGTGGTAACAAAACAAGTTAACATCGGCAGTTGCACAGTGCAAATTAAAATCACGGGCAACTTAATTTTCAGATGACTACCTAAGTATTTGTTTCATAATTTTATTAATGTAATTTTTTATTTTGAATTTAAGAACTGGAGCAAGATGGTGATGACGAAAATGACATCCTAGTACACAAACATGAGCAGTCAGAGAGAGACAAGTATCTGGGCGGTATAGAAGTAGACCACGACGGCCCCCACGAGCCCGACTCCACTACAGACAAAGACCAACAGAAGCGGGTTAAAAGGCAGAGTGACTACGAGTACACGCCTACCAAAACTAGGTGTCCGTTGCTGCTGGTAGCAGATTACAGGTTCTTTCAAGAAATGGGAGCCAGTAATACTAAAACAACAATCAGCTATTTGGTCTGTAAATTTTTATTGATGTTGATGACGTATACATAGCTGGTGCATAGACAATAAATTTTGTTTTTATTTTCAGATAAGTCTTATAGATCGGGTTCACAAGATATACAATGACACTGTTTGGCAAGATCGCCAGGTTGGTCATTCAGTATTTTGTTGGTAATTTTTAATGTATTATCTATGTTTAGGTATGATTTAAATTTCATGAGTCACGAGACACATTTTGCTTTTACATAAAGTAACTAAGCTACCACCCGCAAACAGGTCTTTTTTAAATTGTCATAAAATATAATGATGTATTGTACTGTTAAGTTAACACTGTCGAGCCACCAAAGAACCATGTCCCAGCAAGCCAATGATTAATATTGTTGTAATTTCTCCTTTCTTCTTTTGTGATTAATAGCAGTAGGTATATTTATTTATTTGATAAAAAATCACACACGGCTTACAGCTGGGTGGTTTTGTGTTGTAAAAAGAGGAAGAAGAACGCCATATTCGTTTCATAATTAGCTCTAACAGAGTCTAGATAATAGTGTTTAATAGTTAGTTATTAATAGTTTTGCTATAACTCTTGGCGTGAGTATAATTCGTGCGGCACACTTAGTAATAATTAGTTTAAACACTCAATCAATAGCTACTCGAATTACAAGTGGCCAGTATGGCGGTGTGTTGGAAGGATTCAACCAAGCAAAAACACTTGGGCTACAGCCGCTGTGCCCATAGCTATTGAGTGGCGTGTTGGTTGTAGGACATGGACGGGTTCAAGGGCATGGGGTTCGTGATCAAGAAGATCCTGGTGCACTCGGAGCCCACGCGCGTGCGCGGCGGCGAGGCGCACTACAACATGGTGCGCGAGAAGTGGGACGTGCGCAACCTGCTCGAGGTACAACCGTTTGTTACTGTGTAAGCGCATTTATCTTCCGTATCCTCATAAGGGCCCATGTGCATATTTTTTTGCAAAGGACGAAGGAAGATTTTATTGCGTCATTTTTAGGGTTCCGTGCCCAAATGAACCCTATTACTACCTACGCTGTCCGTCCGTCCGTCCTTCCGTCTGTCCTAACTTGAAAGAATCCTTTGATCCGCAATAGATGGCTAGATTGTTTTTTTTTTTTTCAGAATAGGTCGTTCCTAAAAAAGTGAAATCACAGGTAGTCAGGTTTTAAAACTTGCATTTCTTTACCGTTGTTACTCTTGTGAAATAACGTTATTGTAAGTAAAGAACGATATTGTAGGTTTTTAGCCGAGAGTACTCGCACAAGGACTTCTGCCTGGCGCACCTGTTCACGGACCTGAAGTTCGAGGGCGGCATCCTGGGGCTGGCCTACGTGGGCTCGCCGCGCCGCAACTCCGTCGGCGGCATCTGCACGCCAGGTGACCACCTGACTACTTCTTGACAGAATAGGACAGAGTTATCGGGTCCTTTCTCTGCCTAGAATTCGACAGGAAACTTTCTACTAGTCTATAATCCGTGTATTGTTTGAGAGAAACTTGGCCATATTCAACATCACTAGTTTCGGTTTCAAAACTTTATTTTTTGAGTTTGATAAAAGGGCGATTATGTTTCTAGATTTTTAAGCACTTTATGGTTTTGACGTTGTTTGTTTTGTTTTCAGCTATTTCGGTGCGATAGTGTGAGTGTTTATTTGTTTTTGTTCGTTTTGCATGCATTTTTTATATGTAGTACACGCTTGTTATTTTATTACCTTAAGTTATATTTTCATTTATATGTTTTTATATTATTTTCTATATGGAGTTGATGGGTATCTATTTAACTATATTTTAATTTGTACTTCTTCTCACTATTTTATTTATGCTCAGAATAAAGGGTTTTAAAATCGCCGTGCGCATGTCGATTAAGCTTACTCTATAAGAGACAAAACCTTGAATTATAAATATAACCCTACGCTATAATATAGTCAGATCACACACGTTAGTTTGGAATCGTCTAGCTCCAAGGCGAGGGTATTTAAAATATGGATTTACTTTATTATTGGTCAATGGATGCTTTTTAACAGTAATCATACCTGGAGTTCTCTCGTATGTCTTAGTAATTGTACTGTGCGTAGTAAGTATTATTTTAGGTCCCCATATCAATGTAAATTGTATTGGAGCAATGTCGAGACTTAATTTGCTATTACTAATAATAAGAACATTATGGCGAAACAATTACAGAGTACTTCAAAAACGGGTACACGCTATACTTAAACTCTGGGCTGAGTTCGTCGCGCAACCACTACGGGCAGCGCGTGATCACCCGCGAGGCGGACTTGGTCACGGCGCACGAGTTCGGGCACAACTGGGGCTCCGAGCACGACCCCGACGTGGCCGAGTGCTCGCCCGCCGCCAGCCAGGGCGGCTCCTACCTCATGTACACCTACAGCGTCAGCGGGTACGACGTCAATAACAAGGTGCTTCAACAATACGACGGTAACAACAAGGTTCAATGTCAATAACAAGGCGCGTCGTCACCAACAAAATACGTTGGCAACAATGCGACGTCAAAAACTACAAGGTACCAAGGTATCAATAACAAGGCTTGTCATAAATAGTAAGGTATGTCGATAAAAACAAGGTACGTGAACACAAAAAAAATAATCAAATTCCTTTATTTTGTCAACATAGGGAACAGGTAGGTGACAAAGGTTTATATGATGTACAACCATGCTGAGCCGTTTAGGCGTACGAAATCTTGTTTAAGGCAAGCATCTTTAAACAAAAAAAGAAGGAAAAAATAAAAAAAAATTAAAAACTTATATCTATAGTACAGTTAAATAATAAAATAGTATTCATGAATGTCCAAACGCATACAGTTAAATATTAATCCAATTTAGCATGTCCGTAGTTTATAGTTAGAGTTCAATTAATTAAATATGAATTAAATTAATTGGACGTTTACATCAATGCGCCGTATTGAATAAGGTACGGCGTCAACAACATGGTCGCCGTTAACAACTAAGTAAGACGACGTTAACAACAAGGTACGATGTCAACAAAGTACACGCATATGCTAAGCATTTCCCTCGACCTCGGCCGCATCTTATGCACTAGATAAGTAAGCTATTTAAATAAAAAGTGTATTTAAAGTGAATTTACTGTAGGAAGAAAACTTCACCTTATATGAAGCCCACTGTGCTATTTACAAAACAAACAATCAAGTAAAATAGTTTTCTTTATGTAATTTAAATAATATGGCGAATCTCTTTTGTATTACGATTTATAAAGCCATTTAAAAGCGCCTGTATTTGGTTGTGGTTCGTAGTATAGTGAAGTTGTCAAGGGTGTCAACAATAGTGTGTTGTTCCAGCGGTTCTCTCCGTGCAGCCTGCGCTCCATCCGCAAGGTGCTGCAGGCCAAGTCGGGGCGCTGCTTCTCCGAGCCCGAGGAGAGCTTCTGCGGGAACCTGCGCGTCGAGGGGGGCGAGGAGTGCGACGCGGGCCTGCTCGGTGCGTCACCCCTCACCCCTGTCGGACCCGCTTCCTTATGGCTCAGGGGCCGTATTTCTCACTTCTGTTTGATTTGAGGGATCCCTCAGTTTATATGCCACTGCATAATGACCGTTTTTACAGTAGACATACGTCAACTTGGACATAATAAATTGTCTCAGGTTTAGACAATGAAAGACTGAGAAAGGAACCGACGTGCAACTCGTAACACTCATACCATATAGCTTATTTCATTTAAAACAGTTCATAATACGCCTTCGTCGCACCGCATTAATTGAAATTTCTCTTGAGCGTATTGCTTTACTTCCACTTTATTGATATGGGCATTTGCATTGTTAGTTATACTCACTTAACCTGTAGTTTATGTTTCGTTTTAACGATTATGTCCGCAGGAACCGAAGATAACGATATGTGCTGCGACAAAAACTGCAAGTTGAGGAAGAATCAAGGTGCAGTTTGCAGGTAATGAATCGTGGACTCTAGATTGACAAGGGCTACCACGAATGGATTGAACGAGGGGCATGAAAGTATAATATGTGTGAAATATACGTGCATAGACCCCGCGGGATGGTCGCGCCTGAACTCGTCGGCGTACAGCTGTATAATAGGGAATATGCATTTTTTTTTGCGTTATTATAAAGTCATTCGTGTAACAAACAGTAGAGAAAAAATGTTTTTCGAATAACTATAAAAATAACCAAGACATAAGCCATTAGAGATTTGGTTTGGCCGTAGTGCCCGCTGACGTCACATTACGTGTCGTTTCTCTCTGTCTAATTAATAGTTTTAAATGCTTATATTATGCGTATTTTTTGGCCAATTTTGATTTGAATTTCACTTTTTGCCATCTCGTTTACGGTATTTTCATATTTTGTTAAGAAATGCGAAAAAAAAAATCATGCATATTCCCAATTGAGTGACGTCCCCCGCAGCGACAAGAACTCGCCGTGCTGCGCGGGCTGCGTGTTCGCGCCGCCCGGCGTGGTGTGCCGCGAGGCCGCGCACTCCGCCTGCGAGGGCGAGGCCACCTGCAACGGCGCCTCCGCCGACTGCCCCAAGGTACGACCGCCCGACGCACCCACACTGCCCTGCTAAGGTAAAAGGCAGTATTTTACACAAAACTACTGTAATAATTGCTACCTAATTACTGGGTAATAAGGTTGCAATTGCTACAGTAGTTTTGTGTAAAATACTTCCTTTTACCTTAGCAGGGCAGCACAGGCTTAAACTCTGATTTCGGCGTAACCCCTCGTAAACGGAGGGTGAAGAATAACAAATTCCACTTTTTAGTATTTGATTTAATACAATAAAAAATATACAATACAATACCTCTTTATTGAACACCACATACAGCAAGAATAAGAAATACAACAAGAAAGAGAAGTGTTACATAGTGAGTCAAGAGGCGGTCTCATCGCTAAATATAAAAATATTTATGAAATTTGTTATTGATGCATAAAGGATAAGAAAACAGTTGCAAAAAGAACTGAATAAAAAATAAACCTGAGATAATTTTAGGATAATTCACTGTTGTAACAATATTTATTTAACTCATTCGAGTCCAGAGACACAAAGTATGCGTCCGAAACGTATGGTGGCGCATCGACTATTGTTCATATGCAAGACACCGGAGGCGAATGTGAGCAAATGTGAGTGTGAATTAACCTGAGCCCTTAGCCAAGATGCCCATCGATAACTAGCGTTTCTATTCGTTTCGTTTTTAAACCAATCGCGTCACTGGTAGATCACGTGACTCTCTGTATAACGTGATCTACCAATGACGCGATTGGTTTAAAAACTAAACGATTAGAAACGCTAGTTAGCGATGGGCATCTTGGCTAAGGGCTCTGGTACGGTATCGGATTTCACTAAGTGCCAGTGTTAGATATTAACCCATCTGTTAATAATTTTTCGTTACGATTTAGATGTTATCTTGAAAAATGTAAATACGAACGTGGCGTGTTCACAGGCGCCAGCGATCGCGGACGAGCACGAGTGCGCGGAGCGCGGGCGCTGCCGCAACGGCAGCTGCGTGCCGTTCTGCGAGACGCAGGGCATGCACAGCTGCATGTGCGACATAGGTGCGTGTGTCTGTACCCACTTTGTTTGAAACTGATTAATAAAATCGGGTTTGTGGAGGCACAAAAGTTGTTAACTATCGACTCAAGTTATATCAATATAACGAACTTTTTTATACATACGAGTTTCCTTGTATTAATTGTAAATAAGACAACACGGTTGTTTCATCCAGCGGGACGAGCATAAACAACCAATCAGATTGACAAAACACACGTACGGCGTCTTAAAGGCAGATTGTTCGAACGTTTTCATTGGTAATTTCCTCACATTCCTGTTTTGCTCTGCTTGAGTAAAAACGTACCCTTAAATTTATGCAATAAGGTAGCGAACCTTCAGTGATCAGCTGGTGATTTATTGTATTTTAATGTGGACAGTGGCGGACGCGTGCAAGCGCTGCTGCCGCAAGAGCCTGAACAAGACGTGCTTCCCGGTCGCGCACAACGACATCCTGCCCGACGGCACGCCCTGCATACAGGGCTTCTGCAACAAGGTACCGCACAAACACCTGGCTTACCACAATGCTTCTAACAGTACATGTTAATAAATATATTTTATCAGATTTAGCAAACGTCCTTGCTTATCAAAGTAAAGTTTTAACAATCCTTTCATTTTATCAAAATGGGTTCTAATGGATTACACGACTTGATTGATTGATTGTAACAAAAATTAGCACTTTAAAGCTTAATATTTTACAAACGGATCCCTCGAAAAATTGTTTTCACAAACCCACAATATTTTTATAAACCTATCCAACGACACCCCCTACCATGGGGTAAACGAGAAAAAAAGCCATCTCCATTTTACGTGTAGAGGAGGGTTGGTACCCTAAAAAATGTTTTTCAAGATTTAATTTTACCACTTGTCGGCGTGACTAATTTGTGTATTCATGCCAAATAACAGCTTTCTACTACTAAGAGTCTCTGAGCTAAGCTGCGGACGGACGGACTGACGGACGGACATGACGAAACTATATGCTTTCCTTGTTTAACTACGGAACCCTAAAAAGGTGAAACAAGAACAATTGAATTGGACATACTTATGGGTATTTTACATTGATCTAGTATATCGATCCTGTACCGGGATCCGGTGACGCTGCATCGTTACTTGACCAACGTTGCACATTTCAACTCGGTCCAGAATGTTTTTAATTGATCAAATAGCGATTCAGCATCACGATACCTACAGATTAGTTACATCAAAGGGTTCGTACGTGTATACAGGGTGTGTGCGAGAAGACGATCCAGGACGTGGTGGAGCGATTCTGGGACATCATCGAGGACATCAACATCAACAACGTGCTGGGCTTCCTGCGCGACAACATCGTCGGCGTCGTGGTGCTCGTCACCGCCTTCCTCTGGATCCCCGCCAGCTGTGTCGTCAGTACTCTTTACCAGTTTCCTCGTATTTGCGCCATTTTTTAAGACGTGATTTTTTTGTCGTTTATGAGAGTTGACCCTTATTTTCAAGCATTTAAATTAATATGAACATTTTACGCCTGGGCATCCTCTTATTTAAAAGAAAATGAGCCTTAAACTTTGTCTTAGTTTCATAAATAACGTTTAATAACTTTGTAGATTTGGACACATGTGCGATTTAATTTACCACATAGTAAGTTCAACAAAATAACAATGTCAATGTTGTTTGTATCATTTCGTTCTAGGGTCTGTAAAATTTCTGATTGACTGACTATCCATTCGGTAGACTGGTTAAGAATGCATTTAGCCACCAAGTCCACCATTGGTTTTTGTTTTTGTGGAGTAAAGGTTATATGAATAAATAAACGTGTTGATTGTAGATCAGCTACGTGGACCGGCGGCGGCAGCGGCAGCAGCGCAAGCGCGCGCAGTGGGAGCGCCAGCGCGACCTCGTGCACCCCTCCGAGCCGCGCAAGATCATATACACCAGGTGACGCTCGGACTCGGCGTCCTTACTTTATTATAAATCCGAAAGTGTCTTGGTATCATCATTATCAAGGTAAAAGTAACACCTTAAGGTCGGCGCCAGTAGAAATGACAAATGATGTGAACAAAACGAAGGGAAGCTAGCTTTCCATTATTACTCCATAGTCATTGTACTTTTCAAGATCGAGTAAGGTCAACATTTTACAAGCTTGATCATCATCCTCCCAGCGCTTTTTCCCGTTCTTCGTCGGGGTACGCTTGACCATGATCCAGATTTGGCCAGTCTGGTTATCACAGCGATTGCCAGCTGTCCTCCTTAACCCTTGTGACAGGGGAACCAAATCAATTGGTTACACATTTTGCCACCTAAATGCGCAGGTTTCCTCACGATGTTTTTCCTCACCGTAAAAGCATCGGTTACCGTGCAGGTAATGTATGTACATGGCGACCGCTTAGGGGTTCGAACTCGGTACCTCACAAACACTACCGCTAGCCACTAGGCCACCGACGTATATCAATGCCATAAATATTTGTCTTTTTTTCAGATTGCCAAAACAAAAGCCGCCTGGCATGAAAACTGTCATTCAAGGCACAAGTCAACTTTAAGTGTATCTAGTCATAGCGTATGTACAAATAAACTAATCAAGTGTAATGAAACGAGTTTTATTTATATTTCATTTATTGCGTTAAATAATGGTTACAATGTATTACCAGAATAAATATCTGTATGCTTAACAAGATTATAATAATTTAGTGCATAAAAGAAAACCGCTGCAAAAATGTAGCACAATTATTAACTGAGGAATCTCACTGGATAAAAATAATGGCCGCAATAATTTGCTAAAACCTAATTCTATTTTCGGTCTAACGCCCGATACAATGAACTTTAGGTCGGATATTTGTAGTTTTAGTAGTGTTATCGAAGTTCTATGTTCACGACTTGTTGAGTCGATAATTTAGTTGTTGAACAAGGCTTCATAATTATGTCTGTCGACAAAGCAGAATACATATCAAGCAATAGCTATATTGCTGTCAGAGCACTGGTGTGGCTTACTAAAGCTTTAAATAAAGCTTTACTAGAACTGAGCCTAAGTTTAGTGAAGTGTGGCCCATAGAGAATTCACCTGTGACGGAACGTTTAGGGTAAAGTAGTCCCCTACTTTGATATCTTGGCGAAACAAAGTTTGATGCGGTGATAGGTGGAACTATAATATTCTCAAAGGAAATTACCATATAAAGTTATCAGTTTTTCAATTTCACGCGGCGTTTTTTGCCAAGATAGTTTAGTTGAGTGCGGTGGAGGTGAGGAGCGCCACGCCGCGCTCGTAGAAGGCGTGCGGCTCCTGGCCCGGCGCCACGGGCAGGCGCACCGTGAACAGCAGCTCCGAGCGCGCGCTGTTCAGGTACACCGGCAGCGTCAGCGCCTGCCCGCCGCCCGCCGGCGACACCGACTCCGGGCCCCTGGGAACAAAACAATCTATCATTTTTTATTCTATTCATTACTCTAAGTATAAGCACCTCATTTTTCTCTTGGCATAGTAGAACACAAATCGTAAGCAATAACATACTCTTGGTCGACGGCGTAAGCGCTTTGACGCGAGTTATAGTAAGAATAATTGTTGTTGGAACATCTAATAAATAAATAAATAATTGTGTTCTTCGTACGCTCATGTAATGGGACAAGGGTTGATTTCCAGTTTTTTTTTGTACTTATTATAAGACATAATATCTGTCGAAGATCAATACAAACTTCGTTGTTCTATGGAACAAATGGTAATAACCCCAAGTTATGACCTGAGATTCGATATTTAATCTAAAGTTCCGTGTTCCAGTAGCGGACTTTGTATTAGACTTATTGAATCGATGGAAGAATTAGCCTTATAAATACCATACTTACTTACTTAACTTACAATTACCAAATTTTACATTTCCAATTTTTAACACCTACTTTGTCCGATCAGATACATATTAACGCGAACCGTATAAAAGCGTGATAAATCATTTTAATAACTTTGGAACACATTAACGATATATTAACAATGAATGCATTCCGGTTTGACAAAATAGAATTATTTTGAGAAGTTGCTTCATAAATTACGCGAAGTTTAGGTAAATTAGGTCCCGAATATCCGGTGTGTGGTTGTGCCGGTTGCGTCGTTGCGTCGCATTTACCGTATCCAGGTGAGCACGGTGAGCGGCAGGTCCACCATGATGGTGTTGGTGAGCAGCAGGCGGTTGCCCTTCACGCTGGCGCCCTGCAGCTTCAGGCCCGTCACGTGGAACGACCACTCGGCCGCGTCCGAGTCCTCCGCGCCCGCGTCCGGGATCGTCACCTGCGCGAACACAGTACACCCTATTATACTCGCACAAACTCGTATATGACATCGAACACAATGGAGCGATATGATGCATAAAGCCTGGTCGCACAGTCAATTCTGCGGCTGTGCAAACATTCGCTCTCGAGAATACGCTGCAGTGGCAATCTTGTCCAGATCTATAATTCGCAAATGGTAAGTTGTTCTGCTAATCACGTAGGTAATAATTTAATGGTAACTGAAAAAAACCGAAATCCATCCATATGTCGAAGACATACAGCTGCAAATGCACAGGCGCCTCCGCTACGTTTTTCCCAGTCAGACACCTTGAATTTATAAAGACGTAGCTTTCCAACTTTGTCTTTTAGCTTAAATGATTTGACTTCTTGAGTTTATTGTTAGCCTATCGCACGTACCTGCAGATGCAGCTCCTCGAGCGACCAGGAGTTGGCCTGCGCGACGCACTGGCGCGTGGCTGTGATGTACGCCTCGGGGTTGAGGAGCCCGCCCAGCCATACAGGTATGCTCTGAAAGAGATCTCAACAATAAATCGGAATGTACGGTATCAGATGCACAAAACAATACTTTTTCTTTAGAAAAAACTTTTTTTTAATTTCAATGTTTTTCCACTTTAGGGTCAGTATCCCGACGAACGTTTTTTTTTGTTAGAAAGTTGATAGTAAAGTATACCTGCAGGCGGCGCGCGCCGGCGTCGGCGGCGACGCACTCGGAGACCTGCGCGAGCTGCGCCACGCGGCGCGCGAAGTCGCCCACCCACTGGCGCACCGTGCAGCCGCGCGCCACGGCGTAGCGCCGCCACGCGCCCGGCAGCATGCCGCGAACTAGCGCGCCCACCATCAGCCGGGTCTCGTTCGTTTGCTTCATCTCGCCCTAATCAGATGTAATCAATGACAAGTCTATTTTTTACTTTCGAAAAATATAACACTGATTAATATAATAAATAACCTTATTTTTGGTATTATTCGGTAATTAAAAATGCCGTGTACGCCTGTTAATTACATGTAGATCGGATCAGAGTATTATAATTTAATTTATTGTTACTGTTTCCAACGCCAACGACAAATATATGTATTCGTCACGGTTGCCAGAGCAATAGATCTGAGTGTCTATGAGGCAGAAATTATTATTGGTGTGTGAGTGACGCCTATGTATATTTGACATGGCGTTGATGCAGTAGATGTGTTTGTTGTTGGTCAGTTGTCATGATTTGAAAAGTCAGAATAAGGCTCACCTGCGTGATGGCGAGCACGTTGCGCAGGTCGTGGTGCACCTGCGCCAGCAGCGCGGCGCCGGCCGCCACCTCGCGCTCGAAGAACCGGTACAGCGGGTCCTTGATGTTCTCCACCGTGCGCCGCAGGGTCTACGACACAACGATCCACTCAATTCACTCGACATACACAAATGTTTTGACACCTAATTTAACAACGAAAGAACCAAATGACGCTCGACTAAGATAAAAAATTATGCATTTAATGAGGGTCCAGAACGTTATGAACGTAACCATTTTTGTTCTACTTGCCGGCAGTTTCTCCGGCAATAGTTGCAACCAGCCGGTTGCAGTCTGGTGTAGAGACTTCATCCAAGCGGGACGGCCATCGCCCTCGACCACCAATGCGTCTGTACAAAAAAAAAAGAATATACATACCGCAAAGCGAACACCAATAGCAGAACGAACAACTATTAACTAATAATAATTACCATCGACTTCTGTGAGGTGGAAAAAACAAAAACAATTAAAGCTACACTACCAATTCAGAAACTAAAGTAATGTGTTAATTTTGTGATGTATGTACAAAACTCTAATGTTTCTATTAATTACGTGTGCTCAATAACGTTTTACATAGTGCTTGATAGCCACAAACAAAACTACGAATTAACTTATTAAGTCCTTGCGTAGCTCGAATGAGCGACGTAAATATACGGCGCTAGAAACGATCCGCACCTTAGTACCATTAGGTCGGCTTGTGCTTGAAGGGGGTTGAATGCTTAGAATGTTAACGTCTTGAACATTTTATAAAACGATCGTAACACCTCGTTATGGTTATGGCATAAGGTCCCGTTCGCCAAACGTCCCTTGACACGTCCCTTTCGCAGAAAGTTCCTTCTGTCATACGTTTCGTCTGCGAAATGGCGGCGGAAGTACCGATTTAGAAATAACTCAAAAAGATCTGACAGAACATTTTGATTGCTTACCTATTTAAAAGAACGGGATATTTTGCAGAAGAGGCGTTTTGCAAATGGGACACTTAGGAATAATACCTTTAGGAAAGGGATCTTTTGCGAATGGACAAAGGAACATTCTGCGAAAGGGAGCTTGCGCACCGTAACACTTCCAGAAGCCAGCTTCATTGAATCTTATTGCTGTACAAGGGTTAATAGAACAAGTTCATAATTGTGTATTCTACAGGCTTATGGTGTGAAAGTGTATGTATGGAGCAATATGCGGCACTAACTGTCGTCCTGCGAGGCGGCGTTGTAGGCCAGCTCCTCCTCGTCCTCGAGTTGTTGCATCTTCAGCAGCTTGGAGACCAGGTCGCTGCCTTGGGTCGTCAACAACACCTATGCATCAAGAACAAGTTATAAATAGTCTTTCATAAATTATTACACAAGGTTCAGATACAAGTAAAATGTCCGCAGCTTTGTCGCTTGAGTTGTTTTAGTTGTAGAAATTTCTATCGTGTAAAGTCTTGAAAATATAAATACAAAGTGAAAGTCTTATAAGCAGAGCTTGGAAAGGGTGAGCTATTCTTATGTCATTAATGTCATTTGTAGATATTAATATGGATACACCCTGAAAATAAATATCAAAACAAAACAAAACTTTATTAATTATGATTAAACTAAAATGACAATGCATTGCAAAACGAGTACTGACAAAGCTTTTTTTATTTAATCTAAAGTTTCTGTGTGATTGACTAATTGTATTAATACCTTTAGTCGCATGTCGTCCCGTTTGCAATTTGTCCCGTTCGCAGTTCGTCCCGTTCGCAATTTGTCCCGTTTACAATTCGTCCCTTTAGCAAATCGTCCCATAAACGCACCTCGTCCCATTCGCACTTCGTCCCGTTCGCAATTCGTCCCGTTAGCAAATCGTCCCGTAAACGCACCTCGTCCCGTTCGCAATTCGTTCCTTTAGCAAATCGTCACACAATTAATTTTATTAATAATATTATTATTAATATTATTATTTTGCCGAAGTGTTCCGATTTTAATTTAGTGAAATAAATTTGAATTATAAGTTTTCTGTGTATACATATATAATTACATAAAGAGAGAAGTCCTGGATTGACTGACTGAATGACTGCAACTGACAAATTGCAATAGGGGCAAATTCCGGATGGGGCGAGGTGCATTTGCGGGACGATTTGCTAAAGGGACGAATTGCGAACGGGACGAGGTGCGTTTACGGGACGATTTGCTAAAGGGACGAATTGCGAACGGGATGAGGTGCGTTTACGGGACGATTTGCAAACGGGACGAATTGCGAATGTGACGAATAGCAAACGGGACGAATTGCGAACGGGACAAATTGCGAAGGGGACGACATGCGCCTAAAGGAGTTTTTCTATATTTTTTATTTTCGATGCATTTCTTCTTGCGTTTAATATCCACTAATAGATGGAAAAAGATCTTTCTATATCCACTGAAGTGAGTTCGTTCCTTCCGAAAATAAAGAGAAATAGAAAGGCAGCCTAAATACAATAATTGTATTAGTAATTAAATTACACATGGGACAACTACCATTGAATGATAGGGTATGTCCATGTTATGCAAACTCCCAAAACAGCTCACCCTTTCCGAGCTCTGCTTATAAGTAAGGACCATAAAGAAACTAAAAGCGCTCAATACTAAATCATAATTTTATAACGACGAGTGAAATTGGAACAATACAAAACTCCTATCTAACTAAACTGCGTACCTTCTCAGCGTTGTTGGGCAGCCCGAGCCAGGACGGGGTCTGCCGGTCGGAGAGGTCTTCGATCCACTTGAGGAAGTGGTCCCTGCGGTTGCCGTCCGGCATTGTGATGTGCCGCTGGTTGCCGCTGGCCTAAATAAATTAAGACATTTATTTATTTAAACAGCTAACAGCGCGCCGGTGCGCCAAGACAGCAATCAGCGACTGCTTGTGAGACAGTTAGTATAAGACAATTCATAATTAGATGAACTAGATTAATAACTCACAATGCACAAACGTTACCACAGTGAGTAATGCTGTTAGTATCGATATTTAAAAAAGTTTATGACTTGGGATTCATATTTAAACAAATCAACTTTTAGACATAGTGTTGTACGGTTATAACTCGAGACTTTACAGACCATCATGTATGTCGAGTCGATACTGTACAGTCGAAGTCATAAATATGTTTACACTTTAGTACCTTGTCACTTTAATCGCTGTGACAATTTCATATGACAGTTTAAACACGACGTTGAATTGACAAGGTACTAAAGTGTAAACATATTTATGACTTCGACTGTACAAGCCTAGAGCTTAGTTTGGGACTTGGTCAATGTGTGTGAGATTGTCCCGTGATATTTATTTATTTGTTTATTGAGATTCCCTCAACATAATTTGGGCACACGTTATATGTCAAACTAGTTCGTGTACAGATTGTATGATAGACCCCCGCCGGGAGTCGCGCCTCACCCCGTCGACATTGGCGACGAGCGCGAAGTCCGCCTCGAAGGAGCGCGGCGTGAACAGCTTGCACAGGAACGAGTGCAGCAGCCGCTGGTCGAACAGGTTGTCGATCTTGCCTCCGTAGATGCACTGCGACAGGAGCGTCACCAGCGCCTCCCACGGGACCTTCTCCGGAGGCAGGTTGGTGCGACCCTACAACAATACACACCCGATTACTATAATTTATTTAGTTAATAATGTTATTCAGTTTAAAGTCTGCCGTGGCCTAAAATATTCCGACGAATTGAGTACTTCTCCTTTTAAAAAAGGTCCTACACCGAATACCAATATATCACACCAAGGGTAGAATACCGGTAACATTATTTTAAATACCATGGCAGTGGAGTCGATCCAGGTGTCGAGCGTGTCGCAGGCGACGCGCAGGTCGGACTCGTTGAATTCGTAGTATTTGGCCCAGCCCAGCGGCACGTAGCGAAGTCGCTCTTGCACGATACCTACAAAGCAACACCATTCGTTCATTGCCGTTATCACCTATTATACATAAAAACGTTTTTGTTTCATCAAAATAAAAAGCTCAAGGGCAATATTTTTCTTTATTTTTTGTCAATGATCATAGTTTTGTTTAGTAATAACCTACCGTGGAACCAAGCTAGTAAGAAGTAGAGTCTTGCGCGCTCCGACGGAGGCTTCATCATACGAGCAGCGGGGACCTGAAATTAACCGAAATAAATAAATAAATGCTGCAACGTGCTATGCAGAGAGATTTTAATTTAGCATGTGAGGAAATTTCTCATACAAAGTAGTTTAAATGTCACTATCGACTTGACCTTCTAAGTCAATACTCGTCTAGCAACCGCTTGCTTTCCGGCTTCTTAAAAAATGTGTTCAGTGGTGGTAAGACCTTGTCCAGGGTCCGACCGGATCGCTACCACCATGTTATCTACCGCTGAGCAGCCGCGTTTGCTTTGTTGTGTCTCAAATCTTATTTATCATCAGGTGGGCTGTATGCGCATTTGCCTTCTCCATGGCATTATAAATGTAAACTGTGTGTTAGGTGTATGTGTATGGTGCACGGTGTGTACCGTGGCGAAGGTCCGCAGCAGGTTGGCGCGGATGCCGGGCGGCGGCTCGAAGACCAGCACGCGGCCGGCGCGCAGCAGGTTGACGGGCAGCTTGGGGCTGATCTCGGTGGTGAGGAACAGCCGGAAGGCGGGGTGCGGCTGCAGCGAGTGCAGCTTCTTCTCCAGCTGCACCAGCCACACGGGCGCCAGGTGCACGTTCTTCAGCATCACCCATCTACCGAAACATCGCCGTTAGCGTTAACGTTCCAACTTTAACAAAACACTTTCAAAACTCGACTGCATGTCTTGATATTGTTGTCTATATGAAGTAGAAGAAAACATTTATTTGTGACTAACTAATCTATTTGTGTAATTTGTGGTTAACTTAAGAATTATTTTTGTGAAAATTCTTCAGTACTTTCGATTCTTTTATTCTCAAGCCAACTTGTTTAAAGATAACTCGTGTGAGTCATGTTCCCACGATACAGGCTCAGCCTAGTGTGGGGATCGCCGTTTAATTGTTAAACCTTGTTCTTTCTTTATATGACAATGAAACATTTTTACTTTTTTTTACATAAAAAGACAATACAAAAACATGAAACAAAAAGATAAAAGGCATAATGTCACGAAATGGTTTCACTTCAGCATAATGCTGGCATAGAAGCCATCGCTGGTCTTCCACTGGGGGCATCGAGTGAAACTAGGTCAGGCTACATAATCACACATTTCGACATACACACACATACATCCCTTCACGCCTTTCTACATACTATATCTCTTTCGCTTCCTCTACATTCATCAACCTCTTCATGCGCGAGCGTCGGTTTCGGGTGCTTTTAATTTGGCCCTTATGCAAAAAATCACGAATTTGATTCGTGTACGTGCGTCTCGGGCGGCCCCTGCCGACATCTCCGCTCACTCTTGCTCGCCATACCTCTTTCGTAACTCTTATATTAACAATTATATTGTACGCAGTGACACTTTCAACAAATCTAAAAGTACTCGATTGTCGAAATCAGGTCCTCTGTTTAGTCTCTACGAGGGAACACAGAACTATACATACTTACATACATACGTACAGGTAAAAACATGCTCCGTGACCGAGGCTCGGTCAAACAGTGGACAGTAGCAGGTTGGTGCGACTTACCGGCCCGTCTTGCAGGCGGTGTTGATGGCGCGCTCGGCCTGGTTGAACCCCTCGGCGGACCCGATGGCGATGCTCGACAGCGGCTTGTTCAGCTCCGTCGCCATGTCGTCCACGCGACCTGGCACGATAAATTGTTAACAAACTACAGTACTTGCAATTTTTGAAGCCCTAGAATCCTTGAAAGAAAATGAATGGTTATTTGACTAATGTCAAAATAAATTATTTTTACAATGCCACTAAATCAAGCTTTCGAAAATAACACGGAAAAACCTAGCTATCGCTTACTTTTGGAATTTAAACGATTTTTAATTCAACAAAATCTTTATATAAGAACACTGAAAATTGTGACGTCACAGGTTCCTATTTTCATACTAACTTCATACTACCGGATCGTTTTGACGTTTCAATAAAAGTTGCTGATTTGACCAGTCAGTCAACTAGTGTAAGCTTTATAACATTCCTATTCTGATTGTCGGATTGTCTACAGCAGCGGACGTATTCAGTGCCTCGGGCACCAAAGTCAGTGTGTCACGTACCCGAGGCGTCGTATCCGGGCACGGAGCAGAGCAGCGCGGGCGTGGTGGCGTTGAGCTGGTGCTCCGTGACGGCGGCCAGGTCGAACTCCGTCTCGGCCTTGGCCATGAACCCGGCGCCCAGCACCGCCGCCACCAGCTGCGTCGCTGCCGCGATCACGCGGTCCGGCCGGAACGCCTAATAAACACAGACGTTTTAGAGCCGTAATGATTACACTGGTCAACAAGGTCTTTGCCCAGTGATAATGAGTAGTAATATCAAGAAGTCCGCGGTGACTATCAACCATAGACGTTTCACAGCTGGCTTAGTTCGATTTTCTGAATTATGCTCATGGTGTGCTTGTTGTAACATGTATTGAGTGTTAACGCCGCGCATACCCACGAACAAAAACCAACCCGAGCTAACTAAGGCATAAAATTATTACCACTGCGAACGGTTTTTAATGTTCTCTTAAAATCAGTTGAATTCCTTTCATGGGTTTGCAAAAGTTGTTTTTTTGTTGACCAGTGTTATCAATCCAGGACGGTTCTCGCCGCAACTCAGATCAAAGTCCGTAAAATGAAGTAACAGAGCGCGGGTAAAACGTTGAACAGTAAGGACGAAAAAAAAACACTCCTTCGGATTAGTGAGAAGTTTTAAATTTGCAGGGACCAGTTGGAATATAACTAAGGTTAGGAATAAAAGAGTAGTGTGTGCGGTACCTGTATGAGCAGCAGGCGGTACATGGCGAGCGTGTGCGGCGCGGGCGGCGCGCTGGCGCTGGCGTCCCACAGCGTGGGCACGCACTGCTCGGGCGCCGCCTGCGCCAACCACGCGGACAGCTCCGGGAGCTCGCCCGCCTTCTCCAGCAGCCGGCGGAACACCATCAGTCTGAGACAAACAGACAGATAATCCTCCATTAGGACAGAAACACATATAGCCATTCAGACTGCAATTTTTTTATCGGATCATTTGGGTAGCTGTCAGCTGCTAGCTGGCTGACAGATGTATTCTTATAAACTTAATATTGCAGTGTCGCACAGAAAAAGGCGTAGCGCAGGCGGTTTACGTACTATCCACTAACTGTGCGTTTTAATCTACAGGTACAGTCGACCTTATAAGAAGCTGTACATTTTAGTACCTTGTCATAGTAACGTATGAAAGTGAGAATGGTTTGAATTTAGTATATCAATAGCTGCGATAAGGTGCTAAAATGTACATCATCAGCACAGGCACGGAATTCGGGATGCCATAAAAAAATTGAAAGACGGAAATAGACAAACCTGGAGCTAAGCCTGGCCGCGGCGTCGTGCTGGTGCTGCGTGAGCGGGTCCAGCGGCGCGCAGGTGGACACGAAGCCCTCCTTGCCGCGCAGGAACGTCGCGAACGGCTGGTCGAGCGTGTCCTCGGCGCCCGTGCCCTTCAGGTGGATGCGGCAGAGGAGCAGCGCGAACGTCAGCCGGTCCGTGTGCAGCATGCCGCGCGCCACGCGCTCGTATACCACCTGATGAGGAAAACAATGATAAGCCAATAACAAATAGGATGACGGTACCGACCCACTTGCACAATATCAATTCTTCAACCGAAGACATCGATATGTATAAAAATGAATCCCTATTTCCCTTGGTCACGGCATCACGCGTGAACGGCTGGACCGATTTCGCTAATCCTTTGTTTGTTGTGTCTATTATTGTTAAGAGAAAGTTTTTATGAAGAGAAAAATTGGATATTTCCACTTTAAGAGGGGTAATGGGAGGGGGAACTTTAACCGAAGCGTAGCGAGGGCGGGTCGCTAGTTTTAAATAAAATTATTGAATTCTACGCTAAAAAAGGAGTTTCTTCATTTATTTTTTAAAACCCTTGCTATTCTATAAGCTACTAAGCACTAAGCTACTACCCAAAACGGTGTTTGCTCAGCGTTATGACATGTCCTCTTTAAAACGTGTAAGCCAAAGATTATTCACTTTCATCAGGAGTTATAAAAATAAATGTACGGAAGCCAGTGTACCGTGAACAGGTCTTCGGTGATGATATTGAGCCGCGCGGTGTAGTCGGTGACGCTGGCGAGCTGCCCTCCCACCAGCACCGAGCTGAAGATGTCCAGGAACATCTTCAGCGAGTACTGGTACAGGAAGTGCACCTGGTTCAGCGACTCCATCGTGAAGTAGATGCTGCTGCAAGCCTGGGTTAAACAAGGGAAGATTAGCGTTAGTGTTAGTATCGGAATAACTATTGTTATAGAACTCAACGATTTTTGACGAAGGCCTTATTACATTACATCAGCTAAACATGTACTCACTTGAGAGAGAGGCAAGTATTGCTGACTGACTGTCTCAATTTCGGCAATGACTTTGTCGGTTTCTTCCACCTGTAAAATAAAAACACGTACATTTATTCTTAAGGTCCACACTCACGTTTCACTACCTTACAATTGGCCTATTGATGAAGTGTTTTCTGACCTTTTGCCCGATATCGTCGGCCTCCTTCTTGAGCGTCTCGAGCGTGGCGATGACGGAGTCGTCGTCGAGGATCTTGCCCTTGGCGTCGTTCAGCGCCTGCAGCAGCGACTTCTCCAACTGCCTCAGTCGAAGGTGGAATTCGCCTGGACGAGAATTAACGTCAACAATCTATGCCGTCGCGGAGAAACTTATTAACTCGAACTCCTAAAATATCTCCGAGATAATTAAAGAAAATTTAATCTCAATTTAATGTCAGAACACGGTTTTTTTTAAATTAATATTTAAAAAACAAATACTTTAAAACTTCGAACACACTGAAAGCGGAAGCGGCGCGGCGAAACGTGTTCTCATACTAAAAAATCCGCTGTACTTTGGTTAGTGTGATACATTTAGCAAGTTAATAAGACTCACGCGCCACGCCACTTAGGCCACCTTCGCTTTCTGTGCGTTTGCAGCAAGACACTACATTACAAGCATATATAGTCTATACTAATAGTCTGAGCACCGTTCAAAATCCTACCCCATTTTATTTCTAGATTGAAGCCATTTGTAGCTTAACCTTTCAACGCCATGTCAAAAACTAAAGTCGTCACTCACACGCCAATAACAGTTGAAAACCAGAGCTAATTTCAACCTTAAGTCATAGACACTCGGATCTATTTTTCGCTGCCAACCGTGACGGATACTTCCGTTACAGGCGTTGAACTGGTGGTGCGGATATATCCGTCAATGGCGTCGAATAGGTCAAGATGGCGGAATGTCCGGTGCAGGTGCGGCGTACCTTGCAGCTTGAGCAGGTCGGAGCGCTTGGTGTCGATGTCGGGCCGCTCGGCCTTGAGCACGCGGTGCAGGCACTGCGACTGCAGCGACGACCGCGTCACCGTGAAGTTGACGAACGTCACGCGCGAGCACATGTCCGGCGGGAACTCCACCGTCGGGTCCCTGCAAACCAACCACGTTTTAGATGCTTCTTCTTCTTTATCATGCAGTGGCTAATCCCACATAACCCGGCGGGTCTCCTTCGCAATCCATAATATCGTATGTCCTAAAGTCAAATGCCATACTACTTTTACTCTAAACACTTTTGACATATCAATAATTTGTCATAATGATTATTTGCCATAATGATCTTACATCCTAATAATTATAAACCATAATATTACTTTCGCTTTCTATTTTTAAATTCCGTCTTAAAGAACATCTTTTATCACTTCCTTAATTATCTTCCTTCCCTTTTTAGTTTTGTTTCTCCTATTTCTGTTCCATTTATTGCTGTGGCTGACATTGTTATCTTTTTCCCTGGGTATTGCTCTTAGTACATTTGTACCTTTGTATTTATTTATGTATTTATTTATGTATATATTTTTTGTTTAAGTTTATTTATGTTTATAACTATTTATTTATGTATATTTTGTTATTGATTTCATTTATTAATATTTTTAGTTGCACCGCCTGCCAGTTTTTGATGTTTATTTTTAATCTCTTCTTTGAAAGGTTATCTGGAAGAGATCGCTATTTAGCGATAAGACCGCCTGTTGACTCACTATGTAACACTTCTCTTTCTTGTTGTATTTCTTGTTCTTGCTGTATGTGGTGTTCAATAAAGAGTTATTGTATTGTATTGTATTACATTACCTAATGCTCTAAATACCTAATATGTTTTGTACTAATCTATTAACACATAAAACTTAGGAGTCATAATTTATTAGTGTAAAGTAAGAATCATTACCTATTCTACCTTAAGGCAGTTCAGACTTGGGTTAGGTTAGGTACGACGACGAGCGAAGCGAGGAGGAGTGTTAGGTAGAACTGCGACCCTAACGAGCGAGCGTAGCGAGCGAGCCGCGGAGGCCTATATTGAGTACATTAGGATAGAGGGGTAAAAGTGAAAGGCCACATCATGTTTTAGGACATGTAACTATTAAGACATATGATGATTATGGCAACCAGTATTAGGATATGTAACTGTTAGGGCACTTGATCATTAGTACTTAAGAAAATAGTGCAAATAAGCATTAGGATATTCAATATTAGGATAATCAATATTATGGCATTTACATTAAGGATAAACGTTATTATGGCAAAAGATCATTATGACCACAGTTATTATGGAATTTACAAATAGGAAAAAGGATATTATGGATTTCAATATAGACCCTAACACGGCTTCTTCCCCTCACGAAGTCGGAGACCTTATGAAGATATTCCCCGCGAAAAAAGTTCCAAATGATATTTTAGCTGCCAATAATCGGGTGTTATACCCACCCAAGATCAGTAGTAGGAAGCTGGGAAAGCTGTACAATTACCTGGTGCTGAGGAAGATGACGAAGCTCGGGCTGAGGTCGATGTCCTGGTCGCCGAGCGTGATGAGCACGCGGCCGCCCGTGCGCCGCAGCTCGCGGTTCAGCACCGGGTTCAGGATCGGGTCGTAGTTCTCTACGTCCTGCACAAATAATGTGTTAATGGGAACATTTACATTTACGACACACGAGTAGGGACTGTATAACCGGAAAATAAAGGTAGCGTTTTAAAACGGTATGACGTCATACCGCTTCGTTTCGGTTAGGTTTCGATAGCGCAAAATAATGTTTTCGGTAGCGGAATATAACGGTACCGTTATTTTTTTCGATACCTGAACCGTTTTCATAAAGGTATCAGCCAATCAGCGCTAGTTATGTACGTATAGTACCGGTTTATATGCCGTAGTGCCCGCTGACGTCACAGTACAACATTTAACTTTTTGCCTTCTCTTTTACGGTATTTTCATATTTTGTTAAGAATTCCGATAAAAAAGTTTCATGCATATTCTCTATAGGTAGAGTTCGCGTTGTTGTTCCGTTGCGGGGGTAAGCTGACCGGTGTAATAACTACCATTCCACCCTAGTCCTCGGCAACGCTTCTGCAGTCTTGAGATTGCAAACGTCTATGCTTCAGAGCCCCCTTGCCATCAGGCGGCAAGTGTGGTGTGCTCATTTACCTTCTCCTAGCCATAAAAATTATACCAAGATGCGCCGTAGAAACCTTAAGTGCGTCAAGTATCCGTGGGCATCATCAGTCCATGAAGGCATCTTCTTCGACGATGCGGTTAGCCTAGTTGGTAGTGACCATGATTACAAAACTAGCGGTCCAGGTTTGGATACCCGGTAAGGGCAATAATTGCGTGATGAGGGCGAGTCCTCGTTCCTGAGTATTAGATGTTTCTTTTGTCTTTCATCTATATACATATATATTTAAGTATGATTCTCGTTCTCTAGTTTCCATAGAACACGTCTAGAGCTAATTTAGGTTAGTTACCTGTACGAGTAGCGGGTTGCCGAAGCGCAGCGCGGACTCGAGGTTCTTGCGGAAGGAGTCGTCCAGGAAGGAGGTCTTGGTGATCTTGCGCTCGCGGAACTCGCGCATAATGAACTCTGTGGCTTGTCCCGACGGGTCGATGATCAGCGGGTACCGGTTGAAGCGCTGCATCACAACACATTTTTAAGTAAAGAAGTTTAAATGTATCGCGAATTTGTTGTTACAAAGCACGCAACTAGCATGGTTAGACATTCAGTAGTACTGAGTTGTCTTCTGTTTATGGACATATAGAAGAATTTCTATAACAAAATACAAATCTGCAGTCAGCACTAATATTACATGTAATTAGTGAAGTGAAATTACTGAGCCGTTCCCTTTGTCAACTTGCAGACACTGTTCCTTTGTGGATACGGGATCGCCTCCAAAAACGGAGTAGTTTAAAAGTAAGTAAAAGTTCAAACAACGAGCAACAATTACAAGGTCCTGCGTGAGTGAACACTTGTATTGAATTTATGTTTAGTGAAGGAAATGGACGATGCGAGTAGCACAAAACCGACTGAGGTGGATATCCTTGGGGAACGCATCAATTACGCGTTCAGCAGTGGATGTCTTGACTGATACGTTGATTGATGAAGGTGAAAAGTGTTCGTAACAATATAATAGAACATAATGTAACCCTGAGCATGATGGCGTTCTCGACGCAGAGCTCATCGGTGGGCAGCGCGTTGGCCTGCCAGCGCAGCCGCTCGTCGGGGTTGCTGAGGTACTCCGTGCGCGCGATGTCGGCGCGGAAGCGGATGTGCGCCGCCGCCAGGTGAGCCGTCCACGTGGAGAACAGGTTCTGACGGTACTGCCAACCGAATAACATTTTATGCATTTTCGTAGTAACTTAATGAACACTTTTCCTTACACCACTTTATAGCTTATAGGAAGAAAATCCGAAATTGGATTTACTGGGAAGTAAGTATCATCTATGTTATATACATATATACGGTTTTCGCGCCGGATTCGAATTAAACGGGAGGAAATACAAACCAAAGATTATGTGTAACGGTTTCTTGATGGTGGACGGAGGAGCGGGTCTATAGCTTTAGACTATAACCTATGCTACAGAATTCCCGGTCAAAATGTTCCCCGCCGTGTCTTACGCGGGAGGACAGACTCACGTGCTGGTCGAAGTAGCCGCCGTAGGCGATGAAGGCGGCGGACAGCAGCACGTCGCCGACGATGGTGCTCATCTGCGAGCGGAACGTCTCCGAGCTCCCCTCCCAGCGCTCGCGCTCGATCACCAGGCTCTTCAGTAGCGCGATGGATCGGTCCACCTGTTAACGAACAACGATAGCAAATTAATAACAAGAATCAGGTGCATTAACGACAATCCGTCATTAAATAGTTTAAGAGCAGAGTTGAAACGTCTTAAAGTTACAGTAAAATTAAATCTTTGTATTATTTTAAGCCGCTTATCGATTTGTGTAGTTTTGTACCCCGGCTTGATTTGTGGCAAAACAGAGCTGCTGAACATTGTGTTACTACACGGAACTGTGCTTTAAGGCTTAGTGCGCCACATTTGTATTTGATATTTTTATTACGTATAGAATAAACATCATTGATGATCGTGACAACAACGAGAATTACAGAAAAGTCATATGCAACAGGCATTGTTGTGTAATATATACCTGGATTACTTTAAAAAAGAGGGTTTTACTTGTATCGTTATATTATTTACATGTCGCTAGCACTCCATTTTATAGCGTTACGATAACTAATATTTGGCGCTATTTGACATACCTATTCAAAGACTTTTTACCTTGGCCTGCACGTTCTCCAGGTCTGTCTTGATGGCCTGCGCCTGGCTGATCAGCTGCGCGTACTCCTCCTTGTAGGACGCGATGGAGCGCTCGAGCTGTGAGATGAGCTCGCGCACCGAGTCGCCGGCTGTCACGTTGCTCTGCGCCTGGTCTTCAAGGGCTTGCAGCTCGTTGCGGAGAGGCTCGACGCGTTTCAACATGTCCGCGTACTCGATCTATGATTTATTTATTTATTTGGTTTGCCAACAAACAACGCTGATCCTCACGGCAAGTGATGGTAGTGCCTGGTAATTACCCATACCATTAAAATTAAGGCACGCCCAAAACACTAGACTACTTAAGTTTAATAAACATAAGAACCCTAAGATTAAAGCCCGAAAGATATTGAGGACCGGAACAAAATGAGCAAAGTAAATAAATCTTAAGCTTTGTCTTCATTTGGTATTTTCGTTAGATAAATAAACCGCGAGATGAAAATAACAGTGAAATATTTACCGAAAATATTATAATCACGTACTACGTCTGGGTAGATGTTATAATAATTAACATATGCGTGACATAAAAATGTGCTTACCTGAGCAATAGCCCATTTGACCATAGGCCCGCAGGCCATACTGGCTCTGTTGACCTTCTCGAAGTTGTAGTCAGGGTTACTCAGGTACCGAGTCCTCATTTTCTCGCGGACATCGTCACTGACCATACACAAAAGGGTGATTAATACTTAGAACTAATCATTCATACGTATGTTCGTGCAGAACCAACCCACCCTTAATCGTTTTAATCCGTCAAACCCACTCTAAAGTATATCCCCTCATGCAATGTTGTTCCAAATGAAAAATGTGGTCTCTTGAAAAAAACCTTAACTTACCAACACACCAAATAAAACTGAAATAATTTACAACGTGGTGTCTTTTAAAAACAAAACAATAGCAAAAGGGGTGAATAAAATAAAACAAAACATAATATGAAAATAAAACTTAAAATGGCGATCGAGTCACCGTCAGGTAGTGAGCGTCGATTGTTTTATTAACGGATGTCGATGAGTACGAACACAATTTATTTATTGGCAAATACATGCAACCTGGAGATGAGTAAAATTTCGGCTGTAAGACAAACAACACATTCATTATTTAATTCACTACAACGTTACACAATTCTAATGTCCACTGGGCGAAATTGCTACAATGTGAAAGTTAAATCCACAAAATTGTTACAAGATATTAACAAGCCATGACCACAAAACGTTACAGATATTCAGAAGACGGTGCGAAAAGCATGCTTCAAGCATCAAAAACGAACGTGCACGGGAAGACTCGCGGAACACGCACTCACCGTCACCGGGATCGAGGGGGGACCGGGCGGGGTGGGGGACGGGAGTTGTGAAAGCGGTGCTCACGTGATGTCCTCGGTGGAGAAGTTGGAGACGATGGTGTTGATGAAGTTCTCGCGCATGATGACGGCGCGGATGGCCTTCCAGTCCGTGGCGTTCTCGCCCAGCAGCAGGCAGATGGACTCCAGGGCCACCTTGACGAGCGCGGGCGGGTTGCCCATGGACCGCACCTCCACCAGGTGCTGCTTCTTTATCGACTTCACGGCTGCACCCCCACCGGCGCGAAGCGAGAGCGAGAGTACAAAAAGAGAGAAACGAAAGGCGTTTAGCGGACCGTGATACATGCGGCTGGCGTTATCGATACGATCCGGCTACGCTAGACTAACGGCGACTGAAATATAAAACTATTAAATAATAAGAGTAAGAGAGATGTTAAAAAAACGATTGTTAATGTTGTAGTTCATGACGATGCTCAGCAGAGTTAGTCACATACGAGGATCGACGATGTTAATAGTGCGCGGGTACTCGACACCTTCGTACAGACGTAAAGAATAAAAACACGAATGTCGTATTTTATCGGAACAGTTACTATGTATCTTGTTTTTTCAATAAGCTTCAGTACTAAACTAACAGCTGAACTAGCTACGGAAGCAAAATAAATAAAAAAAGTTATCCCACAAAATACTATATACAATTCTTATTCATTATGTCTGTGCGCGTAGTAATTACAGTAACGATGTTAAATGATATATTAATAACAACAGTCACATATGCAAGCAAGCTCGGCTCATTTACGAAATAAGTTTACAACGATATCCATTCACAACAGTAACAACAATAAAAATATAAAATTATAATTAATTTCAAAATACATTACAACGTTTAGAATAACAACTTCCACTAATTAATAATATTATAAAATAATTAACATTCGTGTGCATAACAAATCATTCAGTGTACAATGTTTTTGCCAATAAATATAGAGTATTTGATAGATCAGATACAATATTCAGACTGAGGAAGATATATATTATAAGAATCGGATCGAGGTCAAAGGATGGAAAACATGAAAAAATAATTAACATCACAACTTTCATGCTATGACTCAAAATATATTTTGTTTTATTTTAATGTATAGACGTATTAGATAGAGCTTATAGACTCTTTTATGGGCACAAGGTGAGACTGAAAATGGAACGAAAATACAAAATTGCACACAAAGTTTAATAACGAAGTTAACATTTTTTAAAATAATATCTGGGATTGCTCTCGATACTAGTCAAGACCAAAAAATAAAAAGTAAGTTTTATTTTAAGTCGTTATATCTGCGTTAACTTCTTGTCTCACTTCTGGCCCTTTGACACACGGTCTGTTGGACATTACTACTTCTATAACCGTTTGAGCGCTACTTAGGCTAAACAGACAGCAACGGCAAACACTACTAAAAAGCTGTATGAGTCAAGTTTCGGGACACTATTCCCTTAACTCTCGCTCAGTAGCGTAAGCCCGAGATTCCAACAGACCGCGTGGTAAACCTTATAAATAGTTGAGCACACTAACGTGATGTTCTCAGTTTCGAAGTTAACAATGGTGGATATGAAGTTGTCCTTCATGACGGCCGAGCGGATGCCCTTCCAGGTGTCGCCCTTCTCCCCGAGCAGCGTGCAGATGGACTCCAGGGCCATCTTCACCACGGACGGCGGGTTGGCCATCGACCGCACTTCCACCAGCTGTTGCTTCTTGATCGATCGGACCGCTGTGTCGTGAGATTGTCTTCACGGTTTATACTAGGTTTAGTTTTACGTGTGTACTTACACTTACAATATTGGAGGCATCTTTGCTTTATATTAATTGATGCTAGTTTTAATAAAGTATAGCTCCAACGTTGCGAGTACAGATACAAATTAATTATGAATTCCAATAACAGATTACGTATAACAACAAATGAGGCATCGTCTTGCTGTGACTGTTTGCTGTTCTAACTACGGAACTACTTTAAGCTCGTCTGATGAACGTCTACAATTTCAACTAAATGACACCTTCCAAAAACTAATAACATAGGTAGAGGTTGGTAGAGACGTGTTCACTTGGTCATATTTGTGAAATCGCCCTAGGTTTAATAGGTACGGTATTGTAGGTGGCGTGCAAATGAAGTAAATAACCAAACCGTTCTGCGCCTCGATGACAGCCGGCTCCACTTGTGCGAGGTCCGCCATGACGTCTCTGCGTTTCGCTTCTATTTCCTTCGTTTGTTTTTCTAGAGCGACCTGGTTTTGAGGATATGTTATGTATTACATAAAAAATAATGGGAGTAATACGAGTATAATACATAAATGCTATAACTGTATTTGCACTGACCTGAATTTCTTGACTCTCAACTTTCTTCTTCTCAGCTTCTTGCTGGTCTTTTACCATCTGACGAAGCTTGGCGTTAGCCGCTTCATTTTTAGCTTGAAGTTCCTAATAGACACGACTTAACTTTAGTTTTGTGCATCTAATATGAAATTTATTTGTCTACTGTACAGTAAGCTTTTTGTACGAGAGCAGGGTCGAAATGGAATAGCTATAGTCCGACAAGTTCGTGCACGACCCTCTGGCGGAGTGGCAGACGTAGGCAGGGACAAGGAACAAAGCACCTCCGCATATAGCGGGAGTGGTCAAGATCAAAATTGTCGGTCGGACAATATACAGTCTTGTGTGTGATGTGTACCTGTGACTTGACGGCGAGACTTTTCTGCATCTCCTCGACCTGCTCGACGGTCTCGGCGATCTTGCCGAGCCCCACGTTCAGATGAAGCTGCTGCTCTTCCAGGTCAGCCCGCTTTTCTGCGTACAGCTTCACCATTTGCTGGATGAAGTCGAGGTAGTGTCTGAAAATAAATGGAGGGTCGATATCGTTCTTTGGATGAAACTATCAGAAAATTTGTTAATTTATAAGAATTTTGGTAAGCGTTACGTCAGGGTGTTGTATCGAAGAGAATTTAAGGAGGATCTTTCTATACCTGTAAATGACTATCACAAGAGAGTAGTAAAATAACTCAATGACTCCCAACAACAGAGATAGAACATCAAGGATCACTGTCAGACAAAATTGGCGAGAATAACGCAGAATTATAAGCCTCCGTGTGTTGCTCGCCAGTGTAGCTAATAGTAATTTTATCTCAGGTATATGGTCGTCGACATGTTTGTTTGTTTAAAATGAGTATGATGTACCGCGCGTCGGTCGCGTACCTGGGCGTGATGGCCATGGTGCGGTTGGCGCGCTTGGCGAGGCGCGCGTTGGCGCGGTGCAGCGTCTGGTGCACGTAGACGCAGGCGTTGACGACGGCCTCGCGGTGCGCCGGCCGCGCCGCCAGCTCGCCGCACGCCGCCGGGAACGGCTCCGGCGCCGTGTACTCCGCGCTGTCGAGGTCCATGCGCGTCGTGAACTCTTTGCCCACCTGCACATGTTATACACGTTTTCATTGTAACTCAGATTCTCACACTATATCCTTATAGGGGAATTAATAAGATATTCAAAGGTAGACAATCCTACTAAATGTTAAAAATGACCCACACAAATTTTAACATTGTTATGAGTGTTAAAACAGTCATTAAAAGCCTAAAGTTACTGAACCAGTGAACTACATCTTTGGCCTCATCTGCACTTTCCAACAGGTGAGATCGGGGTCAATCATTGTTCAGACTTATGTAAGATAAAATAAAAAAACCGCTATATATGGAAAAACAAATAATATACATTTTTGGGAGCCGTGGGGTACCCACTTGCTTTCTACAAAATATGAAATCGCTAACGATCGAAATCGAAAGCGCTACGACCCGATCTCTACATTGACGGCGGACCCCCTCGAAAGTTGCCATCCCGAATATACAGTAGCTCGAATTAACCTTCTTTACCCAACATTCCGTATCATCCAAAAACAATCCTGAAAACTCCGGTGCAAAATCTGGAACGTAAAACTAGTGATCGCACCTGGAACAGCGCGCCGTCGCTCCAGTCGCCGAACCAGTTGAGCACGCAGCGGTTGAAGAGCGCGGGCGAGGTGGCGGCGCGGTCCTTCAGCCCCTCGGACGAAGGGTTCATCGTGAACACCACGTGCAGGTTGCGCATCACTTGCCCCGTGAACCTGTTGGTTAGTTAAGTTTGAGACCCACACTATACACAAGTAGAGACAGTGGTCAGACGGATTGCGATACTCTCGCGTGCCGCTGGCAGTGTTGTCTGCTCAGGTCACGTCACGCGTTGACAAAATATAGGGCGAGCTGGCGTCACGATGCATGCAAGGCGAAAGGCCGGTCACTGTGGTAGTTATTTATGTCTGTCCAGTTGTGAACGTTTTTTGGCTGAAATGATGATGACGAATCTTGTCCCCATAAGTTGCTGCTCTGATTTTTAACTTCACAGCAATCCGGCTAATAATTTTGAGCCTTATTGATATACTGTCAATAAGGCTCAAAATGTAAGTAATACACTATTCACTTCATTCCAAGAATTCTTCAGTCTAAGTAAACGAACCGAACCAAAAACCAAAGGATTTTCCTTTCTTTAAATATTTCTTTCATATCACACGAAACTACAAAGAAGAATGAAACGAAACTTACCATTTATACAGTTCATCGTTAGAATCCAACATCAGGCCCTCCCTTTGGGCACCTTCCTTACACTGCGTCATGAGGGCAGCAAACTCGTCGCCTTCGAATAATCCGGGCACCTAGAAACCCAACAACATCAGTATTCCACCAGCACAAACACACGTAAACTTAGACTGAATGAGCTTCTCGTTAACTTTCGACATTTCAACGTGTGTACCAGGAATATAAAAACCCATAAAATGGGGACGATAATGTGTGTTACAGAGTTGCAACGGAAAAAACTCTTCGGCAATATGACGAGGTCTTTTATTTACTCATACAATGAGACATGAAATGAAAATTTCTTACAAAGCAATTCCAGGTGACGATTCGGAAAACTTAGTAAAATCAACGTGTTTATTCGTCAATGGGTCGGTGGAGTTCACTGTTCACTAACCTCTCCGTTCGCCAGCAGCGTGTTCATCCTCTCGAGGAAGCCGCTGTCGAGCACGTTCGACTCGTCGAGGATGAAGGCCACCTTCTCGTCGCGGCAGCCGGCGCGCCGCAGCACGGAGCGCAGGTCTTCGTCGAAGTCGGCGCCCGTGTATTTGTTGTGCACCTTTAATAAACACGAAAAAAAATTAATTCGGAATTTTAACAAACCTCTCTCCCTATTATTATGAAACGCACAATAGCTTATGTAAGCTTCAAATATTGCTAAATATGCTTTGAATCTGATAGAAACTTAGAAACCCCTCGCGACATACCTTGATCTGGAAGATGCTGAGCCCGTTCATCCAGGCGACGAACCGGCTGAGCGTGGTCTTGCCGGCGCCCGACACGCCGATGAGCAGCAGATGGCCCTGCGGCTGCCGGAAGATGCGGTCGATACGCAGCACGTGCTCCAGGACCTCGTCGAACAGCACCAGCGGCACGTCTAGCTCCTCTTCGTAAAACACCTACATGATAGAAAAAAATCCGGTCAAATTCGAGTCGGACTCGCGTTACGAGGGTTCCGCACAAACTTGTAGGTATGTAAATAATTCGTAAATCACGAGAATACAATAGAAACAAAGTCCAGTATAAACTGACACGCACTAAGTATGCACACTCATACTTAGTGGGGGTCAGTTTATACTGGACTTTATTTTTTATGTAATGTAACTACAAATTAACGGTTTTCGGACTTTTTCCTTTATTTGTGGTAAAAGACATTGCTTCTTGCCAAATTTCATGATTCTAAATCAACGGGAAGTATCATAGGTTTTGATTCCGTTGAGATTCCCTTGAATATGCGGCATAAACAACCGTATCTTTTGATTGCGCTGACTTAGAAGTTTGATTTTTTCACAACTTCAAGGGATTGCAGACCTGAGTACATGATATGAATTTCGACTTGATACCTCCACGCATTCCTGAGAAAAAAGTGTCTATCTTGACAGACAGAGAGACAGACAGACAGTCCACGAAGTGATCCTATAAGGGTTCCTTAACTTCTTTTTGAGGTACCCTAAAAGTAAAAAGACAAAGAAAGGTTTTTAAAGAGTTTTTGTACGGTGGACTATTTTACGCCAAAGTATTGTTTGACACGTCTGGAAGACATTACCACGACTAAAACCTTTAGGTTTGATTTCAAGGTTGTTTCTGCCGTTTTCGATCTGTTCAGATGTTCGATCAGCCTTATACCGACCACGACAGTTCTGGATGTATGGGTGCGATTTTTAACCAAGTTTAAAAAGTTACAATATTGCGTGAAACAGGTAAAAATTATCCTAACCCGTGGAACCATTGCCATAAGGTTATGTAAATAGCGAAATTTATGATATACCTATCGATCAGAAACAAAATAATAATAATTATCTTAGTTTCAGACGAGTGGTGAATAAGATTGTAAGCGGTTCACGTGATCCGTTTTATTTATAAAAAAAAATAAAAATGTTTAGATGCAGATCGTACCGTGTGCGTATTGGGTAGTAAATAAATTGAGATAGTCAAACTGAGCTCATCGTTGAGAACTCTAAGAAATAGACGTGAAAGAATAAGTTACCTTGAGTCTAGCCTTGACGTATTCCCGCAACTGGTCCCTCTGCACCGGTATATAGTCTTTGCTCAGCCAGTTACTGTATAGGATGGGCCGAGCCAATGCTTGATCGCGGTTGATACCTAAAAACAAAACAAGGCAATATAAGTAATTTATACTTCCAAAATAAAATACTTTTAATATTATTTAATAGTTTACCTGGGAAGAACCTCATCGCGACAGTGTCGATGTTTTCGTCGGTCCACTGCCTCTCTGTTTCTTCGACCAGACGATCTTGGAATAGACGCAGCGCTTCGTGCGCCCAAAGTCTCACCAAGCCTTCTACGCTCAGATTGTCTAGAGGCCTGCAAGTTAATAGTAACAATGTTGAATTTTTAGCGCTCCCAAAAGAAACCGCTTAATTCAAGTTACCTTTTTCCGGCATTTCTTTTGAAATTTTCCCTTATCCAACAAAACCCTTATTCAATGGGAACAACCGTACCAGTATGTTAAGTTGTATAATTTTGTTAACTTTCGTGTCAGAAATTCTGGGCAACGATAAATTCGAAGAATCCATACTAATATTATAAATGCAAAAGTAACTGTCTGTCTGTTACCTCTTTACGCGTAAACCGCTGAACCGATTTAGATGAAATTTGGTATGGAAATAGTTTGAGTCCCGGGGAAGGACATATGGTAGTTTTTATCCCGATAAATTGTATAGTTTTATAGTAGTAAACTATAAACGACTTCTACGCGGACGGAGTCGCGTGCAAAAGCTAGTAATAATTTATTTTCGTAATCGGACAAAATTTACCCTTGCCATTCTAATTCAACGGGGCCATTAACCTTTTGAACGCCATTGACAGGTATAGCCCTCATGGTTGACAGCGTAAATGCCGTAAGATCGGTGCGTTTGCCGTAAGGCGGGTGTCATGAGTTTTGGTGGTTGGAATAATCGTGGCACCTTATAGCATCTTGGTAGGTAAGCACTGTTAGATCCGTCACCTGATGGCCTCGCAGATGCCGCGCACCCAGCGCGTCATCTCGCGCGGCGAGTAGACGTAGTGCGGCTGCATGTCCTGCGTGAACCGCTCTTGCGAGGCCAGGTACAGCTTCACCATGGCCTGCGTCAGCGGCTCCGCGTAGCCGCGCAGCGCTGGCTGCATGCGCAGCATGGCGCGCGTGAATGTGCCGTAGATCTGAGGACACGTTGACAATAGTTACCGAATACGTAAATAAGAGTGCCGAATTTAAACGATGATTATATACGGTTAGTTATCTTAAAATGGAAATTACATAAGTGAACAAAGGCTAAGTTTTCACATACTCTCATTTGTTTTTTTTTATATACTAATATTTGAATAGGTATTAATATAGAAGAAAGGTGTTTGGTGTTGTGGTGTTGACCTGTTCGAGCGAGGTCTCGCCGGGGTAGTCGACGTAGATGACGGGCACGTGCCGCAGCAGCCGGTGCGACAGCGGCTTGCGCCCCGGGTCCGTCGGCGGGTTGCACGCGCCCACGAACTGGATGCGCTCGAGGTGCACCCACGAGTGATCTAAACGAACATACATTATTTAAGAACAACACAAATACACTTTATTGCACACTGCATAAAAAAATAGGTCAATAACTAGGTTTTTGGATATTTATTATGCACCAAGTTAAATTTATACATTAGTCGTAGAAACATTTTAATTGATCCACAGTCGAAAGAATAGTGATATGGAAAAGCCCCATTTTCCCAGGAAATAAAGTTCATTTTAAGTGCGACCCCATTTTCCCAAACTAAACTAACTTAAGACCCAGCTGTCGGTTCTTTAGACCAGACTTCACACAAATTTGCCTATAGTTCCGTTAGATTTTTCAAGATACCTTTTAAGTAATAAATGACTAAGAACTCGAAATAATAAGCAACAGACTAACCGCTAGCCCTGTAGAAGCCCTTGTGTTCCAGCAACTGCCTCAGGAAGGAGATGACGCGCTGAGTGCCGTACTGGTCCATATCCGGCAAGTTGATCTCGTCACAGAACAGTACCAGCCATTTGCCCAGCTAAGACATGGAATTAACAAATCATTCAACGTAAACATAAAACTTTATATCCACTGAGACTTTCTTCACTGACCGATGTCGTGTGGGTGCGCCAGGACGCAGTTACGGGTTACAGTAAGATAGAAGTACATACATCGCGCTCGCTCCAACCTATAACTGCGTCCCGTCGCGCCGACACGTGATTTCTTTACATAGTGAGAAAAATGCTAATTCATTTTACTTGGGTTACGGTCTTGTCGGCGAAGTTATTGTCAATTTTTCTATTTTCTGCCAGCCTTTTCAAAGCCTACGACACGGCATTGGCTTTTTGACTTCGATACCGTACGACAGTGTCTTTATGAACATTCTAAAAGGGTTACCTATCTCAAGTCCGAAAATACGTTTGCCCGCTGTTTCGTTTGTCCGAATTTTCGTTTGTCCGAAAACCATTTTTCTCTTGAACCGTTTTACTTTCCTGGATTGTTATAAAACAAACCTAACCTAACCTACGGGTTCTGTAGGTATACCACTGTAAACATTTTGAAAAGCTAATGGGTTCAGAGAAAAATTATTTTCGGACAAACGAAACAACGGGCAAACGTACTTTCGGACTTGAGATAGATTACCTTCTAAAAGGCATTCAAGGAAAAAATGCTTAGGGGAAAACCAAAAAGTACAGTCAAGGGCATTAATATCTACACATCCATCGCATCAAATATATCAATACGTGGACCTTATTGCCAGTGGCATAAAGGCGTATAGATATTTTTGAGGTCTTAGGAACGCATATATATTTATGCCCTTGACTGTACAAAAATAATTTCGCTAAATTAACTGTTATGAATTTGTCCACCAAGTCTTGTCAAAGATAGTTTAGTTAATTTTACAACATTCTACGTATACTGCACCTGACCTCATGCTATTTATCCCGTTAAACGTGAAAATCTGTTTAATCTTTGCCATTAGCCAGCCTATTCCTGTCCTTAGCAGTTACCTGCACGGGCGCCAGCACCACGCCGTTGGGTGTCTTCCTGTACTCGCAGTAGTGGTCGAAGGTCTTGAGCAGCAGCTCGGGTGTGGTGGCCGACGAGAAGTTCAACCCAACTACTTCCATGTCGGGCAGAGCGCGTAATGCAGAGAACAGCGTCATCGTCTTACCGGACCCGGGAGGACCGCAGAGAACTGGATAAAGATATCGAAGTTATATGATCCTGATAAATCTAAAGGTTCAAATCGTGGTAGCGGCGGTTGCCTTTTCCATTGTTTATTTGGTGTTTATCATTATATCTACCTTGTGTACTTACCAAGAGGCTTGTGCTCCGCGAGCCAGGTGTAGAGCAGCGCCTCGTGGCGCACGGTGTCGAGCGTGGGGACCACCACGTCGGGGGCCGCCACCTTGTGCGTCTCCACTTCGATCTGCGGCACCTTCGCGGACCACGGCACCCAATCGCCCGTTATCGATACCTACAAGATACAATCATTACGAACTAAAAATTAAAAAATAGTAAGAACTGTATTCTAAAAAACACGATCATCTGCTCAGTTCGTTGACATTATGTTTACAATCATATTTTCTAATTCTAAATAAAGTGTAAGGTATGTGGCAGACGACTATGTTGATGAAGTAACTGCACTAGATATGAATTCTTTGAATAATGGTTGCGATAATAAATAGAAACAAACCTCGAAATCGATGATGTGCTGATTGGGACCGCAGTTAGGCAGCGGCATAGTACTGGCTGATCTTATGAAGTCACCCAATTCGTTGCGATCCTATTAAAAAAGTTCATGTTAAATAAAGTGTCGGAAATTTCATGTAAGTGGACATAAGGTTTGAAATTAAATACCTTAAGTTTGGCGTCGCCAGCGAATGACCAAAGCAGCGAATAGACGAGCCATTTGGGAACATAAGCTTCCAATTGTTCATTGGTGATCGGGAAGTCCGGGTGTTGACGATTGTAGCCGAGGATATTCCTGGTGGAAAAATAACCGAGGAGATTCTTCTTAACCAAAAATATCTCATATCTTATGAACTTTCAGTTTCAGAAAGGTCACTTAATTTTTTCACGCTTCGTGAAAGTCAGGATAAATAGAGGCACTAAATTCGAAGCTTCGGATAACCCATTCTTTTCACTCGTCATTAAAAACCTAATCGGGAGAAAGAGATAGAGATAACGTAACTTCGAACATTGGTTTAAGAGTAGGGCCCTGACAAAGTGTTGTTTCAGGTCTGAAACTTGAAAATGCAATGAATTTAAGAACGTGTCGGATGGACACTTACACTGACAACGATATAAAATGGAAAGTATCATTAATAACCAATAGATTGTTACCTGACGCCCCGATTTAGCATAGAATGTAGCGACGACAGCGCGCGGTGGCGAGTGAAGTCCATGATGTGGTCGAGCGACACGGCGCGTTCGAAGCACTTCACCACCAGCCCGTCGCCGAAGAACAGAGGCTGCAGGATCATCGCCACGTCGCGTTGAGTCTGCGAACACAAAGCAAACATTGCGCTATTGACCGTCGCTAAACTGTGATTAACGCCTTGACAAGTATGAAGATCAACGACATTTTCCCTTCATCAATCAGTTCAGGCAATCATGCCTGTAATGACTTTTAGAATACTGAAATGGCAAGAGTTTGGAAAACATTTGTGCACTGATCGGACTGAATTGACAATATGACCCAATTTTTACCCAAAAAACTGCTGCTTAATGTGGTACACAGTGACCACATAAGAATATTGTAGTTCCACCTGTCATCACGTCAAACATCTTTTGCCAAGCTCCATCCATTCGTCCATTATAATTATTAACACATCGGCCTCGGACACCACGAAAAGAAACAACGCTGATAGATTTGATTGATCCGACGGCATCAACATTTTACGGGTTACATTACATCATACAAGGTGGGCCAAAAGAAGTCATCCGATGTTGTTTGACTCTCTTTTTTTTTCTAAATGAAAAACTTGGATTCTGTTTTTTTATTATATTAATTTAAACCTTTAGAATTTTATTGGTCAAGTCGAGAAGATTATATCGGCCAAATGGGCGCCGTCACAATTGATTGTCATACGGGCTCGTTTTATGGCATTTTTCATCACTTCGGCGAGAACTTCGGGCGACAGATTCTCGCACTCGTGTCGAATGTTGTCCTTGAGGGCTTCCAGAGTCTCGGGCTTGTTCACGTAAACACGGGACTTCAAAAAACCCCACAAAAAAAAGTCTGGAACGCTTAAATCGGGTGATCTTGCGGGCCAGTGCAAATCACCAAAACGAGAGATGAGGCGACCCGGGAACGCCGCCTTCAGAATATCGGTTGTGGCTCGCGCAGTGTGTGCCGTTGCTCCGTCCTGTTGGAACCACATGTCGTTCGGTCCTAATTCGTCCAATTGCGGCAGAAAAAACTCGGTCAACATGGCCATATAGCGCGCACCGTCCACTGTTGTCGTATGGCCAGCGGCATTCTCGAAAAAAAATGGCCCAATGACTCCTCCAGCGTGAACAGCGCACCATGCAGTCACTTTGAGCGGGTGTAATGGCTCCTCGTGCATCACTCGTGGATTTTCGGTGCCCCAGAAGCGATAGTTTTGCTTGTTCACGTACCCGCTGAGGTGGAAATGAGCCTCATCGCTCATTATGATTTTGGTCAAAAATCGTCCACTTCTTCCTCGAGATTGAGAATGGCTTGGGCGTAGGTTACGCGCGTTTGGCGGTCGGCAGGCAGCTGCTGATGCACGGACTGGACTTTGTATGGGAACATGCGCAGGTCTTTGACCAAAATTCGCCTTAGGGACGTCCGTCTGATGGCTAATTGCGTGGCACGGCGTCTGGTTGATGTTTCCGCCGACAGCTCGACATCCTCGGCAACAGCGGCGATATTCTCGGCAGAACGGGCGCTCCGGGGCCGGCCACTCTTGGCAACGTCTCGTGTGGTCCCATACTCTTCAAGGTTGGTGGCCAAACGGCGCAGTGTTTGCGCAGTCGGTGTCTGACGGCCGGGGAATCGGCGACGGAATTCGCGCTGCGCCAACACCACAGACGAATTGTTACGCAAAAAAATAGACACGATTATTCCGCGTTCTTGGGGAGTGTATCGCTCCATGGCTTGTTCACTTGTATTTTGCATCTGTCAAGTCCACAAATGTCAAAACAGATTTGACATTGGCGACCATTTGCAAAAATGAGAGCATCTTCCAATAGGGTGATTTCTTTTGGCCCACCTTGTAGCTATAATAGTATATACCTGCAAAGCTGGAGACAGAATATTTTCTGTAGCGTTTTGATCGCCACCAGCAGAGGGTGCAGCCATCACGATGCTGAAAGAGTCTTCCTCCCCGTCTTCAAGCGGAATGTTTTTGAGTCTACGGACAAATACACCGGATTAATAACATCGTCTAAAAGAAATACAAGAAAACCTTCAATGGATTTTTAGTTTTTTACCTCATGAGGTAGTTTTCGAAGATCATCTCCGTGGTAAGGACGTCCTGTGAGAACCATACCATGCCGCAACGCGACACTGTAGCCAATGTCGCGTATTTTAGATCTTGTACCTGTAAAGTTACGTAATTTAGTGATTGAGACACTTATCAATACACATAATACCGTGACGCCAAGCAGATTTTTTTTAAACGCGTGCATTTTATCTGCGGCTTGAGGCTGATATCATGATGATGACGTTAATTTAGAATTTTAGGCAAATCCATATTTTTTAATTCAGTGAAGCCAGTTATGTTAATGTAAAAAAGGAACGAGTTCTAGCCTCATTGATTAAAAAAAACTACTAAAAGTATCACTAATTATTAGTGGTCATTTTAAGTACACCAGATTTTATAATTGATTTATAAAGGGTTAAAGTTGATTACCAAGAAACGGAACACTTACTTCAAACATAACCCGCACGTTGGGCGGTAACGACAGCCGCTCGCCGTTGGGCAGCGTAAGCAGCTTGTTGTCGTCGAGCACAGAGTTCAAGTTCTCAACCCACTCGGGGTCCACGTCGCCGTCGAATATGATCCATTGCCGTTTATTGATCTCTCCACGCACATTGTCAATAATCTTCCTATTATGAAAATATTGAGCTTTCAGAAATTATTTAAATTTGGTGCCGTGACCAGGGTCACATAAAATATTCAATGAAGTACTACGTAATTACTTGGTTTTATTCATTCATTCTACGCAATATTGCTATTCCTATAACAACAACAAACCTTAGCAAAATTTAAACGAACCTGAGGATATGTGTGAACAAGCCATCAGTCCATTCGCGAGTGTTGGGGTCGAGGACGCCGTACAGGGTCTCCTTTGACATCGCCTTGGGATCAATCACGTGCGCTACGCCCTCAACTCCTTCGAACCTGTTACAGAAAACATTCCGATTTGCTTCACTTGTAGATTGCCTAAATGTATTTTTTTGAAATTTACGAACTGCACCTCTTATAGGGTTCGGTACCTCAAAAGGAAAAAAACCGAACCCTTATAGGATCACTCGCGTGTCTGTCTGTCCGTCTGTCACAGCCAATTTGCTCCGAAACTACTGGACCGATTGAGTTGAAATTCGGTACACATATTAAGTCGATGACCGAAGCACGAACGTGTAACGTAAATAAATGAATCCACTAATCAATGAATAAATGAACGGAGCCACTATTGGGGGGTATATTAGAAAACTAAATAAAAAGTTTTGCAAACTATATCGTGTGACATATCAAATGAAAGGGCTCGTTATGAGTCTCAAATATATTTTTTTTATAATTTTAAAACAAATATTATTGAAGTTATTTAAGCAAATAGGCGAAAATTGACCACCCCCCCCCCTTATCTCCGAAACTAAAGCCTAAAATTTAAAACTTAAAGCCAAAAATGTTGAAAAAAATACAGAAAATAGTTCTTACCTATAGATTATGGGAAAACATATAAGAAGTCTATGGTATTTAGTTACAAATTGGGGTCAGATTTAAAAAAAACTTATGGAACTTAGATAATCATGTACGGAACCCTATCCTCGCGAGTTTAACTCGCATTTGTCCGGTTTTTTTAGACTTGAATCGCACATTTACGGTAGCGGGGCGGTGCGATAGCTGTATTCTTATAATGCAAGGTGTTGCACTGGGAAAGACGTAGCGGAGGCAGTTTGGGTATTGTCACCGGTTTAGTGAGTTAACTCCATTTTACATTAAAAATGCTGTATTCATACTACAGTGTAAGCAACTTCATTGTTACTATACAATTGCTAGGTATATGTTCATTCTAGTTTATACATAAATTAATGGTTCATATATTACCGTTCCAGAGCTTTAAGAAGTACTCGCCAGGCGGTGGACTTGCCGCTGCCTGACGGCCCAACCATCATCAGACCGTGGTTCAGTTTGCAGATCTGATATAGCTGGAGAACCTACATATAAAAAATACATTAGACAAGTCCTTCATTAGTACTTTGTTGTATAAAGTGTAATTAAGTCAAAATAAAACATTGAAATTAATGTCCATGAAACTTGATTGCCTTGATTTTAATTTTAGAGCAGTTTATTTTGTTACATGATGCATGATCGAAAAGCTATTTACAATAAGTTGGTATGGTGTGAGTTTGTTGTGATAGTGGTTTAGAGTGTATTTATTATTTAAGAATCTACAACCCTGAAACGAAAAGGCAAATAGAAAAACTAAAAACTGTGTAAATCATTAATAATATAAGGAAGATTTATTATATAATTTTTAACTTTATAATCGTGTGAGTAATTATCAAATGCATTTATATTTCAGTGATAAAAAGATAAACGATATTACATAAAAAGTGCCAACAGAATAGTTAGAGGTAAACATAAACAAACAGAAATGACAACAGCAACCAATACGCTGAAATTTACAAAACAACAAAGGCAAGAAATAAAACATAAGCTGGACATTATTTTATTTAGTAATATAAATAATACGTCTTGTTTAGCTTGGCAAAAAAGAACGAGACGCGGTGACATATTTTCAAGTGGCAATAGCCACAATAAGCAGCAGTTCTTGCACATTGGATCGTGTTGCCAATTTAACTCCTAGGAGCGCGTAATTTTTTTTCCAATACTTTTTGCCAAGCTATAGATAAAGTAAACATGAAGATATAACCGCGAAACTGTCAGTACTAGCAGAGACTATAACATTTGCGCCAAGCGTCAAGAAAACAAGAGGAACAACAGACTGGCAAGACCTGTAAACACACAAGTCGTGTACACACACACACACCGGCCCGACTGACCTTCTCGATCCACGTGCTGTGATGCTGGCGCGCCGGCGGCTGCCGCCTCTACGTGCCGTTAGCGGTTAGCATGAAACGCACACGCATTCACACTCACGGACTACCGTATGTATGATCGATACACGGCCGGGACTGCGCTTACTAACTATTATAAATGAGTCGCGGACCCGGTAATTGATTTATGTCTCAGCGAAAAAGTTGAGCATCATATAGGATTATTGAAAAATGATAGTTAACAATCACATAATATTTTAAGAATTAGAAAGCGCAGTCCCAAATTATAAATAAAATATACTTATGATAAAGCAATGTTATTTTAATTGTTATGGGATTAAAATTGCATCGTTTAAAAGTATTAATAGTAATTATATCCTTATTAATGTCAACACCGTCACCAGCGGTTATCATGAACTTCGTTAGATAAATATCAATGTCTATGTCGGCTGTCCTAGGGGTAGACAATGTAACAAACAACAAAACAAATTTCTAGTAGGTTTTTACTAATTATCAAGTTACTTTGTTTTAACCTAGGGCAGCAGATGTGCAAATGAAATGACAACATCCATGGTTCAAACTGTGCAAATGGCTTTTTCTAGTGTTATGAAATCAGTGGCCGATTTGAAACATAAATGCTAATGGAGCTGTTATTTATTATTGTTTAAAATTATTAATATTCTTTCACCAAAAAACTGGCCACCATAGTAAAACTGGTTGCATTTTTTTTTTTCAAGAATTAACTAATTAACAATATTACCTTCTCCATCCATGTGGAACCCTGTTCGTCGCCTTCGCCACAAACTAAAAATTCTTCGGCACAGACTGCACGAATCTCGTTCTTCAGACCTGGTAAATAGAAAAACATACATTTTACACACGATCGTTCAAACAATACAGCGAAACTGCTGCAAAATCATGATAATTAAAACGAATTTGAACTTTATTGCGTGGCCGGAGATTTGCTAATGCGGTTTCGCGTAAGTGCAGTTATGGAGAACAAATACAGCATACTTTTTATCCCACAAATATATAGCTGTTAAGGTACTCCAGACGATATTGAGGCGAACAAAATTGCAGGAATTGCGGGCGATATCCAAAAAACTAGCACCAATGTCAATTGATACCGGTCAGCGTTAAATTACACGTGGCCTTTCGTTCTCTGATAACGTCACCGAACTAATCAGACGAATAAGGGGATTCGTGCGTACCGCACATGTTGCAGGTAATTACTTGCTCCCTCGAGTTAAAGAAATATAATGTTGTGTTAAGCTATTGTATTTGTTGATGGTAGTATTGGTAGAGCACCGGTCATCTCGGCGCGCGTGTAGCCGACGTTGGGGAACACGTCGTTGAGCAGCGAGAACAGCAGCGGGATGTCCTCGGCCACCAGCTTGGGCACCATGGTCTCGCACACGGATTGTATCAGGATGTCCTGCTCGGGAAGAGACTCCGCGATCGACGCCTCGTCCGGCGCCTCGGTTCCGCGCTCGATCAGGTTCTCCTGTTATAAAACATTAATGTTTCAAGTTTATTTATGTGTGGAGACAGAAATTTGTGAAAATAAAAGTTACAAATAGGTAATATTTATTTATAACGTCACAAGCACGAAAACTCACCTTGATCTTTTGAATGCGGTCACGTTTGACGTTACCGGCAGAAACGAGCACAGACTTTAGAGCTCGGAGACCGAAGTCGTAGTGAGATTGGTTGGACAGCTGTTCGTCGCAAAGTCTGGCGAGGACATAAATTTAAATGAACAGCATAATAAAGAAGCAAAAATATATATATTTAAAAAATAGCCCTAATGCTCTTGCTCTGCTAAGCTCAAGCAAAGAGTTGGATATTAAACCAAAAGATCGCAAGGATACTATGGCACGAGGGAGTCGCAAAAACCTCTGCCATTGTAGTCGAAATGTAATGGTAAAAGATGAAACAGGGAATTACTACAACGAGAGTACACACTATATTTTTTGTTATTAACATTTGTGGAGATCGTTGGAGAGGCCTAGATCTCCAGCCAAGGACGTGTTTCGACTGACATGATGACGATGATAAAGAATTCTAAGGAAACGGATTTCGGGTTCACAGGGTTTTCACTAAAAACCTGATCAATCATCATAATTCCTTACTTAAAGAACGGCACGATCTTGCAAGCCAGCTTCTCCGCAGTCCTGAAGCCCTGGCTGAACAGCATGACCTCGGCGATGAGCTGCCGATCCGGCGTGGTCATGGCCAGACTGCGGAACAGCTTCTTCAGGTTGTCGGGCAGGTTGGAGCGGCCCGCGTACCCAGGGTTCATGGTAATGAAGATCGCCATGTCCTGGCTCACGCGGACTTGTTTGCCGACCAGCTCCACGGTTATCGATTTGGCTGGGAATATGTAATAATGAAAATCAGGTAATATTACATTAAGACCCAGAATTTACTGGCTTCCTTAATACGTAAACTTTAGCCAGTGTTATTTCGATCTAGAATTGGGTAGGTAAAGTTTTTGGAAGAGGTGTAAATTATATTTTTTTTCGATAGTCGTCATCCTAAAGATCAAGGAACTGCGGCTCTTTTATTTTTATTTCCTCTAATATTTTAGAAATATTTTTTTTAGTTATTAAGTTGACATTTGTACACTTTAATGACCGACAAGCTTGTTGCCTTCGTACTTAATGAAAAAGAAAAAAAAAACTGTCACTTCTATAACTGTCATTGTCAATCAAAGTAAACAAACTATTCATTTATTTCAAGCATCTAAGTAAATCTTTGTAATAATCCATTTCCAAAGTCCGTGTGGGATTGCTTGAATTCATTGCGTGTATACGATTCAAACGTGCTCTTGTGGCTATCGAAAAGCAGGGCAAGAGTCGTCGTGAAAGAAAGAAATCGGTGTCCAAGAAGCAGTGCCAAAGGGGTCGGAAATAAATCGTAGTCCAAATATCGTGTAAAGGTCAAAGCGAGCAAAGCAGGAGCAAAGCGACAAAATCGAAAGTCCGGAGTTCGTTCTGAGGTCGTTAAAATATTTCTAAAAACACTGATCACATGAAACGCAAGCAAACAGAAAATAGTCGTTGAATTGAATCGTTTGTTTACTTTGATTGACAATGACAGTTATAGAAGTGACAGTTTTTTTTTCTTTCTCATTAAGTACGAAGGCAACAAGTTTGTCGGTCATTAAAGTGTGCTAATGTCAACTTACTAACAAAAAAAAATATTTCTAGAATATTAGAGGAAATAAAAATAAAAGAGCAGCAGTTCCTTGATCTTTAGGATGACGACTACCGAAAAAAAATATAATTTACACCTCTTCCAAAAACTTTACCTACCCAATTCTTGGAGCTATATGTAGAAGTGGACACGACAATACAGTTTTGACACGAACACGAATTCTTCAATAAGTTGCCAGCCTGGTAGATTTTGCTAGGTAGGTATTGCTTAGTGAAGGAGTTATTACAGTCTCTAAAATAAAAATTGAATTTGATAACAACACTCAAAATTGTGTGACATAGTTCTTCTTTTTGATCAGAAATATTTGCCATGTACCAAATCTTCTCGTCTCATGAGCGCTTACCAGTCTTATCTCCCTCCTGGTGGGTCTTGAGCGCCTCCTGAATGGTCTGCACCTGCTGGGACACGGCCGACAGCATTCTCTCTTCCAGACGGTTGAACTCGTCGAAGCAGCCCCACGCGCCCACCTGACGACAAAGCCCAGTGTAAGAAAATACCAATAGGAGGCTCGGAATGGCTAGCCGAAAACTGGGCAACGGTATTTATTGCCTTTATCTATAGCTATATTTTTGAATAGGAAATGTCTAGTGTGCATCTGTCAGAAGTGTGTCATGCTAGAATAAGCTAAGAACTAGCTTCTGGCTGCGGCTTTTTTCGCGTACATTTCGTTTCCTCGGGAGGTAATGTTTACAGTTATAACTAAGCAACGTTGATTGACATCGACGTTTAAAAAAGGACAAAAGAGTCAAGCACTGATTCGCGTTAATAATCAACGTTAGAATAATTTCCAGGGAGGGGAAAGACATTTTTGATAAAGAATAAGGTCAGCGTTACCTGGCACAGACCAACGAAGATTCGTCCCATGGCCTGGAAGTCGAAGGTTTCGTCGCAGTTGAAGACGAGCACGAAGCGGCCGAGTTGGTTGCCCAGAGCCTTCACCGACTCCGTTTTGCCCGTGCCAGCCGGACCTACGAGACAACGTTTTGATAGTTGCTTAAAATACTGGGTATTTATATCGCTGTCAATGCAGCAGCCCTGTTTGTTAGACTAGTATGTGTGATATAACATATGTATGTGTGATATTAACCGAAGGGCGAGCCGCCGAGGCGCGCCTCGAGCGCCTGCGTCATGGTGAGGTAGCAGCGGTCCGTGAGCGGCGTCTGCACCAGCCGGTCCTGCACGCCCAGGTACTCGAACCCGTACAGGAACTTGGCGTTCGCCATGTGGATCGTCAGCTGTTGGAGGACCTGGGGAAAACGATTTTGCTGGTTATCTCACTCAATCTTTATGGACGGATGCATAAAGCTTGTTAGTCTATGCCGATCCATGACCTCGTCTTTTTGATTTCATAACTGCAAGACTGTATACTGGGATACAAATGTAGTAAATAATCAAACGACGAAGGGTTTTGTAGGAGACGTTCATATTATAATAATAATAATAATAAATTCTTTATTTCGGATAGGTATCCATAGATGATTAGTAACAATGTATCTTAAAACTAGGTTAGTAATTAACAACTAGGTACGTAGGTATTTCATAGCACAAATTCAGCGACACCCTTGATCTGCCTCACCCAAAACATTAATATTGGGCAGTCAAACCTTGCCGCTATGGCACTCAGGATGCTGTTAGAGCTTTGCCTAACCCGACTCAACAGTGAGACAATCTTTTTTCTCATAATAGCCTGAAAGCTATCTATGCGGGCCTCCGCAAACATACCCGATGCGCTACACCAGGTAGGCAGCCCCAGTAGCATCCTAAATGCGTTGTTGTATTGAACGCGGAGGGCGCTATAGGCTCGTTTCGTATACTTAACCCACAGGCTGCTCGAGTAGGACTGGCTGTATGCCTTAAACAAAGTCACCTTTACATCGGTAGAACATCGAGCAAACCTGCGGGCTAGCATATTACTCCGAACCGCTAACGCCCTCCGCTCTCTTTCAATATCACAGTCATCATTTAGAGAGTCTTTCAAGATGTGACCCAGATATTTCACCTTACTCACAACATTCAAGGCAATACCATTTAACAAAATGGGAGGTACATAGTACGGCTTAATTTTGCCTGCCTTGAACACTATGACCTCGCTCTTTTTTACATTATACTGGAGGCCATGAGACAGGGCATACGACTCGCAGGTCGCAAGCAATTGTTCAAGCGCGCTGATTGAGGGACTAAGCAGGACCATATCATCAGCATAGCTGATGTTATTGACACAGGTACCGCCCACATGACATCCAGCATGCATCCCACTCAGCCTCTCAATCAGCTCGTTGACATATAGATTGAACAATTTAGGAGACGTAATTCCTCCCTGCCTCACGCCGCACTCCAGTTTGTACTCTTTGGACAAACCATTAGCCCATCTCACCTGGTTTATCTGATTTGAATACCAGTACCTGAAGACACTGATACATTCGGCCGGTATGCCTGTTTCACTAAGTTTTTGCCACAACATATTATAATCGACTCTATCGAAGGCCTTAGAAAGGTCTAGGAAACAGGCATAAACCGGCGTTTTTCTCTGTGTGTAATAACCCACCGTATGTTTAAGACAGAGAATGGCACTCTCGGTGGACAGCCCTGGCCTAAACCCGAACTGTGCATCATGTATCTTCAGGTGCCTGGCCAGAATGGAGTCCAGCAAACTATCCAGTATCTTAGCGGCTGTTGTTGCAAGAGAAATAGGCCTATAGTTTGTTTTATCTGAGAGGTCACCCGTTTTATTTTTAACAATCGGCACAACATATTTATCAGACTTTCACACTTAGCTTATCAATGGGTAATCTAGAGCTAAATGAGAAAGCAAGATAAAACCGCGCTTGTCGTTTCGTATACGTCGTCGTTACTAAGCGATCTTACACATTCGCAATACATACTTTGAAAGTTAATCCAAAGCACTAAATATGAAATTTATCGAGCTTAATCCGAAGCTTCTTCTTTCAAAATTAAATCAAGCGAAAGTATCAAGAGATAACGAAACTTTGAACCCTAAATATATATTCCTAATAAAGGCTAAGACGGAATAAACTTACGTCGTTGTTCCGGGGGTCGAAGTAGAAGCGCATCTCGCAGAGCCACTCGAAGGAGCGCGCGCTGTTGACGTCGGACGCGATCAGCCGCCGCGTCACCGTCCGCTTGTGCACGAACTCGTTGATCTGCCGACACGCCCGTGACGGTAAACAGGTGCAGAGATGGCCAATAGCTCGCGACACAAAAATAAACAACGCTGAAAGCTTTAGAGTCGAGCCGAGTCGAGTCCGGTAACCGGCTGGAACTGACGCGACCGATACGTACAGATTATATCATTCAGTATTGAAAACAGTTTCCTTTTCAGTCAACTCTGACCATTATTTGCTGTAGAACTACTGTATTTAGGTATGTGGGTAAAACTAACGCTGAAATAATTAGCACAGAGGCTTTCGGGGTTAGTTGGCACAATGGGCCCCGTCACTCAAAAATGGCGTGTGAAAATTAGTATGTTGTTTGTTAGCATTCGACAGTGGTCCGTACCAAGTGCTCGAGCTTGCGCCTGCGCAGCGGCGGCTGCTCCTGCAGCACGGAGTCGGCGAGGATGTTGAGCATGTCCTCGACGTGGCGCAGCACCTTCTTCAGCCCCTCGCCGCCGCCGCCGGTCAGCGCCGCGTCAACATCTTCCGACCAGAGGATTTGGGCCGCTAGGACTACTATTTGAGCCTGGGAAAATATCGTATACAGTCAGTGTTATGTTGTTGTCATTACGAAAAATGATGGGACCACGCGTCTATCGCTGTCATAAGTATGCCTGAGCATTTCAGGGTTCAGACGCGAAGAGGCGTAGGATAAAATAACAGTAATATAGTGTTGTCGCAAGCGCTGTGCTTATTTCCATTACTTTTTGTTTTCATACAAGACTATAGATACGCGTGCCTTGTATAGATCGATTCACAAGAGCTGCCACGAATGGATTGAATTGGTGAATGAAAGTGCATGTATGTAAAATAAATAAAGGTTTTGGGTTTGTACTTGGCAATTACACAAACACAGGTGACATAAGTTTCGGTTATTCCATACGTGGCCTTTCTTGTGTATCGACCTGTACAATGTTCACGCGATTGTAGACATTATTCACTACACTACCTTTGCGAAACTAAATCAAAGTTCTTTATACTGCCCTGCTAAGGTAAAAGACAGTATTTTACACAAAACTACTGTAGCAATTGCAACCTTATTAACCAGTAATGAGGTTGCAATTGCTACAGTAGTTTTGTGTAAAATACTGCCTTTTACCATAGCAGGGCAGTATAATAGTGAAACCTCTTCTTAAATGTGCGGTTAACCAACTTACCTGATATTTGTCGCACCAATCAATGAACTTCTGAGGGTCAACGTTCCCGTCCTTGAACTGCTTGACGTCGCCGACGGCGTCCTTGAGCCGGCAGGCCAGCGTCACACGCATCTCGCGCTCCACCATCGACAACCACGAGTTGATCTTGGGGTTCTCTACTGTCGATACCGGCGACAGGAAGTATACCTGAAAACAAACGCATTGTTAGGAGTAAAACATTTTTATTGCTACTATAGACTTTTTGCTCTGCACTTTAAGGGTCGTATTTAAACCGATCTTGGCTGTGATGCCCGACAAAAGATACGTCAAAGTAAACGTCAAATCGAAAACTCACTTCTGACGTGTCTTGAGATGGGCTTCTCAGCCAAGATATGTTTAGTACAGTCCTAAGGGCAGCAATAGTTGCCAGGTAAAAATTGCCGTGAGAATTTGCTTGTTTTAACATCCCCCTTTTAAATCAAAACAATCTAACTACTTCCGTACTAAATGGGTACAAGATCAAATTAATGGCGAATGAAATATGTGTGAATTTGAATTTCTCCTTACCTCTTCTCCCTCGCGCGACGCGATGCCGTTAATGACAGTGTTGTCCTCGTTCAGGATAATGGCCGCGACGCCGGCAAACATTTTCTTGAAGTGCTTCTGCAGACGAGCGATATTTTTGCTGTTGCCAATAATTTCGAGAAGATCCTCGTCTCCCACAAAGTAGAATCTAGAACAAACAATTATAATCTAATGGGGTTATCTCTCTAAAGTCCGCCATATATCGGAATGTAAACGTCCGGTAGAATTTAACCCGTCAAGCGCCATGTGCGCACGTAACGCAATTGTTACATAAAACTCTACTTATCATGACCATTAATTAACTTTAATTAATGTCAAGCGCCCCACGGGTTAATCCAAACGAGAAAATAACGGTTGACATTGCGTAGTCGATTATGTATTAGATCACTGGGCTTCACATAAGCTAGCCACCTCCCATTGTTCGATTGATGAAATCCGATTGATTGAGGACATCCGTCTCGAGCAAAACAAACCAATATTTAAGAGAAAACTGAGGAAGCATTTATTAGATACACTGCCATAGATTTATATAATTGGTACCTATTGTGTCGAACAAAAATTTGTAAAATATTAAGATAAATACTTTACTCTTAATACTCTCTCTATATTATTTATTATTTTAGGGCTTTTGTTTATTTGTAATTTTCTTGTTGGCTTTATAAATAAATAAATAATAATAATAATAGAGGTCTAATGTCACGTTCCTGCCAATGTCTGTCACCCCCCGGAAGTTACGTAGTTGTCGCAGTACAAATTTTATAAGTGACTGTAACATCCTACTAGCCTAGCTGGGACCTACCTAGGGAAGCTGCTGCGCTCCCTCTCGAGGTACTCCCCGAGCGCCTTCTGTATCTTGCCGAGCAGGTCCGCGAGCCGCTCGAGCGCGCGCTGCACGCCCGGGATGTTCAGCACGTCCATCACCATCGGGGACTTGCTCACCTTCTTCATCAGCCCAAGGAACTCAGAGCTGCGAGGAAAATTCAGCTTTAGTTTTAAATAGAGATGGGCCGAATATTCGGTAAATATTCGGTATTCGGCATATTCGGCAAGTTTTTCAATGTTCGTATTCGGCCGAATAGTTCGGTTACATTGCCGAATATTTACCGAATAAACAAAGTAAATAATGAGCGTAGGTTGTTTCGTAATCCGTCGGATTGACATCCTATTTCAGCATTCTAAGCAACTACCAAAAAAAGATAAATATGCGTCTAAATATAAAAAGTAAAACCAGAGTTGTTTTAATTAAGTAAGTTTTATTCATCAGTAATAATCACCTATCTCAGTTATCGACTAAAGGTCGACATGTCAAATAGCGCGAGCGCGAAGGTCCGAAACACGCGCGGAGCGCTGAGCGCGGACGTGTCAAAACCTGTTTCTAGCGATTCGGCGCAACCGAATATTCGGTTCGGTAAGAGCTGAACCGATGGTTCGGCCCAATATTCGTATTCGGCAAAGTCCGTATTCGGCCCATCTCTAGTTTTAAAGTTTTAACATAAAAACGCAAAAATTACCAATATGGCATAATTATGGGCTTACCTGATGCTTTGGAAGCGGCTAGTCTCGACTGGCAGCAAGGTCTTGATGTCGGCAGAGCCGCTGAAGATGCCTTCGAGATACACCCAGCGGCGCTGCACGTCGATCCACACGTCGAACAGGGCGTTGATACGGTTCAATTTCTCTTCCCAAGTTAGAGCTTCTTCTTCAAATACCTTTCAAAAATTCTGGTTTTGAGTACTACATACAAGTATTATAAATGAGAAAATAATTTGATATTTTCTCCCGTTTTTACTCAGTTTTTGTTAGTTCACTTTCTTTTTTGTCTGTTTGTTTGTTTAACGTTTCCGTACAAATATTGCAATCGAATTTAAACTATCCAGTGAGTTAGAGACTTTAAACTTTTAAACACAGTTTAGAACTGAATGGCAATAGAACAAAAGTGATACATATTTTTATCTCAATAATGTTATTTGTACACAACATTCGGAAAAATATTAAGCTGTCATAAGATTAAAAAAAATCCTCTGAGAGAGAACTAGTCGGGTAAGTAATGTGAGGCGTTCGATTTAAATAAGTGAAACACCATACTGAGCCTAACTCACCTTGTAATAAGGGGACAGTTTCATAGCAGCGACACTGTTGATGTGCTCCTTCACTTTGTTGAACAGGTCGTCCCAGCCGCGGATGATCTTGCACTTGTTCTGGTAGTTGATCAAGTCCAGCTCGTAGCTCTGCCACGACTCTCGGACCTAGACACATTTGATTGTTTTTCATTTGAATGATGATTTTAAAAACTGTCATAATAGTCGCAGCAGTACGGCTAGCTCAACTGAACTTCTTCCGTTTGTCAGAATAATTAGAGAAAGACGTGATGCACGAGAAAAACCAGAAACTCCTAGAAAAGAGCAACTTGTTGCTGTAATTTGTACACACAGCTGCACAGTCCAGTGTAATTACCTGCTTCAGGAACTCCTCGAGTGCCATCTCGCCCTGCGCGACGGACACGACGTCCTTGACGGTGTGCTCGTTGCGCAGCAGGTCGGCGTCCCACACCTGCCCCAGCGTCAGCTCGGACAGAGACCACTCGACCCGTAAGGCCCGGCAGAGTTGCCTCCAGTGACGCTCTTTCAGGGCGTCGGATTTCAGTTCCACGATCAGCATGTTGACCTATAAATTGTTTATGTAAGCAAATAAACGACGAGTTTAGAGTGCATTTGAATTACCTAGCTCTACCCGAAAATTACGTCCGCGTCCGAAATATATCCCAGCAGCAGACGACTTCTGCAATTTTTATTGCTAGGCCAAACTCGGCTTAATATCCAAAGGATGAAAGAAATTGTAAATAATAAATGAATAACCTTAGTGTAGGAGTGCAGCAGTTTGCGGACGTACTCGTAGCTGTCGTACATGCGTAGCCGAGCGGGCAGCTCCTTGAGCTCGTTCAGCATCGCTTCTAGCTGTTGCCTGTTATGTAAAAACATATATTTAATTATAAAAGTCACAAATATATTCCTTAGTAATATTTGTCAATAACATTCAGTTAAGTTTTTAACGGCTTTAATACCGACATATATGTATATTATCCTTCGTAGCTGGAATCCCTCTAAAAATCAATAAAGTTCTCCAAAGACGAAACGTTACATTTCTCTAAATGTTTTAATATATTTTAGTCCATAAGTTCAAAGTCACAATCATCCTTCAAGATTTATAACTGTTTTTGTTAAGCAAGAGTCAAGTAAAAAAAAAAAACCACGACGTGCTTACCTTAGCTTCCTCGGCTGTACGGAGAGCCACGGCTTCTCGCGGATGTCGTCGATCTGCGTCCAGATCTTGCTGAGCGAGGCCCACACGCCGCGCAGGTCCTGCAGCTCTTCCAGCGCCACGGTCATGCGCTCGTTATTAACCGAGCTCCCTGGAATACGGATGATGACTCATGTTGAATTTTACTATGTGCTATAGTTATTTCAATTGAAAAGCTATAAATTATCATAACAAAGTGAAAATACAGAAATATCACAGTTATTTAATTTTTATTTATTATCCAATTATAAATTTAAACGTACTATCAGGACGACTATCTTTAAACTAAAAATAAATTGTATTACAACTATGTGCTTAAACGCAATTTTTCACGATCAGAATGACAAATTACCATTTAGTACATTTACTAAGGCGTGACGTCAGAGTGTCAATTTGTATGAGGCATTTTCAACGCTTAGTTAGTATACATATACATATATTATGTAGTTATACTTTAGAGTCACTCCAAAAATAGATTTTTGTAATAGGTCTCCAGATTCCCTTACCAGTGTCATGCAGCTCCAAAGCCTCCTTGGCCTTAGCGACGTTGTCCCGTTCGTCCTTCAGCTTGGTGTACCTGGCCTCCATGGCCTGCAGGCGCGCGAGGGCGTCCTCGGGCCTGGTGGACCCATCGGTGGGTTTGCTTCGCTCCCATTCCGTGAGGAACTCTACTGTGCGGGACTCTACCGCTTTGTCTTCGGCCACGATCTTTTGTTGAAGCGACGCCACCTGTACATTATTAAATACAATGTTAATTGATGTTATTTACTATAAATAAATAAAATGTCAACGTTTGCAGTTCTAAGAATATTGTTTATTACTTGAGTTTGAATAGAAGAGTCCTTTCTGCGCATGATCTCGTTGAACGCGCTCCATTCTCCTTCGATATTGTCGACATGCAACCATTGCGCCGGGAATTGGAACCTAAAATGAAACGGGATCATAAAAAAACCTATTACCTACATGCTCATCAGTCTTATCATTTCATCACACAAAACATTTCACTCGTAACAAAGTTATCCAACTTTATTAACCAAGGTCAACACCTGCTTTCTACAAGAGCAAATGGGTTTTCAAACCTTGCCTGTTGTTTCACTTGTTCCAATCGAAAATAGTAAATCTACCTTTGCCGTTCGAGGATGCGCTGCGCCTCGCGGTAGACGTCGACCTGCTTCTCCCAGGCTAGCACCTCGCGCTTCAGCTGCTGCACGTACGTGATCAGCGACACGGCGTCGCTCGTGGACGCCGCCTCTGCGGGGCACACATATGGCCGTATAAATAAACTCGTCTCAAGTGAGATGGGATAGCAATGACAGCTAATATCAAATTTGGATGCCCAGCGGCGAGACAGTGACAAAAGCTAATTTGATTTTTGGCATAATTCATAAAAAATTTACAAATTTCCACTTTCTTCCTGAGAAACTTGACATTAGCGAAATCACCACGGAACGAAATAAAGAGAAAAGAAGATTTAAAAGTAGCGTCAAAAAATCTAGCTTTATATGACTTTTTTCACAAACGCGTGTTGAGTCAGGCGTCTCATTGTTCATCAGTCACCGGTCCGTTTTCTCACCGATGGTCTGCTGCTCGAGCTGCGCGCGCGACTTGGCGAGCTGCCCGTGGAAGTGCACCATCTCGCCGCCGAGCAGCGCGCCGAACTTGCCGAGCACCTCCTTGTGCCACGCGTCGTACTTCAGCGCGACCTGCACGGAGAACATACTTCGATGTAGCTCGGGTCGGTCGTATGGGTACAGCTAGATGCTAAAGCACTTTTCAACTAATTTGGCTCTAAAACATCGTGTATTTTAAACCTTGCTCTGCACGCGCGCGAAGTCAATCACCACCGGCCCATACTCGCGCCGGGTGTCCGACGTGTCGAACGTAGTACGGGATTTCCTGTTGATAGAAGACGTGTATTTATTATCATCAATTCCTTTTCCACATCGAAGTCTCTCAGTTCGTGGCGCCCCTACAGGTTTGATCGTAGCGTTAACAACTAGGTCATTTAATTTAAAAAAAATCTTGAATCTCGGGTCAGAGGATAATTTCTTGCATTAATCCGGATTAATCTATTTATTTCTATCAAACAAACAAATGTTCTTTTTTAATACAAAAAGTCTAAACAATTTCTTGTTACTTACTTAATATCATTAAGACACTTGATCCACAAAGTAATGTCTTCTCCGAGACGACCGTACAGAGTTTCCGGCTGGAGATCCCATAGTGCTTGGTATCTATAAAAATGTTCAATTAGCCATCACATGATATTCAAATTGAAGCTCTATTATATTTAAATAAGTGTTAATTGTTACCGCAGCCACTCGTCGACGTAATCGCGCACTTGCGATATCTTCTGCTCGATGGCGTCGTACGCGTTTTCGAGTGGGGCCGACCCTCCGGGCAGCTTCGTCAGCAAGTTCCTGTACGTTGCAGTCTGCGCGCGAGCCACGCCCACTTGATATCTAAAAATAATACATAAAAAAGGTAGAAATCAGTACGTACTCTATTCCAATAACATAACCTCAGTATTTCACTTGAATATCAAAACATTCTTCAACGCAAGTTCAAAAATTAATTAATGTCCTTCTTATAAAGGTCGACTCACAATAGCTGCAAGGAAATGGCTGAATGCGTGAAAGTAAACATGTGTGTTAAATAAATACACAGATGTTGGGATTAAAATTCGCACTACTATTAAAATGACAGCACTCAAACAATCACAGTCACAGGTGACATAAGTTTCGTTCCTTGCATTCAAATTGGGACCCCATGTGTTACGATTTGGAAGTAGGTCAGATGTGGGCGGTGTAAACGATCGCCCTTTCTTACATCCTTGGGAAAAGCGTAATAAGCATTGGCTACACACAGGCATAGGGAACAGGGGCTTCTCTCGCCTGACATGATAAAAATAATAGATTAGAATTAGACCGAGAGAAGAGCGCGTACCTGGTGCTCTGCAGACGCAGCTGGCTGGTGACGACGGCCTGCCAGGCGAACATCTGGCGCATGAGCTGGAAGCGCGCCTCCTCCAGCGACGGGAACAGGTACATCTGCTGATTCGTGATGCGCACCTCGTGCACCACGCGCGCGATCTACAACGAGATATGCGGTTGCTGTGCGGTTCTATTGAATTTGTCACGATTTATCACACGTTGTTAGAAATTGGCATTCGCAGTTTTATTTTGTCATCACGTATGTACTATAAATAGTCTGTCATCATATCAATGAGAAGCGGGTTTTACCAGTTTTTCGGTGAGAAAGTTGGTTTTGGTCGATCGTGTTACCTGCGTGTCTTAAAATTGTAACTCGCAGTTATCTTTTCGTCGACGCATACTATGATGGTCGAACATCCGGCTCTCGGACGTTCTCTAACACAATCTATAATTTTTTCTACATCAATGGTCACAAATACACCGTAAATTTGTAAACAAATACAACGTGAAAATAACGCCGCTTAGCGCGATCACGCCGCGCCGTGACGGCCTGCATACAACTCCTTGTTAATTTCCACGCTAAGAACGCGCCACGCTACTGTTGCGCCGCGCCAATCCGGCTGTTTGACGTAGTCTTTAGTCATCAGTCAGGAGTAGGTTTTGTCGGTTGGTCCATCGTTAGGTCTATAAGTGGGTCAGTTTTGCCAGTAGACAGCTCGATCTATTTGTAGGTCGATGGTTTTACCTGCGGATCACCGCCAGGCTTGTGCGTAGGCTCGGCGGGAGAGTAGGTGTCCATAGAAAGGTCAAGCTCATTAGACTTTCCCAGCAGCGCCGCCGTCCAAGCTTCAACGCCCGCCTGTAACCTCGCGGCTAGGCTCTTCTCCACCTAACAACAAACCAAAAACAGTCAGTGAATGTAATTTAGCGAGGCTGAGAATATTAAACTCCATCATTCCCAGTAAACAATGACTGTGACAGTTTATAACTTTTGTTACACATTTATCCGGGGGACAGCAGCACTAATAATATAATTCTACCATCCATAAGCTATGACGCCGTTATTTTCTCTGGAAAATCAATATGACGGTAGAATTCCGGTGCAAGTTTGCTGGCGGCGATTGGAGAACAGCCGAAGAGGCCTAATTCCTGCATTAGGCTTAGGCATGTAGTAGACCCACCTCCTCGTCAAGTCTCTGCACCCAGAGATGTAAGTTGCTGTACTGGCGGAGCGACAGGTCGTCAACGGCACGTTGCAGCCGGCCCAGGATCTCGGCCAGGCTGGGCGCAGAATAAGGACACGTCTCCAGCGAGCGCGCGTCCACTGAGATTTGCTCCTCTACTGCCAACAGGTCTTCTACCTGAAGAGAAAAATGTTCTGATGTAGACTTGCATATTCTACTATAAATAACTACATATAAGTGTGTGAGGATGTTTCTTTCAATCACGGAGTATGTTCTAGACTATAGACATAACGATAACTTATATATTTATTTATTAATGTAACTTTTATTTCCGAAAAGTTAATAGTTTCTGGACAAAAGCCGGACGAAATTCATCATTTTGAATTTAAGACCGTGTTACAACAAAGGGTTTTTAGTTGCCATTCAGGTTGTGTTACATTTAAATGTTTTCAGGGGAAGTTAAAAATTTAACACCTAAATAATCTAGACATTTAGCTATATTGTATTCTTCAAAAAGTGGAAAAAACGTTAACACTTCTTAAGATACTAAACAAAAAATGATATAAAACCAGCACAAACCTTCTCCTGGAAGAGCAGCACGACCTCGCTCAGCTTCTGCACGTACGGGTCGAGCTTGTAGGACTCCCACACGAGCGCCATGCCCTCCGACACCTGCGTCAGCACGTCGCAGCGCAGCCGCGCCACCAGCGGGATGATCGACGCCTTGTCGCGGATCTGCAACACGCGTTCACGTATACAACTATCAGCTGATGGCCGTCGGCAGATGACACGCCATGCCGAAGTTACGCGATTAGTTCGGCACGGTGCAACCACACAACGTCTGTTTTTTAAATACAAACAGCCCATATGCGTTGCGATTTAGCGTACCGTCGAACTTCGGTCGGGCGAATGATCAGCAACAACGCATTCTATGCATTTGTATAGGAAGCGACACATACGCGAAGGAAAATTTAGCACAGGCGAACATATGTATACTGTACTGTACTATCCATTATGCAAAAGCGCGCCGCTTAAAATTACGCCGCGCGTAATGTCACTCGAAATACTCGAATGCGAAATAACGTAAAACCAGCCGCAGATTTTCGGCGTCGTAATTTCGGCATATTGTGTCATTATTATACTAAGCATCCTCGAATGAGCGCCAAACATCCCAGTCTTTGAAAGACCGTAGCAATCCTGCCCGCCTTAAGTAAATAAACATCATCAAAATTACGACTTATACTATACCTACTAGTAATAGGGGTGGATGGGGTGAAACTCGTGAACATGTCGGACATGCTGACGTTATCGAGGAAACGGCGGTGCCAGCATACATGATAGAAATAAAACCCTTCTCTTAATTGGAGAAAGTCAGGATAAGCTCAATAATAAATTAGTAACATCTTCAACTAAAATTCTTGGAAGTTTACTAGAAACCATATTTAAACTTGCCAGGGGATAAGATTAACCAAAGAATATGATGACAAATTGAAATTAACTTTACTGCATAATGTTCATCTTGGTTGTAGCGATATCAAACCATGAATCGCCCGACAACTTAACTTTATGTACTCGTACATTATACAATCGTACAGCGTAAAATTAAGTGGCGGGGCGTGTCTTCGTGGAGTGAAAACACTATACTTTACTATTACTAATTACGTGTGTGAAAAATCGAATTTTAATATAAGTGTCCATAAGCAGCATGCTTGTATATTAATGCGTGTATTCAAAAAATACAAAACTCCTATACACTATACTATACACAACATGCTACATACGTATAAATAAGTATTGTATAACAGCAGTAAAAAGCGTCACAGTTTATTTAAAACTGAAAATATGGGAATGCAAATAAGTAATAAATATTTTGTAAACGCATCTAGGCTAACAGCGGTCGAGTTAGTTCATGCAGTTACCGTAGCTTTAATACGAATTAACAACTACCTTTGTATGATTCCTATTATTTAGCTGCATGAGTAAAAAATGCATTCGTGTTAGTGATATCACACAATATCCGATATTTTTACCAAATGGTTAGTTTTAACCTAATGTTAAATATACATAGTAATGTTAATGTAGTAAATGATACATACATAGTTAAAATGGTGGTAAAGTTACGTGCCAATTATTTGTGTGTCAATAATTAATTACCTATTTGTGCTAGACTCTGTGTTGTTGTTTAACACGAATCAACAAGGAAATAGTTAATGTCCCGGGATTAGAACCTATCTTCTTCACTGGAAGTTCCACAGACCAGCAGCCGGGACCTAATTCCTAGTTCCATGTGTTTCGGTAACAAATACAGCTGTTTTTTAAACTTACCCGTTCCAAAGTGCGCTCGTACGTGCGCACACTCTCAATGAGGGAGATAGCGAATGGGTAGAGTTGATTCGCCTGGTGAGCCTTGTTCACAATAGCCAAAGGCACCCTGAAAGATAAACCGACAAATGTAAAAAAAAAAAAAAACAGATCTTGTACGGTCAAGAAAAAATGTGTGCTTAGGTACCCAAGAACAGGCGGACATTATAGATAGGAAACTATCATCTACGTGAAGAAAATAATTAAATAACGCTTCTGTAATACGACAAGTTGGAAGAATGGAACATAAAGATGGAAATTCGAAATTATGTTAACCCTGTCCCTTTCTCACGATTGTATAATTCTGTAGAGTAAAAGGGTACAAATCTCCTAAATTTTTGTATTTAGGGTTTTAGTGTAACCCACCTGAAGCCCAGATTCTTCAAGTTGCGCACTTCCTTGTACAGGGTGATGATCTCGGGCAAGAAGTTCACTTTCAACTTCAAGATGTTGCCGGCTTTGCTAGAGCGAGCTCTAACAGACTCAATAGCGAAAATTCGACCTGACACACCCAGGTTACGTTGTTGCACCTAAAAATCAATAACTTAATTCAGCAAAAATAGAACCAATCGAAAAATACGTGAACCCCTTAATATTTTATTGCACTGTACGCCACAAGTTAAAATTATGTAAATTTAAAATACCTTTCGCGCCCAATCATCGAAGACCTCCTGAGTATCCAACTTGAGCCGGAAGCTATCCCCATCTGCTTTCAACTTCTGACCTTCAATATGATTTTCCCATCCCTTGCCTAGTTGGAAGAAATCACATGTCATTAAAACATCACACCAAAGAAACAAATACGTTCAAGTTCATTAGACAATATTCACATACCCAATACATCTTCAACTCTCTTCAAGTAGGCAGTGAGTTGGTGGTCGATTTGCTTGGCCCAGATAATAGAGCCTGCCACTGGCGGCAAATCACGCACAAGAGACAGTCTGCTACATTTTGACTGAGGATATTGAACCTGAAGGAAGAAATAAACGAAGTATTAAGTAAGTTGCAGTAGCGATCAGTGAAACATAACGGCGAATTAAAAAAAAATACTTTATTAACCTATCAGTTTGATCACTATTATGATTAATGCCATTAGGCATTAAGTCTGCCATTTGTACTTGTTTCGTGCAATAAATATTAAATAAATAAATAATTACAAAGAACAGCCTTGCGTTTGCATACGCATGTGTATAGCTTGGCAAATTATACTTAGTTCGGAAAAAAAATGGAGTGAAATTGGCAACATGATGCAATTTTTGCGCAAAAACTGTTGCTTTGGTGTTGCCATTAAAGAATTTTGTAGATGTTACCCTTCGATCAACAACAATACTAACTAGACTTGGACCATTTAAACCAGGACAGGCCTTACCCAAACCCAGAAAATCGTCTTCGGAGACCAAGAAGCTCCAACAAATTTATTAGCTGTCAATGTCATTTTGGGCCAGTTTATGCAAGATTTTTATTCTGGACTGTGTATCTAGTTAGTATTGTTGATCGAAGATGTTACCGTGTCGATATCTTTTTTGCCAAGCTATAAGCTATAAGATATCGATCACATCTGACATTACATGCACTGTGACGTGTGAGATAAGTTAGTTTTGAATTATCGTTGCCTTGGATTTACTGCAGATACACACACAATCACATGAATACCTTGAACTTTTCATGCAGAGCCTCAATGTCGTCCTTGACCCTCTGGATGAGCTGCGTCTGGTACTCGCGAATGGCTCCTCGGATGTGAGGCCTCACGAACAGGGCGTTGAACCGGGAGAAGATGCGGAACATTTCGTTCGCGTTCTTCGCCGTTCCCAGCTGATCGCGGAGGTGGGCCGTGATGCGGGTCTCGACGCGGTCTGCACAATAAATAGTCTTAAGTTATTCACATTGTTCCTGATGATCTACAATGAGGCACATTATAAATTATATACTTCAACCAAAAAATTAGTTTCAGGCTCCTTAAGGTAGCGTTTCGGCGCCGCGACAGAGACAGGCGACAGAGACAGCGACCGAGACAGGCGACCGCGACCAGTGTCTCGGTCTCTTCTGCTCTACTGTAGGTCGAGACCGAGACCGGAGACCGCGACAAGTCTCTTCGCGACCGAGGTATAGATGTCAGTATCGGAGAGTCTGTCGATTGAGTTAGTTGTGTCTGTGTCATGATGGAAAACCAAGTAGTAGAATTTATGATTTTAGCTATGCTCTTCCAAATATTGTCCTTCAAATTTTCGTCTTTGTAGGATGTAGTCGTGCATCGTATATCGGAGGGTGTTGTCTGATCAGTTCAATCAGCCTTTCACAGTCTTCGTCAGAAAAAGTATTCATTTTTAAACACTAAACACATGTGCTTTTCGAACGCGACACGAGACACTACTCCAAGGGCGGGAGTTGGTCAAGAGCAAACCCATTATCAATAAAAATAAAAATAAAATACTGGTCCCGGACCGCGACAGTCTCGCTGTCACCTGTTGCGCGTCTCTGTCGCGGCGCCGAACCGCTACCTTTAATTTTTGGGAACAGGAGCGGCTGTTGTTTTTGTATTGCTAGTGCTTTACTTACCAATTCGGTCTTCGTAACGCCGGACCGCCGCCTCCCATGCGTCGCACCCTTCCCGAGAAATGTCTAGGCAATCAACTTCCTTTACATTTTCGTATGCGAGGTTCACCTGAATTAGAAAAACTACTCATATACGCTATTCAATACCACAACACTTGCTTATTCGTTACTATACCACGCTATTTCTGTTCTGATTTAATATATTAAGTAGGAGTTTAAATAGTATAAGTTCGGTACTACCACATCATTAACATCCATCGACTGTCTATCGCTATCACACTGACACTCCCTTCTGACAGTGTATTTGGGGCCGATTCCGCGTCGATAGATACGGGGAGATCCTTAGCCGCTAGCAACTAAGGAATGATAGTACCGTAAATGTGTAAAGTAAAGTCAGTGTATGTACCTCTGCAATCGCGTTGGCGTCAGCGGCGTCCATGGGCAGCGACAGCGGCTGCGCGGGCTCGCCGCCGGCGCCCTGGTCGGCGGCCGCGTGCGCGCGCGGCCGGAGCACCTGCCCGCGCGACTCACATTCAATTATACGAGTATATGGAGAAAGAAGCCTTCAATACTGTGCTCATCTATATGAAAATCACTCAAAATCTTATAGCAGCTTTAGCACTGACACAATAGAGGAGAAACTTGTATGTATGTAAACTTTATTTCACAAAAAGTATAGGTAAATAATACACACACTTCACACAAACAAACACAAAAAACAAAGGTATCCACGCATGATGCGCGAAGGAATCAGGTCCTCGAAGTCTAGTTTGAAAGAAATATGTCCTCTTAACTAGACTTTCGTACAGGGGCATTTAACACAACCGCTGATCCGATCCACCGACCCGAGGGCTTATTGCTTAACGCCCTCGAGATCGCGATCGCGATCGCTTTCATTTTTGACAAGTCTGCCTACAAAATGAAAACAATTGTTCCACTTTCAAGTCGATCGCGATCGCGAGTATGTTAGGCAATAAACCTGCAGATCTAACAATGCAATTTAAATGCATGCATCTCATTTATGCTCTCTGTCTCTCTTTGTTTAAGTGCTACAGCACTAACATTTATACTAAAGGATCGGCGGCAGTATGAAATTAAACAGTACGAGTGCAGGGAGACAAGTGTACTGACGCGAAGCATGACAGTGCGCAGCTGTTCGTGGTGGCGCCGGAAACGCCGCATGTGCTCCATGCGCGCTTGCAGACGCTTGTGGGAGGGAGACACTCGCCAAACCATCTTGAGGTGCTCATCTCTCTTCTTCTTTACGATGTCACTGCCAACACGAAACATATTTCATATGCTACAAGTACACCGTAAGTGATTGGGTAATTCTCACGTCCGCGATTTGATATATAATTTTCTTGCCCCATACTTCTAATGCATACGAAGTATTTGAAAGCTGTTATCATACGCAATAGCTCAATAACTTAAAACTCGAACTTTTTTTATGATAATGTTAATTAAATCATTTTTATACTACAAAATATATAGCGCAAGTAAATTAGATATCAAATCGCGGACGTGAGAATGACTATTTGTCTCAGCGGATTAAAGTACTGTTAAACTCACCGCAACAGACCCTGAAGCTTCTCATATTCATCGTCCCAGCATGAGAACACTTCAAAGCACTGAGTCATCACTTTTTCAAAGTCCTCGAACGGAATATGCATAAGACGCCGAGTACCGAGCACCTAGAGCAGAATACATTTTTTTTAACTAATATACTTTCTTTTTAAACTTCTACTTAAATTCCACAGATTCTGCATTACCTTTAGAAGTTGTTGTCCAAGGTCTCGTGAAATCGCTTCAACAAGTCTCAAACCGCGTTGGATGGGGTATTTAGTGGAACGAATCTTGCGAAGATGTGAAAAGATTTGCTGCACCGCCAATCTGTAAGAAAATTGTTAAGAAATTAACCAACTACAAACAAGAGATACACACGTCACAGAAAGCAAAGAACAGTACTCCCCACTTTGTAATAGCGTTCGGCTGGCTACAGTTACCAAAGTCGCACTAGCTACTGGCAGTATATTATTTGTTGTCACTCGTGTTTCATTGAAAAACGAAGATTGCCGGTAACTATTAAGGAACTTACCAACATTGTGCAGATCGGGACTCAATTTCCCATCGTATTAGCCCATCTCGCTTCAATATCGCAACCATATTTTGACGTTATAACTGCTCTTAGTCACTTGACAGTAAGAGTATATTCAACACCGGGTAACGACATCGAAGCAAGACGAGCCAAACCGAAGTAAAAGAAAGGCCCAGTAAATACCTATTTCTTTATTTTTAAATAGCTTAATGATAAAACCTGATTCTCTCCAACTCAGTGGCGCTGAGCAGGTCGTTGATGGGGAAGTCCTTCATGAGCGGGTTGTAATCAGAGACCGTCGCGAGCGCCTGCTTGAGCCCGGTGTCCGTGTCGAACGACACTGTAGCGTGGAAACGTTTGCCGTACTTCAGGATTTCCAGAGTCAATGCCACCTAAGAATAGTTATACATGAGTAAATGAAAGTCGCCCCAGGGTACCTAGGAAACGCTTGGGAAATTGATGCGAAAAGTCTGAACTGGATAATAAGCTTTTTGGAGCAATAGAACCTATATAAGAAACAAGAAATTTGAAATAAATAATCTCCATCAAATTGTTTCATACAAACCTCAATGCTCTCCCGTTTTTCTTGAATACGATGAAGAGCTCTCTCAAGGTTCAACCAGAATGAGATCTCTTGCAGCGCAGTTCCATTGGAGGGGTCGCGGTCCAACTTGGTGACCTAATAGAAAAAAAAACATTTAATATCTAAGGAACAGCAACAATACAAATCCTCTAGTATAGTCGCGGTATGAAAAGATTCGCCACTTTTAAACGTCACGGTCGTCTGCAATTTCCGTGCTCCAGGCGCCACGTCAACATACGGCAACGCAAAACGAATCGGTCGGGCGACCGCGGCACGAGAACCCGCCGTCGTATAATGCCGACTGGGGCAGAAATAGAGTTTTAAAGTGACAAAACTGTTTATTCCGCAATTGTACAATAATTGTACTAATATTATTAATAACTTACTTTTTGGATTTCTTTTATCCAGCGATTAACGCCATTTTGGAGTTGGTTAAGGAATGTTGAGTCTTCAACCTTGTCACCAAAATCAGCAACACGGGGTTTACGACCTTCATCTGCTGCCCTAAAAAAATCAAAAGTTAATAGTAAATTAGGCTTTAACCTATTACTATTAAAGATGTGATGATCTTAATAAATATAAAAATGATTACCTTTTAATGACAGCAGCCACAATAGGATGCACAGGGAGGGTGATCTCAGGAATGTCAATGTTTTGTTGCAAGTGGAGCAGACCCATTTCCAGTTCAGCTATTTTCTTCTCCACAGAGGGAGCCATCTTGTCTCCATCTCTGTTAAGATATTCATAATAGATTTATAATATCACAAAACCATTCTGAGTTGAATGTTTGAAATCACCATAAGGAAAGATATTAAAGTGAAGTCAAATGAACCAGTATAAATAAAAAAAATTAACAACATAAACTATACCTGTCAGCTCTACCGCTTTCCTTCACATAGCTCTTGAAGAAGGGAGCCATGGTTTTGCTGATAAAAGCATGCAGGGTCTCGTATGGAGAGCCATCGGAGAGATTGATGAGGCGCAGCTGACTATGGATGGACTTGTCAGCTTCAATGACAGCACCTCGCTTGATGCAAACAAATGCTGCCACTCGGGGAGAAGTGAAGTGTACCTATTCATAACAAATATGTTGAGTATTGTGCCATTACTTCAGAAAAGTTCATTTTATTTCAACATGTTCGTTGATAAACATTTTGATCCTGCCAGATGTCTTGCATCTATGGGATAAGGTCAGAAGCCCATATTCAGAAAACACAGCCATTTATTGCTTTCAAGTATGAAAAGAAATAATTAAATGGTTGTTGCCTGACCTAACCTTATTTTCAGATACAAACTGAACTATTTTGTTCATTTTCTCAAACAGGGAATAATTCTTATTGGAAAGGGGCTCCCTATGTTTTCCCATAACATTTGAAATTCTAATTTCACTTGCCATAACATTTGTGGTAATAATAATAGTTTGTCCTAATGATTACTTGACATAATGTTTATTGACCTAATTTCTCTTGACATGTTTTTGTTCCTAATAATCATTTGTTGAGGACAAAGGATCATATAACTCATAATAACTTGCTATAATGCTTGCAGTTCCATAAAGCTGAGTTTCTGCCAGAAACCTATTACAATGCCAGCAGATTAGTTTGTAAATTGTCGCAGTTCAACCTAACACTCCTCCTCGCTGTGCTTGTCGTCATACCTAACTTTTAGGATTCCAAAAATTATGACTAGAATATTTATGACTAAAATGTGTTAGGACAATCGCTACATTATGGGTACTAAACATTATGGCAAAATCCATTATGACAAAAGTGTTATGGCAAATGGCTTTAGGACAAAAATTATTATGGGAAAAGAAGGAACATCCTGGAAAGGACTTGATTAGAAAATATTTACATTGTTATGTGTTACCTAAACATATAATTTAATTCCAACTTATCAGTCCAATTGCCCGTCACATATATTACAAGGTGATTCTTCAATGCAATGGAGAAATTTGAAATAAACATGTTTATCATTTTAAAACCACTTTCATTTTACATGCATACAATCACTATGCTGCCAAATAACCTTTAGTCGCATGTTGTCCCGTTCGCAATTTGTCCCGTTCGCAATTCATCCCGTTTGCTATTCGTCCCTTTCGCATTTCGTCCCGTTTGCATATCGTCCCGTAAACGCACCTCGTCCCGTTCGCACTTCGTCCCGTTCGCAATTCGTCCCGTTAGCAAATCGTCCCGTAAACGCATCTCATCCCGTTCGCAATTCGTCCCGTTAGCAAATCGTCCCACAATTAATATTATTATTAATATTATTATTTTGCCGAAGTGTTCCTATTTTAATTTATTGAAATAAATTTGAATTATAAGTTTTCTGTGTATACATAAATAATTACATAAAGAGAGACGTCCTGGATTGACTGACTGAATGACTGCAACTGACATATTGCAATAGGGGCAAATTGCGGATGGGGCGAGGTGCATTTGCGGGACGATTTGCTAAAGGGACGAATTGCGAACGGGACGAGGTGCATTTACGGGACAATTTGCTAACGGGACGAATTGCGAACGGGACGAAGTGCGAATGGGACGAAGTGCGAATGGGACGAAGTGCGAATGGGACGAGGTGCGTTTACGGGATGATTTGCTAAAGGGACAAATTGCGAACTGGACAAATTGAAAACGGGACAACATGCGACTAAAGGCCAAATAAGTGACCAAAAATAATATTTTTTGGAATGGCAGAGTTATTTTTTTCATTGGGTCTAGATGATATATTATATACCTAGTAGGTAGTTTTAGATTGAGTTAATTTACCTCAGTGCTGATCTGGTAGGTAACAGCTTCCTTTTCTTCCTCACCCTCTGTTGGCTGTTCATTGTCGTCTTCTGTACAATCAATACATTTTCTCAAATTATTCAAAAATTCAATCAGTATGCAATACAAACTTATATACCGATGAAAATTATGCTAATAAGAAAATCGTGGGTGGTGACGCTACCTTTAGAGGAGAACCGCTGAATGTACAAAGACGATACTTGAGGGTCGGAAATGAACTTTCTAATGCAATCTTGGTTTACTTTATCGTCCAGCGAGGCGTTGAGCGCCGGGGGAACAATGTCGTCTTCAGGCAAAAGTACCGTTGCGGCTCTTCGCAAGTAATTTGCAAAATCTTGGAACTCGACCACAACGACATTTTGCGCTTCTGGAGCGCTTTCGCTCCCGTCAAGGGAGTCTCCCATTTTATCCTAAACAATAAACTACAATAATATCAATAATTTAAACGAAATAAGCAAACAATTTCATCAGCCGTCTGATACTTTTACAGCTGCAAATTTGACAGACAGGGTACGGCAGAAAATGACGCATCCATTAAATGTTGCTATATTCAAAACTTAAGTAAGTATAATGTGTGTGCTTTATGCTTTTTTGGCAAAAAAAGTCGAGCCAATAAATTAGTATGCCGTTCGGAATGAAATTGGCAACATGATCCAATTTTTACTCGGTAAATAGCATACTGCCGCACTCCGAGACGTCAATTAAGTTTTAAGTTTCATTAAAGTAGCTGCTGTCACTTTCTTTGCTATAGCAATAGAATAACTGCCGCACTCAAAGACGTCAATTAAGTTTTAAGTTTCATTAAAGTAGCTGCTGTCACTTTCTTTACTATAGCAATAGAATAAGACGCAGCAACTTTAATGAAACAAAACTTAATTGACGTCTCTGAGTGCGGCAGTATGATATATTAATATAGATGCGTTACTCCCTTCTAGGCGTAGTCACGCACTAAATATATATTAATATAAATTATAGCTGCGTGTGTGGGCTCTGTCAACTAGTACGGAAAATATATCGTTATAATATAGCTCCGTGTGTGACGCGCTTAAGGCGTGTATGGATTCTGTCATCTAGTACGGAAATATATCCTAAGATGTCTTGCTATAATATATATTAGAGATGGGCCGAATATTCGGTAAATATTCGGTATTCGGCATATTCGGCAAGTTTTTCAATGTTCGTATTCGGCCGAATAGTTCGGTTACATTGCCGAATATTTACCGAATAAACCAAGTAAATAATGAGCGTAGGTTGTTTCGTAATTCGTCGGATTGACATCCTATTTCAGCATTCTAAGCAACTACCAAAAAGAGATAAATAAGCGTCTAAATATAAATACAATTATTTTGCAAAAAACCGTATCTTAAATAAGTTGTTTTAATTGTAAGTTATATCAGTATCACCTATCTCAGTTATTCACTAACCCCCTTACTAATAAACGTTGAGTAACGGCTGAGTAGTTATACAATGCTTTGTCCTTATCTGTCATTGTGACATTTGAATTCGACAGATAAGGACAAAGCATTGTATAACTACTCAGCCGTTACTCAACGTTTATTAGTAAGGGGGTAAATGTCGACAAGTCAAATGGCGCGAGCGCGAAGGTCCGAAACACGCGCGGAGCGCTGAGCGCGTACGTGTCAAAACCTGTTTCTAGCGATTCGGCGCAACCGAATATTCGGTTCGGTAAGAGCGGAACCGAATGTTCGGCCGAATATTCGTATTCGGCCCATCTCTAATATATATTATAGTTCCGTGTGTGACGCGCACAACGCTTCTAGGAATAGTATTTCATAGAGCATAGTGATGATTTCTAGATTACCTACGAGGCGTGCCACGAGTTATCCCAGTCGCCATGGCCAGACCGTTCTAAAGTCCCACAGTTAGGCACCGGGCTCCTCTCAGAATGATGATGAACAATAGACGAGCTTTAATTTAACTTCACTTGTATGTGAAGTTAAATTACAGTCGAACTCATAAGTAGCTTTACATTTTAGTACCATGTCGTAGTTACGTATTATAAGTTATAAGTGTCAATAGTTTGAATTTAGTATGACAATACTGCGACAAGGTACTAAAATGTACAGCTACTTATGAGTTCGACTGTACTTATCAGATAATGAAGTCGAAATGTTCCAACAAACAGAATCTATCAGAAGTTTAACCCCTCCGTATGCTTAGATATCTTTTTTGCTTATTTTTGTGGTCTCTATTATAATCTGTAGACTAAAATTTTTTTTTTTCACTTCCCGCATAAGAGGTGATAAATTGATACTTAACGTAGATCTACAGTTCATACTAAAATGAAAAAACGTACACTCAGCCGGAAAAACTAGTGCCAACATTTTTAATGTAAACTCATTATGTTGTTTCACTTCAAATGTAGTATATAGTCCATACAGTTTGTGTGCTTGTTATTAATTTTATGTCTGCTAGCATTCTAAGCACAATTACAGTATAATCATAAATAAAACAACATATTTCATTGCATATTATTCTTTTTATATTTTTTTCATCAGTTTAAATGGAAAATACAATTTTATTTATTTATAATGTTGTCATTTATTTATTGTAAACAAATATATTATAAAAGATTTACATATTACTATCAAAACAAAATATTCACAAAATGGCAGACTAACTAAGCAATTACTTAGCTGTTTCATCAAGCATGCTAACAATTGCATCGTTTTGAGCTAAACAAGAAAGAGAAAGTTTGGCACTGATCCCATAATCGAAATTATAATGAAGATGGCATAAATGCGCATTGCAGCAACTATCTGTCATAAGTTAGTCTGTTTGTCCAGATTTTGAATAGGTACCTTTTATAACGATACTCTTCACAACCTCTCTTCAGCTCGTGGTTCTGCGCGGTGTAATACTGACTACCGCCCGCGGGCGGCGGCTTAACAGTGAGGGCTACGCCAAAGAGAGCCTACCTCTTGACTATTGTGTCTGTGGTAACTTGACAGTTAAAACTAATCTGCTGCCTCATTCGAACCTCAAATTGACTTAAATTAAAAAAAAAAAAAAACAACTAATCGGGACTTCTCTCGTAACAATACAAAATCCATTGAATGGATAAAATCAACTCAATTTTAAACATTCAAACAAATCATCAAGCATTTCAAATTATAAAAGTACCTCTTCTCATTTCTGCATTACCCTGCCTTAACAAAATCATTATATATATGTATATATATATATATATTACACTTAGCCAGTTGACAAAACAAGAATAAAGCCATGGAAGAGGGCGTGAGCGAGAGAATCGACGACAGACCGCGGCGGGGCGCCCCGCGCCGGTCTGCGGCCGAGCCCCGGCCCTCTCCACTCTTATATGAAATGCCGAAAAGAAAAGTATAATTCATAAATTGTACCTATACTTTGTTTATACACTATTTTTTTTTTACATTTTAATAATTTAAAAACAACCAGTACTTGGTCGAGAAATTTATATCCATTTTTTTTTGTGTATTTTATATTTTGATGAAATATTTAAAAGCTAATTAACGTGAGCCGATGTCAGGATTCATAGCTAGTCGTCGTTCGCTCGAACCGGCTGGCAAGTCTCCGTCTGTCCGCCTGACTCGAGCTGGTATAAACACATCTGTACACAATAACACTACGCATCGTCCACACGTGTTGACTCGTGTGATGCACGGATATTACGAGGGCACAAGGAATATCGCAGCATTGTTCCGGCGACTGAGCGCGGGGCCGAGGGCCGCCGCCGCCGCGCGGGCCCGCCCGTTCACATTTTTATTAAATTCATTCCCCGTATCAATAATAATAAAAATACAACACTACGATTATATCCCTTAACATGCCTAATGTCTAATTCGTACTCTATTTACAATGACATATACATAATATTCAAATTGTTCGGCGCGAGAGCCGCGCGCGGCGGCGGCGGCGACCCTCCACTCACCACTGTACAGCAAATTTACAATAACATTTGATCAGAATACGCAAACTCAAAGATTATATATCTAAAATAAAGTAAGGTAAGGATCATCTTTATGAAACGCCCGCCTTGGCCGCTATAATATCAGCTAAGTTAATAATATAACGCGTTAAGTTTGCACATGACAAATTAGCCACCCGATAACATTATTCAGAATCTTAAACTAGGCCCGATTCATTGCTTTGTTAATTAAAATGGGGTCAACACAATCAGACCGATGTCTCCGTGCTTAGGCAGGCGGCAACAACGACAAGTAGAAGGAGCAACGTGGCGCGTTTGTCATGCCGCAAAGAACATACATATCTGGGAATTACTACTATTTTACTACTAGCTCAGTTTAAAAAGGTGACACTAGACTCTACATATATCGTCTACTCTGTACATTGGACTATGATATTCCGTTGAGATATTTTCCTTTGTATAAGCAATATGACAAAATACATAAATATATATTATGTCCTTCGTTTCCTAATTACTTAATCGGTAACAATCGAGCAACGTTTGACATTTTATTACTCCCTTTTGTGACAATGTGTTGAATTTTAACATTAAGGGACATTTTATCTCGTACAAATATTGTTGTTCCGTGGAAATTGGCGTCGATTGACATTAACAAGAGACCCGGCTGGACGGCGCGAGCAGTCCTGCATGCCCCGCATTAGCGTCAATACAGATTCCAGACCAGCATTTTCTTAAGAGAGGATATTAAACCTTTGTAAAAATATACTTTGATGATTTCATACACTACCTACTCATGAACTAGGTGCGTCAATGAACAGTGCTTTATCAACGGTTCTGACAAATGGAATGCATCTTACATAATATCCACTTCAATAAATAACAACCTCATTGAAATTACTAACATAAGAAATCAGTATCTCCTTGTGAAAAAACAAATAATTCATTATATTCATATAACCAACCGATATTACATATAATAATAAAACAATTGAGAGTGCTTAAACTAGTGGTAACAATAACATTTTTAACGTTTGTTCCTATCGATTTGATTGAGTTTCCTATTACCATTTTACAATGATTGTGATGATACATATACTAACGTGTGAGAAGGGCAAGCGGTGTCATGATACATAAAACGCGAAATCCATCACATGCTCGACAAAGCCGAGACATACAATATTATAATGTAAGAGAATAAATAATAATAAATTAAAATCCAACGAAAATGTAATTATCTAATATCATGACCACAAACATTGAGCATTTTAATGAGTAAAAAAGCAATAAAACGACAACTATTAAATGAGCAACTAAAGGCCACGCACACCTTGAATTGACTAATAACTCGAATGTCGCAATGGAGTGTTCGCACACTTGAAAAACAATTGACGATCATAGTGAAATAATAGAGCAACGCCATGTTGACACAATAATTGACAAAATTAACTGAAACAACAGTATCTTTCAACAAGGTTTCGTAAACCTACACAAACTGGTCGCATTATACTTATTATGTTATAATATAATAATAATACGTATACGCATATAATAACAAAGAGATATATTATGTACATCAGATGAAAGTATCGGGATGTTAAATAACGTTAGAATTTTTGACGCTTCTGGCGCTTAGAATTGATTCGCACGCGTTTGGATTTTAATTGGACTTGCACAATGTTGCCGCTTTAAATATGGAAATCAGAGTTACTTAATGCTATAAATCATTTTCAAATATGGACGTTAACAAGAGGACAAAAGATGCAGTCGGCGCTCCGAGGGCTAGAGGGCTGCCCGCGTGATCGAGAGACCGGACTATATTTACTACCATTTATTGTGGTTTGGAGGGTATTTCCGAAGAGGACCAAAATCATTTCTTACTCCTAGTGGATGTTCACACTGGCCGGTTGTTGCTAATTTTTAGGACACAAGTAAAGTTAAAAAGTTGTATGGCAATTTAAACAATTTCTTAAAGAACTGCATTTATAAATGCTTGCGTTTAGTCAAATACCAGCTTAGCCGTACAATTTCCATAATAATATAAAGCTACAGTCAATATTAACCGTCAATCTCAGTGGAAGAGTTCAATTTGTGACAACGATGAGTTATTTATAAAGCGTTTTGAATATTTACAAGATCGTATGGTAATTAGATGGCCAAGCTGGGAGACCGTTTTAAATTATACAACACGTGACGGTAGACGTGTCATTTTCTAAGTTAAATACTATATACACGTAGCTGGGCAAGACGATTTTGTAAAACGAAAAAATATCCATCTTTGAATGGATGGATTCCTTAGAAGCGAAGGGACGATGCTGGACTAACAAGTCACTGACCTAACGTGTTGTAATTGTTTTTAAAGGCAAATAGTCTTTTAAATTGACTTTTAAATTGTTGTTCACGGCAATCAGGCAATGTCGAATATTGACCCCCGAACAATAAGAAATAGTAAAATAATTCAGTAATCCATATAAGCAAATTTAATTTGGACAACAATAAGATTAGACGGCAGTTACGTTCGAATGGAATAAAACGTGGACGAAAAAATACTAAATACTGGACTATATACGTAGATAATATTTAGATTTTCTAGTTATATATTTACAAAAGTTATTTACACCAATCAAAAATCATATTACCTTAACCCGAGTGACGTAATAACCATAATTTATGGTTGCCATAAGACAAAAGTTATGTACATAATAATAACATTGGTCTCATTTTTTTATGAAATAAATGTTTGTAGGATGTTTTGAAAGGCAATCCTAACCTATAATAATCTCTGTTTTTAGGATATGCTTTTAAAAACTGATTAGATATTATTGACTCCGCAGTATCGCATGCATGAGTAATAGAGCTTAAATATCGACAGTGAGTAGTTTTGAGTGGTCAGGTTTATGAATAAATTAAGTAAATGTATACGCATAATCGAAGATATTGAGTGCAAAATCATATTTAACACAATTCCGAGAATATATACATATAATTGAAGAAATAGTTATTGGGGCAAAAAAATACAAATATACAATACCAAATAACACACTAAGGGTATTAAAAATATACTATTACTCAGATTAAGTATTATAATATTTATTAATTCAGCATGATATTCATAATTGGTATTTTGTGTAAATTGTCAAACTGGGTATGTTTTACATCCGCATGATTAAGGTCTCGCATTGGATTTCGGCGGAGAAGCTGGATTATTCTTATTTATTCTTGCCACATGTTCCGGGACAGTAAAGCGCTACCATCACACGGGAAACGTTTAGACGCGCGACTTTACATTTCTGTAAGTTTCGTAGCACGAAATAGACTGGAGGTATAGAGAGTCACGAGAACGCGCACCTAAACAGTATCCCTCGTGCCCGGGCCTCAACTGTCGACGTATTCGGAAACTGCGTAAACCTTAACCACACACTAGTTGCAGAGTGCTCGTCTAGTTTGCAGACAAGCAACGTGGATTGAATGTTTTTAATAATTTAAACGTGAATGAAAATTGAACGTGATAATTTATTAAATTTGATTGCTAAGACTATAAAAATATTCATAAAACCATAAATGATATAATTATGCATTTAGTCCACACTATTACGAATCTGCAAATGATCATGGCACTGCATTATAATAGATCCATTGCTTCAAATACACGACCAAGGTTTTATTCGATCAGATAATTCCAAGCACGAAGCTTGCGGACTGATTAAAATTATGGCTTACCGTTAACACAGACTCAAAGTTGTCTTAGACGAAACATTTTAATATGTACATTAAGGTATGGTCCGATACGCGCTAATGGCACACCCGTTCCCAGCATACACCACTCTAACAAGGCACGGTAGGGAGTTGCGGAAGTGATTCGGGTCGGCGAGCTTGCACCGCGCGGCCGGCTGCTCGAGTCTTCACCTTCGAGTCTCGGGATAACTGTCACTGTTCGGGGGCACTGACACGTACAAAACTTAGATGCTATAAGTATATGTATATAGATTGTCCTGTGAGTTTCGCGTCGGTCGTTGTGTTGTTAGTGCTATAGGCAGCGAGCGGCGGGCGGCGAGTAACTTAGGTGTCAGTACGCTTGCGTCGTGCTCGCGGTTGAAACGCGCTCCGACTTCAGGTTACGCTGTTGAACAAAAAGTTATCATTAGCATGTAATAAGCCGGAGAGGGAATGCTACACTATAAACTGTGCTACGAATATAGTCAATGTTGATTATATTCACTTACTGGAAGGTCCTTTAACCGTGTGACAGACTTGAAAATCAATTTAAAGCATACGTTAGGAATCGTCTTATACACACTACTTTTTGTATAAACATTGTAAAACCGACCTTTAGGCCCGTAATTCTTTTAGGAAAATGTAGTTGACATTTTCACAGCATTTATATAGAGATTCGACACAATAAAAATAAAGGTTAAAGGCGTTACACATCTATCTATACACTAGATTTTATGAGATAAAACTGATCTTGACCGAGATACCAGTCTCAAGCTGTGTCAAAAATTACAATTTTGTATGGCTTGACGTTTACTTTGACGTACCTTGAGACGGGGATCACAGCCAACATCAGTTTATTAATACGGTCCTAAATCTTCCTGCAATCCCATAGGACTACATAATTACAATTTACGAATAAAAAACTCGATTATCAAAAGTTAACTAGTTATAAAGCTTGTATCTCACCAGCTGGTCGTATTGCTGCACCATCCGCTTGATGTGCGTCAGCTTGCGGTGCAGGTAGTTGACGCGGCGCTTCTCGGCTTGGTAAGACGCGTCGTTGCGCACGCGCCGGTACTCCTCCACGATGCGCTGCTCTATGCTCTGCAACAATCACGCTACCCGTCAATATTACTGACATAGACCACACGAGATCAGGGATAGTTATCTAACATTTTTTGGCAATATTATTGTGTCATTATCATTAATTAGAAAGATGAAACAGTTGTCAGTAAACACTGCAACCGCTAGTTCTGTTGCGGTACATCCTTACTAATATTATAAATACGGAAATGTGTTTGTTTGTTTATTCAGTCTCCACGGATCAACAGTTCAGTTCAGGACAGTTCTCGGGAGAATAACGATAACAACTTCTTCGCGGACGAAGTTGCGGGCAAAAGCTAGTCTGCCAACGAGTACAAATGACTGCTTTCCGAGTCCATTTTCTTTGTGGTTAGTGGGAATTAGTGAGTTGTTGGTTGGTTATAGTGGTAGCGGTGTACACGTGTGGTCGTGCAGCTGGTGCGTACCTGGTGGTGCGGCGAGTGCGGCTGCGCGCGCTTGAGCTGCTGCTCGAGCTGCGTGAAGAGCGTCGCGACCCGCGCCACGCGCCCGTACAGCGACTGGTACTCCGTGTACAGCTCGGCGAACTCGTTCTTGTACGCGCGCCGCGTGCCAGAACTCGTTATCGGCGGATATTGCCTGAAACATATATCCACGTTAGCGACATGTTTCACTTAGCTAGTTGATAAATATGCTTACAAGTCTCCACTGTCAGACAAGAAGACAAGAATCGACATAATGAGGTCTGGTGCCTCCCGCATCCATAATATCTTGCAAAACTTTTTCAAATACAGACGTGTGCCATTACACTAGACACTGAACTTTGAACAAAATTGCTTGTCACCTTGCAGCTTTCTAAGAACTTGTTTTGAATTACGTACCCAACAATTTTCTCCAGCGTTCATTTCCGATGATTAAATTTAATGACTCCTAACGTACTAGAAATGATTCAAATCGCCGAGAGCGGCGGACGCGGGAGTATAAGCATGCACCTGCTCTTTAACACTGCCATCTAATATGATTACCTTTCAATCTCTTCCAAATCAGTCATGTTGTCATCGGGCACCGACGTTAACTCAGTAATTTCTAAAGGTTCCGTATTTGTGATGTCTTTTTCTGTAAAAAGCAACAACAAGAGTGTTATTTTCAATTTAAAATACACAGAGGAATCGCGGCCAAAACAATGCAATAGAAACAAATGGGAATCTAAATTTGAACTTAAATCGAGGTTTATACTCCGTTTTCTGATCTAGAATAAATAAATATCAGGGGTAAATCTCACACAAGTTGACGCAGTCCCAAACTAAGCTCTAGGCTTGTACAAGGTGGGCCAAAAGAAATCACCCTATTGGAAGATGCTCTCATTTTTGCAAAGTCGCCAATGTCAAATCTGTTTTGACATTTGTGGACTTGACAGATGCAAAATACAAGTGAACAACATCGGATGACTTCTTTTGGCCCACCTTGTACTATGGGTACTAGACAAAAGGTAAACATACTTATATAGAGAAATACATACTTAAATTACATAGAAAACATCCATGACTCAGGAACAAATACTCGCGCTCATCACACAAATATTTGCCCATACCGGGATTCGAACCCGGGCCCGCTAGCTTCGTAGGCAGGGTCACTAAACCGCGTCGTCAATTGGATAAGGTTTTACTATGTGTATACAAAATGAATCTAATTTCTAGTGTCATTATACTAGGAGGAAACTTCTGTATTAAAAATAAACCTTCATGTTAATCACAACTGTTTACATAAATAAAATAAAAACATATATATCTATGTTTGTTCCCGGCGGTTTCAAAATTACTGAATTAATAATTTTAATGATTTTTTCGTTAATACCTCTAGGAGAATACAGGGAAGGTTTAAAGGCAAAAAAAAAATATTTAGCGTGCGTAAACGTGGAAAATAAACGTACCTGTGATACTATTAGTTTGCTCTACTGGGGGACTACTTCTAAAGCCGTTCGCCTTCACAGGACTCGGGCAAATTTCCTTAACTGTGTTAAACGTGAGGGTATAGCCGTTATCCTTTTTGACTGAAATAAAAAAACATCGTCCAATTAATGTTTACAAATATGCACGAATTATTGTTTCATCTTTTGTGAAAAATATTCTAGAAAAGGTTATACGCTGACATTTGTTTTTGTTAATAAATAAGCTTTGCCATGCTATCAAGTGAACTACAGTATTAAGGTAAGTGAGGTGTTTATGTTGTTCCTTTGGTACTAAATAATGACGCAACAATTTATAGCAAGATAAGACCAATTTAGAAAATTGAAAGTCGCCGTGTCTTATCACGTTTTACGCACAAAAACAGGTTATTTAATTAACCAGCCCGTACAATCGCGCACTTTAATGTCTCACGTTGATGTCGTTAACATTTTACTTGTTATTCGAGCATTAACATTAGCTATATCTATCCTCATATTGAGCATACCCAGCTTTTTAACTTATTTAGACTTAAATGCTAACGGAAAAGCAAATATATCCCAATTTAATTTAAAGTACACTGTGTGTTTTGATATATTAGTCCATGGCACCGCAACTCAACAAGTACGTTTCAAGCATTTGCATCATTATCACACGCGTCACACATCAAAATATGTTACGTCGTAAGTTCTGTTTATCTCGGAATTTTTTTAGGATAAAAAACAAAACTAAATAACACTATTTCATTTAGAGTTCGTAAAATCGACGCTTTTCGTCGATCGGGACTTTTAAAAGACTAAACAATACTGTTACGTATTTTAAAATAGTCTCGCAGAATGCAGACTTTGAAATAGATTGTAGTTTCCAAAAACTTAGTAAAAATGGATAACCGTCCGTTAGAAAGTTTTCACTATGCGGGCAATTAAGGCATGGCAAGGTATGAATTTAGTGGGCAGGTGTGGTAAAATAGTATAGTTATGGGTACCGACCGTTGGTCCGGTCGTCCTCGTTGTCGGAGGCGTGGCGCTCGCCGGAGGAGGCGCCGGAGCTGCCGGTGGCGTAGCCCGAGGAGGGCGGGCTGGGGCGGCGGTAGTGCGAGATGCGCTGCTTCTTGCCCGGCGGCTCCTCCGCGCCCGGCGCCGCGCCCGCGCCCGCGCCCGCGCGCTTGCCGCCCGGCGACGCGCGCGGCGACAGCGAGTTGGTCGAGTCGCTGCTCACAGGCGGTGTTAGATTTTGAGGTTTCCGCCTGCCGAATTAAATAGACCGTTAGCGGTTACCTTATACGTAGGCAAAGGTTGGGGTGTTGTTTGGAATTAAAATGATGCTACCATCCAATGGTATCCGACTTCGTGAAGCAAAAAGAAGGGTAATGTGGTTAACGGTATATGTATGTATGCATGTTGAAAATCGGATGTTCCACTCTAGCTCCTAAACTATTGGACCGATTTTAATAAATGGGGTTTTATATGATTCGTCAAGAACGTGCGAGTGTCGTAGGCTATAAAAAGTTGTAAGGGTGCGTCATACTAGTCGCCAGTCGGGTTTTAGTTTTTGAATTAAGGTTAGGTTAGTTATTACTCAAAATTTGATACATAATGTGTGTTGAAAATATTGTAATTCCATCTGTCAACGTGTCAAACTTTTTTTACAAGTTATCAAAACAAATGAAGCTAACGGTCTCGGGGTTGATTGGCAAATATTTGTGTTGTAATAACGAATATTTGTTCCTAACTCTTGACAGCTTTCTATTTATGTATTTATATTAAGTATGTATGTATGTTGCTGTGTAGTCCCCATAGTAAAAATCTACAGCTTCTAATATTGTTCGTGTTTTGTTTCCTTTCCTTCTATCTACAATCAGTCGCCGGACAGAACATTTGAATCAGAGTAGAGGTTTGTAGACGCGGTTTTTTCGTATCGGAGTAAAATTCCAAGCCACAGTAAATTTATAGGAGCTGTGTCGTGTTTCGCCAACCGTGCATAATCGATTAGGTATTAAACTAGACTGCTTATACGATGTAATAAACATAGCAACACCCGTTTAAACGACACATCAAAATGCATGCGTTGTAAATATTATGGTTGATCTTTTAGTCTTTAAACAATGAAGTTTTCCGTTACGCGAGAAAAGTTTATTCTAGAAATCTTATATCATTAATCGTTCCGCTCTCCCACTCTTTGCATAGATAATTGTAAAATATAGATAGCATTGAACGATCGAGTTGCACTTTATACGTAGAATCAGCCTGTTATATTCGACTTCTGTAAAGGTCACGATTTTACCGCACTGTCGCTTTATCTATCGACCTCGGTGAACGCGCTTATACAAGGTTACATTTTGTTATATACATGCAAATAAAGAATGCGACCTGTACATTCATTTACCGTGTTCTGAGTACAACACAAATGTACGAATCAACAGCATTTTTTTTAAACCGTATTTTGTTAATTATTTTTACGTCTGTTGTTTCAATGTGTATTTTTTCCATTTAGCATTTAGATTAACAAGGCTCAAGCATTTACAATGCATCTTAACACACATTTGAGGTGTAGCTCCACGTCAGTAGCTATTGTTTTGTTTAGGGAAAACCCATAAGGTTGAATTATTTGGACGGGTTTGGACGAGCTCGGGTGCCGTGCTGGAGACACAGACCTCTTGAGTATACGTTTCTCCTCCTCGGTATAGAAGGGCCACTCCTCGTTGACGTCGTTCCACATGTGCCTACGTAAGTGGTAACAGTTGTCCTTGAGCGTGCCTATTTGCGGCAGGATCTTGTTCACCACACCGCGTTCCTTCTCCTTGATTCCCTCTGTAATGTTATGCCTAGTGTTAAAACTTGATTCTGTGGTGCCTTGACACAACTCAATGAAAATTTCACGCAAGCGTGTAAAAATGACAAGGAAATACTTTTGTCCGATGTGAAATTATCATTGCATTGAGTAATTTTGGAGTTAAGAAGGATTGAACACGTACCTTGATTAAGCCTCGCATACAGCTCGGGTTTTTTGAAGGATTTCAATGCTAATAACTGTATAAGTCTTTCTCTGAAAAGAAAGAAAAAGATAAATTATATTTTGGAATTATCAACAAAATTATCTTTCGAATGAACACATTTGTCGTCGTCGTCAATAAACGATTAGTCGATTTGATAGTGTGTAACATAACGGACCGGTGGAGCGACATGATTTTAGTTAGAAAGAGATAGTCGATTGGCTTGAAAGTGACACGTCACTTTACACCTCTGGGAATTCAACAGTTCCTGACTGAAAAGCGATAATCCAATCTTACCCGGATGAAATCTTGGGAAAAAGCTACAAATTACTACAGGTATAAGAGCCGAGATTCAGCGTAAAATACAGTATTACTCATGAAGTTGTAATATGAACATAAACTCGGTAAACCCATTTGTTTTCCTGCAATTGTCATCTTTGATGAGAATAACACGTTACAGTTGACGTATGAATAAATAAAATGATGACGAAGAAAATAAAAGTTAAAATAAAAACATAATGAAACTAATTTTGATCGAATGTCATTCAATTAAGTTACTACTCGTATAGCGCGTGCTACACGGCTTCAAACAACGGTTTAAAACCGTGTAGACAGTGGTTTTAAACCAAATTTCGCATGACCTTAAACGCCCTTGGCAGATGTCAAACAAATGGGCTTGTTTGAAACCGTGTTAACAGCTTGTTTCTACCAAGGTCACTTGGTTTAAAACCGTGTAGCACGCGCATCAGATGACAATCTCAATAACTAAATAATTGAATGACTCTTCGTTTGCCACGTGAAGAGTTGCCATAAATGTTTCAATAATAACAAATCTCACAGCTTTGGCTATGAATAAGGTATAATAATAATAACCGTGTAAATTTCGGCTCGCGTGAAACAATGCATAACCAATAATGGGACTCGAAATTGACGTTATAATGGCCGTCCAAATATGACAAACTCGGACAATCCGCAACCAACTCGCTGATTACTGTAGCAATTAGCCAACTCCGTCATTGATGTATGTTACTGCTAGCGACGGCACAACACAATATATCGAATGGTATTTAATTACGCTAAGGTAATATTTCTGACTTTTCCTTAGTACCTATTTTAGAAGACATTACAAGTTGTAATAAGCTTAAGGAAGTGTTGGACTACGACTGAAGCGAGTCTTTGTGTTATAATGGCAAGCGGCCATTTATCCATATTTAGTAGGGGTACACGAAATGTATTGGTTTGCGTGGATGGCTACTTATATTATTAATCAAATTATTCACGAACGTTATTAAATATCATGACTAAAATAAAATAACTAATGGCACAAATTAATATCCGGTCGATATGAGTATTGGTAAACCCTAAAACCACAGTCTTATTTATGATAACAACAACTGCAAGATAATAATGCTGATACCGTCTATCAATCGCATATTGTTCATTTAAATATTGTTTCAAAATAAATTCATAATAAAACAGGCGTGAAAGTATGTATGTTCATAATAAAATAACAAACTTAACTGAAGGCTAGATTGATTGACACCTAGAATATTAATTTAGTTGGAAAGAACAACATGCTTATACACTAGGCTGTGATGATCATAATAATCGTCGCGGGACATGTTCAACTTCGATAAATATTTCTGCAAAATGCACTAAAACAAATGAATATTTACATGCTGTCGGATTACCGATGAGTTAAGAAACATAATCATGATATTAATAGCTTTGTAGTACTTTCGCGCGTGTGTAGGTAAGGTTCATAAAGTTGGACCTAATTAGGAAATAGTTAAGCGTAGTTAATTATAGGATACGTATCATAATATATAAATTTAAAATACATACGATTGGAATACATAAAGTTAAAATACCGAATATCAAAATATATTATAATGTATCAAAATATATAAAGTTATTTGACATAAGTTCTAAACTCATAAGATTGGAACGCACAATGGTCAAAATATATAATAGGTTCTAAACCCCGTGGTACATATGCTATGTTCAACTGACCAATAATTTCTATTTGAATATCAAATTTATTAAATTATTTGAAAACCTAAACCTACCTCATATTTAGGACACAAATTTTGAAAATTATTATACACGCACTGTCTGTGTTTTGATTGTTATTCCTTGTAAGTATTATTATATTTTCCGATGGTATACTTTTTGAACGTACGAATTGTGAACATATGCATTTAGTCAGTATTACTAACTTACTAAACGCGGCGCGGCATCGGTACGCTCGGTATATAATATGCCGTACCAATAGCTCACCGAGCTTTGAGGGACCGCGGCCATCAGTGTGTGTGCGTGCGTGTGTGTGTACAAAGATGAACAGTTGTCAGTGTAGTGACCGGTGGTCGGTACGCACTTGATGGACCGCCTGGTGAGGTCCGGGTTGGGCGGAGGCCTCTGCGGCTGGTGTGGGTGCGGCGGCTGGTGCGGCGGCGGCGCGTGCGGCTGGTGCGGGTGCGGCGCGGGCGGCGGCTGCGCGCGCGGCACGGGCGCAGGCGCGCGCTCCACTCGCTCCGGTCGCTCCGGTCGCTCGGGCCGCTCGGCCCGCTCCGGTCGCTCGGCCCGCTCGGGCCGCTCGGCTCGTTCCGGCCGCTCCGGCCTCTCGGGCCGCTCCGGCGCTGCCGGCCCGGACGAGTAAAGGGGATGAGACGAGCGAACTTTCACACGCCGACCGATGTCTGTCTGATTAGGCTTTATCACTCGGGTGCTGAAATTATAAGACGTTCATCTTAATACAAGACCCGGAACCGCATTTATCGTTGTAATGGGCGAACTGTGCGAGTAATTAACATGTGCGCTTTGTCATTAGATTTACATGATATGGTACGATTCCGTTGGACACAGATGCCAGTTACGATAAGGTAAATTGTAACGGGTGAGCTTTTCGCTATTGCTTCTGTAGCATTTCAATTACCGAGCTAGGTATGTAGATTAGTATTGGGAGTGATTAAAATAGATTGCATGTTTATTTTTCAAGTAGGTTTTCCTAGACAATTATTGTCATACAAGTCTAATCATTTAGGTGTTTGGTTAATTATTTAAAAGTTATATATTATCCTTAACAAAGACTGTGAGGATCTAAAAAAACACGTATAACGAGTACTTATCGAATTATTACCTTGTCTTGTCACGAAGACCCTTCAAGCACGTCATTAGCTAATAATTATATCATTACACTTATATCACGAAGCAATCAAATCACTTTAGTAATGACAGTTTATGCATTAGCAACAATTAACGGACATAAATATGGGAGCTTGCCAACTTTCACGTGTTAGACTGGTGGACTTGAAATAGATGAGGATGCTAGAGAAGTGGAATGAATGTGTCAACATTATTCTGAGGTATTAACTGATGGTTTGGCCGTGAAGTGAGTGTGTTACATATATAAAAGTGTGGGATGAGGTATGGGTGTACCATTTGCTCTGCTCGGCGGCCACGGTCCTCGCCATGCGGTCCTTGGTCGCCTCGTACGAGTCGTCGTTGGCGTGAACGCGCATCCTGCGCGGCAGCGGCCCGCACGACTCCAGTCGCCGGGTCACGCCGCCACCCCTGACGCACTCAAACGAACCCTGACAACAAATATACAGTTTAATGACTAGTTCCACATAATAATAAAATACCTTTACACTCGCTCTGTTGTTAAACAATTGACGAAGAGTGAAACAGTCCCAAGTATAATATCTTACTTCACTATCATAGTTTAAAACAAAGTCGCTTCCCGCCGTCTGTCCCTTTGTATGTATGTACGCTTAGATCTTTCAAACTACGCTACTACGGATTTTATACGGTTTTCACCATCAGATAATTTTTCACGGAAGGTTTATGTATATAATATTACTCGGAGCGAAGAGAGGGCGGGTCGCTAGTATATTATAAATGTGAAACCGTATTTGTATATCTGTCCGTTTGACACGCTTTCACGACAGAACTATTAAACCGATTTTAATAAATACAGATAGTTTGAGCCTCGAAGAAGGATAGGACACATTGTATCCCAGGAATTTTAATAGTTACAGAGGGAATAACGACAAACGATCTCTACTTGGACAAACTCGCGGATGAAAACTCGTTAAAAATAATTGGCGGCATTAAATTTTATGACAAAAAATATATTTTTCCTGGGTCACCGTCTGCTAAGTGTTTGTAATGCAACACGAACGGCCCGCGCCTGAAATCGCACTTTCTAACGGCTATTGAGTAACATTCCCAGTACGTGCTTCGCGCCGGCGCATTCCGAATCACCATTATTATTATCATTTTTTGCTAATTCATAGCGCAATAAAAAAAACAAGCATTTGATACAGCATTTTCAAAGAGTATGTAATATCAATGATCATAAAAATACATTTAAAATGAATTAGGCAATCACTAGCACAGTCGTTAACGCCAACAACGTTAACAGTCTGGATGAGAATGTTACTAACTATCTCAAGATCTCAATTAGGTATACATTTTGATAAGACTTCAAGTGCTAAATATAATAAACGAAAGGCAACTACCTTAGCAAATGTAATAAAGTCAATGGATAATAAAATCGACAAGATTAGGCATATTAAATCGGCATCACATCATGTTATCGGCTGCGACCGTTCTGCGACCCACAAACCCAAGCGGAAAGCTTGCGTATTACAAAGGGGAGCCATAGAGAATATTAATCGGCCTCCGTCTTACCGGATCAGCTGTACTAGCCAAAGTACTGCGAGCCTAGTATTGTAGAACTTATTTGTAGTTTCGTGGAATCTTTACTGTATTATTTGTGTACTACATTTTGTTTGATAAATAGGGTCTTACTTTAGATAATATCTCTAAAAAACATGTTGGAATATTGAGAATTCTAACGGTGTTATTCTCGAATGATCAAGCGAATACTAGCATATCTTGCAATAATATGATTAAAAATGTCGATAGGACTTAACCATGGTAAGAATGGAGAGACAAATGAATATTAAAAACACCTGATTACAGATCGAAAATGACGTTAAACTATGCAAACTGAATCATTTCTCTAATGATTCAAGTTTCCACCTGGATAAACACTGAATTGCTTTTCACTATCGTCTGTTGGAAAATCTTCAAAAACAAGCATTAAAAAAGTAACATATGCATGACTTTCCTTTGGCCAAGTTAACGTATGAAATCTAACTTAATGTAAAGTTTGCCGTTTCGAATGTTATTACACGAAATACAGGAGTAGTAATGACGTAAACATACTCAAACAATATTTACTCGACCGTCAAACCAATCGTCTCTTATGGCGTACTACATTATGCAATTGAATGATATCATTTTAAATGTATATTCTGCTTAAATGGATAAATCATTTTGAGCCGATATTGATAGCAAGTTTATTGCGCCTAATAATCTTCAAGATATCTTTGCCATTTAATTACTCAAAATTATCAACACCCGTAGTATTAAAGCGATGTTTGTTTATAGCCAGTTACTGGTAGCAGTTCCCATATACTTCAAATGTTTAATACTTGTGGTAGTACCCTTTTACAGAGCATAGATGTAAATTAGTACCACTAACTTTCCGTTCAGTTAGTCACTGGGCTCTTTTCTTATAAGGTCGTAGGTACATTACTATACTGCCGAGATTCAAGTAAGTAAGATCAAAAGCACACAAATAAATGACATACCTGTGGACCCTCCATTTCTGCATTGCTATTCGTGCTGAAGTGAAACGTAGCTTCACCCGTCGGGCCATTGCTAGTGGCTGGTGCCGGAATGGAGATTTTCTGAAAACAAAACGACACCAAATGTTAATATAAATAAATAATATAAGTTATATTTAAAACCTTTTTAGCGAGACGGTAAAGAACCTCTAGAGAAGATGGTAAGGGAATGACAAATTGACTGTAATCTAAATAATATTCAGTCAATTATGCCCTGGAGCACTATCTTAAAAAAGTCGAGAGAGAAACTATGCGGTCGACTTTAACTAAGTACACCGTTATTTATTGGGCACGCACCATTTAATCATATGAATTTAAAAACACTATCTAGGTATATCATTACGAATGAGAACGCTTAGAAATTAAACATTGTATAATGTAGCATTATAAAAACGCAGACCAGAACTTGAGGCTTCTCGAATGTTCTCTAGCTTTTCAATAATTTATTTGATTTAAATGTTTTTTTTTCGTCAAGCATGTATAATAATGTACATAGCTTATCGTTTACGCGTACTTTAGTGTAACTTAGTTAATTGATTTAGCTTGCTTAATTTGAAGTAAATCACGTAAACCAGTACGGAATCGTAACTCCCGACTCAATAGGTCGCTTGCGATAACAAACACCTGCTGTTTGTGTGGACAATGAGAAGAATAGTAGACTCCCACGAGAAACCCACGGCAGGTCTTGTTGTAGAACCAAATAAGGGTGCCCTGGGCTTGTGGCGGCACGCTATTGCAATCATGCGCGTGCATGAGTCGGTGAGCAACGACTTTCAGCGCCTGGACTGGCAACGTCGCGGTTGCTCGATTAACGCATTGTTCCATTTCACGTACGGTTCATACACATTATATATTAAACAGAAGGAATCCAACCGCAGAGCAAAACTCACTCGGAAGTGGGACAACAATGTCATCTAAATACAACTGTACCGACGCGAAGAATCCGCTTAAGGAGGTCGTTCGAATTTGGCTTTACGGTTCGGTGGGTAGCGAATAAAAAGACAGGTTTTCATTCGTTACTTGTACAGAGCTACGTCCGATATTTTTTCATGTAAAAGCGATTCCAATGGAAAATGAAAGTGATCGATCATGATCACGGAACATTGGTATTGCAAAATAACAAGCCATTTAGTTGACCGCGCATGAAAATGAGTAATTTGACTTAAGATATTGAGTTTCAAATTATACGCTAGCTCGAAAAAAACCAAAATTAATGCGTACAGTCCTGGCTATCGTCGTCTAGTGACGACGCACACTCCTACATGCGTGGCCGCGAGCCACTTTAAGGTCGCGGCTGACGACGTACGATGTGTGCCAGCACCACAATGCCAGACAATTAACCTATTAAAGAGTGCGCCGCGAAGCGAACACCGTGCAATAACCCAAGAAGTCCCGCCGCTAAGGTGTTAATTGATACTCTCTAAATCATGACGTCAAACTACTTCCAAAATAGTATGTCGAACAGACATATTTAGCCCATTTAGTTATATTCGTAGATAATAGTTATGTGCTAGTTCCGCATTGATTTCCGCTCTACAGTCCTTGTTTAAATTGACTGAGCTAACTATGAAGGTAACTGGATAAAAAAATGCCATCAGTTCAAAACTGATGTGAATTCTGTTTGAATCATGAAAAACAATTCCATTGATATAAAGTCGCTAATCACCACAATATTTGTTTGACGTCGATCAAAACGCAAGTCGCGACTGATAAACACAAGACTGTGTACGAAGCTAATGAGGAAAAAACCCGCTACGAGCGGTGTGCGAGGGCACGCGGGGAGCGCGAGCCGCGGCTTTCTCTGCGGTACCACTGGCCGATATAAAGAGCGCGCCGCGATGGAATACTTTGGCATTCGGCGAACAGCCGTCTCGCCCGTACCATCTGCGCGCTCATGGTTTCTTCACTCTCCTGCTTGTTGCATTTTCATTTTTGGTATTGTCGCTAATATAACAAAACAATTGATTAGATATATATTTATGGGTAATGAGCGCAATGCATCTGCATACTGTATTATGTCAAGGTCGTTGGTTTAGTTATTTGTATTCTAGCGAAGGTCGTTTGATTGTACGCTTCGGTTAGGCTGGAAAATACAAGGAAATCCATCATCCGTTTTTCAAGGTATTCGAATGCCTCGGTCGCTTCATACCGTTTTCCTTAGACGTCGTGTTTGTTGTCCCAGAGCATGATCTGTTTGCTTGCACCATTCACTTTATTACAAAGAGATGTTTGTAGCAATTTTATGCTTCATCTGAGGGGGTATCTTTATTGTCCATAGGCTCCATGGATACCTAATTTCCCAGTGCGCGACAAGCGGTACACGGAGTTGCAAAGTGAGAGGCCGTCACAACCGGACCGGTTCGGCTCCTCGATCGGTGAGATATACCGAGCAACAAACAATTCTACGCTTTAGACTAGTTCCAGCGTTGGTTGCCCGAATTATGACACCAACGGCAAGCCTATTTGCCCAATACAAGTACAAATACGTACTAAAATTTGACAAGACACCCGGACGCAAATAAGTTAAATGTTCCAGCCTTATGATAACGCGTTCAATCTGTTGACGTAACGCCGTAGAAGTGATGCGGGGCGCGCGTAGTAAATTCGACTCTAGACACAATAGACCGTGAATACAAAATGAGTATTAACATACTGACCGACGTCATCGGCGACGATAATATGGTTCACTTTAACACGATTCGTAGCGGGTAGCGGGAAATCCACGCGGACGGGATGTGATCGTTTCAACGTATTTGCTTGCGTCTTGTTATTTTCTTACTTTAACCTATTATAATTTATATTTAAGTACATTATGTATGTGATAGCCTAGTCATTTAAACAACAAAAAACAAGCAACGTATAAGTTTGATATAACACATATAAATCATAAATACCGTGATATATACAATGTTTTAGTAACATACATAACCAAGATAAAGAAACAGTAGAATCATGTATCAGAATCCAAACAAAGGTGCCCGTCATTATAATGGCACCTATATCAATACAATATTAATTAGAAGATTAACAGTATTAAGCGGATCAAGGCAAGCCATTAAAATCACATTGACATATTAATTTTAATATCGCTAGTGCTACAAAATCCAAGTAGGTAAGCAAATTTGGCAAACCATATGTAGAGAAAATTTACTAACGGTAGTCCCTGGTCACTTTCATCGCGAAGTGAGTGGCCAGTTATTCGTGAGGTTTCTACGATACTATTTGCATATTCGCCGACTTTCTAATGGACGATGTGGCCACGCTTGTCGCAATCGTCGGCGGCGGTGAGGTAACGATTCATTTAATTATATGTGAAAAATAAAACAATATCCCAACCACGCGCGTTGTTGCCAGTGAAGTGCGCCCACTCATCTTACTTGAATTCAACACGAGCCTCGCTCTCTTATTGGCTGGTGCGAATCTTAAAGCGTGACGCTCGAACCAGAATACCTTGCCTTCACATTTCTTCGTTCACATTTAAACAAAGAACATCGCGAATTACAGACTCCGTCAACTTTCTCGGTACAAACTAAGAATCGAAAGATGTGATCCAACTAAAGCTATAACAATATCAAACCCTTAGAAAAAGCTTTACTCAATTTTTAACCAAACTTTGTAAAGTTATGTAGAATAGATTTTCGGATTAACAATCGCAAGCGTTTTAATCGCAAAATATTTAAATAAAAACAGCGCAAATGACTTCAAACTTGCAGATGTACTTGTGCAAGAAAAAGTTGGCATAGTTTTTTGTGGTTCGAGTGGCTATCAGGCCAGTCGGCAAGGATTCATTCTTGGGCCGTTCTCCTTCGCGGCTGCCGCTTGCGACCTTCCGTCAGAGGAGGGGCGCCTCTCACCGACGACGTGACTGCAACCACGGCCTTACGTCGCGATCGCGAGGCTGTATCGAAACAAAGTTACGACGCTCTTTCCAAAGCAGTTACTCAACGCCCGATAGGAGTTCCGTCGATACATACCTGCCCCGCTCGACATAACCACGGGCATACCACGTGATTGACTTGCGTAATAAATATTGCCGGCACACCTTTGATACAAAGCAAAATATATAGAAATCTTTCATAATTGAGATTCGACAATGTCGAAACGTGCTTGCGAGAATTTCATGATAATCGAAATAGTACGCTGCCAATTTATAGTCACATAATAAGACTTCAAAATTAGGAAAATATACCTTTTTTCTGTGAAACTTAGAGCCAGAACAAACTAATGGCGGTACGATCACTTAATTTCGGAGTTCTTTGACCAGCTGTGTAACACGTTCAAATTATTCATATCAATTATGTTCCACTATTTAGTAGATCTTAACATTTTTCAATAATGTTTATTTATCAACAATGCCTAATACTTTTGTTGATTTCGTTTTTGAAACAATAGTAAGTAAAAGGCAAATGGATGTTCTCACTAAACCGGAGCCATTGTGCATTCATTCAGCATTACTTTTACTAACTAACCGAGAAATAATTACACCATTGTTAGTATAACCTGCAAGTGTGCCACCAAACCGATCGTGTCAGTAATTTTCAGGGGTGATGATTGTAAATTGTTGTACCGGATCTGGCTCTGATCTGATCTGGATCTGTTTAAATCCAAAAACAAGAATGGTAGCAGGTAGAGCTTGTTTCCTTTTAGCTTGTTGTGTAAGACCAAAGTATATCTGTTAAATATCTCCTATCAGTAAATACTTGAAGAATTATCAGTTAAGCACGTAGGTAATTGCCATGACAAAATAGTTGACAAAATTACGATATTTCAATACAGTATCCGATAGCTGATTCACTTTTCCCTGTGATCCGTCAAGGTAGAGCGCGAGGCGACTGGCGGTGCAGTATAAGACGAACTAATGACGCTACTAGACATTGTGACAAGTATTTAGATCAAGGTGCGAGACACGCGTTCGAGAGTCGAGATCGGATCCGTGGAATTTTTGCCGAAGATCACGCTCACGATCATGTTTGATCGGTGCATAATTTATTATCAAATCAATGCGGGCTATGCAGGATGCATGAGCAGTAAAATAGTTTGTATAGATCAGACACAATTCCCAATTAAAGATAGAAAGATATACTGATTGCGTGAAAACCGCAGAGTTAAAGTAATGAAGGTTAGGAAGTCTAATTGTTTCAGCATTTCGCTTTCAGCGTGAATATTGGAAATGGGAACAATTTGCTTGCGTAGATTTGGCGCCGCCGCGACGTGACGCCGGCCACGCCTCCGTCGCTATGGGTGTATATTACTTCTGGGTACCCGGCCTATAGTAACTACTGAAAATGAGAGACAAAGCTGTATTTTAAAATTTTATAATTATGAATTAAATTAAACTGTAATGAAATATTAATGTAGTCTAGATGCGCACTTCTAAACAAAGGTATTTTGAGTCGGATGAAGAAATAAAATGAGGTCAGATTGTAAGGAAATATTTACGCATATTACGCTTTTTTTTCTTATTATAGAATAGAATAGAAACACGTTTATTATATTTAATATATTAGAATTCGAAAATTCTAATCGAGAGATAACGCACACGTTATATTATATTAAAAACTGAAGGATAAAATGAAACATACAATTTGGAACATGAAGATAATGCAGTAAAAAAGTATCGCAAAATTGCGGTAATAAAAGAACTTGAAAATAATAAAATTTAATAAGTACCTATTGATAGATCGATCACTATAGGTACTCAACAGTAGTTGGAAGGGCGTGCCATGTAATTTAAAACAATCAATAGGATATGTAAATCTGAAAAAGACTCGACTGTTTTACATAATTGCTTTATTCAGGCGGATGACAACCGTGTCGGTAGAGGTTAGTAAATAAATCTGCTAGCTGTCAATGATATTGCCAGACTGAATGTTCGACTGCCAAAGGCAAACAACGTCGGAGCGCAACACACACAATAAAGCAGACAAATTGACTGCGAAACTACGCTCGGTGGCTGAATTCAATATGCCATCGCCGAGATGGGAACGTGTGTAGAGGTGCGCCCCTTATTGTTTCCAAGCGGATATTTCCAAACCAAGTTAACGGCTTTTTGACGAATACGTAGGTACAGAAATAGAGTTAGTTTAACATTTAACTATTTATTAAAACTTTAGTTTTTCGCGGTTATGTAAAAAAGATAAGTATTGAGTTAAAAGTTAAGTAGCTCAGACAATTCCTCCGTGTTAATATTATTGACTAATATCAAGGAGAACAGCATAATGTAACGAAATTTTGAATTTTTCTTGTACTAAATAGACTTATGCTAGAACTCCTGGTTACTGAATGTGCAAAAGCAATGCGATTTAATTTTTTTTTTATATTGCATTGTGTAAAGAGTAATCTTCAAATACCTACTATTTTTAGATTTATTGGTACGTTAAGAAATTCATGAAATGAAAATGATTTTATAATTGATCCCAAGAGCTAAATTACAGTATAAATGGTACTTATAATAAACAATTACAGTAATATAATATTATAGTCTATTTACTGTAATTTTTTATTATACTATTTTATACTGTAATTGATCGAGCGAGCGCGAAGCGTCTTCGTTTCAGCTCGGGCAAAAATGCTTTCATAAGTCCGGCTGTTCTCCTCTACAGGTCGCATTTCTCAATCGATTGTCGTGAAATTTTGTGAGCAGGTTCGATTTTCGAAATTTTTCAAAATGGCGGAGATATGGGGGGGTTTTTGCGATTACAATCTTATTTGCGGTATTGGCAAACTGACCGCGACCATGTCGATGTATGGGGATAACAGTTTTCCAACGGCAAAGTTAAGTTTGTCACGAGGTCTACAGCTCACAGAGCCAGGGACTGGAATCGCTCGATATTAAAGGGGTTTTCGATAGGGTATTTGATAAGACTTGTTTTTACAAACCCCAAGGATGCGCTAAGCCTATCGTCGATTTAGTCCAATGAAAGGGCAACCAAACGATACAGTTAATTCGACTAGCTAAGCGCTAACCCAATCCCAATACCCTATCATCTGTTACCCTTTTTAACCAAATAAATGATTTTGATTTTTGATTTTGAAACTTAATCGTACGGTTTTTATATCTACGCGCAAGTGTTTCGACTTGTTATTGCATTACATAACAATTGAATGGGTAGCGGCTAGACAGAGATCGCCAGAATGCGCAAAAAAGAGAGAGGCGATCAATAGTGTAATTAATACCCAGCTAATGCTAAGTGCTTATTAAATATTAAACTACCGCAACCCTAATGAACTTGGTAAGCTCTATGGAGGCGTTTAACTAGTTCAAAGGGGTTCCCCTAACGTTATGGTAACACAATCATAGGGTAACCACATCGTTTGGCTAACCAAATGATAGGCTAACTTATCCACTAGTTTAGCTCTTTGGATCAATTATAAAATAATTTTAATTTCATTACTCTCTTGACAGACTGTAACATATGGCGAAACATCGTACCAGAGTAACTATTCAAATTTAAACAGTAAATTGTAAATTGGTTTCCTATCGAAGCAACATCTACTTAAGTAGATTAACATTTAAGAAAAAATACGAGATATAATGCAAAATCACAAGGGGAAACTCATTAAAATAAGTTGTGCAAAAGCTGTTCAAGTTGTCGGCAACACGTTGCCCTTGGTCAATGTTAACCTTGCGACAGGCTGCCTGATACACTGAGTTACCTACTTCGATAATTATAATCGAATTAACACTTCATTTCTCCACTAAAAGAATACGCATATTGTTTAACATACAACCTGGTCCTGTAAAATGTATGACTTTAGAATGAAAATATCAAAATAATATAGAAACGCGGTGAAAACTTTAAAATACTAATCGGTTTGATGTTATGGGATTCACAACAATATTTGTCATGAAAAATATTGCACCAGATTTTCATAACTTTATAATATTTCAAGGCACATTGTTAGGAATTAAATTTGCCGCCATTTTAGAGGGTTAATTCATCATCATCATCATTATCAGCCCATACTAGTCCACTGCTGGACAAAGGCCTCTCCCAATGCACGTCAATGCTCCCGATCTTCAGCTTCTCTCATCCAACCTACACCGGCCAATCTGCGCATATCGTCACTCCATCTTGACACAGGGCGTCCCACACGACCTTTGCCGAGACGCGGTCTCCACTCCAGAACACGACGGCTCCAACGGTCGTCGGTTCAGCTTGCTAATTTGGCGGACTATGTCGGTTACTTTGGTTCTCTGTCGGATCACATAATTCCTAATGCGATCCTTCAGTGAGACTCCAAGCATAGTCCTTTACATAGCGCGCGCTGAGCGACTTTGAACTGGTGGATCAGTCGAGCCGTGAGTGTCCACGTTTCGGCCCCGTAGGTTTTGAGGAATGGAAGATGTAAAGACTCGGCAAAGCTTCTCAAATGCTGCTCAGCCTAGCTGAATTCTTCGTTTGGCCTCTCTCTCGAGGTTGTTTCTCCCTAATTGGAGCGTTTACCCTAAATAAACATATTCTTGGACAACCTCGAGAGACACACCATTAATAGCTATCGGTCCCGGATCAACGTGCTCGTTGAACATGATCTTGGTTTTGTGCAATTTCATCCGGAGACCGATGCGTTTCGAAGTAACTTTATTAAACTGAACATTATTTGTTTTCAGTAATTTTGTGCCTGGTTTAGTGGGTGACTTATTCAAACATATTAAGGTTTTTTAAAATGTGCCCAAAGCTACCTAATCTGCACTTTTATAACACTTAGTTCTTAGCGGCATATTTTCACTTTCATGTATGTCATCATCGTCCACTGACTTACGTAACAGATAATCTTTTGGAGGTGCAGCAGGATACAAGATTTAAGTAGAATAACTTTTTAGTGGTTATTATAAAATTCTGAACTGAATGTTACAAACCTTGAAGTGTTTTGAATCCACGAAGACGCGTTTTAAATTACACACAATACTACGTATTACACATATTTACGCAATCGTGCAACGTCAAATTAAGTGGCAGATTGAAAAACACTACCTACTCACTCCTTGAGATATTCGTTTTAAAACTTTGTATGGAAACGTCGAAATACTGTAGATTAAGCTAGTTAATTACATAACTCTGACTACAATACAACGCAGCTCAAGCTATCAAACAATAGGTTGAAAACAATATATTGTTATCAAGACCGGTTTCTTGTTCATTTGATTCCAATTTTGGGATTTGTAATACGCGTTAAGTTTTATTCTGGAGATTATATTGCTACAAAATTAGGTCGAAGTATTTATTTTAATTTGCTGACGTTTTTAATGTGGGTTCCAATTTCAGGAGAAATGCATAATACTTAACTTACTTAATAATAAAATGCGCACTGAACAGCAGCAATCAGCAGCTTGTAAAACAAACAATGTTAGTTTATGGAATAGTTAATAAGCCGAAGTGAATCTGGTATTTATTATTCGTAATTAGGATATTGTAAAAACTAAATAAAAACATATTTTTTGCGTTATGTTACGGTTCCGGTAGAAATAACAACTAAAAACGAGCAATAACGAATTGTATTTGTATTGTAGTGGTATCAAAAATTTAATATAGGCCTACGTTCGCTTCATGGGATTAGTCATACCGTCGCTGGAAAGCAATAATTCTGTAACCCGCACCACCCACCAAATTTTTTTTTTGCATATTTTTACTTAAATTGTTTTTTCTGCGTCGATTGGTCTATTTCTCGTGTTTCTTATTTGAAAAATAAAATTTACAGCATCAGTGAACTGAGGTGTTCAGATTATTAGAGAACAATGAAATGTTGTAACCCACTTAAAATCCGTTTTTTTTTGTCGATATGAGACTTACAGCAAAACAAGTTAAGAAACTTCCTCTCCGGAACATTGTACAGCGTTTTTGCCTTCCCAATTTTTCGAATTTTGGTATTAACAGCATTTCTTTTAATTTAATTTTAAATTGCACTGCTACATAAGGCAATTAAAATGTGTTTTTTTACTATTTCATAGCAGCTACAACATTTTAAAGTACGCGACTTTATGAGCACTTGATGTCGTCGCTAGCAATCAGTAATGCTGTCACCCGCAAAATCAACCTTTACCTACACTAAAGTCTTGCCGTAACAGGAAAGAACAGGTGTTTAAAACAAACCAAATTTGATAAAAATACCTTTATTCAGATACACATCTTTAAAAAAAGGAAAATTGACAAAATTAAGACATGCGTTTTTTATAATGTAAGAACAATAATCAACACAATTACCAAAATATTTATTAACCCTTATAGTGGCGATGTATATCACAATACATACCATAACATTCACTTTTTATATTTATTGTTGCTATTTTAGTTTTAAGTTTTAAAATAGAAAGAAGTTTGAACACCCGACTTTTCAATTTTTGCGACTTAAAGGGTTAAAGTTATATGTTGCGACATCATCATTAGAAAAATAACTAGACATTTTTTATATTAAAAATAAAAATAAGCATTTGTTTTCTATAATTTAAAATTTTCTTTAACCGACTTAAAAAGGAGGTTTTGTGTTTAATCCGTATGTATGTAGGTTTGTATGTGTATTTGTATGTACGTTTGTGTGTATGTTTTCATCTTCGCGTTTATCTCAAAAACTGTTGCACTGATTTGCAAAATTCCTTCAAAAAAGAGTAAGCTTGACATCAATCATAATTAAAATGAAGACTTGGAATTTTCTAATTATTCAAGAACAATAATTAACATAAAACTAAAACAACATCATTATGTTGGGACACAATTAGAATTACAAGAACTAAACTATACTTGTATCTAAATAAAGCTACATTACAAACAGAACAAAAACTTTTTATATAAATATAATTTATTTTACAATTTATTTAACAATATTAACATAACTTTAGTATTTTGGTTGGTGTTGATTATAGTTAATTTCCTTTTTTTATTTAAATATGGGTACCTACCTAGGTATCTGAATAAGGTACTTTTTTATTAAATGTGGTTTATTTTAAACGCCTAGCAAACAGCTTATTTGTACGTCCAACATTTCAAAATTACCTGTTTTTTTTACTAAATCCCGTTACAGGTATATACTTTAGTCTAAAAAATTTAAATCAGTAAGTATTTTTTGACCAAAAACGTTGTAAGTGGCTGTGATTTAGTTACAGCAATTTAAAACGCCCTTTCATTTCGTTTTTAAAAAACACCTTCATACATTTTCCTTATGGGTTACAGCATTTTCGGGTGAAATAAAAGAAAAATCCCCTTTAAACCCATTTTACATGAAATTTGAGTAATCAGTTAAACAAAAGAATTTATTTTAATAATATTATCAAAAGGGAATCAAAAAACCTCCAACCGTTTAGAAGTTATTAATTTTTTGATACAATACATAGCAAGAGACAGGTATTTTATACGGTAGACGGTATAAATAGGTTTTGGGGTGAAGGTCGTGTCGTACCAGATACAACATCAATGAAGTTAGGCTAGGTAAGAAAACTTTTATATTGACGATTTATGGCGACTGATATTTTTTTTAAGTTTTCTAATTACCTTCTATGTTTAGCTATATAAATATCGTTGGCCTGTATTGTCGAGTGTACGAGTAGTTAGATGTATAAGGTACCATTGTCCAGTTACCCGATGAAGTTCAGAACAACGCTGCAAGCGAGCGGTAACTTTTACCCGGCTTACGTAAGCTTGCCAGAAACAATTTATTGTAGGCTCCAATGCGAGCTTTCGTAATGTAAGCCAGACTGTTCATGCACTGCACTCTTTGTCAACTAGTCCTTCAGCAAAGATACCCAAAGATCAAAACTCATTTACCTGAAAATAAAATGCATATTTTCTTCAAAAATACGATGAACTGAGCTTACTGACAATTTTTCATAGTGTTTTTAACAAAACCATACTTGGTTTGGTTTTTTACTAGAAACGAGACAAAATAAAAATTTAGAAAAATAAAAAAAAACTATTGATTAATTAGGCGCTCATTGGTTACTTAAGAGAAAGCTAATCCGTGACTGATTCGAGTATATTTTTTTTACCTGACAGCTCTGACGGACATGACTTTAAAGTAAGAATGATACGGCACCAATGGGTCGTTGCGTAATGTTAACTTTTTGTCAGTCAAAGAAACTTGACTTACTTTTTGATTAGAAAAGTAACAGAGCCTCAGATTAATAATGCTTAAATTATAAAATTTCAACACAGACAACAAAAGATATAATATCCAAAATATGTTTTATGTGTTCAATAAACTCATTTATTTAACATTCAGTTGCATATTGTTGTGTATCCATTGACCTCTGATAACATCTCGGCTATGCAATTTTAAATACAAAATGTTTTTGTGAACGTAAGTGCCATACGACAAGATAAGTAAACTACCAGATCAAAATTATCATACTGATATTTTACAAATGATAATACGCTGATAAGGTCGTGATAGAATATTCATGTTAACTCCTAAAATTTGAATGATCACTGGCAAAATACTTTATTAGTAAGTAGTAAATTAAAGTGGTCATATAACGTCGCGCTCTTGCATTTACTGCTACGTTACATAATTTTGACAGTTCTAACCTGTTGAGCTTTACGTGGGCAATAATGCTAACAGTATAACGCTCGGTAATGATCAGTAGATAAACTGAATGTTTCTGCGCGACTGTTGTTAATTAAAGATTTTGTTGCTCAACATGTCACAGATATCTCTCACTTAGATACAACACACAAGTCACGGGGCAGCTTTACGCCTGACTGCATCCAAAGGAGATCATCATGTTTTTAATTTACTTAATAAAATTGTTATGATAATTATTTTGTAAAAGTGAAAAAAAATATTGAATTAAGTGTGCATTCTCAAACATAGAATCACAATCTCTTATTAATTAGCAAATTACAGAATTCAACAATAGGCAAACTGCTGACAATGTTTTCAAATGTTGTTATTACAACAATAGAGGGCATCTTTTGTTTCATTTCCAAGTGACTTCGGCAAGGCCGTGTGCGTGTACAGGAGGCCACTAGGCCAAACGTCGTATGCAGAAGGAATATGTAGAGATTAAAAATTCCAATCTTAATTAAGCAGCGATTCAAAGCGGTTTTATATTATTTGTAACACTACAGTGATAAATCAGCAACACCGGTAACTTTGATCCTCACTATTGGAATAAAAACTTGGAGAAATCACGGGTATAGGTATAATTCGTATTAGCGTTGAACGCACTTCCTCGTCAGGAATCAAACGAAAGCGGTATTAGCTATGTTTGATGGACGCGAGCACACGGCAGCTTTCCCTTCTTTAATGGAAAAACAACATTAAAACGACCGCGATACGGACAAAACTTGTAAGGCAAATGCGCTGAGCGTGGGATTCCGGCTTGACCACAAACCATTTGCAATGTCAAACAATTATTAAGATGTAAGAAACGGTAAACATGATTGTCAATTGTTTATCAATCGCCACACACGTATTTACACCGTATACAAAATATCGCTCTATCCTATTAGATTATTAGAAAAAATCGCTTCAATTGTAGCAGAAATCGGTCAACTTATCATAGGTCTGTTGAAACGGTCGCCAGCGTCCTTAATGGTCGAACGGTGCTTGCGTAAAGGCCGTTTGGCCAATTTGCCCGTCTTATTTTTTGGAAAGTCAATGTGATCCAATACCTCTATGTTAACTTAGTGATACAATGATTCAATCGCCCGGAGAATGTTTAGTGCGAAGAACGTACTAACTAACGAATAAACTTGAGTTTCTACAACAAAAAAAAATCATGTCAAAAAGTGAAAGTAAGAAGACGTAGACGAAATAACTAGTTACAACTCATATCTGTATTGGTAATAATATATATATTGTAAATTAGCTTCGAATAACTATTTTTGACAATGCGATTCCTACAACTTCGGCAATATCTATATCACTAATGTTATCTACTTACCACCTAATTCGAGAGTTAAAGTTAATTGACGATTTGATAACTGGCGAAACTACATATCTTTGAACAGTTTAAACTTCTAAAATATTGAAAATTAGTATGTAATGAGCAGCTTTTAGTATGTTTTAGGAATTTCATACATCTAAGTAAAGAAATTAACGCCACTATTACGCTAGTTTAGACTCTCCACACTAACGCCAGTTGGTTCCTCAATCAAATATATAGTTGTATTCATTTCGAATTAGTTAACCCCGAGACCCGAGAATATCGTAAGTTTTAGGTACTTTATCGCAATCAATGGATGATTCAGCGGGCACGGGCGAATAATCGAGCAAGTCACGCAGAAGACCAAAGTACCCTTGTTTAAGGATATAACCAATTAGACAAACAATCTGCTGCAATATTGCAGTTTAATATCCTAACATAAGAGATTAAACTTTAATGGAACTGCCGTGTGGTGTGTGAAATGGGGTTGTCGATTTCATAATAGCGTAATCGAAGATGCGTCATGTGCGGTGCGCGGTATGCGGCTGGAAGTGCGCGGGCGAGCTTTGTCCACCGGGTCCAGCGCAGCAAGTGCGCGGACAGCGCGAAGTGAAAGTGAACAGCGCGCACGTACGGCCGCAGCCCCAATAAGACGACACCGCCGTCCGCATACTTCAGCAATTACCACGAGGAAATCGGCACCGTTCCGCCGACTCGCTCCTGACACCCAGCTTATAAGTAGGTAAACAAACATTCACGCGTCATCATCGATGTCTCATTATGTCGCATGAAATGAAACACGTAAGAACAATTAAATAACTAAATAGTCTAAATACTACCTTATTTCTCAATTAGAAGTGAAGTCAATGGTAATTTGTTTACTTTGGATGCCCTTAATATGTGTACGTACCTACCTATATAATTAATATATACATGTCATTCACCTTCACGGGCATCAACTGAATGTATCCAGCATTGACCCCATGGCCAAACCAGTGTAAGTAACTAGCCGGCCTCAGAGCTGAGATGTCTGACTATAGGTAACCTTCTCTTACTATTTTGTTCCGGTTAGTAGATTGTGTCGGTAATCGTAATCAACAAGTAGCTCCGGACTGAATTCAGGTTTTATCTATACTTATTAAAATTACGAGTCGAGTTGATAGTTGTAGAAAAAAAGGAAGGACAGAGGAATCTAAGATAATGTCATATAACAGTTCCAGTAATATATTGAAGAAAAAGAAGAAGAATATGTTCAACATGATTTGGTATGGCTTGAAAGATAATACAAAGATATTACATATATCGGAGCAAAATATTACACTTATCACTTAGAACTTATCAGGCGCCACGTGGTGTTGTAGGCGGTTTTGAGACAATACATAAAATCCCTAAACAATAGACCTGTATTCAAGATCATTACGAAGTGGACGTAGTTACTGTATAGTTCGTCCTTGTGCCCAGTGTAAACACTATTGTTTGATCATGTGGCTGCACCCATTATGATCTGATAATGTAGTCTTGTCAGGCAGCTTGCCTTTGTTCCAATACCGACACCAAATAAAATGCATTTTAGATCGATTAATGTCAAAACGAATATATTCACTCAAACCGGATAGGTATATAATAATGGCTATACGCATAAAAACAAGTTCTGGCACAAATAATTTAACAAAACTATCAGATTGGCTATCAGATCGCGAAAATCCACGTATAGACAAATCTGTTAAAATACGAGGAACACATACGAGGATGACCTGGTCACAATGTCATGTACCAAATCCTCTGTAATTAAATAAAAAGGAAAAGAAAAATAGTAACAAGTGTTACTATTATGTGTCTGCGATTTGTATTCAATTATTTGTGAACACTTAAGGATATTTTTTAAGTAACTTCTAGGAGGTCGGTGGCTATTTTTAAAGAAACTGTAATGAACCCTTTTACAAGGATTGCACTAACGTCAGTGAAGGTATTATAGCGGCGGGCAGGACAACGACCTGGCCGGTGGCCGACTCGAATCGCATCCAACTTACGTGCTGATGGATGAACATTCAGTTTTGTAATACAGGACATTGGGTTCATTGTCCATTAGTGCCAGATGATTCATTTGATAATTCTGGAAACATTGCCGATAAATTTATTGCTATCTTCTTTATGTTATCTAGTATGGAATGAAAAACCAATCAAGACGAAAAACAATGCGAAATATTTTCTGATATGACGAAATAAGTGCACAACTTAAATGTTGTTTTATCATTAAATTTGGCCAAAATAGGAAATTTCCTTTTCCTATTTGGTTTTTATGTAAGACGTCAATGTTAAGGCACAGTATTTATCTAGTAAGGTAAATGTTATCTAAACGAAGTAGAGGAAACCATAAATGTATCGATATAAGTAGGTATAAATTTGTTTTTAGAATTTAATCAAAAATCAACCTGAAAAAAAATCCATCTTGAAATTGTGATTTGACGTATTAAATTTCTAGAATCACAATAATAGATTCTTTACAATAACTTGTCTTACACATAACGAGCTTTTAGCCAACTGAAGTGACGACTGCGAGGGACAATACTAATTGTAACAAATGCAAATATGGTAGCGAAACTAATTTCCAAAGTTCATTGTCGGACGTTAGCCGTTTTAAAAGAGTCAATATACAGTTAAGTGCTCAGTGATTTCAACGGTAGAAAAGGACGCAAGACGGTCGGACGGAGGGATCATCAGAATTAATAATTAAGCGCACTGGGACAATTTAGCACAGGTTCACGCGCAACAAAGCTGTCCGAGCGCCGCGGCAGACGAGAGGACAACGGCCGTAGGCGCACCTGGGAGGTGCAATCGCTTCGTGCCCGCTGTGACTGAAACGGTAGCTATTTTTACACCGTCCACTCTATCTTCTTTACTATTCTGGTCCACGACTCATTGAATTGTGGTTATAATGTGCAACTTGGATGCATGCCAGCGAGTTTCACACCTAAAGCCCCGATACTGAGATATTCGAAGAATTAAACGGTGGTAACTCGGTTCAAGGAAGAAGCATTTATCTTATTTAGTTTCTTAGAATTACTTGTGAAAAAATCACAAAGCCAAGGTTGAGCTTATTTCCGTAAAGCTTGTGAAGTTTTTAAAAGGTTATACGTATATAGTTCGAACTAAAGCATCGCAGGAATAGAACAATATTAAAAAAAATATGAAAAAATTGACACCCTGATTTTGACTTATTTAATACACACACCAGCGCCTCAATACTCAATGAGGATGCTCACATAGGCATTCAAGATGATGCAACGAGTACAGGTTAAGATGTGTGAAGACATGCAAAATAAGGTTTCTGGGGTCATTTACATACGAGTGTGGAGGACTTGCGACGAGCAACACGAGAAAAGATCACGTCAAACCGGCAAGCGAGTCGAGCAGTGGCAACAAGCAAACCGGTCGAAGGCGCCGGGCGTCGCGCGCGCCGGCGGCGCGGGGATCCACCGGGGATAATCAACTTGTAAACAATATTGCATTAGCTCCGCGTCTTGTCATTACAGACGAACTAATTGCAATCTGAAGTCTAGCCAAAATCAGGAAGCTCAGCGTCAAACGCCAGTAACGAGGCTAAATATTTTGACCACTAAAGCCGCTCGCTTAGACATACTCGTAAAATCAGATGCATTTATAGCACAAATTAATAGATAACTGTTGGTAACTTTAAGGGTAAAACGTTTCAAGATACCGACCGCAGCGACAACCGAGCAGCAAAATGAAATCGGCTAAGTGGGTCATCATATAATTTCGCAAGCGTATCGAGTGCCGCAAACGTTAACTGGTACGCTCGAGGCGAGTCAAGGCCTGCGTGCCAGCGAGGCCCCGCTGCTCCTGGCGCCGTGGTCTGTGCTTGCCTCCATCACTCTCATACGAGCTTCATATTCAGGGAGGTTACTCTTTTCATCATACAATATTCCCAGTATGTGAGACGGGACTACAGAAACAAACGAACCTATGTTCCGATTATGTCTTCTTGTTTTAAGAACAGTGGACATAATTAACATTCAAGAAATAGATACAAAATCTTGTGTGCCACATTTTGGGCGGCAGAGCAACATCCTTTGCGTTCAATAACTAAATGACTTAACAAAATAGATTCATATGATTTTAATAAAATCTGTGTCATACAACAATGGTCGTAATTTTGTTGGAGTTTATAAAACTAGGTATGAACGAGGTGTAATTTACAAGAATTGTAATAAATTGAGACTTACCCCTTCATTTCCGGGTAGGAACTGTATCGTAGGTTTTGCCAATTTATCCTGAAACAGAAAATAAATGTTATTAACATTATTAGAGGCACATACAGGCTAGGTAGGACATTAAAAAGGTAAGAAGAAAAATAAGGACAATCCGTTCAATAACAAACGCGTTTAATGTGCGCCAACGGTAATTCACACTCAAACGCAACATGCTCATACGACAAACCGTGAATCATAACATAACTATCAGTTACGTCGGTTCGTTACGCAAATTTTAATGTCTGAAAAATGACTTGCTTACGATCAGTTTTATCTATCACGTGCGGGTGTTTAGGACACATTCTCAAAGTATGTACAATTTTCTATCAAATTTCTCACATAGAGTCAATTTTATCAATTTTATTATATCAAAATGATATGATTTGGGCGTACATGGCGATGTAATTAATTGAATACATGTCCCACTAACTAAAGGTGGAACAGCATGAATAAACATCAATACACAGAGGTCATCAGGTGGAAGAGTATCGAGAACATACTAATGTTTACTTTTTAAGGTTCCGTACCCGAAGGGTGCCTAACCGGACCCTATTACTAAGCCTACGCTGTCCGTCCGTCCGTCCTCTAACTTTCATGAGCTGTATCTTTTGAACCGTAAATATGTGATATAACGGCGGATTGCCTAAAAAATAAAAACAAAAAGTAAAATAATAAGGGTAGTCCCCATACAAGAAACGTCAAGGGTCAAATTTGGTATGCTTGTAGAACAAACCCTATAGGAAAACAACAACTACTAAAAACCGGCCAAATGTGTACGGAACCCTAAGTGCGCGAGTACGACTCGCACTTGACCGGTATTTTTTTTAATATTATATCTAGATGCAGAAAAATGGCTTGCGTCTGTAAAGAGTTTGGATTGGAATATCTGTTACTCAATTAAGCATAAACAGCTTAACGAATTTTGATGAGTCTTATACATACTAGATAGTCGAAAGGTTGTAAACACCCATGTGTTTGTTACTACATGTTCTTTCCATGGGAAAAGAACATGTAGTGCCGAAGTGCGTTCAAAATCCCAAACAGAAACTAATGTTAATCCTTAAAAATTAAACTTTTAAATTTAATGAAACGTAAGTACGTAATTGGATGACAAGAAGCCACTTGTTGGGCAACTACTCAGTTTGGTCACAATAAGCAAGTGTCGGATAGTCGTGGCGTTGCGCAACTGGCGATGGTCGCAGGCGAGAAACATAACTAGGCTGGGCGGCAGCGTCGATGATGTAAACTTAAAAATTGCTTTACTTAACTCAATGTGAAATACAACGAGTTGCATCGCCGTCTAGACGGGAGGGGATGACCCGGAACTAGTGGCACGCGTGGCCGTGACTCTTCACAGGGCCCGTGTCACGGTACCATCTGTGACATGCGTAGGTAGCCCTGATACGCTGCTCTTAAAAGCCTTCATGCCATTAAGAGGATTGTGAGGTGACGGCTTTCCATACAAACGGCGATAACGTTTTCCACCCCTTAAATGTTAACCGATTTCGACTAATTTTTGATACTGTGTCAGTCGGAACAAAAACTATGTCCATACGTTCCGTTTTTTTCAATATTATTAATAAATTTCGATTTATTCCAGTTTTATTGTTTTCATACAAAAGTAATTTCGGCCATAATCTCTTTATATAACTAATCAATATTTAAAAAAACGAAACGTACGGACATAGTTTTTGTTCCGACTGACCACATATCAAAAATTGGTTGAATTCGGTTAACGTTTAGGGGGTGGAAAACGTTATCGCCGTTTGTATGAAAAGGCTAGATTTTGCAGATGGTTCACAGTCCTCTTAATAGTGCAAACTTTTTTTATGGCATGGTGAAGGCGAACGAGCATACAGACCAGCTGATGGTATTGGGCTCATCGGCCCATGGACATTTGCAATCTCAAGACAGGAAATGCGTTAATCCTACTATAATATTATAAATGCGAAAGTTTGTGTGTGTGTGTGTGTCTCTCTCTCTTTCACGCTGCAACGGCTGGACGGATTTGGATGAAATTTGGAATGGATATAGCTTATATCCTGGATTAACACATATGCTACTTTTCATCCCAGAAATCCCGCGGAAAACGCGATAAATTACTACTACGCGGACGGAGTCGCGGGCAAAAGCTAGTCCTACTAATATTATAAATGTGAAAGTTTGAATGGATGGATATTTGCTACTCAATCACGCCAGAACGGCTGAACGGATCTAGATGAAATTTGGCACAGAGATAGATTATAGCCTGGAATAGCACATAGGCTACTTTTTATCAGGAAAAATTGACAAGTCCCCGAGGGAGCAGCGATAAAAGAATTCTACGCGGACGGAGACGCGGGCAAATGCTAGCGGTATGATACTCGTATGCGTTATTTAACTTTAAAGATAGATAGAAAATCGGAACATAGCGATAAGCATCGCGCCGAAACAGTTGTGTTAGAAGTTTGTTTTCAATAACAATAAAAAAAAATAGGGTTCATTTCATATTGATATGTGGTGGGGTTTCCCCAGACCCTGACCTGGGATCTGAGCGACTAGCACATCTTGTATTTTCTCGCGTGTCGCTCAGTGCGTCTTTATCGTTACAGACAAGATAGAAAGGGAGATCCGAGCGTCAAACAAGTCGCGGACTACTTGTGCTAGCCGTCCTGATTTTACAAGGCCCACGACGCCCACGACTGGGTACTTTACCGGTTAAGTTTTTTTTTACCGTATTACCGTTGATACATGTGCAAATTGTGCAAATTATATTTGATGCCATAAATCCTACCATGGATCCTAATTCAGAATCCACGTATGACTTTACGAATCATGTAAACCATTACTTTAAATTGGACCTAAATAAAAAGCTCTGTCGACTCGATTTGCGAATGTCGAACCAGTTTCTAATATCAAGGTTGTATTGAAGAATTGATGAATTATATGTATTTCACAAGATAGCGACCCGCCTCCGACTACGCGACTCCGGGTACTATTATATACGTAAACCTTCTGTGAAAAAATATCTAACTGATGGTGAAAACCGCTTCAAAATCCGTTGCGTGGTTTAGGAGTTAGCGGATAAACAGATAGACGCGGATAGAGACTTTATTTTATACTATGTAAGGATTAAAAATTAAAATATGTGCTACTTTATATACGTATAGGCTGTTTCGCCGTATGACGGAACTGGTATAGATTAAGGGATTATACGTTTCTTCTGTATATTATTAAGCAATCCTTTAAAAAAAATCCGTATGGTGAGCAAAACCAGCTACCTATCTGTCTGCGTCACTAATTGTTGCCTTATCATTGTCTACGATAATTTACGTAATAGTTGCAACAAATTATTAATTACAGATTGCAATGCCCGCCAGGTGCACATGCATGCTTAGATAATGTTGTAAGTAAGAGAGAATTGGGTGTTCGGATCGAAAATGAGGAAACGCCGAGTCAACGTCATCAGAACACTAAATCGTAAATCACTGATAGCGCCTATGATAATGATCGCGCGAGCGCTACGTGACGTCATATTAGTACGCCGCAACTACGCCCGGGGGCTTTTGAAATTTCTACGCAACCTTTGAACTGTTTACCCTTGACGCTAAAATTTAGAAGAAAAGGCTTAACAATCTTACATGCCAATATTCACGGTCATAAAGCTATTCATAATTACGTACAATTATTGCCGTTTGTCGATGAGCGAGTGGTCACTTGCGTTTATATACAAAGATAGATAAAGAGGCGGGTGGCGCGACTCATTACTTGTCTCATGTTGGCAAACAGATAAACAGGGCATTGCATAATCACTACATAGTATAAAACAAAATCGCTTCCCGCCGTCTGTCGCTTTGTATGTATGTACGCTTAGATCTTTCAAACAACGCAACGGATCTTAATGCGATTTTCACCATCAGTTAGATAATTTTTCACGGAAGGTATATGTACATAATAGTAAGTCTAAAGCAACGATCACACCACCCTTTCCCTAACCCTAACGAGAGGGACGCCGCAATACGTTGGAATGAGTTGGAGATATCTCTATACGTATTTAACGTATTGCGGCGTCCCTCTCGTTAGGGTTAGGGAAAGGGTGGTGTAATAGGGCTATAACCGGCGGCTAAGAGTAAAGAACCATAAAACTTTTAACAATACCTTTTTTGTTTAGCATGGTCATAAACTCATAAGTTGTATTTATAAGACGTTATTTAACTTAGTGCAAACTATTACGTTAGCTTTTACAATAGATTAACTAATTACCTTAGTTTTATGGCTCTTTACCCTTACGCCGCTGGTTAGACTATACCCGGAGTGAAGTGAGGGCGGGTCGCTAATCATAAATATTTAGATAAGACTGTTTTTTTTATTTCAACAGTCTAGGGAGAGAACAGTCCCAAAAATATTTCGACGCGATTACCTATATTAGTTCAAAGTTTTAGAGCACCCGGTAGGTAGGTACCTCAGCCTTGAAGGGACCAGCTGTTATAATTTTTGCAGTATTTTAAGGTACCGGTTTTGATATTAAATAAATATAACATTGACTCAATTTAATATTACGACGCGTACAATTTGATCAACCTTGTATTAAATTGTTGTACTGAGTGCTCTGAGACAACTTAAAAAATGCCCCGTTGCCTCCACAATGTGACCTTAACGGAATTCGCTGGTGGCCTTTGCAAAAAGCCTTTAATATTTCAATATGCAATTAACTTGGTATAAAAAATAGGATAGGTACTTAATCCACAATAAAATCGAACCGCAAAATTAGTAATTGATTGACTTGTTCACACAGGTTCTTTAATTTGTACATCATTAACGGCTACCGATTTAACTGTTATTAAACCATAATTATCTCCTGGTACCCACATACCATGCCATTAGGCTTACAAGTTCGCCATTTGTCCCATTTTTGGGTATATTCCGCGATAAACTTAAACATATCACAACACAATAACATAATAATCCTGTCATTAGTATAATTTGAATGCTGTTTTAATAATTAGGAGATCAAAGATTGATGCATAACCGTTAATTAAGTTATACATAGGATCTCTGAAGTTAAAGCAAAGGAGTAGGCTTGCAAGTTCGCCATTTGTCCTGTTGTTGGGTATATTCCGCAATAAACTTAAAAATATCACGACACGATAACATAAAAATCCTGTCATTAGTATAATTTAAATACCTAGACGAAATTGTACTTCTCATTTACAGTTTTACATTTCAGGTAACAAGATATTTTTAAAGCAGCTAAGGAAAGAACCTTTGACGAACAACAATATGCGAACAAAAATAGCTGGTCGGTTATCGCTACCAAAAATAAAGTCTTACATAAGTAAAACTAATTGCGCATAGCGTTAATTAGGTTCTAGGTAGGTATATGTTACCCCCAAAAAAAATGAGGAAAACGGGCATATGTAAACTTGGTTGCAGAGGTCAGTTACTTCAAACGTGGGAGTGGTTTGGCGAGATAAGAAAGCGTCAAATCGCGAGGCGTGGCCCAGCACCGTTGGACGAAGAATATACTAAGTGGGACCAGCGAGTCCAGCGACACACTTAAACCATAACAACGGCAATTAATTTCACCCAAAAAATACTAAGGACATGACAAAATTCTTGTTTTGTTATTGCGTGCATTATCATGGATGCGTAATTGTTTTAGAATTTAGTGCTTTCGGGAAATGATTCGCTAACATAACAACTAACGTATAACCTACCCAACAGACTAAATTTATGTCAATTCGATTTGGCTCTAGGTCGACTCGGAAAGATGATAAGCTGCACCAGTATTATTTGGATAAGGGTGTATAAAGCATCCGTCACTCTTGCACTTACATAATGGTCAGAAAGTGACAATATGTTTTATCCACGTTAATCCACATGATAAACACGACCATAATACGCCCGCTGATTCGCGCAAATTCTAAAGTCAAAGGATTTAAATTATTAAACGTGTCTACCCCGCAATTGTCTCTACATTTCTGAGGAGAATTAGGGACCTGTCTAAAACAACAATAACTAAACAACTAGTAAGATGTTTTTGATTCCTTAGCACATAATATTTGAATAAATGATAAAAGTATAATATAATAAATATTAGGGAATTAACCATTCACATTTTGACCTACTCCGAAACTGCATATAAGCTTGTACTATTTGGTACCAGATAACTGGTGGTTCTGGGGCCGCTAGCTTCGCAGGAACTCGGGGCTAGACTAACCGCGTCGTCTAACCAGTCCAAATACTGGGGGTCATATATAACATATCATGAAGTAATAGATTATTTAGACCGCACCTGCTTAAGCTGGTGTACAACAGACCCTCAAAGGTAGGCCCCTGTTCGAAAACTCCCGTTAAATCCAACTGAGTTACGTAAGTTGCGGTAGTGTTCGCAGCGCAGATTGGCTGACATTTTGCAAACAGGTTTGCTTTAGTGTTTAACTATTTCAGACAAGCAGATATTAAACACCGGTGTTTCTGTCATGTTTTATTTTTTTAGGACTTGGACACAACGTTTTATTAAAAAGCTAACTTACTAGCTTGCTACTGTGAAGACTGAAGGTCTTTGGGTTGGAATACCTACTACGAAATGTTTTAGTTTCAGTAAAAATAGCATCGTTAGAGGGATTTCTTCCTTCGAACATGTGGTCGCAAGTAACCGGCTAAGGGCAACCAGGTGTCAAGCTTGGGGGACGGAGGGTGCGATGACCCCGGACCCTATCGCGTTGTTACCGTCACGCATAAGTCACACGAGCATCACTTCTAATGCATTCAGATTTAATGATTTCTACTGATACCGAAGCTATAAGTGTTTTCAATATCGCTGCTTTGTAATAATACTGTTGCAACTCAAAACGGGTATTTTTTTCAGGAGAGCTGATTGAAGTTTACTATTATTTCAAACTGTTGTAACTTTTGACCTATTGCACTTTTCTTGGTGAAAATATTAAATATTGAACAAACACGTGTTAGGATTTTGTAATAATTGTAGTATTTTGCAAAAATACAGTATTCTTCCAAAGCAGCGATATATCGTTGAAACTAACGCGTATTACTAAGTTACGATTAACAAATTACATAACTCCTTCTGTTCTAGTCATATAAGTTATGCATAAGTACCTAACTAGAACTTCGAACCAGTTCCCGGAATTGGAAAAGGCTGAAATTTGGAATAGGTACATAATGTAAACCCGACCATTTAATCTTATGGTGTCCAAGAACTGATCTGATGAAGGTGGTAACAGGATCTCCGCGGTACTTAAAGTGAACCCGCCGAGTTTGGAGTGTTTGGACTCGTTAGTTTGGCTACGAGAAGCAGGTGATGATGGTGATTGTGCTAAAAAAAAATCAGCAAGATATTGCCTCAAAAATGTGTGTCAACAACTTTTTTAGTTACCTAAATTATACTTTACAAATGTGTGTAGGTACGTTTTGGGTTAGAAATTAATGTCCTATTGAATAAAAACTTTTTTTGCGAAAAGGTGCATTGAGTGAGCATAATGCTTTAATCGACCAGATTACGTGGTAAATTTTAGTGTTGTTTTATATTGTTTTTGTAATTGCGACTCAGCGTGATGAAAACCATTCAAAATCATTATAACAATTAGGTATAATACACCTAGATACGTTGTAACTATCGGCGAGAACCTGTAATTAGCTCCCTGTATCTACTATAAGTTTATGATCTGTTTTAAAGCCGTTGGTTTTCCATAAATAAATAAAATTATTATTTATTAACCAAAAACACATTACAATACCATAGGTTTCTGTCAGACTCCAAACTAGGCTGAGCCTGTATCTTGGACGCCTGCGAGCGCGATTAACAAATTGAATTAGACAGACATTCTTATTGCTAAATGTGGACATAAACACTTAAGATAGAACTAACTAGGTAGGGTAGATTCGCCAGTTCGCCGACCGACGCCAGTTCTCGACTTTTTGACGGACTGTTCTTGAAAATCGATATAAAATAGCTATACTGACCGAATTACAAACACAAAAAAATTACTGAGGCAACCCCAAATAGTTCGGAAGTACGCACACAAAGACAAAAAGCCTGTGTGTAACAGGTTACTGACCAAAAAAATACAGTAGTCTGTGCTTCGTAAGGAACGCGTCATAACGTGTGATTTATAAAAAAAAAATAGTGAGGAGCCGCAGAGTTCAGGGTAAGTTTTTAATTGAAATTTTGTGTTTTATGGTTTGTTTTTTATTTGTTTAGTTAAATTATAAACCATAGCATTTTATGAAAACAATTTATACTTATTTTTTTCATGGAAACCAAATAAAATTAAGAGGTCGGGAACTGGTATGTCGTTTTCTTAGAAAATCCACTTCTCGACCGTGCGGTCGAAAACTAGCGTGGTCATGTTCAATAAGGATGAATCTTTTTTGTCATAATTTTAGAGATACCACTGAATCTAATTTATGAATTTGAATGTTATGGACACTAGTATTGACACAGCCAATTCTCGACCGGATTATTTCAAACGTTTAAAAAAAATACCACGTGACGAAAACCCCTCTTGGTCGAAAACGGTACATGCAATCAGAGTGTGCCAGTTTTCGACTGCCCTATTTATATAAAAAATGCACTAACGAAAGTTTATCTAAATTATTATTTTCTTGCAAAAATAGTTTAAAATGCATTTCACATTGTATTTTTGTTGTAATTATTATTCTAACAAGATCCCTAATTTTTTTTAAATTAATAATTTGCAGTCGAAAAATGGCTCACGTCATAAAGATGTGCTTGTTTTCGACCGTAGGATTGAATATTGGTAAAAGCGCTTATTAACCTGAAATTGCAACAAATACCTCAAAGCCTACTCTTTAAACGGATACTAGTCCAAATACTAAAAAATATAATATATCAACGGCTTCTTGGCATGCATTCACTACCGCTTCTGAGCTTCTTCTTCTTCTTCCTCAGCGCATCTGCGCCCACCGTTGGGCATACGCCTCTCCAATTTTCCTCCATTGGGCCCGATTTGCAGTGGATCTCCCCCAAACTGGGCCAGCAGTTGAGCTGATGTCATCTGACCATCTTGCCGGGGGCCGGCCGACTCCTCTCTTTGAGCGAGGTCGCCACTCCAAGATGCGTTTGCTCCATATCCCATCATTTCGGCGACACATATGTCCTGCCCAGGCCCATTTTAATTTGGCAACGCGCTGGCCAATATCCATCACTCTGGTGCGTTGGCGAATAGTTCCGTTTCGAACTTTGTCGTGAAGAGATATACCGAGCATGATGCGCTCCATGGCCCTTTGTGCGATCTTGAGCTTGTTTATCAGCTGTACTGTGGGTGGCCATGTTTCGCACGCATATGTCATGGCTGGTAGCACGCACTGGTTATACACTTTCGTCTTCAGTGACTGGGGTATATGACTGGAACACATTCCGCAGTTTTCCAAAAGCAGCCCACCCCAGTTGTATTCTTCTCTGAATCTCCGACAACATAGAGTCGTGTCCGAGACTGATCTTCTGCCCCAAGTACACATACTCAGTCACTTGCAGATTGGGTATTCAGCGCGACAGGGTTTCGGGATGAGTCGGCTGTGGCCATCACCTTAGTTTTCTCCATGTTCATTTGCAACCCAATCTTTAGAGATGCGTGGTGCAACTCTTGCAGCATTAGTTGCAGGTCCAGTACGTTTTCTGCAATGATGACGATGTCGTCCGCGTACCGCAGGTGGTTTAGATATACACCATCTACATTTGTGCTTTTCCCATACCAGTTTGTCGTTTTGAACACGTCCTCAAGGGCATTCGTAAACAATTTTGGCGAGATTACGTCTCCTTGGCATACTCCTCTCTTTATGGGTATGGGGTCTGAGTGTTCCTGTAATTGTACTGGCATGGTGGCTGCTTTCGCTCGCTTCTGAGCTTGAGAATCGTAAACCTCTTAAGTTTATCTTTTATTCTTGGGAATAAAAAGAAGTCGCAAGGTGCGAGGTTCGGACTGTACGGCGGATGCGTCATCGGTTCCACATTTGAAGCCTTCAAATACGCATTCGTTCTCTTAGCGGAATGTGCGGACGCGTTATCGTGATGAAGGATGACATGACTGCGAGGGCGCTTTTCTAAGACACTGGGCATGCAATTGTTTACATACCAATTTGCAGTGACTGTTCTTTGATTTTCAAGCGACACTGTTACATAATGTCCAGTTATTCCGAAGAAAGATGCAACCATTTTTTTGCCAGTGCTCCAGCTCTTTTTAACTTTTATTGGCAACTCTTCAAAAGGAAAGACCCATTCTGCCGACTGGCTTTTTCTTTCCGGTTCGAAACAATACACCCAGGTTTCGTCACCTGTTACAATATTATAGACAGCCAATGACTCTACTCCATTAAACTTATGTATAACTTTTCAGCACCACTCTACACGCAGTCGTTTCTGGTCTTCCGTTAAATCATGCGGTATCCATCGAGTGCAAAGCTTCCGAACCTTCAGTTGCTCATACAAAATGTTTTGCACTTGACTCATTCCTATGCCTAATACAGTATGAATTTGCTTACAGGTCTTTTTTGGCTGTCTCAATTAGTTGTCGTACGGTATCGACATTAGTTTCAGTTACCGCAGTCACCGGCCGACCTTCACGTACATCGTCATGGAGATGATCTCGTCCACGTCTAAATTCTTCGAACCACGAATACACAGAGCTACGAGATGGGGCTTCATCATTAAACGCCAGTTGAAGTCTCTGGCAACTCTCTTGTTGACTTAAGCCGCAGCGAAAATCGTAAAAAATCATCGAGTGAAAATTTTCACGAGTTTCATTATAATAGCGACACACAATTCTCTGAACCCCGCCAAATTGAAAAAACAAATGACAGTCTCGTAAATTGAAAAGTAATATGTTCATAGAGAGTTCCATTTTCAAATTCTGTTATTGCTTTATTAATTTATTTATTTATTGTAAGTGGCCAGTTCCAGAAACTTTCAGTATGCCACACGTATAATCTATCCAGAAGACATTTTTGATTATGTTTTATTATGTTGTTACTTATGTTCTTGACAAGTACTGCCAAATATTAGGCACATTTAAAGACAAGTGATATTGTGTGCTTAAAACAATTGTTAGTTATTTTAAAATTTATAAAAACCTTTTAATAAATCAGAGATAGACATATGGTGATTGTGTTTCATTTTATTGTCATTATATACTTGTTTTTATTAACAACTGTTTTAATGTTTTAGCTCTTAATAAAAAATATTAAAAAAAACATATTAAAGTAGAGTATACAAGAGTACGTTCAGTCGTTTTTTTATAGTAAAAATAAATATTTATATATTTTTTTCTTGATTTACAAGCCAGCTCTACTAACGGTCGAGAACTGGCGAACACATAGTCTAAAACTGGAAATTTCGGTCGAGAACTGGTGAAATCGGCATTTTTGGCTTTATTGATTTTTCTATAATAATCCCTAGCTCTTATTTGAAAATAAAACATGGTTAATGAAAATAGACTATATAACGAGTATGTACATATTTTTTTAAATCATTGATTTATATTAAAGCCATTTTTAATTTCTTCCTGAACTTGACAACTCCACTAATCGGTCGAGAACTGGCGAATCTACCCTATTATAAATGACTATAATGAGGTTACGCAAAGAGCGGATGTGTGTGTATGAGTGAGTGTGTGTATGAGTGAGTGTGAGTGTGCGCGCGCGCGTGTGTGTGTGTGTGTGTGTGTGTGTGTGTGTGTGTGTGTGTGTGTGTGTGTGTGTGTGTGTGTGTGTGTGTGTGTGTGTGTGTGTGCGCGCGTGCGTGTGTGTGTGTGCGTGTGTGTGTGTGTGTGTCACGTGAGAGAGGCGTAAGCAGGATTTTGTTGCTTCAGCATCGCTAATTACTTATTAGCTTTTCTGTTTCATCATAAGACAGAGATGCGAAATGTTACATTAGATAGGTAATATTGTTTAGAATGAAATAACAATTTATTTTCTTTGGCTAGTAGTACAACTGACTGTGTAGCTACTCCATCGCCGACGCGTTACAAAGTGATTCATTCTTTTCAACGGATTTCTAAGCCCAAGAATAAAGGCCAGGTGGCACGCTCACAAAACCGTAACAAAAAACGGCCGGCGAACCTGACGTAGGTCAGCTGAAAGTTATAAGGGAGTTTCGATTGTGGGGCATAAAAAGGGAGTCGATAATCGCTTGGCGTTAGTGAAGAATGGGTGCCCGCGAAATGCGAGCAGCTCCGAGATATGCACATTGCTGTCAAACACGTGCACGGAGGACGAATATATCAGGTGGGCCAGCTTTAACAGCCTTCAATTTTTTAGGGTTCCATAGTCAAACTATAGTTTCGCCATGTCCGTCCATCTGTCTGTCTGTCCTTCCGTCTGCAGCTTTGCTCAGAGACTCTTAGTAGTAGAAAGCTGTTATTTGGCATGAATTTGTGAAATATTAAGCTTTAAAGTGCTAATTTTTGTTAGACTTAAGTTGTTTGTTTGTAAGAATGGTGACGGAACCCTACACTGAGCATGGTCCGACATGCTCTTGCCCGGTTTTTTGTTTGTAGCTATTGAGTGAGACAGCTATACTTAAAAAATTCACCGACGTAGGTAGGTACTTTTCGAAAAAGGAAGTTGTTCCCTGCTTATAATGGAAGGCAACTTTATAATCCTACAAAGCTGGTGGGGTTTTGAGAAGTATTAATACGGCAGTTTGCAGTTCTTTCATATTATTCAAAATCAAAACGAGCTGAGTAGGTAAGTACCTACCTACTTTGCGAAACTTCATTTAGGTATAAAATATGGCTCTTCATTAGACAGTTTGAAATTAATATACCTACCTATAATAGAAATCTTTTTCCTATGCCTAATCTTATCTCGAAGACCCATTAGTTAAAACAAAGCTATTGTGTTCTTTGTGTGTCCACGTGCCAAAAGTGCTTTGAAATAGAAGGCGCTAACTGCAACCGACATATTTTCCTAATAGTAACTTTATGGCTTAATATATTATGTTGTAAGGTTCAAATTAAAACGAAAGTTACATCGGTGTTAACAAAAATTTACCTATTTCCCTCGAAAAGCGATCAATTACAAAAGTACAAATTATATACTAGGTAAGTAACATTAGCAAAAAGATTAGACACCACAAAAATCAACAATAGAGTACATAACTTTTAATGTTTAAAGTTAAGGCCATACTCTTAAATTATAATCCAAAATCGAAAAATGAACGACCGTTAAAAATGCATGTAGGGTAGATTCGCCAGTTCTCGACCGATTAGTGGAGTTGTCAAGTTCAGGAAGAAATTAAAAATGGCTTTAATATAAATCAATGATTTAAAAAAATATGTACATACTCGTTATATAGTCTATTTTCATTAACCATGTTTTATTTTCAAATAAGAGCTAGGGATTATTATAGAAAAATCAATAAAGCCAAAAATGCCGATTTCACCAGTTCTCGACCGAAATTTCCAGTTTTAGACTATGTGTTCGCCAGTTCTCGACCGTTAGTAGAGCTGGCTTGTAAATCAAGAAAAAAATATATAAATATTTATTTTTACTATAAAAAAACGACTGAACGTACTCTTGTATACTCTACTTTAATATGTTTTTTTTAATATTTTTTATTAAGAGCTAAAACATTAAAACAGTTGTTAATAAAAACAAGTATATAATGACAATAAAATGAAACACAATCACCATATGTCTATCTCTGATTTATTAAAAGGTTTTTATAAATTTTAAAATAACTAACAATTGTTTTAAGCACACAATATCACTTGTCTTTAAATGTGCCTAATATTTGGCAGTACTTGTCAAGAACATAAGTAACAACATAATAAAACATAATCAAAAATGTCTTCTGGATAGATTATACGTGTGGCATACTGAAAGTTTCTGGAACTGGCCACTTACAATAAATAAATAAATTAATAAAGCAATAACAGAATTTGAAAATGGAACTCTCTATGAACATATTACTTTTCAATTTACGAGACTGTCATTTGTTTTTTCAATTTGGCGGGGTTCAGAGAATTGTGTGTCGCTATTATAATGAAACTCGTGAAAATTTTCACTCGATGATTTTTTACGATTTTCGCTGCGGCTTAAGTCAACAAGAGAGTTGCCAGAGACTTCAACTGGCGTTTAATGATGAAGCCCCATCTCGTAGCTCTGTGTATTCGTGGTTCGAAGAATTTAGACGTGGACGAGATCATCTCCATGACGATGTACGTGAAGGTCGGCCGGTGACTGCGGTAACTGAAACTAATGTCGATACCGTACGACAACTAATTGAGACAGCCAAAAAAGACCTGTAAGCAAATTCATACTGTATTAGGCATAGGAATGAGTCAAGTGCAAAACATTTTGTATGAGCAACTGAAGGTTCGGAAGCTTTGCACTCGATGGATACCGCATGATTTAACGGAAGACCAGAAACGACTGCGTGTAGAGTGGTGCTGAAAAGTTATACATAAGTTTAATGGAGTAGAGTCATTGGCTGTCTATAATATTGTAACAGGTGACGAAACCTGGGTGTATTGTTTCGAACCGGAAAGAAAAAGCCAGTCGGCAGAATGGGTCTTTCCTTTTGAAGAGTTGCCAATAAAAGTTAAAAAGAGCTGGAGCACTGGCAAAAAAATGGTTGCATCTTTCTTCGGAATAACTGGACATTATGTAACAGTGTCGCTTGAAAATCAAAGAACAGTCACTGCAAATTGGTATGTAAACAATTGCATGCCCAGTGTCTTAGAAAAGCGCCCTCGCAGTCATGTCATCCTTCATCACGATAACGCGTCCGCACATTCCGCTAAGAGAACGAATGCGTATTTGAAGGCTTCAAATGTGGAACCGATGACGCATCCGCCGTACAGTCCGAACCTCGCACCTTGCGACTTCTTTTTATTCCCAAGAATAAAAGATAAACTTAAGAGGTTTACGATTCTCAAGCTCAGAAGCGAGCGAAAGCAGCCACCATGCCAGTACAATTACAGGAACACTCAGACCCCATACCCATAAAGAGAGGAGTATGCCAAGGAGACGTAATCTCGCCAAAATTGTTTACGAATGCCCTTGAGGACGTGTTCAAAACGACAAACTGGTATGGGAAAAGCACAAATGTAGATGGTGTATATCTAAACCACCTGCGGTACGCGGACGACATCGTCATCATTGCAGAAAACGTACTGGACCTGCAACTAATGCTGCAAGAGTTGCACCACGCATCTCTAAAGATTGGGTTGCAAATGAACATGGAGAAAACTAAGGTGATGGCCACAGCCGACTCATCCCGAAACCCTGTCGCGCTGAATACCCAATCTGCAAGTGACTGAGTATGTGTACTTGGGGCAGAAGATCAGTCTCGGACACGACTCTATGTTGTCGGAGATTCAGAGAAGAATACAACTGGGGTGGGCTGCTTTTGGAAAACTGCGGAATGTGTTCCAGTCATATACCCCAGTCACTGAAGACGAAAGTGTATAACCAGTGCGTGCTACCAGCCATGACATATGCGTGCGAAACATGGCCACCCACAGTACAGCTGATAAACAAGCTCAAGATCGCACAAAGGGCCATGGAGCGCATCATGCTCGGTATATCTCTTCACGACAAAGTTCGAAACGGAACTATTCGCCAACGCACCAGAGTGATGGATATTGGCCAGCGCGTTGCCAAATTAAAATGGGCCTGGGCAGGACATATGTGTCGCCGAAATGATGGGATATGGAGCAAACGCATCTTGGAGTGGCGACCTCGCTCAAAGAGAGGAGTCGGCCGGCCCCCGGCAAGATGGTCAGATGACATCAGCTCAACTGCTGGCCCAGTTTGGGGGAGATCCACTGCAAATCGGGCCCAATGGAGGAAAATTGGAGAGGCGTATGCCCAACGGTGGGCGCAGATGCGCTGAGGAAGAAGAAGAAGAAGCTCAGAAGCGGTAGTGAATGCATGCCAAGAAGCCGTTGATATATTATATTTTTTAGTATTTGGACTAGTATCCGTTTAAAGAGTAGGCTTTGAGGTATTTGTTGCAATTTCAGGTTAATAAGCGCTTTTACCAATATTCAATCCTACGGTCGAAAACAAGCACATCTTTATGACGTGAGCCATTTTTCGACTGCAAATTATTAATTTTAAAAAAATTAGGGATCTTGTTAGAATAATAATTACAACAAAAATACAATGTGAAATGCATTTTAAACTATTTTTGCAAGAAAATAATAATTTAGATAAACTTTCGTTAGTGCATTTTTTATATAAATAGGGCAGTCGAAAACTGGCACACTCTGATTGCATGTACCGTTTTCGACCAAGAGGGGTTTTCGTCACGTGGTATTTTTTTTAAACGTTTGAAATAATCCGGTCGAGAATTGGCTGTGTCAATACTAGTGTCCATAACATTCAAATTCATAAATTAGATTCAGTGGTATCTCTAAAATTATGACAAAAAAGATTCATCCTTATTGAACATGACCACGCTAGTTTTCGACCGCACGGTCGAGAAGTGGATTTTCTAAGAAAACGACATACCAGTTCCCGACCTCTTAATTTTATTTGGTTTCCATGAAAAAAATAAGTATAAATTGTTTTCATAAAATGCTATGGTTTATAATTTAACTAAACAAATAAAAAACAAACCATAAAACACAAAATTTCAATTAAAAACTTACCCTGAACTCTGCGGCTCCTCACTATTTTTTTTTTATAAATCACACGTTATGACGCGTTCCTTACGAAGCACAGACTACTGTATTTTTTTGGTCAGTAACCTGTTACACACAGGCTTTTTGTCTTTGTGTGCGTACTTCCGAACTATTTGGGGTTGCCTCAGTAATTTTTTTGTGTTTGTAATTCGGTCAGTATAGCTATTTTATATCGATTTTCAAGAACAGTCCGTCAAAAAGTCGAGAACTGGCGTCGGTCGGCGAACTGGCGAATCTACCCTACGCAACTAACAAAAACTGATAAGAACTGTCCAAACAACACTTCTACATTCCATAATGATGGGTCATTTACTATTGTCTGTTATGTACCTACTCTGCAACACTAACTTGAGTTTATCTTAAATGAGAATAAAATCTGAAAGTATTGAGTAATAAAATATTATTTATACCTAGGCATAATACAAAAAGTCGATGTAATTTCTTTCGAACTGATATTCAAGTATCAAAATATGTCAACCATAGTAGGTATTCTTTTAAGTTTATTCTACTGCAGCTGGAAATAAATAGTTGTTAACACCTATGTAACTTTCGTTTCAATTTGAACCTTGCAACATAAGCCATAAAGTCACTATTAGGGAAAAATGTCGGTTGCAGTTAGCCTATTCTATTTCAAAGCACTTTTGGCTCGTGGACATACTGACTGATGGGAGTGATGGGTCTTTGAGATAAGAAATTCGGCATTGGAAAATGATTTCTACATTTCCTACTAGGTATAATCATTTGAAATTAAAATGTAATAAAACTAATAAATAACAAATAGGTATAAGTATTATGACCATATGTTAGGGCAAAACACCTAAGTAAATATGTTTACAAGTAATTTGCTTTGTATATATTACTGCTGAACCAATTAACTAGGTATATACCTACGGTAAGAGAGGATGCGTCATTAGCAGTGCATTAACCGGATTAGGTACGTATCCAAGTACCTACCTACTTACTAATAACCTATTTTAATAATTACCAAATATTTGATTATTGAATTACTAATAAAATAAGTCAAATAACAAACTTGATAGAGAATTCTAATTGGTTCTGTTGCCGGGTAAAGTAAAACAATGAAAAAAGCATTTACCTATTTAAAAAACCTAATGTACCTATACTTACATTAGTAACCTAACCTAACCTAACTCACTGAGAACAAAAACTCAAAATGTCAGTAGGTATGAGTCCATTATGGATATTAGATGCGAGCTAAACTCATCACATAGGAGTAAAAGAAGTAGAGAGAACCCTTTGCTTAACAGAGGCCAGGGCCACCACTTTAAAAAAGTTATAAGTATCATAGTAGAATTTGGAAAAAAATGGTGCTTGTATTATCCTATGAAATTCATCCTATTTTGCTAAATTAACTTGATTATTAACTTGGCATAAATTAATAATTTACAATCAATATAATAATTTATTGACATTTATCTCATTGCAGACTAAGCACCAATTTCACCGTACAATGTTAAATGTTAATCAACTGTTAGTTCACACATTTTGACAGCTGTTAACACTCTTATCATCAGTTAAGTGGTTGGTGAAGTCCGTCTGAGGTCCTGGACGGCTGTAAATGAGGCCCCAGTGTATATGTTTTGTATATGTAAGGGGCCTCCCCCGCCTCCCAAATTAGAACTGCCATTAACCTACTGAACGTAAGTATTTTGGTCTTGTTTGGGATTTGATAAGAATATCTGATCAAGATTTGGATAATATATACGTTTTGAATAAGTTCACGAACTAATGACCAGTATATCTGGTTACATTTAGGTCTGATTTTATAAAGGCCCATTAGTAAATATGTCAGATCAAATTTTAGTAACTTCATAAAAATTTTGACATTCCTAATTGAAATTTGATCTAACAGAAGATCTATAAAACTTAACCTTAGTGAAGCCCTGTCTTTATTTAAAATTAAAAATCCTTAAGAATGAGCTCTTTATTTCTTAATTTCCAGAAATGTGTGGCATATTAAATTTATAAACTTTTCTGACCACCCTTGGAGAGACCGATTCCAGCAGTGTTGTGGTTAATATGATTATGATGTCGAATTAAAACATTTCTAAATTTAGTTGTGAGCTAGTTTAACTTATCAAAACCAGAGGAATAAGTTAATTAAGGATAAAGACCACTCCTAGTCTGTTGCTGCGCTCTTAAAAGCATATAGGTACTTTCACCGACTCAGGCACAGCCGCCGCCCCAACATTGTCGTGCGGCTGCGCGCCCGATTCGCTTACCTAATGTGCAGTTTGCGAAACCGGGCCCAACGAGCAACCGACACGCGCCAAACGTCTACAACTTAGGAATAAATAGTAGCACTCTGATTTCTGATCCAAATATCATTTGCATACCTAAATTGTATAGGTAGGTACCGTGTCTGTCTGTAGTCAAATCTAAGAAACTGACAACACATTTGGTAGGTAAAAGGGCAAGGTTATTACAGAATTTAACATAGGTAGAGAGTTATAATAAAACCTATATTATATAAACCTAATGATCAACCGTCATAATCACACTATTACAACAAGCTGTTACAAAAGTAAAAAGCATTTTCACGTCTACCAGCTCTTCCCAAGAGGAGACCACTGTTAAGAAGAAGTGACACAAATAGATTATTGTATTTCCAAAACATATACACCTTAATTAAAGAAACCAGCTAACAGTCTGCTGATAATTTTTATGAATGTAGAACACATCTTGATCACAAAAATATCAGACTTGTAAAATTTTGTGTTTGTCTGAAGTCCCAGATCCCAGAAGGTGCCACTTTTGCCTGCAACTACATGTCATAGTTAAATATAAATACTGTACCTATTGTGTAATTTAAACTTCATATAATCTTCTGTTTGGTCCTCAAGCAAAGGTAAAATTTAATTTCCCAGCATCAAGTATCAACAGCTGCTTATAAATAAAAAGTATATTTTATTTGAAATAAAATACAAAGGTAATAAAATAAATACTCCAAATTTGTCATGTGTTTTGACCATTTTAAGATAGGTAGATATACAAAATGGAATAAGCATATAAGCATATTAATGGGAGTGTGCAGAGCCCTGTTATGTCTGATTTATATTTTCCCTTTCTTTTCTTTCATTTTATTGGTATTGTAAGTTAGACAAACCAGCCATGTAGACAAATTGGAAACAATTGGCTCTGTTATATAAGCCCTAGTGTTCAAAATACGAGTACAGTGTACCCACACTTGTATCTTCATCATAATCATCATCATTGAAAATACAGTTATCATAGTTGATAGTGATGAGTCTTTACCTCAAGGGTTCTTCTATCTCCTGCAAGGGCAAATAGGTATTGATAGGTTAGGTATCTATATGGATGTTTTTTCAGTTTATGTACTAGTGTTTGCCCATGACTTTGTCTGCATAGAACTTGTTTATTGTTATAACATAAACTATTAAATTTTCCAGGATATTATGTTTAATTTTATCCAAATCTATTTATGCATGATTAAAGACAAACAAACATTTACATTCATAAATATAATCAAATAATCCATGTAAATATATACCTATATACATTCAGTCAACAAAGTATCGGGAATGGATGATTTGTTTATGGTTCCAAATTCAAATTTTTGTTTTTTTTGTTGTTGTTAGATTGGCACAACTGTTTTCTATTTTGGCGCGGAGTTTGAGTTGCATCTGTTATTTATATTAAATACAGTGCTGTTTTTAGTTATATCATATCTAGTGTGTATTGCGAATTTCATAATGGACAAAAACATTGAACAAAGAGTTTGTCTTAAATTTTGCATCGCCAATGGAATTTCGTGTTCGGAGTCACTGAAAATGTTACAGAAGGCTTACGGTGATTCGACTTTATCAAAAACACGTGTTTATGAGTGGTACAAAGCGTTCAAAAGCGGTCGAGATGTGATGGAAGATTTGCCTCGCTCTGGTAGGCCATCAACGTCTGCAACTGAAGTTAACATCGCAAAAGTGAAGGAAATAGTGACTGAAAATCCTCATTCAACTTTGAGAGAGATAGCCGCCGAACTTTCTGTATCTCACGAGTCGATCCGTACTATTTTAACTAATCATTTGGGTATGAAACATGTTACCGCTCGGCTAGTCCCAAAAGACCTGAATTTTCTCCAAAAACTCAATCGCATGAGAGTCGCTGAGGACATGCTAGAACGAGTCAATTCCGACCCAACATTCATGAAACGCATTGTTACTGGTGACGAGACGTGGGTTTACGAGTTTGACATGCAAACTAGTCAACAAGCTTCGGAGTGGCGCTTCGTGGCACCCGTTTTCAATCGGTAGAAGACATAAAGGAGAATTCGCGCCGAGAACTGAATTCAATTCCGGAAACAGCGTTTAAAAAATGTTTTGATGATTGGATTATTCGTTGGCGTAAGTGTATCGTTTCTGAAGGAGCATACTTTGAAGGTGATAAAATAAATTTGGATGATTAACAAACAGTTTGTGTATTATTGATCTTTTCCCGGTACTTTCTTGACAGAGTAGTATAATACTGTTTAAGATTGTTCAGTACAAGCCTAGGGAATGTGACTAGGTCAATTTGTGTAAGATTATTCAGTGTCAATTATACATTCATATATTTTTTGAGCTTCTGATTGCATACCTACCTATTTTTTTATTTACTATGAGCATTTATTTACTTATGAAGATGTGTGTAAGAATTTACTGAAATTAGCCAGATGTAATAAAAAAGGATTGCTACAAATAAATTTGAAAGTGAAGTGAACCTGCTGCTATAAACAAGAATAAAGACAGTTAACAATTAAATAGGTGTAAAAGCCATGATGTTGAGCTTAATTGTTTAATGCCGCCATTATGTTCATGGCCTGGTGATAGGTGTGGATTAGGAGACTGTATTCGAAGATAAACTGAGTTCACTACAATTGATCTATTTAAATTTTATTTTATTTATCTCATGTCACCTATTAGTTTTTAAAGCCAATACCCACTATGCCCACTTGTCTGATAACTAAACAGTGACATAAAGAAGATATGAAGATTGAAGGGTGATTATGAAAACACCTACCTATGATAAACAGCAGTTAAGGATGAGGTTAAGATAGATAACAATCTTGTTTACAATAATAACACCTCAATAAATGTGCAACTTGTCCTCATACATGTAGCGCCATCTGTGAGTATGCTGTGGCATTACCAGTAGTAAATCTTGTTCTGATAGTAATGTTAGAACAATCACTACAATTAAATATCCGAAGCATTGTTAACTATTTTTTAATATTTTCAAATTTTATTCCAAGCCTATATACTATTATGCCGTATTACTATAAATTAAACTTTTGATCACAAATGATGAAGTTTCAACTATTAGGTGACAAGTAAGCTGTACATTTTACTGACAAATAAGTATTTAGTTCTATGCTTTAATTAATTATGTTATAAAAGTTATGTAGGCAAAATAAATGTGTTGCCTTATCACAAGGATTTAACAAAACATACTATTTGGGAATAAATCAAATTATTCATACCTACCTAGATTTATATGGGTATTAGGTATATTTTATATGCTGCAAACCCAATGGTTGGCTCCTCAGATTGCTGAGAAGTTAGTTTGCAGGCTCTACATGGATTAAATTCCATATATTTTATAACTTTCTGCAAGAAATCATTCCTTCTTAATAGTAACAGTTATAGTTTTGGATGTTTGTTGCCAATTTTTGATGCTTCCATCAGGTGTAAAACGAAGATATGGTTCACTTAACATTAATTAATTGTGTATTGGGCTTTGTGTGACTTTAAAACTTTGTAATTATATGACTTTAGAAGATAAATGAATAAATAGTGGTATGTTCAAATATGATGATAGTGTTAGGCCAATAGTAGTTGTATTAATTTACCATTTAATAATAACTGCTATCACCTACAGTGTGAAAATGGTTAACAAACTTAACCTGGTCCATTTCTTGTAGCTAACCTTTGAATGTAGTATCAAAGTTAGAATATAGAGCTGTTATTATATTTCGCCAGATATTTGTCACAATGTAGATCTATTTACGGGAAGCAGTAAGCGTGACAATAATTTGGATTGTAACCAAACTCCTGAGTAAACGTCAAATTCCGCAACAAAATGACCAGAATCCTCTAATTATAGCCGTAAGAAATGTAAATCGGTGAAAATAATAGAGCAAAATATTCTACGTGTTGACGTGGCGTGACATTGTTGAGAACGTATCATGAGGCTTCCTACTTGCATTACAACTTTTACTAGCCAATTAGTCCAATATGACACTGCTTTACTACAAAAAACACATCTTTTGCAGTTTCAATTTGATTACTGTAATATAAGTATGGCGCCTCTGACATTGTTGGCCTCTCTATCTTTATTTTGGTCATAACAATATGGCGTTGGTACTTACCCTATTATTTCTAATAAAGTCTTCTATAGCTTTCAGAGCTGAATCCGTTAGTTTCACAAACACTAGTTCCTTATTTTCTTTATAACTAGACTCTGATGATAACCCATACTGAACACCTGCTGGCAAGGCCGCCATTTCTTATTCACTATTCGCACTGTGGACCAGCTGACTCCTTTGCTAGTCGTCACGTATCATATCATTCACACATTTTTTTAACCGTAATCACAGATTCACAACCTATTTATAATTATAATTACAACAACAAAGGGTTTTGAAGTCTAAATTAACAATCTTTTTGTAACCCCATCGACTCGGCCTTTGTTGGCAGCGCTCCTCAGTCCGCAAGGCCGCACTGACTGTCATGCGCAATGGCGCATTTGACAGGAAACGCAAGCATTCACTAGCCTACAGCGATACTAGCGCCAATTTACGGTTGGCAACAAGACATTAAAATGCAGCTGACTTCATGTTATTTGTAAATTTTACCAGAACTTTTTTTGCTTTTTACATATTAAAAAACGGACCCCTATGAAAGAATTAAATTCATCTACTAAAGGTTATTTAATAGTTAGTCTCATTTACACAGCTTTCAAGCGAAATATAACCAGGAAAATTGGTTTTAGGTTAGGATTTACGATGTCATACATATTTTGCAGTGTTACCTTATATAATTTAGCGTTATCGGTTCTAAATTTAGCACCTTTAGGATTTTGTATTTTATTGCACATTTATTATTAATAATATGGATAAGGGTGAGTAATTGAGGAATAAGTACTACTAATTTAATGGATTTCTTTCAGCATTGGATATATTAAAAAAGTTATGACAAAATAAAAATTTCGATCAAGCGCAAATTTTTTTTCAACGCCTAAAAACCTCTGAGCAGGAACCTCTACTTTCAGAGCTCATAACTCTTATGACTTAACGGATTTTCACCATACCAAGCTAAGAACACTATCGACTCACCTTTTTAACAATAAAAAAATGAAATCAAAATCGGTCCATTCGTTTAGGAGCTACGACGCCACAGACAGATACACAAAACACACGTCAAACTTATAACACTTTCTTTTTGCGTCGGGGGTTAAAAAACCGCCGAAAGATCTATTCCGGATTTCGTATTAGGTACATTGAAGTTTATAAACGCAACGGACTTTACTAATAAAGTTACTTTAAGGCTGCCTTTCCATAGAAGCGGAGACCAGTGGTGAGGAGAGGAGCCGTGTAAGAATCGACCAATCACATTGGTTGTAATCCACATTTCGCCTCCCCGCTCCGCTTCAATGGAAACAGTCAAGCGGTCCGCTTGACTGTAATTATAATTATGAATTTGATACAGTCGTCTTGAAGCGGAGACGACTGTATCAAATTTTTATAGTACGCCACTCATCCCCGCTCGTCTCCGCCTCAGTGGAATCACATACCTCTTTTCACAGCTCCGCGCCTCTCCGCTCCGCTCGTCTCCGCTTCTATGGAAAGGTAGCCTAAGGACCGCACTCAGAAACGTCAGTTAAATTTAATACTTGTCAAAGTGACGTGTTCAATTGCTATAGCTGTTTAAATATAACATAGCAACATAGCAACCACTTTAATCAAATTAAAAATTAATTGTCGTTTCTGAGTGCGGCCGTAAGACTAATATTAAAGTTATACATTTTAATAGAAGACAAATTTGAAGTGTCAAAACGGTCCCAACTCAGAGTAGGCATTAATGATCGATGATTTTATAGGCATATTACACCACCCTAAGGCGCGTCCTACGTCATCTCCATACGTAGGTATGCATATTGCGGCGTCCCTTTCGTTAGGGTGGTGTAATACGCCTTTTACCTTATTCATTCTTTAGCATCAAATGATAAGTAGGAATTGGCAACACTGATATTTCATCAGCCAGTGGAATTTCGTCTTTGACTTTGACAAGTTCGGGAATTACATTACTTTTCTTTTTACGTGTACTCCACGTAAAAGTACCAGATTTTTTCGATATACGAGTTACCTAAATCATAAGTTTATTTACCGATAATACACACTTAGAAGTCAGTTGCTAATAGAGCACCCTAGTCAAACACGGGTGAGTATATCTAAATCTTTTATCGGCGATATATTTTAATATAAACACAGGTACACTTTCTAACCTAAAATCTGTATTTCCAGTGAGGTGTCACTTGAGACAACCATGGCAACTTGGGAAGAAAAGAAACACTTTATTACAAGGAATCTGCAGGAGGTTCTGGGAGAAGATAAACTAACAGAAATCTTGAAGCAAAGAGACTTGAAAATCTACTGGGGCACTGCAACCACAGGTCGCCCTCATGTTGCTTATTTTGTTCCCATGTCGAAGATCGCCGATTTCCTGAAGGCAGGCTGTGAAGTAACAATCCTCTTTGCTGATCTACATGCATACTTAGACAATATGAAGGCCCCATGGGATCTATTGGTCCTGCGCACTCAGTACTATGAAGCAGCTATAAAAGCTATGCTTACTTCTATTGGTGTGCCATTAGACAAGCTTAAATTTGTTAGAGGTACTGAGTACCAGTTAAGCAAAGAATACACATTAGATGTGTACCGTATGTCCTCTGTAATGACTGAGCATGATGCAAAGAAAGCAGGTGCTGAGGTAGTTAAACAGGTTGATCATCCACTACTTAGTGGTCTCTTGTATCCTGGACTTCAAGCTTTGGATGAAGAATATTTAAAGGTTGATGCTCAATTTGGAGGTGTTGATCAAAGAAAAATATTTACAATGGCTGAGAAACACCTTCCTTTACTCAATTATGCCAAGAGGGTCCATTTAATGAATCCTATGGTTCCCGGATTGACAGGTGGAAAAATGTCAGCATCTGAAGAAGACAGCAAAATTGATCTTTTAGACAACCCTGCAAATGTCAAGAAAAAGTTGAAAAAGGCCTTCTGTGAGCCTGGCAACATTGCTGAAAATGGGGTGCTTTCATTCACCAAGCATGTAGTTTTTCCATTGATGAAATCAGATGAAACATTTAAGATCAGCCGAGCTCCTGAATTTGGAGGTGATGTGGAATATACTTCATTTGCAGACTTGGAAGCTGCATTCGCAAAGCAGGAAATTCACCCAGGCGATTTGAAAGCCTCTGTTGAGCAAGCAATTAATAGGCTATTAGCACCTATTCAAGAGGCATTCAAAGATCCCAAGCTTCAAGAGTTGGCCAAGAAGGCTTACCCGGCCCCAACTAAAGTTAAAGCTAAAGCAAATGCTGAAGCTGATGAGATTACTCCATCCAGACTTGATATACGAGTTGGAAAAATTGTAGAAGTATCTAGGCATCCTGATGCTGATGCTCTCTATGTGGAGAAAATAGACCTGGGTGAGGAAGAACCCAGAACAATTGTATCAGGGTTAGTCAACTTTGTGCCCGTTGAGGAGATGCAAAATAGAGATGTTGTGGTATTATGCAACTTAAAGCCTGCCAAAATGAGGGGAGTGGAGTCTAAAGGAATGGTCCTTTGTGCTTCTATTGATGAACCCAAGCAGGTAGAACCACTATTGCCTCCAGAGGGCAGTAAACCTGGTGATAGAATTGTTGTAGAAGGGTATGAGACAGGTGAACCAGATGATGTTTTGAACCCTAAAAAGAAGGTATGGGAAAAACTGCAAGTTGATTTAAAAACAAACGATGGTCTTGTAGCAGTTTGGCAGGGAAATAAACTAGTTAGTAAACTGAATGGAAATCCAGTTAAAACAAAATCTATGAAAAATTCACCAATTAAGTAAATTGCTTCAGAATTAACATTTAATAATAATTTATGCATTTGTTGCTTGAGAACATTCTAACATATAAGGAAAACTTTAAGTTATTAGCTATTTAATTTGACATTTTGTAATAAAGTTATTTTTATTTATCTCTGATTTAATTGGTGTACCTAAAATTAATAGGTTTTTATACTACTTTAGTGCCTTTATCTTATATAGTCATACCCTCTAAAATGTACATTGTTTTCGTCTAAAATATAAATAATTGCTTGCAAACTTCGAATCTCATAAAAGCAGAACGTGTGAAAATGCTATATGTTTTTGACTTTGCGAGAGCTATGTCTACACTTTAAAACGGCAATATCAATACTTCAATGTAAAATGTCAAGAAAAGAAAAGGAAAATCAAGTTTTTTAGCTTTTCCTAGCTTTCCAAAAATATGACGATTTGAACAACATAAATATAAATTAAGATGAATCAAACAAACAACATGATTAATAGACGTACGGTAAAGGCATAGCTAGGCAAAAAGAGTTTATACGCATACGCGGAGTGGGTATACGCGGTGACAGGTAGAATTACAATAAGTGGCAACTCATATTGAGCATCAAATGTTGTTTAAAAATTGGATCATGTAGCCAAAATCGTTTTAAGTAGCGCCCTCATTTTTTCCATACTCTTCTCTTGTTAACCTGTTTACCGTTCTCTGTCTTATGTAAAGTAATGTAGGATGTGTAGCATCGCGTTCCATAGAACAAAGCTATGGCCTATGTTTTTCTATGCCGCGTTCGTCACTTCCTGAGCTTCCGTCACGATATTGTCACGATGGCTGTAAACAGTACGTAAAAACATTATTGTCTGCTGTCGATGGCGCCGCTGTAAAGGCTGATTTTCATTGATCCAGTAGCTGGATCCAGCCAGCGTCACTGGATTCCAGCGCTGGATTATCACTGGATTAATGTAAACATACTTCAATCCAGTACAGCGTCCAGTATCAGTTCCGTCCAGTGTCCGCCCCCCGCACGCCGCGCACCCCGTGCCAGCGGCGCTGGATCCGTGTAAACCCGCTGACACCAGTCGCCGCCGTGTAATCGTATAAGCGAAACACTCATTTTTGCTACAAACTTGTTTTCACTCCAACAAAGTAAGAATGTCTACTGGATTAAGTGTAAACGGCGCGATCAAGTGCCAGTGGCAATCCAGCGCTGGAATACAGTGACGCTGGATCCAGCTACTGGATCAATAAAAATCAGCCTTAATCCCTGCGTGGGCGCCCCGCTTGCGCCTCTCAGTTGTCACTTTTATAATTTCGCCATGTCGTCCGTCCGTCCGTCTGTCTGTCTATCCATATGTCACATATTTAGAGACTATGGATGATGTGATTGAAAGGCAAACAAGGTTTGCTATTATATGTTCCAAATTAAAAGATACAACATTTTTTTAGTGTTAGCTTCACAATATACCGAGAGGATTTTTTAGGATATCATCGTGTGAGGTAATGTCGATTAATGTCGTTGGCTTAGAGATGGACAAAAATTTTGTCATAAATAAGTTGCGGATAAAAGTTAGTTAAATTACACTCTTTTGCTAATCATAAAGCGGGCGTGGATCCCTAATATTTAATGCACGCAATGATGGTATGCAACTCGATTTTTATTCACTTATATGTAGGTATTATTTTGTCAATCAAAGGCGTGGTATACTTAAAATTTTATTTCCCCCATCCATGTACACATAGATACTCATATGTGTATAATGTAATGACTAGTACGTACATACCTACTTAATGAATGAGAGAGTTTAGTCAACCTATCTCAATAATTCGCACCTCTAATACAACAACGACGTAAATGCAGAAAAAGTCGACTTTTAAATTAAATTGTTTTTGAACACGTTTTTTTAACTGTGTTTTATGTTCTAAAGAGTCGTTATTGCATTAGAGGCGCGAATTTAAGATTATGTCTTGATTATTTCTCTTTCTGCAACAATTTACCTAGTTCAACTAAAGAAATGTCCTTGATAACCAAAGTTATCAAACCCTGGACACTTAAATATTCGTAAAATCGAAAAAGAAAATCTTTTACCACTTTTCGTATAACTTTCTTTGTTCTGATTATAATTTTAAGAATAGAAAAATAAGTGTGGTACCAATGGACTCCTTCGGCACGGACGACTTAGGAATACCTACCTAGGTATCTAGAGCGACATTAGGGTTTATCTATGCAGGAAGGTAGGGTACAAGTAGATGCAATACTTAAGTAGGTACCTACTTAAACATTATGCATAAGCAAGGCTTATTTCAAACATCTGCGTTATCGATTGGTCGGTAGCAAGATGCACGCAATTAGACTATGTGGGTCGTCCTGTATCGTAATTGAGGTCTCAACAATGAATGCATGGATAAAATTAGATATTCAATAACAAGAAGGGGGTCGGAGGTTCGCCATTTTGGATTTTTGGTCGGGCGAGGGGGAGCGCGCATGCGTAGAGCGGGCACCCGCACCCTGACTGTAGGGCCGGGACCTCCGCCAGTGTATGTCAAAAAACACGTTATTCTCTCCCCTCATTCCACTAACCCAGTCATCTTATTAAAACGGGATTATTAATAAAAGCCGCCATTTCCGTTTAACATCCTTTCAACGCAACTGCATCGGTTCTGCAGGCGTTTGGTAAAGTGCAGTGTCTGTGTTACGCCTATTAGCCGGATAAGGGACGGCGGATCGCTCAGTGATAAAAATTATATTAACATTTTATCGGACAGTGTAGATTCGTAAACATTTTTTTGAATTAAACTCTTCTTCTATGTGAGTGTTCATGACAGCAGCGATGATAACAATCCAATCGGACTATGTGAGTTATTAATGGACTCGTACATGCGCGTGTTGTTAGTTTTCGTGTTGGGCGGATAGCACCGGCAAATCAAACATAATGGGATGACCGGAAATACGGATTCATGGAAAAGGTTTGGCGTCGAGTCGGTCTCCATTCCTCCCGCAAGAAGAGGGATGGAAGCGGGACGAGTCAGGAAGTGACGTCATCCGCGCCGCCTGAAGCCGAGTATCAGAATATTCATACGTTGCGAACAGCTGACTTGATAAGGCAGAGGCAGGGCGAGGAGAAGTCGACGCTTCGGTCGTCTTATATTATAAAGAACGGGGAGAATTTCATTCTTGTGGAGAGAAGACGTCGGCGTCGGCGGAGGAGCGGCACCAGGGCTGCGTCAGGCAGCCGGCACCACACGCCGCCCCTGGAGGAGGCCCGCGCCGAGCAGAAGCGCCGCCCACCTGCCAGGCTCAAGATCTTCGGCATACAGTGGCCCCTGCACTCCAGCGACTCCAGGTAACGATTGCCTGATCATTAGCAACTGTACCTACTCAACGAAACGTTTAAATTCTTGACTACATTACTGCAGTTCCAACCCGGCGTGGTAGGTAGCTGTACGTTTAAATTGCCGTCATAATATTCGTCGTCAATGCATAAGGTATTTAATTATTTCTTGATAAAGTAGCGAGAGTTGCTGCTTTGCAGGAATTGGAAGTTAGGCCCGTCGATGCACTGATATTTTTCATTCCATCGACATTTTTAAGGGAGAATAATGACGGGGCTTGAAAAGCTCGAATATTTACCCGGCTATGTAATTTTTCTGGGGAACATTAACTGCCGCACTCAGAGACGTCAATAAATATTAAAGTTTGATTTAATTTGCTGCGTCTTATTCTATTGCTAAAGCAAAGAAAGTGACAGCAGCAACTTTAATCAAACTTAAAAGTTAATTAACGTTTCTGAGTGCGGCCGTAAGGCTATGGTCTCCTATTTTACGCTATACGCGGCGTCTAACGTTAGCGTCAACGTTTCAATACATTCCGATCGACGTCTGAACTCAACGTACAACGCAGTACGTATTGAAACGTTGACGCTAACGTCAGACGCCGCGTATAGCGTAAAATAGGAGACCATAGCCTTAGTGGGTTTTAAATGCTGACATTCTGCCATAGAGTTTTTGATAAGATAAAGCAGTGATCATTAATGACTCAGATTAAATTAACGCACACATCACGATGCTTGTGATGAGATTCACAGATATAGAATTAGATCTATTAAAATGAGACGATTGAATGTCAGTTACGATTGTAATCTTGTCATACATACACGTATGTAAATGCAAGGCCGATGCGATTTAATACTATCCGTTTTACCTTAAGTAATTTAAAAGTTAAAAACTTAAACCCGACGGCGTCTAGATGACGCACCCTTACAATTTCTAATACAGTCGACGACACTCATTTGACAATAGTCACGACACGCCCGATTGTTAAACTGATTAGCGATTACCTTCTCTTTGGTTCGCGCAGTCGAGTTATTAAAACAGATGCCTATGCATACAATGTTTTCATGACAACTGTCATGCATATTGCATGATTTAGGGCCGTATCATCTTGACCACTTCTTCTTCTTCTCTTTAAAAAAAAATGGCCTCTGTCCACTTATGTAGACAATTTTGCCAATGTCAATGTACGGTTAAAATATATTTATAAAATTTGTATTGTTCGGTAATTTGGAGAACTGTGGCGAAAGTGTCAATCGCCTCACGCACCAACCACTCCGCCGCGCACAACACCGCCACGCTTCACTTCACCAAAGAGAAGCCCAAGATGGCGACCGGCTCAGCAGAAGCGATCGACACGTGCAGCAGCCAACACTCCCACCACAGGACCCATCTTGACCACTCTTGGCTGAGATGCCCGTGGGTATAAAGACACGTCAAAATGACAGTTTACTTCTGACATGACTTTGACGTAATTTGAGGCGGTATCTCAGTCAAGATGAGTATTAAAACAGGCCAGTCTCTGCCTGACTCACATCCCGCAAGCAATATCACAAAATTTACACAGCTTATGTGTCTATTCGAGGGAAAATCTATAACTTGCCCAAGTTTTTCCAACTTTCTTTACTCTTATCGATAACAAGTTAGTTTATTTGACTCACTGCCCCTTGGAAACTCAACATTTACAGCATACGTTTATTATCGATCATCGATAGTAAATACAAGGCAAACATAAACATAATCGAGTTAAATAACTGAATCATCGTTACCCTAATATTTTAATTTCAGTTTCTGGCTTCTAGTAACACAACTCGCGCCTTATAAATCTGTAGTAGGTAAATAATAACAATATATCTTAGACACTAAACACATCTCTGATTTTTTACCTCTTTACTTAGTCCCTAACCTAATTTGGATAACTTAGTTACCTGTATTGGTAAGGTACTAACCGTACCATGCAAGTGGGTTTGTTAGACGTATTTTTTAATATATTTATTTTCTTGTATAAAATTTTCCGATCGCCTTCTTTCCCTGTAGACAAATTAACTTTTATATTTATTTTCTTGTATAAACATTTCCGAACGCCTTCTTTCCCTATAGATATATTTACTGTTATATTTATTTTCTTGTATAAAAATTTCCGACCGCTTTCTTTCCCTATAGACATATTTACTGTTATATTTATTTTCTTGTATAAAAATTTCCGAACGCCTTCTTTCCGTATAGATCGCCAATTTTCCCAATAGTAATTTTTACATCGTAATACGTAGGTAGGTTAGGGTAGGTTCGTTTTTATATCGGGCCCGGAGGGCCAAAACAACCCAGAAATAGGAGCTCCGCACAGCGGAGCTCCGTCGGCCCTGTTAAATTAGATGTTTGAAAGCCAAAATATAACAGTAGCTAAATATGTATATATATAGGGAAAGAAGGCGTTCGGAAATTTTGATACAAAAAATAAATATAACAGTAAATATATGTCTATAGGGAACAAAAGCGTTCGGAAATTCTTATACAAATAAATAAATATACCAGGAAATATGTCTATAGGGAAAGAAGGCGTTCGGAAATTTATCTACAGGGAAAAAGACGATCGGAATTTTTTATACAAGAAAATAAAAATATCGGAAAAATGCTTTATCCACACTTATCCACCGCGATAAAGGCGCCGACCATAACATGGGTGCAGATTCCAAAGTTTTCATGATAAGACGATAAGCGAGCCTAACATGCATCACAAGAATACGTGACAGCACGAATAAAAAGTTGCTAGAGGAATTAAATATCATGCTTAACTTGGAGCCTGTGGACACTAGCGTTTTTAGCCCTTAGACCCCCGGTCAAAAACGCTAGGTGTGCACAGGCTCTTAATAAATTTGACGATTTATTTATTACTCTAGCAATACCGGATAAAATCGCTTAGCAATAAAAGGTAACAAAAGTCTGGACGAGACACTTTTATTTTAAACCTTAAGCCTTAACTTTTACGTTAGAATATGGAATAGGTGTAATAATTTCCCTAGCACCTGTCAAATTTTATCTCGTGCATGCATGCTAAGCCCGAAGATCTCGCTTCAGGCAACAACTGACTAGATGATCTTGTAAGGGTACCCATTTTATTGTATTTGGTACGGAACCGTTAAAAAGTATTCATACTCGTATCTACATTGACACGTTCTTATATTTGAATAGTATGACGCACAGTCGGACTTTAATAACCAAATATACATATTACATGAGCAAGGAACGAGGCTAGAGTAGGTACTAGTGTTTCATGTTTAATTCAGTGTTCCGCGAGTCTGTCCACGCGGTTCAATGAACGGCTCGAACGAGGTGCCGGCGCCGGGCTGAAACACTAGCATGTATGTATGTAAATTCGCACAAAAATATAACAATTACAAAATATAATCATCAGACAGTGGCTAGTTACAGGACTACGCTATTGCCAGCTAATCTACCGCCAAGCGGCAGTGCTCGTGGTGTTCTTGTAGGGGTACAACGGGCAATCTGTAGTAAAGTACCTAGGTACTGCAGATACTGTCATACAATCGCCTCGACTGTGATCCCCGTCTCAAGATACGTCAAAGTAAACGTCATTTCATAGAAAACTGACACTTTTGTTTGACGCAAGTGACGAGCATCTCATCCAACGGCCCTTATAGTCACATGTCCAGTTCCTATATTTAAACCGCGGATAGATAACGTTACCTACTCCAAATGTAAATATGACACATTTTGCAAATGGCTAATGTCAAATTTTACCTCGAAATAACCTTATCTATCCGCGGTTTGAATATGGACCGGACACCAGTCAACTAAATTGATATCTTCGCCACTATAGAACTACCTATGTCAAAATAAAGTAATCAATCGAATACTAAGAAGTTAGTTTTTCACCTCACTAGCTCAGAAAGCCCTTTTTTTAAAAACAGATAGCAAAACTGCATTTTATCCATAAGAGTGCAAAGAATATTTGAAATGATGATGATGATGAACGTGTTATTAGTTACTTTTTTAAACATAATAACATGTGAAGGCCAGTCCAGACAGGAACATTTTTGCCCATCTGATTAAATTGTCTGATCAAATCAGGTGGTGTGGACGCAAAAATAATTTTATATTGAACTGTATTCAATTAAAAACATATAGTGCAAACAATTTTATTACACGATTTAACCTCAAAACACTTAAAATCTTACAAGAAATTTTATTTTGATCCACCAATTTTAATTATTCTGAACGCACAGTGCGTTGTGGTGCACAAGTAACAGTGCAAACTCAAAACTCATGAAAACGCATGAAGGCTGATTTTACATATTTCAGTTGTTTTTCTTATGTAGTATTTTCGTCGCTTTAGTAAGGTGAAAATATTTGTGTTACACACGGCTGCAAAGTTATTTTATGTCTCGTGTGTTGCAACACCGCTACGCTCAGGATTCTATTTTTGAACCACTCGCTTCGCTCAGGATTCTATTTTCGAACCACTTGCTTCACTCATGGTTCAACCATAGAATCCATTCGCTAGCTCGTGTTTCAATTCCACACTCGCGGTTAAAATACAACTTTGCACCCTTATATAACAAATAACTACTTATTGTCGTAGTCGGTAGTTTGACATTGTGACATATAATTATGTCTCCTTAATGTGGCAATGCTTGTGGGTGCATTCTTGAGCCGAGTCCCTCTGGGAGAGAGACCGCTGAGACGTCGTATCTAACCCCACTCTACGCCTTCATCAATTCTTAATCATATCCTGTATGTAGGCGGCATCTTGAATTGGTGGTAATCTGGCAAGGTTAATTTACTTTTTTGAACCTGCGATAACTATTAATTGTATATAATTAAAGTTCATCGGCAACGCAATCTTATTAATCGACGCTTTAAAAAGTAAAAGTTTGAAAATCACATGCGCGTCCTGCCTTATCGACCTGAAAAGCGCTTAATTGAAAGCAAAAAAAATCGTACATATCAGCCTATATAAGATAAAAATACGAGCGATGGTAAAGAATATGGTATCCATAGAAAAATACCGATGAAGAAAAAACCGAAAAGTTTAACAAAATTCAAAATTTAAGGAACGTACAATTGAAAAATTACAGTTTTCATGTAAAATCCTACAGCTTGGCTCGACTCAGCTATTTTTTGGACGGCAACGTATTGAAGGGGTGGTGTACTTATTGCAGGCACACGTCGATCGCCCGGCGGTTCTGCCGCGGCCGGCGCTCGCGGGACGACAACGAGCTCTACCGCTCCAACAGCTTCAAGTTCGAGCGGTTCTCGCGCGAGCCGCCCGCTGACGAGCTCGCCTCGGGGTCGCAGGTCAGTCACTGTTGAACACTTCGTCAGTTCAAGCGATTCCTTAAGGGCATGGCCACGACTTTGCTGTGCGCGACCAGGGGAGTGGCAAGCGAATTATTTCTTCATTGCTCTGTCGAGGCGCTCACCGCACCGTATAGCGGTTAATTGGCATTAAATATACGCAATGTATATATGGCTGTGTGTACGCAATTATATGTTAGAGTGAGTGAGATGGATCATGCTCACTCTAGCATATTAATTGCGTCCACTGCAAACTTGACAGTAAACTTGATCGTGTATGGCCGCATTAGAGTATTTAACTGGTTAGACAATGGTAAAAGTGAGATTGCAGTGACCGATAGTCCATCGATCAGCTGAAGTATAACTCAAGTCGATCGGTGATTGATCAAGTTGGATCCGGTCATTGATCGACGATCGAGCGATTGATGCAGCTAGATGCAGCTAAAATAGTTTATTACTGTAGCATCTTGTCTGGTCAGTCAGTAGTTTCATTCCTTTAACATTTCTATACTATAATATACTGCTGAATCCTTTTAACATCAACATTCTACACTGTATACATGTTTATATGAAAATAAATTCCCTTTATGCCACAGCATGTTTATGAAATTGAGTTTCATAGACCGGGCAGGCGACGTCCTCGAGGTAAGAGGTAAAGGGGATGTCCTGAGCATTCGCACCGTGAAAGCGTCACCCTCTTATCTAGATGAACCATCTCCCTCCACAAAGGAGCGCTTTACAAACTCGCTCAGCGAAGGAAAGGCAAAGAATTCTGAATAGGTCGCCGTATATTGAACGGGCGCAATATCGTCGCCTTTCCGTGATTATTGAGTTGGATATCACCTGAACTATCGTTGTTAGAAGGAAATACCTATCCTTGGAAATATCCAAAGAGATTAAGCGAAATAGTGTATTCTGTCAGGTAGATATAGGTAGGTACCTACAGTCGCCCAAATATACCATATATTTGCCATATATGGTTGTTGCCGTTAGCAAATCATGAAACATTTAGGTACCAGGTTTTGCCCGCAACTCAGTTCGCGTAGAAGTCGGTCAACGCAATGTTTTGTGTCTATACAGACTAAGGACTATCTGAGTGCCAAATTTCATCTAAATGCGTTGAGCCATTTTGGCGTGATTGAAAGATAAACACCCAGATAAGACAGTAAGATAATAAAATAGTGTCCCCCTGCAGGGCAAGGGCCTTAAAAACAAATAATACAAGTAAAAAACAGCGATAACGTTACCACCTACGCTACCAAAATTACATAGTGTAGGTAATAAATAAAAATATTCAGCTCTCACCCAAGATCCCGTATGGTGGTTCAGTCTAATGTTGAAATTATCAAATATTTACACGTCTAACTGCCGCACTCAGAGTCGTCAATTAGATTTTAAAATTGATTAAAGTTGCTGCGTTTTACTGCCGTATTCAGAGGCGTCAATACATTTTTAGTTTGATTAATGTTGCTGCGTCTTATTCTATTGCTATATAGCAAAGAAAGTGACATCAGCCACTTTAATCAAACTTAAAAGTTAATTGACGTATCTGAGTGCGGCCGTTTTTCTATTTATATAGCAAAGAAAGTGACAGCAGCAACTTTAATCAAACTTATAGCTAATTAACGTCTCTGAATACGGCCGTAAAATCATTAGAAGTTATATATGTTCCTTAGCATGTGCCTGAAGAGGATGAGCATTTATAAACAAAGATAGCTCATATGATTGTGATGTCTTCTTCCACAGAAAGGCTTTTTATTACATTTTCTGTTTACTCCTACTCCGAAAAAGTATTATATAAATCTTAAACTGCGCGCCATCTAGCAGAAAATATTGGTACTAGTAAGGGAGCACGAGCAAAACCACTTGTAGCAGTTAAATAGTAGTCCAACAGATGACACTGTATTCAAATTTCTCATTCGTGTTAGTGACTTCACATAGATGGCGCTTTTTTAGATGACCTTTGCAATTTCATCGCTTAATTTTTTTTATTTATTTAATTAATTACTTACTCATTAAATAAATAAATATGTTTAAAGTTACTACAAAGCATTCTCATTATTAATTTACTTTATGTGTTAATTGTTTGAACTTTATACAAGAATTTTCAATATGTAAAAAAAATCTATCGTTTTATTTAATTTATTAGGTGATAGGGGTTGTGCGGTATTGCAACATAAATTGTGTGCACGCGTTGTTCAGGGGAGGGACATTAATATCATCTGTCCTATCAATTACCCCGGCGTGGTCACCGCGGCCCCGACAACCTATCGAAGGAAAAAGCGAGAAAAATTTGACACATTTGTCTGTCAGAGAGTCAGAGGGCGCCGTGATCAGGGCTGACGAAGCAGCTACTTCGCTTTTTCATGTATTTTTAATGCTTTTTGTGTTTCTATCTTGCTAAAAATACTTGACCTTATCACACAGCATTTGATCCTTCGCAAGTTTTGTATCGACTTGTGTGCTTCAGAATAAGTACCTATGCAGAGGTCTTTATATTATGAAAACTTTTTTCAAAAATTATGATTTCCATTTGAGATAAGTTTTTAATCATTTTATTTTCTGCGCTTAAACATAGGGATTTACTCATGGTTATTCCGAAGAACTAAATTCATAAATGGTCGTATCGTATCCCTCACAACCTTCTGCTTTAAACTCTACATTTCCCGCTAAGAGCGCAGCGGTACCATGCCGATTATACTAAGTATATCGATTAGGGCGCGTGCATCAAGCACTACGAGTATAGGTTCCATATACGGTTTGTACACTACTACATTAAAGAAGGGCCTTAAGTTTTTACCTATACTTACCTGTTTTAACCCGACTGCCGAAGAAGGAGGGTAGTCTTTTTTTACTTTCAAAAAGGGATTCGTACGAAGTCAGTTTTGAAACTTAAATCTAAGTCAAATATTAGATATATCGTCGCCTTACTTTCTCAACCTCGTATCTGCATTTTTTTCTTGCGGTTGGTAAACTGATTACATCATAAATTATAAGTAATTAAATAAAATTACCAACTGCAAGAAAAAATTGCAGATACGAGGTTGAGAAAGTAAGGCGACGATATTCTTGCTCTACTGACTTTCTCTCTCTCTCTCTCTTTATTTAAGAGCCAAGCTCTTGTAGGTGTAGTAATCGCCAACCGTTCCGGTCTTCTGTCAACTGCTTCACTTTCTGGTACGACACGACTGTAACCTTCTCTATTATTTGCTCAAAGTAATTTCTCCTTGGTCTTCCCCTGCCTCTACTTCCTTCTATCTTTCCTTCTATGATGTTTTTAAGGAAAAGGTCGTGTCGTAGCACGTGTCCTATCATAATTCCTCTTCTATTTTCTATTGTTGACAGCCTCACGTTCCACGTTCCTATTTGGCAAGGGTTTCGCAGGATGACGACCGGCGTAGCCTCGCTACTACATCTGCTTTGCTACTACGTCTACTTTCTCTATAAAGCAAATAATCAAGGGCTATGCCTATGAGAACGATGGTAGATTATGAGCCAAGCTACGTGAGTCATCGTGCAGGCACTGTATAATTATTTAAGGTTAGTAGTGCCTCATGAGTATGTTTTCATTTACGTAGTCGTTATTCTACTAATTCCACAACGAACACTATCGGAGTCAGCTGGTACGTCCTTACCATAGAACTGCTTAAAATCTCGACACCTTTCATAAAAGTGTGATATATTCCGCACAACCCTGGGGCCAATATAAATCACGTTATCCCCGCAGTGATCGCGATTGCCTCATCAACATACTAATGCGGCGCGCCAGCTGCGCCCGCCCTTATGAAAGTCTGCTTGTCCTAGACGGTTGTTATTTACGACAAGGAATTTTACTTTTAGGTAAGCCTAGGTACGTATATTCTTGAAAAAAAAATACTTCAGCAAACTTAATGATCCTTGGAATATAGTTTGATAGGTATTGCGCAGTGGAGTCCTTTCGTGTGGACCATTAATACGAACATTATAAATCAAGCCACGTAGATATAATGTAAAAAATGTAGTTGATATGACAAAACTAAAATACTCTAAACCCTTAAAACTCACGTCTTAGGTAGCCTGTACCTCTACAACATCAGGTTTTGAAGATCAATGGTTTAACAATATAGCTTATGACACTCCTGGGACAAAGACTGATTCAATGATACCTCATATTTCGAAATCCGTCATACCGTTTAGTCTTCAGGAGGTCACAATGAAACAGACATGGATAGAACATTAAACTCCACATCAATCTCACGGAAATACATACATATATATATATACACCAGAAAAACATTACCCTTCTTCTTGGGTACATAGACGAGTAAAACTACTTTTTTTACTTTTTTTTATAGGTCTGCTGTAGCGCCGATCGTCGACTGTTGCTAAGAATTTACATATTTCAATAATAACAAGAACAACAAAATGCGCAATGTTAAGATAATGATCCTTTTCAAAAATCCCGAAGTGCTTCAGTTGAAGTTGGCGTTATTAAGCTTTGTTTACTCTAGAACATTTCTGTTCTCATAAATTGGCGCTAGGCTGCTCCCACCGCTCCGTAATCGGCGTCTGAAAGGAAAAGTCGGGGAAACTTAAACGCTCCGAGTTAAAAATGCCCACTTACCTTATGAGAAAACTTCCCACATTCATACTTGTGAGGGTAGAGTAGGTACACGGGGAAATATATTGTTTTTGTTGTCGAACCGCCAATTTAACATGTATTGGATTAATTGTTCAAGATGACTGAGTTGGATTTTGTAGAGCTTGGATTTAAATGTGTTATTAGTACAAGAATTAGAGATTTTCTCTATTCTTGTAAGTAGAGACGAGACTCCTGTTTTTGAAAAACTAAATTTAGTGATTTGTATTCGATGCAGCTCACTTGTTCTGATCTCAAGGATCTCTCAAAGATCTGCAACTCATTGTTTTTAGGCAAACTTAAATTGGGCCAAAAAACTTAAGCGCATTGCGGGAAAATGTATGCATCCATATATCTCAGCAGGTTGGCTTGTTTACAGCGCGTAGGTCAAGGATTTATAGAAATCGCTCTGCATCTGATACATTTACTGGCGCGGCTCCACATCTCATATTAAATCAAATAGCATACATTATGTAAAGGAGCGGAACATCGTGCAGGTTAAGTGGTGACAAGTCTTTACCATACGCAATAGAGTAAGCTCCTTCCATAACAGTTTTTAAACGAAATATAAACACAACACGCTCACAAATTGTCGCTATAGGATTGTCTTGCCAATACCCTAGTAAACTCACGGCTTGCTTTTCCTATTTAGCACGCTATGTCTGTCTAACTTTAGACGACCAAAAATAAGCTCTACATAGATACAGTAAAGTTACCAACGCTTTTTCGTAGCTAGTATTTGATATCCGTAGTTTAAAAAAGTTTCAGAGCACAATAGAAGTAGTTTTTACTTAAATAAAGGACGCGATTTTTATGACATTGTCAATGATATCTTCACAAACGGAATAAAAATACTAAAATTCACCCAAAAGTGTATCCATTAGCGAAAATATTTGAAGCATGAAGATTTTAACTCGATTACACAGCTCGCATTAAAACGGCTCGACTATTCCCTTCGGCCATTGTATAATCTCGTTGGGTTTCGGATGCGAGCAGTAATTGAAAATGTCGAACGGTGCGATGTTCATTTTCCACTAATTAATCGCCGTGATGACATTGCTCCCGTCCCCTGTCCCAGAGCTCATTGTGATGCCTAGGCTGGCAGGTACCCAAGCTCATACGGAAATATAACCCGAAAACAGTAATCTGTTTAGATCTATATATTTTTTAGTCGAGATTGAAGTAGAGTCGATATGTTTGAAGAAAAAGACATGCGTTAGAAATGACAAACAAATTATTACAGACAGATCTTTAGTTTTATAATTATTTTGATGTAAGTTTCTCACCCGTCAAGTTTTGATAATAACTTAATACAGGTTATTATGTCATGAGTGTCATGACTACTGACAGTACATTTATCTATTTCGAAAATATGGTTTCTTCGTCACAAGAAAAACTCACTCAAAGAGGAAGTCAACATACAAGTAACGGCAATTAGCTGATTTATTTAGGATACGTCTGTGCGGCATGTTAGGTGTTATAAATATATTTACCCGCCTTTAATCGTGCGCCTACGCGGGTGAGTAAGTGCTCACTTCTCTGTAATCAAGCCATTCGTTTTCATTTCGGCATCTTTATGAGTCCAAAGCTGGCCCTGTCCGCGCGTTGTCAGGAAAATATAATTTATAATGTCTCGGTACAAGATAAAAATCTACTTGTTTTACGATGTTTTGGACACAACCGGTTTTTTTACCTGTTAAAAATATTTAGTATTTTTCATTTATTTGATCTTTTGAGGTAAAGACATAGAGTCTATATGTTGCAGCGGTTCATCCTAACTTAAACGTAGAATATGAGGTATTTTATTACAGTAAAAAGTTTATTCATTCAATCGGATTTGAAGAAACCCCAATTTAAGCGTATTTGTTTATCCCGTGCGTGTAAATTGATTTCTACAATATTGGTAAAGTTGGATCCGTAAATCCCGAACACGCGTGTATCCGAAAGGGGAAAGTCGTCGCATTCCATGTTCCCCCGTAGTTCCTTGTCAACTTGTTTCTGCTTATTTTACAACTTACCCTAATCGGATTTCGTCTGACAAAATGTTCTTTGATTTGTTATCGAATTTCATGAATGAAGCTCTAGAAAATCCTTAAGAATCGTCTTCCGTTGTGAGTCATTTGAGGACGATTACTTACGATGATGATAATTTACCTTCTACCTAGTACCCAAGAAATTGCAACCTATGAAGAGTTTTCTAATCTAATAAAAATAAAGACCTAATCTTCCTCAATGTTGCCCTTGTCTTTGTTACAAAGTTGCCTCTAATTTGCTATTAAAATGACTGCCTTACCAATAATCATTAATTACTGTACTAATAACAATACTTTGTAGAGAATGGGCTGGGTAACATGTGGAATGTGACATTCTGGAAGACTTTTCACATCCTTCGTGCTTATGATGGATGATACAGTTCAGTTGTTTTGTTCGCGTTGATATCGAAACTATGTGTAATAATAATATAATCGACGAAGTTGCCTCGCTCGGCCGTTACGGGCCCTGTGATAGCCTTCATAATTAACAGTCTATAATAGAACAGATTTCAGCAACACCCGTTACGTTAACGATTCCATAAAGCAATATCAACGCTATCATGCGCCTAATGCTTGTTCGAAAACTATCAGATAACAAATACCGAGTGTTAAAGTAATTTGCGCCAAATTTATTAAAAAAAGTACCTACTGTTTAGTATTTAAGTAGATAGTTACCTACGCTATCAAATTGCACACCCTTATATCTTTAAACCTTTTTAAGGCTTATAATATAATAAAAATATAACTTTTATAAAAACAGCCAATGATAAGTGTGCTCCACGCGTTTAGAATTGTCAAGGAAAGGAAAAATAAAAGGAAATACCGATGTGGGGCGAAAATCAGTCGACGCGCGATGCATAGACTTTGATCTTACGATCTGCGGCATTAAAATTTACATATTTTCCCTGCGTTTCCATTTGGATTTCGACTTTGATGTCCTTTTCAATGCGACTGCGGTCTGCGTGGAACGGTCTGCGTTTGGTAAAATATTTTTGTTTACGTTAAGGGGTCCTTTGTTTGTTTTCCAATAGGCTATATTGGCGTAATATGTTAAATCGGATTCCATCTATTCACATTGCGAGACTCCTTATTTTCGGTGTATAAAATAGATCTGTTTACTTCCGTCAAGGGTGTGGGTAACCACCCAAACTCTGCAGTAGTCGGCATGATTATGAGCCGGTGTCGTGGAAATGAGGTTTGTTCAAATATACGATGTAATTTGCGTAGTCTGGCGGCGCGACGCAATCAGAGGCGCGTATTGTGAGCTCGTCACGCTCGTAGACCGTGCACTTTACTTCTAATACGGTCACCGTCTGGGGCCAAATGAAAGGATTTGCACTAGCACGAGTATAGTGACGATAAAAATTTCCAATTTGAATCCTATGCGCTTTCTAGATAGTTGAAACTAAGGTTATCTGGTCACGGAGGCTCCTTAAAAGCTGAGACATCTGGTTTCAATGCAAAAGTCTAGCCTTTGTGACCCTGCAAAAATATTGCGCTTATTTAATAGGAAGTGATAAATCGCAAATCAATCGCAAATATTTGCCATTTATTAAAAAAGCGCATTGGTAACATTCCTTCTAATCAGCGATGAGTCAACATCAAAGGTAGAAACACACTTTTGTACCTTGTCGCTATACAGCCACGTTTGCAATGTCAAACAAGATTGTCAAATATGTTAATGCGATAAAGTACAAAAGTGACTATCTGCTTTTGACGTTGACTATACCAACAAAGGCTGTTTCTTAAAGTTACTAACGCAACAAAAAACAAGTACACTGCTAAAACACGGACAGTGTATTTTGGAGTAAACATAAATCAAAACGAATGTCGTATGAAATAAGGTTTAAATTCGTTCTTTGTAATTAATAACTCGAAATAATTTATGTAAAGCAGTTCCAGGGAGGTTTCAGACGGCCTCGAATCTCTAATGAAGAGGTAGATTTTTGTTTCGAAAAAAACAACTTGTTTAATTCGATGGGAATATGTAATTAGGAATGCTAAGCTCGTTATAAAAGTGCTTTTTCTATTAAACAAAATAAGACTCGCTTAATAGTGCATTACAAAGTGAATCAAGTTGCAGTAATAATGATTGCTTACGTGTAATAAATAAGAAATGTGTCTTTGGAGTACTCCAACAATGCATAATGGGACAAGATTACAACAAACCTTCTGTTTAGAGCATAAAAGATGTTCGGCAACACGTTTCTTAGGGGGCGCATCGTTCCGCTTTCAGTGCGGACGGCGAGATGAATCACCGCTGCCTTGCACGCGACTCCGCTCTAACTTCTGCTCTCGGCGCTACGCATTCCTTTGCTGTTTTCTAAATATCTAAGATAATTACTAAGTACGCATTTTAACAATTGCTCATCCTATCACGACTATAAAAAAATTGAGGTTCGCTTGAGAAGTGACCCAATTTCATAAACCCCTTTCGCGGTAATATCTCAAAGGTGACTAATATTACCTAATACAATTCATTAACAATATCTAAATGTACTTTATTTTATAACTATCTTACTAACACTACTAAATGCAGAAATATTTACAAAACAATTTGATATCATTACATAAATCACAGTGTTTTTAAAATCTTATACAAAAATTGGTGGTAGGTAGGTCTTCATGGAAGGCCCAGCCCGTCCTAAAGGCGGCAGGTTGGGCGAGTGCGGCGGCCTCACGGGCGGAGGACTTAGATCTCTACGTAGCTGATTCATCCTCTCTTCCTCATTACGGATATTATTGTTGTTACGCTGTAAAACTTTATAATTTTTGATAATCCCTCGTAATTCGTCTTGTTGTTGATGATTTAGAGTTCTAAAGTTATTTGTGTTTGATTCTCTATCATCTTGTTCATCGTTAGGTTGTTCTTGATGTGTAGGGACATACATAATTTTATTATTCTGATCTAAGTTTCCAAAACTCATAGGTTTATGTATAGGCTTGACTTTGTTCGATTCAAAGTGATTTTTCTGAGCTACGAAATTAAAAATATCTGATAGATCTGTGGTTTTCTTTCTGTAACCTTTAAGGTCGTTTAACATTTTGGTTTGATATTGGATGAATTTAGGTACTTTTTCTACTTTTGGTTCTGCATTTATTTTAGCATGGTACTGCATTTTGGGTTCTTCAACTACGATGTTATGGGGATTGACTTCTTTTTTGGTAGTTCTTACTAAATTTTTAAGGAAGATATTATTTTCTATTATATCCTCTACATTAGTCTGTGTGGTAGTTGGTTCGAGGTCTCGTTCATCGGTATTTTTATTTAAGATTGGAGTAAATTGGCTGTCATTTTGTTTTATAAAATCGGTGAACCTGATATTAGTTTCACTGCTAATGATGGGTGGTTGTTCTGTGGTTGATATTCTCATATCACTAGCAATACTACTCTCTTCATAATTTACAGTTGATGTACTAAAGAGAACGGGTAATGGCGACGTGTTAACAGTACTAAACTTAACTTCCTTCTTAACATCGTCAATCTTTCTGGACTCATAAAAGTCAGTTTCATAGTCGTAATATTTGGTTACTGTTTGACTTGGTGGAATAAAGTCATGGTGGGTTATTATTTTCGAGTGATGGTAGGCAGGATATATCTCATCATTTGGAATCCGTTTAGACTGTTCTACAGAAGGTTGACTTGGTTTATCCATGTGTTTATACCAGTCTTCTGGTCTTATTGAGTTTTCGGTTGAGGGTGCTGGAGATACTTCATTCATAGTAGAGTACTGAACATTGGAAATAGGATTTTCTTTATTCATATTATTATTTACGTAGACATTTTCATTTTGATGGTATTGTGTGTTGGGTACATTATAATTTGTATTTAATTCTTGGTTTTGAACACCATTATTAAAGTTTGTTACTTGATTTTGATGTTCCGTTTCAGTCTGGCTTTGTATATTATTTGTTATATTTTGATTTTTGGATTCTCTTTGCCACTGAGCTTCATACTGAATTTGTTGGACATTGTTATTTCCGTTTGGTTTAAGTTGTGGTTGTATCATCGAGGTGTACTGTTCTGGTGTCATCTCGTTAAAGTTGATCATTATTTCATCACCAGATGATCTCGATATCGTATTTTTATTTGTATTTTGGTTAGGATTATTTGCATTTATACCATACTGCCATCGCCACAAAGCCTTATTGTTTTCTTGGTCGGCGTCTTTAATGGCTGCTTCGTAATTCATTAACTGTGGCATATTCGACTTCTCTGTTGTAAAAATTCTCGATATTGGTTGCTGAGGCGTATTTATCGAAGGAACGTGAGCGCCCTGAGAAGCCAGAAAAGTTATTTGTGGTGAAATAGGCCCATTGTTTGCTTTCATTTGTGTTTGATCGTTTGTGAAGTCTTGAATATTTGTTTTGACCACCGATTGAGAACTGGCTGCGGTTGCTAAGTTATTTTGATTGATTCCCGGAGAAAAACTGTATGAAAATGCTTCAGGAGTTCTTCCGGTAAACAAATTGCGCTGCGGGATGGCTGGGAACCGTTGAGCTTTTTCAGTTTCCGATTCGTAGCTTTTTTCGTCTTCTTGCCACGACTTTAAGTGTGGAGGCCTTTTGGCTTCTTCGGCGAGATTATATTGAACAGCTCTGAAAAAACAACGCTTATATAAAAAACATGTTTGATGTGCCAAACGTAAATTATATAACGGTACTTTTACTGTTTGTGTACCTTATATGAGTTTGGTATTCGTACTGGATATCACAAAATAAGAATAACGTGTACATATACATTTAAATAACTACTTACATAATATTAAATGTACCCAGAACTAAAGAAAAACAAACCTTTGTATAATTTCCGGCATTGGAGGCGGTACCGGTAAGTGATCCCCAGAGGCTCTAAACCCATTCGAATCGGCGATATAGTGCACTGTGTATGTCTGGCCATTGTCGCCTACATATGAGTACGATCCCTCGACTACTTGTTCCTCCTTGTCAGTGCCCATATTTTCCATGCGACTGTGTTGCACGTAGTGGGTCTGATCGGCACCGAGAGCTCTGAAAAAAGTTTTAGGAAGTTATTTGGATAACTTTACATCAACTGCTGTTGTGTTCAGTATATACTCACTCATAACTAAAGCTTCCATCCAAGTCCATTTCATTGGATAAACGAATAATAGGGATTGCAGGTTCTGTTGTTGAAGATGTAATGTATACACCAGGTGCATGTACGTATTGAGCGTTTTGGAAGGATCCTGCCTTGATCATATCGGGACCATGGTCGCTTCTGTGTCCGAGACTGTCAATGGATATTATCGACCTTGCAGATGCAGGCGTCTGCATTATGGGAGGCTGCGATGTTACACCGATATTCATAGGAAAATGAGCAGGTTTTACATCTATTCTGTCAATCGGGTGTTCATAATTTACTGTCCTCGGTATTGGTCTCATTTCTCTCTTTTCAGGTCCTTTCATATATATTGATCTTTGGGTGGCATTAGGCTTAATACGTTGTGGAGGTGGTTGGGGAGATGAAACAGGACGTACTTTTTCTTGTTTAAAATTTGATTCATCTTCGTCATCAAAATTTGGTACCAGGGAAGAGGAAATTATCATTGGGAACTGTGTTGGGAAAGACGCGGGCGCTTTTGTGCCCGTGGGCGGCAGGTACTGGAAAGGTAACTTATTAGTGTTTTTCATAGCGTAGTATGGTATTGCCGTGTGTGGCTCAAGTGGCAAATAGAGGGAGCTGTCTGAGGCAAACGACCCTGGAGCCTGATAATGTGGCAGATACGGAAATTGATCATTTTCTATTTTTTGTGCCTCCGATCTCAACATTAAGTAATACGTTATGATCCAAAGTGAAACCTGAAACAAAAGCATTTTAAATTAATAACTTACTGTTTTTAATTGACGCAAAATCCAGTGCTTTCAGGATAATACACAAACACTTTCTCACTTACAAGCCTCATTTTTCTGAAGCTTAAACTGTGTTTGATGGAACAATAATGATTATGCACGTCACTATTTCACACTTGTAGAAAACAGACTGATAATGAAAATGAATTCCGCGTGTATTTATATGCACGCAAGCTGACCGTAGCCAGGCATTCGTGAAAGATATCGCTTGGTTTAACTAGTTTTCTCTACTCGTAGCGTCTCACTTTTTACACTATTTTCCTGCAAGAACCCGTATTAACGTTGTTTTACGATTATAGATTGTAATTGTTGGTTCAAAGTAAGAGTGTTTAATTGTAGGTAATGGTAACTAATGTGCCCCACGCTTGCGGCGGATAAGTGTGTTACTATCTTAGTAGGTATTAGGTAGTTACAAACTAACTGCCGCACTCAGAGACGTCAATTAGTTTTTAAGTGTCATTAAAGTTGCTGCTGTCACTTTATTTGCTATCTAGAATAAGACGCAGCAACTTTAATGAAACTTAAAAAATAATTGACGTCTCTGAGTGCGGCAGTAAGAGCATGATGCTTTACGTTGGCTTGCGTGTAAGCATGAAGTGTCTAAACTCTAAAGTCAGTTTAAAACTGAAATAAGGATGTATTTTCATCTACTTACCTTTTTCGTTTACCTATACAACAATTTACTACTACGGTGTCTGTTGGACTACATTACATTAATTTTACTTTACATTTTCACGTTGTCAAACAAACATATTCACGCTTACACACGGACTAGCAATCGTTATATCTAATAGCGCTTCGATTTATAATTGTTACTTACTTCCTTTCTGTATTACATAACATTCAAAACATGTGCCTTCTTTTAAATTCAGCGCGCGACAAAATGCCTTTAAACAAAATATGCAGATTTATTCGGGAGAATATAAGGATCTGGATTGTTCATTAAACAGGCAAGAATCTTTTGGTTGTTTTTATCTTATTTGGATAAAGGTTCGATAAATTGGCAGTTTATATCGGCGTCCCACGGTTCGGTTCCATAACATGCTGCAAGCCCGGTAACGGCCAATGTCAATGCCTTTGAGACCGGTTTCTTAAATGTTCGACTCCTTTGGTTCCTCGCGTTTCGTCGAAGGAGATATATATTAATTGGCTGTTAATTACACTTTTGTGATTAACCAGATATATTTATCATGGACATTATTTGTTTTGACAGTATTTTTTCGAATGTAGAAAGCTTTAAGTTATTTAAGGTTTTCCTGTTGCTAACATACAGTTTCTTTTGCAGGTAAGGGAGCATAGATGCAATGAGGAGTAAATACGTACGTAGGTATATTGGTTTCAATGGTAAGTAAAACAACATAATTTTGTTGTCATTTTAATGATCTTAATTTAATTACTCGATATCACAAACTTACATATAAGTCCTGACATACTTGCGGTAAATACAGCGATCAAGTCCACAATTTCAACGTCGTGATCGAGATCGGTGTTGGCGCACCGCCGTAGATCATTTTAATGTCATTCAGAAAAATATAGAGACACGCGATCAGCGGGTCACTGCTCCCGATGGTAATTAATTCTCCACAAAGAATTTAATAATAACCATGAGCGAACTGTTAGAATATTCGGCAAATATGAATAATCTTACGTGAACATGGAGGAAACAAATAATCCACAAACTATGTACACAGAAGTGTAAGCGCGTGAATGTACATTTTTCGATGAACATTACCTATCTACTTTTCAGTCTAATAAGTTACTCTAGGATTTCTGGGGATAGTAACCCGGTTTGTTCTGCTGCGGGTAGGTTTGCTGCGGGTAGGTTTGCTGCGGGTAGGTTTGCTGCGGGTAGGTTTGCTGCGGGTATGTCTGCTGCGGATAGCTCTGCTGAGGATAGGTCTGCTGAGGATAGGTCTGCTGAGGGTAGGTTTGCTGAGGATAGGTTTGTTGAGGGTAGGTCTGTTGAGGGTAGGTCTGCTGGGGATATTGCTGTTGCGGGTACTGTTGCGTTTCCTTGTTCTTCTGGGCATCGAGAGAGCTGAAAAAAATATATCATTAGATACGTGTAAAAATCAGTGATCGGAATCGGTAGTTCTTAACCAACAATTGAGGTATTTTAATTTATGCATAAGTAAGATTGGAATATATTTTATGGATGTAATGTAAGTGATGTAATTATCACTACCTATTCCTCTCACTGGTACAAGGTAAATAGATGATACTGGTGTGGTGATGTAAATATTTGTTTTTTGTTTTTTTTGGCCTTTCTTAAAAAAAAACAGATTTATCAAAACCAATACGTTTGAGCGGAACTACATTAATATAATGGGATACAAAGTAATGGATCAGTATATACTAAAGGGGAAAAAAAGAGCCAGCAGCATCATAAACAATGTGCTGGTCGATATAGTCAACCAGTTTGATTCCTGGGCCACTATGGAGTTATTTCAGGGTGACGCAATAAGTCAATTCGTAAGAAGCCGTTTTTAATAATTTTGTTACTAGTTCGATACTGGGCCGGGAATCGAATTGGTTGACTATACAAGTGGACACAGTATCAAAACAAAATGTTCGTTATGCATTGTACTTATGTTGATGATTTACTAATACTGGGTGTTTTGTTATTCGTCTACAAAATTTTGGGGGTTAAATCAGTAAGTCATACTGATCAACTTTCACTATGGGACCAACCCCGAAATCGCGAAAAAAAAATTGACCATCCCATACATTTTGGCTAGTCAGCTGACGATGTTTTGTATGGGAGGGTCAAATTTTTTTTCGCGATTTCGGGGTTGGTCCCATAGTGAAAGTTGGTCAGTATGACTTACTGATTTAAGCCCCAAAATTTTGTAGGCGAATAAAAAAGCACCCAGTATAATTATATCTACAGAAAAATAATTCTAAAGAGGAATTCTACTAAAAATCTTTCTATATAACAAATACAATGGTAGGATGGCTTGGATCGGAAAGCCACTAGTTTGTTAACTTATGGAATACGTAATATTGGTGTGAGTGCGCAATTTGCTTCAGAAACAAACAACCGGAGTCCATAACTCACTGACTAACCCCTCCCGCTCGAGGAAATTTAAGGAGAACAAAAAAATCACAACATATTTCCTTAAAAAATATTTTTGCTAACATTGCCTTTAGATGTTCATGAAAATCAAGCCAAAAGCAGGCAAGACATGTGTTGGATTGGGACTGCTAAATTTATTTTGCTAGGGTCAACGTAGCATCAGTAATTCATTTTATTGAAGACAGAACAACATGATTTGCATATTATAATAATGTGTCAAAGTCATAACAAATTTAAATAAGTAAACAACACTTAAACCTTGTGTGGGCCCTTATAGGTTTAAATATTAATAGTGGCGAGAGTCCAACCTATGACCTGTGGTTTTATATTGAAATAGTTTAAACGCACCGGTTAGTTTAGCCAAACCACCACAAAGTTTAATAAAGTATGTAGAACTCCAAATTATTTTCGAGCCTATACATGAAATTACACGCAGTAATATAGTGTTTTCTGAAAAAAACTCGATTATGTCAATTAACGTTTACTACTTAAATAGTGGAACGCTTCTTCGCGGATTGAAAAACACTATTGCAAAAAGTATGAAAATTAAAAGTGACGCATCAATTTCCATAATGATCAGGTAAATAAGATTGCAATATAATTTACATGCCGATAAGTTAAAGCACAAACATTGCATGTCTGTTAGTCTTTTAAACGTCTTATTAAAAGTTGTGAAGTGGTTTTAAATGGGTGGTGTGCCAAAAATTTTGCTGCTTTTAATACAGAAGGTGGACTTACGCCTGAATCGCTGGCGGTACTGGCGGCGGCTTGGGCAGGTGGTCCCCAGAGGCGTGGAAGCCGCTGTCGTCGGCCCACCAGGTCACGGTGTAGGTCTTGCCGTCGCCCCCCACGTACGAGTACCAGCCCTTCTTCACCAGGCTCTCCTGCTCCGTGTTCGGGTAAAGCACGTAGCCCTCTTCGTTGACGTGGGTACCGTCACCAATCTGGTATCTGTTGGAAACAGTAGATTGTAGATTGCAGAAGAATATGATGATTGTGACATCTGGATCAAGAAATTTCGTTTTGTTTTTGCAAAGAAGGCCTGACAAATTACCTAATTATTAATTACGGATTGGCTACAAAGCAACAGGTCAGCCAAACTTACTTAGTATTAAACGCTTTGTGTCACTTGCAATAATATACGATCTGATATGTACATTTGATGTCAATTTATTTATTTTAGGCTTGTCATAACATCCATCGATCCAACCGGGTTTGGAGACTTCTTTAACTGAGAAGTAGACAACAAATGCGGATATACATTTTTTTAATAGTATGGTAGATATGCTTTCTTGTTATATACGAACAAATACAAAATGAAATGCCGTTATTAGGTTCATCAGTGCAGAACAATATTAACGTCCATGTTAATGATGTAATAATTAATCTTATTAATCTTTTATGTTATCGAATAATTGTTATCCAAATTTTACTTTTCTTTTATATGGCCTACTACTTGATTGATATAATTCTTGAAATATATATCAACAATAAAGAGGAGCCAAACGTAAACACGTTAGATCTTTAGCTAGGATTAATGGGTGCTGATGCTATCAGCCCCTAATATATCTCTATTACAAGACTTAAATAGAAAAAACAATAAATTTAAGCGCTAGAACCACACAAAAGGCCGCTAGACTAATGTGACTATTCAAATGATTTCACTGAAGATGTCGAAACAGTTATAATTATTCGATGTTTGCTATAAATTATGCGAAAATTTTCTAAGGATCCGCCATTTAAAAACAGTTAAATTGCCTATCAAGCAACCGGATTTGCCGACATTTTTATGTCAAAACGATACAATGGACCGTTGCGACCGTTAGGGTCTCTATGTACATATTTATAAAAAACATGTAAAAACGTTTGCGAAACTATGTATTTGAAGACAAGAAATTTGGTTGAAACCTGAAAAGATCCTTTTAATGATTTTGCTCCGATATAGTGCTAATTAAAGTACCTCATTCTCCGTAACCTGACCGGCGGAACTTGCAAGACAAAGGTTTTCAGCCCTAAGTAATCATTGTCAAACTCTATTGACCGTTAACACGTAGTTTTATCGAAATATCGGTACTTAAGTAAAGATTTAGAATAAACTACCAATTTGATTGTCTTAAAATTACTATCAATTAAAACATTTATAGGTAGGTGTAGAGAGCTCCGCTAGCTAGATCGTTTTTTTACCCGACTACTACTTGCCAAAATCGATTTATTATGTTAATCTGCTAAAGTTGTAAAGCTTTCGTGCAAGATTTCAAATTGCCTTCAATACAATAATCGAGTCATTATTGATTTATATGGCTTCATAAAAATATTCAATTGGTTATGATCCGCTCGAGATTTTGCGAATTTGATGCTATAAAACCAATTAATAAAAAAGGTTTTTATTCGTAGTCTTTTAAACGTTATATCGTACTGCTAATTACAATTTATTTTTCATTATCATTAAGCGCAGATTAGACTAGCAAAGAGAGACTCCCGTCTTGATCTTATTTAAGCCAGAAAAGGGTAGCAATATTGAGCTTTTTGCTTTAACACAGAAGTCAGAGTAAGACTTCTGCAATATTTATTTATCTACTCCACGCTTTAGATTTTAAACTGTATTTTATTTTTTGTAATAAAAAAATATACTCACTCATATTTGTAGTTGCCGTTGTCACCATAGATCTGTTCGTTCTTGATGATGGCGACGGGCGTGGTGCTGGGCGCGTAGCTGGGAGCGTCATGCTGCGGTGTCTGGCCCCATGGGTTCTGGGGAACAATCGGTGGGCTCCACGAGCTTGGCGGGGAAGTCCAACTGTTCAGAGGCGGGGGGGTCCCAGCGATCCCTGGGGCATTCCAATTGTTTGGCGAGGAAGTCCAAGAGTTAGGTGGGGTCCAATTATTTTGAGTCCATGTATTCGACGGCGTGGTCCAGGAGTTGCCTGGTTGTGGCCAGTTATTTTGCTGAGCTATCTGCTGAGGATTGTATCCCCTTGGAGGTCTTTGGCTAGGAGGAACGTATGCCCCAGCCGCTGCTTTTACGTTAATCGACTCGGCCGTGTTCAGTAGTTCCACTGAAGCGATGGCTTCGGAATCTTCGATCACGTCTTTAGCGACATTTTCATCGGCAAACGAAATTGCCAAGATGGCGAAGAATACACAAAGCTGTGAACAAATATAAAGTTTTATTTTCTTAAACACAAATGGACCTATAATATCCGATTATGCATAGCCTTTTTCACCATTTTTTATAAATAGTACCTACTTGGTTTTTCATGTAAGGTAATTATGGTAATCAACGCGTTGTTTATAAAGTGATGCATTTTAGCACCGAGGTGCCAGCCGCATTACAGCCCCCTCAACCGGAACGCTCGAATTGGGTATTTGACGAATGTCAAAATAAATTATTTTTACACTAGTCACTACCACTAAATCAAGCTTTCGAAAATAACACGGAAAAACCTAGCTATCGTTTATTTTTGGAATTTAAATGATTTTTAATTCAACAAAAACTTTCTAAAGGAACACTGAAAACTGTGACGTCACATTTTACCATTTTCATACTAACTTCATACTACCGGATCGTTTTGACGTTTCAATAAAAGTTGCTGATTTGACCAGTTAGTCAAATAGCCAATTCAGTTTTATATAATTGTATATACTAATTAATAAACAACACACTTATTAATTACAACTAAGTGGGATAATATTTACAAAAATATTATATTATTAGTCCCTATCAGTGATCTTAAATTGAATAAAAAATAATATTTTACAAAGACATGTTTAAAAATGTTTTTAATTAGATGTAGCTAGCGCATTCGCTTCCTACTTATATGTAATTGATTTTTGGACATTTATTGTTTTTTTTTTTTACATTTTTTAAATATATATTTTTTATTAAATTAGAAGTTTGTCAACTCACCAGCCTCATTGTAATGTCCTTCCGTGTTCGCGGGCAGTGCGTGTGTGTGTCCGGACGGGGTCGCCGCGCGAATATATAGCAAAGGTCCTGCGCCTGCGCCTCTGCCGGAACATCGCGGCACCGGCGCGGGCGCGGCTCACAATGACCTCGCTACACAAATATTTCAAAAATATTCAAATAACTTAGGTTGAACAATTTTCAATTCCTGTTATAATTATCCTTATGTTATTTTAGCGATTGTCACCAGAAACCTAAAGAGCAGGGCGCCAAGACGAGATGCATAGCGTCAACTTATCGATATTCGAAATAAAAGAGAATTACTGTATAGGATTGACGTATGCTGACAATCTGTCGCATCAGCCACTTGTGTCGATTTTTTTACAGTTTTCGAAAATCGTTAAGTTAGCGTTAGCATTGCGTCTTGCTTATACTGCTACTGCAATACCGCGTAAATAACAAATTTAATAGGTGGTAAAATGCACCTTATTGACTTACCATGTACTAATGTGCATTTTGCCCTTTCTTGAGTTTGTCAGTTACGCTATGCTTTTGCCTGAGCTGTTTGTACGGGGCTGCTGTTCCACTTTGAAATAGAGGAAACCCGAGCAGAGGTTCTGCTGATACATATTCGGAAAAATAATTTGATAATGAAATGTGTAAGTTACATCATAGGTAGAAAACAATTATCGTGTTACGCAGGTAGGTAAGCTACACATACCTATACACTGTTGGGTACAGGCCTTCTATCATAACTGTCAAGTAGGGTTTCAATTCTAACATTCGCTTTAAAAAGCACACCTATAGATCGAGTCGTACGACCTATTTCTTGTTACAGTTTATTATGTCAATTTATGACAAATTAATGACTTCGTCCTCGATTTCATAGTCACTTCATCAGGTGAGACATAGCGCTGTAGTAACTCGTTTAAAAAAATCTTAGGCCGTGCCTTAGGCATACAAGTACTCCATTCATAACAATATGTAGGAGTCCACATGGCTACGCGTGTTTGGACAACCATTTTGCAAGCACCAAAACCCAAACGCCGTTAACAAGTCTAATTGGTTTTAGAGGACTATCACTTGCGATATCTGAGTCATGCCAAAGTGAGTTAAGAGGCTTTTTAAACAAATTTATAACACTTTTTTTCGAAAATGTGTCTTGTGACTCCGGCCAAAACGGGAACATAAGCATATTTGCTCACTGCATATCGCTGAGACTCTTTCACATCTTAGTTGCTAAAATTGCTAATCATTGTCTAAACAGGCATGTTCAATGCATGCGTCGTTTAACTTGTAAGTAGTACACATAGCCACAATAACCTCATTTTTTCATTGTAGATGTGTCCACCGGGAATGTATTCCGCTGGTGTATCTTGAAAATATATAAGTCTTTATGGTTTTAAAGTACCGCCGCGTCGCTTCTCAAGTGTTACCTCATCCCTCGGGGTCAAAACATGGTTGACGTCAGATATATGTGTATATGTGAAGTGTGTCTATGTGTACTAAATAATAATAAATAATGCAATAATGTAATTAATATTAAAAGAAAATTATGAAAGTTGAAAAAGTCAGGCTCATCTTGAAAATATTGTTAATGTAAAAACTTGAAACGAATTCATAAGTTTTGCGAAAAAACCGATCACAAAATAATAATGTTGGTTATGATGAAACCTCATATTACGAAAATCCAGCGGAGCGAGAAGAGTTTTCACAAAGGCACTTGAAAAGTCTCCGAGGAGAACATAAAAAACGAATTATTTTTTTGCTTACTGAATTTCGGGGTAGATTACGCATTTGCCGACGAATTGATGAATTATGAAACGCGCTCATGACTTGGAAATGTTTTCGGTGTATTCACTCGTGAGTCCTTATCCCTTATTATTTGCCTGGATAACGAAATTAAAAGCTTTTATACGTAAATGTGACGTTCTCAGTATAAAGGGACCTTATGGAGGAAGGCAGTTACGCTTTTCTTGTTCTTGTAACTATACGAATACTATGGTAACAGTTCTAAAAACGGCGCAACCGAATGCCTCCATAAGGTCCCTTTATATTGAGAACGTCACATATTACGTTTATATTTTACTGAAATAAGACCAAAGTAACGAGTCAAATATTGGTGGGTCTACATCGAGAACAGCAGGGATCCTGCTGCCACCTCCTCACAGATCAGCTCCTAAATGCCTTAAATGTTGCATTACTATCATGTTTAATTATGTATTCCAAAAATTGGGCCAAACTAATACCGGGAAACGGTTTAAAATTAACTTGCAAAATTTGAAATTTTTTAACTAATTATACTGACAAACTAACAAACAAACCCCTGAAATATATATGCTCAAAAAAGGTATTAAAAAAATATAAAAAAAATATTGGTTTCAAATACTAGCATCTAATAAAGAATATAACATACACACATAACCTTTCTTGGCTTCCGGGTAAAAAAAACTTGCAACTTGTAGAAATGCAATACGTGAGGGTAAAAGACGTTGACATTTCAGTAGGTGATAGGTAAAATCTGAGTTATTACGCTTCTCTGAAGAATAAATAGTCCAAGCGTTAATTTTTTTATAACTAAATTGGATTGTACGTGTTCAAAACCAGATGTGTCATATTGTCCGCGAACAAGGAAAAACCATTAAAATAAAAACTCATTTTATTATCTTAATATGATGATTAATGCGAGCAAACCTACAGTCGGAGTTGTATCTCTGGGTTCATTTATTTAGCTGCATTTGAAAATACCTACCTATTTATACTAATAGGATCGTTGTTCGATTGAGATAATGTATTAGTTTGATTGAAAGACCCATACCTACCTACAAATTATAGCCCATGGATACGGCATAAAAATATGAATTTAAAATAGGGATTTACCTATTTACTTTGAAAATATTGAAAAAATTAAAAAAAACAATTTGTTAAATATTTATTTTAATGACAAACTTTACTATAAGAAGTAATCACCGCCGCTCATACAGGGTGTCCCATAAGGGCCTGCGCAAACCGGCGGAGCGCAGCGCAGATCACTTTAAATTTATCAATGTATATTCTTTCCTATTTTAATTACAATAAGGTATAAATTTGAATGCTCTGAGACCGACCTCGGAGCATCACGGGGGATTTCAACTCTGCGGCTGCGGCTCTAAATTTATACCTTATTGTAATTAAAATAGAAAAGAATATACATTGATAAATTTAAAGTGATCTGCGCTGCGCTCCGCCGGTTTGCGCAGGCCCTAAGTCGCACGTCACAGTGACACCGGAGGTAGACCAGCCGAAGACGTACCGAACCAGCCTAAAATGACCTCATTAAAAGTCGCATGGTTTTTAAGATATGCCAGTTTAAAGTTTGTACTGGCAAAGAACTTTAAACTGGCAAATCTTGAAAACCATGTGATTTTTACAAGGTGATGTTACGCAGGTTCGGTGTGGGGATAATGCGTAACGAATTTCCACTCTGTTAAAGAAATAGTTAAAAATAAAAAATAAAAAAAGGCTGGTTCGATTCGTCTAGGCTGGTCTACCTCCGGTGTCACTGTGACGTGCGACTTATAGTACACCCTGTACTGTAGATACCCGCAAAAGTTGCTGGCCATCGAGAAAAGAGTATCGTCTCTTGGAGGTCCTAAGTCGTATGCGGTCTGGAAATAGGTACCTACCGCAGCATAATCAGTAGCGTTTCTGTTCGTTTCGTTTTTAGTCCAATCGCGTCATTGGCAGACCACCTGACTAATCGTATCACGTGACCTACTTGTGACGCGATTGGTTTAAAAACGAAACGAACAGAAACGCTACGGTGCGTGTGGCACTTGGCTAGACGCCCTGGTTCCATAAAACTATCGTGCGCGGTAAAAGGTTCCTAAATAAAATTTTTTTTTAGACTTTGCGACCCGTTTGTCATTCCTTATTTCAAGGAAGTGTTTACTGTTTTCCCCAATACCGTAACACGAAAAGGACCAATACGAGCGAGTCCTAAAAAGGTTGCGCTTGTTTGGGCTAAACGGTAGCCGTAGCCGTTCGCAAACAAAGCCAAAGCCAACGCCAACAGATTTCCCTTCAGTATTATTGAATTTGTCAAAATCCATGTGTTATCCGAAAATACCAGTGCTATATATTTTGCTATAGTTTGACCCGCGACTCCGTCTGCGTTAGGAATCTTTTATTGCTATTTCGACGAGAACTATGCAAATCAAACATTAAACTTTTTTTATTACTTAATATAATGTTATGTTACACTATTAGGTTCCATAGTTCGTTTTAGATGCTTGCTTAGTAGCAAAATCTTCTTGGCTTTTATTCCCATGTTGCTTCATATAGCAGTAAGTGGAATAGAGCCCCTAACTTTTATCATTGGCAAAGTTAGGACAAAATAGGATAACTTGAAAAAAAAAACAATTTTATGCAGGTACTGTGTTATTGCCATAAAGTACTTTTGCTAATCAAAAACAGCTTTTGTCCACTCTTCGTACACGTGGGAGACATTTATCTCTTTTCCTTATAGGGAACTATCAAAATTACCGGGATAAAACATATCGTAACGTGTGTGTCAATCCAGGACAAGTCCTATCTGTGTGCCAAATTTTATCTAAATCCGTTTAGTCGTGGATTCAAACACAAATCAATATATAATATATATATATATATAGTTCTAATAATATTAGTAGGAAAGTAGCATTATTTAGTAGCATAGTACATGTCCATATGCATCGTTTTATGTAATTTCGTACCATTTTAAATACACAAGAACATAATTTTTACGATTGCTAATGACGAAAAACCTTGTTTTCACGAAATATCTTGTTTTATTGTTCAGATATCGTTCCACTTAACCGCAGATAAACATTAAATCGAATTATGTGTTTCATTAGGCTGGCAACGGCTCTTCGCGATTACTTTATTTTTTATTTTAAGGCTGTTCCAAAGCAGACTAAAAAACAATTTGTCATAGCGATAACGCGGTTTGCACCATGTGATACCTATATGTTAGGCACGGACATACCTTTTTTTAAACTGCTATAGATTTATTAACGATTCTGTAGTATGAACTCAGGCCATACACAATTTCTAATGGCATGTACAGTATACACTCAAACTACACCACTATAGACATAATAGTGTTGTACTAACTACAGACAGACGCGATTCTGCGGACTCGCTAATTTGATACAGGTATCTCACTTGGAATAAAGGGTGACTCATGTCTCTTGACCAAATTCTATTAAATTCTATTCTCTTAAATTCTATTAATTGATAATCAAAGAAGTAAAAATACACGTACTCGCGATTGTATACTGAGTATAGTCTTTATCGGCCACCGGCACAGTCGAAAATTAGTTTAAATAAATGCTAGATTTCTTGGAACGAAAACGATTATCAAGATAGCAAGATTAGCAAGATATATCGTTATATGGGGAAAAATTTACATAGGCCACTTAATAGATACACTTAATAAATCAATCGACGGAATATTTTTTTAGGTGGCTCTAAATATTTATGTTTTTGTAACGGGACAATTGTGCTAAAACATTCATATTCTATTATTATTTTGTAAACATTAAACAAGAGTACGTATAAGACCTAAAATTAAAGCCAAAATCTTTTGAATGGTCATTCAGGTATCAAACGATTTCATAAAACATATATTATGACAGTTGTTTAACAAATGCCACGTTTAAACATAAGTCTTCGGGGATGCGTCCGTAATTAACTTTCCTAAGCGGCGATAAACCAAAAGCAAATTATGCAAATTCACGAGGGATGATAAAGGTGAATTAACGAGGGCCTCGACGGCCGGCGACGCGGCCCGACGCGTTGTTTAAGCCTTATTCGTTTTTAGACTATCGATGACCATTGTACTGGGTATGCCCACAATATGCCACATTTCGTTAACTTTAAAAATAAGTTGCTGTCAAAAAACTCATACTTATTAGCGACAAGATTTTGTTGCCAACTGTACTTTTTTGCACATTAGTGAGTCTACGTCGAGTTTAACGGAGATCCGTTTCCACTTATTTGAAAGAGTTGAACATTTTGCAAAACATACTAAAAAACGCAAATAAAGACTACCTACTTCTCTCATTCCATGCGCACGCCCGAATATTTTTGATTAAAATTCTGCTATTTTATTTTGTGACCCTTTTATCTAATATATTTTATTTATACAATAAAGCACAAATTTGAAGTGCCTTTGAACGCTCGTCAAAGATTAAACAATTAGTTAAGAACACCTTACGTGAGAACTGGTAGCCAGTTTGCTCTCGAGCGATATTTCTTTCAACTAAAGGTTTATATTCACTGATTTTTGCTTTGTTCCTAATAAATTAAACATCTAACAGCCGCGCTTAGAGACGTCATAGAAGTTATAAGTTTGATTAAAGTTGCTGCTGTCACTTTCTTTGCTATAGCAATAGAATAAGACGCAGCAACTTATTTAAATCAAACTTAAAAGTTAATTGACGTCTCTGAGTGCGGCAGTAAGTGATTAAGAGTATGTCGACAAGTCGATGACCTATTTTTTGTGCCGTTTTGGAGAATACAAAGAATTGTGTCATAATTTATAGCGACGGGTGCGGTAGGTGCCTACGTGTGGGAATATTTTTGGGTATTTCTATATACAAAATACAAAAGCTTTTTTTTAGGCAACAAGGGCGGATTTAGTTTAAACATGGGTTCTAATACTTGGGCGTTTTAAAAAAAAAGTGTACATGGTTAAGGAAAACTTAAGAAATGTTTACTTTTTCCGGTTCGTCACGAAAATTAACGATACTAAATGTATGACTAATTTTCGTGACGCACTGGAAAAAGTTAAAATTTCTTAATTTTTCCTTAACGATGTACACTTTTTTTGAAAAACGCCCACTTAAGAACTGTCGCGGGATACATAACAGCGTGGTTAGTTTTGTAATTTCAAATATTTTATAATTTTTCTTATTTGTTAATATAAATCCATCAAATTCAAACTTACCATGTGGACAGATTTTAACAAATGATTTTCACATGGGGTACACTACATAACTCCGAAGAGTCATAATTCCGAATTGATTGAAATCCCGAATTTTCATAATTCCGAATGCAATTTTTTAAATGAAGACTTTATTTTTTGATATCGCACTTAAATTAAACCTAACCTAACCTACTCATAGCGATTCAAATATGTTTTTAATTTTAAATAGCTCTAGCATAAGGGGCCGTTCAAATATTACGTAAGCAGATTTATTACAATTATTTACCCCCAAATCCCCCTTGTCAGCAAAAGTAAGCAAAGCTCTTACCCCCTCCCCCCATGCTTACGTAAACATTATTCAATTATAAATGTATTTTTTTAAATATTATAATTATAAAGCACTAAATGTATGCATTATTTGCGGGAATCCCCGAAAATGCATTTCGTTTTCAAGTATAGACAATGTGAGGGTTGCCATTCGTGTAAAAAAGTAAATAACTACCGATGACGTAATCATCATCTAGACTCGCCTACCCCCATGTCATCCAAAATAAGCAAAACCCAACCCACTCCCCCATAGTGCTTACGTAATACTTGAACGGCCCCTAACATAGATTTAGGAAAAATGAAAATTCGGACAAATGAATATTCGGAAAAAAATATTTCGGAATATTTGGGTGTTCCCTTTCACATGGCCTTTCCTTTTTCAACCAAAATCTACAGATTTTTAACTAAATATTTTTTTTGTTTATTTTGTAAATGTATATTTACAAAATAAACAAAATCTTGTGTTCTGATTCCTCTCGAGTATTTTTATATGTATATTTGTCAAAGGTTGTAAAATATATTATTTATTTAAATTCATCGGTTTTTTATACACTTTTATATAAGTATGTATGTATGTTGTTTAAGTATATATTTCTCTATTTAATTATCTTTATCGTTGTCTAATACAGAAAGTACAAGTTTAGAGCTTGGATTGGGATTAGGTCATTTGTGTAAGATTCATCATCATCATCATCATCATCAGCCTATAGTAGTCCACTGCTGGACATAGGCCTCCCCTAATGAGCGCCATAGCGCCCTGTCTTCAGCTTGCCGCATCCAGCATCTGCCTGCAGTCTTTCGCAGATCGTCATCCCACCTGGCCTGAGGGCGTCCTACACTACGTTTGTGTTAGATTACCCACCGATATTTATTTATATAGATCCACTGACGTAACCTGAATATTATGGCCACAATATTCGGTGACTTTGCAACCTGCAATATTTTTTACCTTAACTTACATCGTAACTGGTTCCGTGAAGGCAGTGACCGGTGACTCAGGCGCAGCGTATTTACTCTATCCTCGGATTTTCGGCGCGTGAGCCGTTTAATCGTTACTGTGATTAATTCCTTAAAGATAACTTATACTGTTATGATTTATGATTGTAAATTGATACTTAAATGATTTTAGTATTTTATTAATTTTTGCATCTTAAATGAGTTCGTTCACTGCATAGTGTTACCAAATAATTGTGTATTATTTTATGTTTCGCATCCAATCCGTTATTATATTACTTATTATTTATAGTTTACTAGTGACCATCGCCATGTAGATAATTGCCATTGTGATCGGTATCATTCGTTTGTCTAATCCTACGACGATCAATTCACGGTTTACGCAGTAACATAATTTTGATACTTAACTGCTAACTTAGAACCTTGTCATTGTATTCCATGGTGAGGTGGAGGACTCATTTAAATATAACAATTTCATTTTAATAAAAACTCATGATCAGGTCGGGGACGGTCTGAGATGTTTTTGCGTTATAATTCGAGATGTGCCGTTCTCGGAAAATTTCCTCATTTTGTATGGGAAATATTCCCGGTCGAGAATGTTATTCATACAAAATGAAGAATGTTTCCGAGAACAGCACATCTCTATTATAATCATCATGTCATATTTATCCATACTTCCATACCTAATATTATAAATGCGACATTTAGCGGGTTTAAAAACGCGTTAATATAAAGGTCTCAATTTCAAAAAAGTAAAGCTCGCTATTTATTATTATAATTATTATACCGTAGAAGATACAAGATTGATGTGGTATGCACAAAATACAAAACATAACCCACCGTGTCCGGGAATCCCAAGGGGTTTGCAAAAAGAAAGTTTAATTTTATATCAATACCTCGAGTTTCCGAATATCCGCAAAGCAAGGTCAACACACGGCCAACGAACTCTAAAAGCGTTGTGGTCAAAGTTGTTAATAAAAATTTATGATATCTATGAATTATGTTGTATCCTTTTAGCTGCGTAGACTGTTAGCTAGACGAAGCCATTAACATCTTCTTCTCGAGCTTTGACTTTTTATAAGGAAAAATACGCTTGTATTTATTAGCGATTTGAATATAAAAACGGGAATAGCAAAAAGTTTGAACGCTTTGTTACCTGGACGGAGCCCTGACTGTTGAATTTACATAAGTAGGCAAGGTAAATGTAGGCCACGGCTGTGATGGGTTGGTAGAGCTAGATGTACTTCCCTAATCGAATATATTAAGTCCCTGGCCGTTTCACATAATATGCGAGTGCTCTTTGGCCAAATGTACCTACCAGCAATCGAAAAAGTCATTCATATGTCCGCTTAAATTAAGGCAAAATTATGCTTTGAAGCTTTGGCAAAAAGTCAAAGAGATAACGTACGTGATAATTAATAAAAAAGAATCCTTTGAGGTGCGATCGTGTACGCAATTAAAATTTTATATATATATATATATATATATATATATATATATATATATATATATATATATATATATATATATATATATATGTATCGTTATCATCACCAGTGGTCGGAGCTAATTTGCCTAAACGCATGTTCATTCATGCGTGACTGAGATGGGAACACATTATTGAATGAACATGCATAAAGTTTAGGTAAATTACCTCTACCTATTCCGATCACTGATCATCACCATGTCAGCCAAAACACGTCTACTGCGGGACATAGGCCTCCCCCAAACATCTCCACCGTGATTGGTCCTGCGCTACTCGGGTACTTCATTATTTATAGTTAACCTTATCTTTGACGAATGTTGCCTAAAAGCTAAGCTAGTGAGTGCTGCGTGGGCTGTCGCTATTTAGCAAATAAGGTTGGCTAATAAATAATTAGTCCTGTCGCTAGGCGATGAGCGAAGCGTTTTTAAAGGCCCGTTAAATTGACAAATAGGTTTTTATAATAGCTTATAATTATTAACGTCGTGACGACCCGCATACTTTAAAAAATACATCAAATTCAAGTAATATAGCAATTTTATAAGAGTTGTTTATCAGGCAGGAGGTAGTAAATGAAATGTTTATGAACAGCAAATATGTTGAAGTATTTGTATTTTATTTTAAAATGTATCCATTACATATTTTTTATACACCGTCTATCGGTTACCAAGACGTTGACATGGCACTTAGGGTGGCTTTTCAACAGGGAAACTCAGGGAGCTGATACCGCTCATATATGTGTATGAGCTGTGAAACGGACTTTCTCTCTTACACCCTCATCTCTGGTACCTGGCATGCCTCTCGCTCGCATACTACGCGCGCGCACATTCCTCGCGTGCAGGGGACGCTTCCCTTGCACTCACACTCAACACAACAGTCGCCTCTGACCTTGATCCGCTCCGATAAGGTCTTTTCCATAAGACTAGAAAAATGTACTCAACCTAAAGGTGGATTTCTCTGTTCCTTTCCGCTTCTCAGAAAGCCTCCTCAGATCCTTAGAAATTGATAAACCCATGCGCTTTCTAGGTTGTAACAGATTATATATTGGTACAAAATATAACATGATTTTTGAATTTCGAATAAATTACTAACATACTGCTTTTGCTTGTTACCATTAATTTGGTATTAGATTACCATCGGAATCCGAGATGGATTGTGGTAGCATTTAAACGGTGGCTTGTTTCTGTCGAGATGCGTACAGCCTACAGGCAGATTCACTCAAGCGTCATCTATGATTGTGTGAGTGCCGTGCCTTTGAATGTTGTTCGAATTTCAAACCGAAAACCTGTATTTATTTTACACACATGTAAACTTTAATTCACTTGTTCGATCCTACCGTGCCAGCTCTTGTGAATCGCCTGTACCTACTGTCAGCGCGAACGAGGACTTTATTATTGTTACATTCTATACTTGTTGATTATTCACGAGAAATAAAATCTCGAGCGTCCGGCAGAATAGAGTATTATAGGAATTATTTTTATGTTTGGTAAGCGCAAAAATATTCGTATTAATCTAAACCACATCGTAGAACTATGTAGTAATGTTTCAATTGATGAAGGAGCAGCGGAGCGATAGACAAGCATTTCGTGAACGTTAACGATTGCAGTAATAAAAAAAATAGCATTGACGTAAGATGTCGTGCGTGCGTCTGTAATTCCATACATTTTAATAGATCTACAGTCAAGGTTAGTTTTCGTAGAATATAACTTGGCTAGGACCCCAACCCTAACCGAGTAGCAAGACGGTATCATGGTAACCCCCTTCTGGGAATAGTTAAACTTGTCTCTCTGATTTTCTTAAATATTTTGGGAAACAATTTTATAGGTATGTTAATTATTTTACTTTGATAAACAGGCCCATTTATATATCTTAGATATATAAATGGGTCGATAGGTTGTTCGCTTAGCTAATATTGTTTTTGGTGTTTGTTTGGCCTTTAAGTTGTTGGGAACAAAAGACATCAACGCGTCTCTTAGTTACAAATATTTTAGAAGTGAAATTTAGCCCACAGTAATTTGAATGCTAAAATAAACGGCACAAGTGTCTTGAATTTTCCATAAATTCGAGGGTTAATTTAAAGTGTATCTCAATTATTACCAGTTGGGATACACTTATATCAACCCTCGATTGTATGGAAGAGAAAGCCACTTGTGCAATAGGGAATATGCATTTTTTTTTGCGTTATTAAAAAGTCATTCATGTAACAAATAGTAGAAAAAAAATGTTTTTCTCTACTGTTTTAAAAATAACCAAGATATAAGTCATTATATATTTGTTTATATCTCTTTCTAGCAAAACAGAATTTAATATGGAGTTCATATGGCCGTAGTGCCCGCTGACGTCACAGTACATGTCGGATCTCTCTAATTAGTAGTCTTAAATGCTTATAATTATTATCAGTCTTTTTTGGCCTATTTAAATTTTAATTTCACTTTTTGCCGTCCCTTTTGCGGTATTATCATATTTTGTAAAAAAATGCGATAAAAATAATACATGCATATTCCCAATTATATAAGAAATAGTAATCTCGGTCTAGTGAGGTCAACGGCAGGTTAAATGTAGTTTACCGTCGACGCGTGTTCTCCGATCACCTTCATGTGTATCGATCTGCATCTAAAAGCAATTTACTTGGAAGATTAAAGCGGCACAGCGACGCCGTGACGTCATTATCATGTCACACGAAACTGCCGAGTGTCATTTTTAATATCTAGACACGTACCGAGCGAGCGATCTCTATCGCTCTTTATAGAGATTTATGAGTGAGGACGTCCTCAGCTTTATGGACGTGGTAGGCTTTAGTGTGCGATTACTGAAACTTGATATCCTTGGAAATTTGACTCACATTTTAAAAATAGAACAGTTTGAGTCGGACCTTGTTTCTGATGCAGTTACTTAAACCGCCATATTTGAATTTTCCAAGAACGAAACAAACTCGTATAAGTACAATTAATTATGGGCATTGTTATTGAACTGCGAAAGACATTTATCTGCTTTGACAGAGCTTTTTGCTAAGTGCATCAGATTGATCGTGGGCGAAGGCTTTTCGTCCTGGACGGGTACCTTTGATATTTATTATTACGTGTATGCTTCACACATAGTACGATACATAAATAATGCTTTTTCTCCATCCATGTTAATATTATTTCTCGACTCGAGTAGCATAAGGTCTGATGTGTGTTTTGTTAACTTTTCAGGAGAGCAGTAATAAAAATTCTAAATGTTTTGGTTCATATTTATTAAAATATTAAAGTTACAATCACAAAACTTTTTGTGTCTTTGGAAGATTATTTGTACCTTTATTTTCTTTCAACTAAAAATGCTAAAGCAGTTTTGGATTATTATTTAAACAAGTTTTTTTACGAAAACAGCTACTTCCGACTTTATGCTTCTAATATGACACTATTATGCCAAAAAAATACTATTTATGATTTGATGCGACCCTATGCCTGCAAATTTTTGTTTATGTCTCAACACACTTAAATAGTAAAATGAATGTAATATAGGTCTGATCTGTACTAGCCCGAGACACTTACGATTTTTTTGGAAAAAACTCGATATCAAGCTATTTTTTTTTATGCGGTCTTTGCATGTAATTTTAAGAGACTATATTTTTGAATCCACCAAAATATCGTACCGGAAGATACCGAAAAAAAATGCAACCAAAACATGGTGAATTTTTTTAGCAAATATCGTATCACCATTTTTATGGTGATACGATATGGTATTTATCCACACTAACTTTAATGACAGCAACCAAAATCCATAAATATATGTAACAGGAAATAAATGTTTTTGAATGAAGGTGATTGTTTCACTCTTCGTGTAATCTACTCCAGGAAAATAATAAAATGAGCTTTTTTGAGGCAAATTGTAACAAAAAGTAATAGTTTAAATAACTTTATTTTGAAATCTAACGTTATTTTTGATCGGATGGTAGGCATTTTTTAAATAAAATAAAATAAAATTTATTTATTTAATTCAGTATAAAATATGATAAGAGAAGTAAGGGAAACATAACTATATCAAAACTGAATTGTGAGCATTTATTCCCTCATCTAACGTAATTTTGAAGTTTTCTTAAATACTTCTCAGAACTCATTGTGTTGCATTAACAAAAAGTGTGAACTAATTAATACTTATACCATTTATTGGCTGATTTTTACGGAATTTAAATAGTTTTATTTTTATTTTATTTTACCATCGCGGTCATAAATGTAGGTGGATTATCAAGGAATACTAATATAAACTAGCTAATCTATTTTTTGATTAAAAAAAAATTACTGATATCTATAATATTGTTGAATCTTCATAGAGAGAAATCGGATGGCTCTCGGGCTATACATATTTCCTTAAACTCCCAAATATTCGTTATGAAACATATTTTCCGGAACTGGCGATTGATTCTTCATTGACGATTATTTTTAAATTATATTTGCAAATAGGTCTTCATTTACGCAACGCTATTTCAGTTACGCTATCAATATAACGTTTATGTTTACTTGGCTCATTTACCTGCTTAATTTTATGTACGAAAATAGCCGAAGTATCGGCGAAAAGGGCCGATGTCGTGCCTTTCGGTCGCACAAACTTTGAATTGGTCACAGGTATAAAGTTCTATTTTCACTTGCTTATACGTAGTCTACTACAAAGTTAATATTATTATAAGCATAAAGTCTCAAACTAACATACAAACTAGTGTGAAAAACAGGTAATTTAAAAATATTTCAAGCATAACGTCGTATCTAGTGATACATACCTATGTTATTTCATCATTAGAGATGCATAAAGGCCTTAGTGCTTAAACGTCACTCCTGAAGGAAAAAAATGTTTGGAGCATAAAGGTTCAAGATCATATACACCGAACGAAAAGTTTTAAAAATTCTGAGCATAAAGATGTAAATCGAAATAAATCCTGATGCCTCTCTGTATTTATAAAAAGTTGTCAGATAGGCCCTTATGCATTGAAATATCTACTTAACGGAAAGAGATAGAAATATATTTGTCAGTTTGTTAAAAAGAGAACGTAATACATATTATCGTAATGTTAATAAGTCAATTTGGTCGGTTCCTCACATCATACCTTATGCTACTCGAGTCGAGATTTATGTCCGCAAAATCAAAACTGCCCGTTTCATAGGCACCAAAAAATGTGCAGAGTGATGACATATTGCATAATTTTAAATATACAATGTACTTGAATGCCATTGAATTCCATTTCGGGTTTCATTTGAAGTAATAAAGGCCATATTAGTTTTGAGAAACGTTATTACTATTTAAGTGCAGAGTTCACGAATAATTAAATGGAACTTTATTTTGACGGCTGTCGAATTGTATTGACTTGCAGCCGATTAAGATTTAACAGTTTTAAAATTGTTGGAGAAATACTTAAATCATGTGAAGGCAAATTACCTATTACACTTACTACTGGTACTAAGGCCTATTTTAAAAATAGCCTAGCGCAATTGGAATCGTGACCTTAACAATTATGGTTTGTTTTCCCATGTTTTGTTGTAATAAGGCAGCACTGTCATGATCGAGGAGTTGGTCATGATCATGAGTCACTAATGACGCCTCTGACTTGCGTTTAGGAGTCAAGTTCACTCGAGCAGTCAACGAGCACAATGCAGCGTGACGAGCTGAGTACGAGTACATGTGCACCAATCATCGATATCTGCGTTTCACTCACTTGCGGTAGGATAAAGTAAATGCGCACAAACGTGAAGTGCAAGTGAGTTATGTCCAGTAGTACGTATTTATATATATTTATTATATGTATTTAATACGGAACGGGAGATTTTAGTTGCCAGTGGGTTGGGGGTAACTTTTTAGGGACGATTTCCACCGACCGGACGGCACGGCAAAGTATTTTACAATCTTTAAACGAAATTAAACTGTCTACACAGCAAGTCTAAGTCTATATTACAATGTCGCGCACAGCCTCTTGAGAGCGGGCAGATTCCGCGTCACGCTGTCAAGTGGGCTTGGTAATGTAGACTTTATTTACTGCGCAGACAGTTTAATTTCGTTTAAAGATTGTAAAATCCCTTGCCGTGCCGTCCGGTCGGTGGAAACCGTCCCTTAGTCCCGAAATATATTTCATGTCACAGATAATTTTCGACTGAGGTCAACATTTAAAATATTGCCAAGTTGTGTTATTTATATAGTTTATCAACGATAGTATTACTAATCGGTGTAAGTAAAAAATAAATGATGTAAATTAATATAATACGGACTTTAATCAAAACAAGTTTCTGTCCATGATAGGTGAACACCACAGAAGTCAAAGCCAAAGGCAGATACCGCAAAGAAGATCAAGTTTTCTATGGAAATTCCCTTTCCGTAGGTTACTTGATCTAAAACCACTTAACTATAATCTGGAATTCCGTTATAATTCTCGTTGAATTTGTCTATAAAATTGTTAGTAGCTCATGAAATAACTGACTTGGTGTACGAATAAGTTTTGAGTACTGTCAAGAACGCAAACACGACTACAAATAATTAATTACCGAAGAGTGTTCAAAGTTGAAAATGAAGAGCAGAGAGATAACTCTAACTGAAATGTCGTCAAGATACGAGTATGTTAATTCAATTACGTTCTGAGACTTGATACGTTCATTGGTTCGCTAGATCTAGTGCTTAAAGGATACACAAGCTACCTAGTCTGCCAGGCGATTTTATGAGCTCATTCACACGTCGAATGTATTGGTTAATAAAGTTAAAAAAAAATCTATGGAACGACATCGGTTGAGTATCAAATGAAATGCGAACAAATTCGAAAGGTTTCCAGAGGCATTGGCTTGTGTATAGGGCTTTCTGTTGCGTGTCATTGACTCCGGATATTGTAAAACTGTCTCGTATGTCACTGAACAACAGTAAACGACATCTACAAAACTATATAGATACATGTGTTATACTTAATAACAGCGCTAAGGGCATCGTTAAATGCAAAATTATATAAAGACAATGAGCTTTAATAATCTCACTACTTATACCCGTTGGATAAAGAATCCAATGCTTTTCAAATCATTCAGATGGAGTCGAATCGCGTGCATTTCATACCGATATTCCGTTTTTGCATGACGCCGCTGATTTATATCGATTGTTATCATTCACTTGTTCGGCTCGTATATTTACCCCGCCTTATGTCAAAACAAAATATTGCGGATTCATATCGAGAGCCGTATTCAAGGGATTATAATTTGAAAAAAAGGTTGTTTCTCCGTTTCTGAAGGTTATCATAATGTCGATTTAATATTAAACTTATCACAACTAACAAGATGGTGCGGCGAGATATTAGATATCTTTTGTCTTACCAACTCATTTGTTTTCTGTATCTTAGATTGAACGAGGAACTGTCACACAAATGAGCTCATCCTTGAGTCTTATATCTTGTATTCATAATACATTTTTTTTCCTATTTACAGAAGTACCGTCTCGTAACTTAATCCACGAGGTTGAGATTGATGGTAATGATTTTATTGTAACACTAACTCTTTGTTCTATTTTACAAAACTAGGATAAACAATCACCAACAGAGTAAACATGAACAAAACAAGTTTATTGATCAAGACATAGGTAATTGCAATGGCTCAAGTTACCGGGAAACTTTAAAAAAAGTATGTAAAGTATACTTTTTTTATATTATTACGCTGTATCTATAAAAATGACAATGGCGAATAATAATTGGTCATTTAACTCCTAATAAATCACTAGCCAGTGCTGTATATGACGCGTCTACATCAGATAACAATTTAATAAAGACTTGAGCTCAGTATCGTATGTCATGTGCTGAATATTTGATATATTGAATAATTTTATGCTTTCACGTCCTCTATAAATCACAATATAAATTTATACATTCATATAAATCTAAAACAAATCTCCGTATTTGTTCCTTGTATTCGAAGATAATCTCTCCCATTCCCCGAGAATGCTGAGATGTGAAGATCACTATTAGTCAGCAGTATTTATTTCCGATTGTATGTAATGAGGATCTTGATGCTTCGATTTGCATTGCATTAATAACAACTAAGAAATAACAGATCAGAGAGTGTTTTAATAGTACTTTGAAACTTTTATCCAGAGCGAGATATTTTAATTGTTTGAAGCTTTTGTGTGTATTTGTGTTTAGACTGTCAGGGTGTCTATCCTTTTGTCTATCTTCGTCTAGAACTTATCGGGAGGATCAGTAAGGTTGTATTCCGGAGGTAGTTTAGTAAAGTTTAGGAAAATCAGATTTTGCAAACTTGTGTGGGAAGTTGAATGTTCCACAAGCCCAATTTAACAAGAATATGTGGTCGTCCAAATCGAAAGGGACCTTATCGCGGCAGGTGGTTACGCCCTTTTTTCACACGGTTGTTATACTAATGACAAGGCAATGAAAACTATAACAGCGTAAGCGTCCGCCGCCATAAGGGCCCTTTTGATTTGGACGACCACATATTTTTGTCGAGCGAGCATACAGAGGGTCTGAGGTCCATAGAGATTTGCAATCTCAAAATACTATCTCAAGGCTCCAATCCTTGCACAGCAAATGCGTTGCCAACCCTGAAGACTAAGATGGAATGCTTCTGTGATAATTATTCTACCGGTTGTCGTGTCCCCACACCGGAACACACCAATGCGAGCACTGCTGCTTGGCGGTAGGTTAATGGATAAGATAGTGGTAGCAAAGTGGACGGACCCGACACTAGGGCAATATTGTGACTCTTGTCATTTTACAATAACGCTCACTAGTGGTCAGTTAATGATGCTGTAAGTATAAACATTTAGCAGTAGATACTAAAGGGTGAAGTTAAATTTAAACCTAGGTATATATCCTAGGTCAGTTAAATGAAAAGCTGAACTCAGTTTAATTATCTGTGGCAGGCGTGTAGCCCACTGCGTCTCTTGAGTGCCTTATTCCGTTGAAGTAGAGTTTGTTTAAGCTTGATGTAATTAGCGGCGGCGTGTGGTCACGTAAGAATGTATTGATCCGGCACCTTGCAGCGAAGACCAGGAATGCACGGATCTCAGTGCATTCGGAGGATCCAAACGCAGCTTGTGGTTATTGTGGCTTAAATTAAACGGATCCAAACCAATAATTTAAAAGTAATTAGGTACATACCTCAAATTAGAATACACCAAATAATATTACCCTCCTTGGGTAGTAGTCGGGTTAAAATAGACCATGTTAAGAGATTACTTAATATTACTATCAATGGTTTATTTTTATATTACACAAATTTCGTATTTTAGTTGAACAATTTAGAATGATTGAAGTCTTTTGTAGGAAAAGGTCAAATCAATGGCAGACAAAAATCAAATTTTACATATAAAATATATGACAATTAAATGTGGCTTATGAAGACATTGTGAAAACATAGTGTCCCTCATAATCCAACAAATTTTAACAATTCTTATCGTCAATATGTTAGTCGTCTACCGTAGGCACTTAATAGAATTCGAGAAACAATAAAATCGTTAAAAAAGCAGTAGTGGACGGGTTAAAACCGTGAAGTGAGTCAACCAAGCCACAGCTAAATCGCTCTGGCTTTGCGCTTGCAAACGTCTGTGTAAGTATGTAGATGGAAAGTGACGTCCAATACAAACGCCGTTCCGTGTGTGCGTCAATTCAGTTCTGAATCATTGCTGGCCATTTACTTCTACATCTTAACATCATTTTACCTTTTCCTTTAATATTTATGCTTAATAAAACAAAAAAGACTACCTATTGGGAATTTGTTCGGTGTCTCTTTATAAGAAATAAAGGATTGCAAGAAATTTGTCTGTCTCTGGATTTGTGAGTCAGCTTCACAGATTATAAGGGTATGTCTAAATGGTCAGCTTGCTCTCGTCGGTAACTAATCTTAGTAGGTACGTATTCTATATTATGCCATCTAGTTCCTTGAGCTTCTTTGTAGAATTGTAGATACATGTGCTAAATGTAAGATGACGTAAAAAATGTGCTCGTATGATGTTGCTAAATAAAATTATTGTTTGATTACGTTTTCAATTTGCAAATACGAAAGTAACAGTATCATCGTCATTAAAGCTCACATTTTAATCCTTCATGAATAGGCAGCCCAAACAAGCTCGCTCATAAAACGAACCGTCAATGTTTTCTCTGTATGGAGCCGCGTATTGGGAAAAATAAAGGTTTGCATTATGAACCATTGAAAGCTATGAAACTGAAAATATACACGCGTATCTACACATGAAGTGCTTTATCAGGTATACCCATAGGCAGTCATTTGCCCAGAAAAATATAATAATTACGAAGTAGTAGCTGCTGAAATTGAAATAGATTCTTTGCGGTTTTATTGACACATAAAAATCCTTGGAACACAAAATAAGTATTAAACGTATTTATTAAACATTTTACGTAAAAGAAAATAAATTGAAATCTAAAAGGCAGAAAATACATGTAACCTTTATTTTTTGACTACAAGTGTTAACTTTTGGCATATATGAAGAGGGAAGTCGTAGATTATTAGCGTGTCAGACGGCTACGGCGCTAAGGAAATTACAAGGGGCTTTGTAACCTATGGCAACAATGAACTACAAACTCGGTTACTCCGCGCTTTGGGATAGGTCTTTACCACCTTAAACTTTATTTTTGTTGATCGTTGTATTTTTTTGATATTAATAATAATTAATTAATTTTCTCTTTTAAGAATATTTAAAAGGTTTTTAATTATTTGTATTGAGTCCGTTGCGCCACAAATAAAATCAGTTCACCTCGTTGTACTTATCCTCTGCTATTACAGTAATGGTGACGTGAAATGTCTCTGCGGCCGTTATCTGGTAAATAATTCAGTAGTTCACTTGTTTATTTGACAATTATTACCAATGAACCGTCGAACGATTCGGTTGTTGATTCTGCCCTCGTTGGAATCGTTATATAAGAGGGTATGTAAAGCCCACTCACCCTCGTTGTTTCGGGATGATAAATTAGCAGGGCTTACCTGTCGTGCCCTGCCGGCTAGGATTAGGACTGTGCCAGTCTATCGTCACCCCTTTCGTCCTCGTTGTCGTTTGTACCTTTACATTTGCTTTTGATTACTTGATTAATTCGTTTTACGATGCCCGCTTTGTTTACTGAGAGCACTCTGAACATATTTATTGCTTTGACACGCTGCCATTTTGCATACAATAATTTGGTCCCCTGTCGAAATGACACTGCGACATGATATATTGCTTTACACTCCAAAAACAGCGCGACACTGAAAACTCCGTACTGTAATATTTTGCATAGATATGAACAGTAGGTTATGATCAGTGGTCGGAATAGGTAGAGCTAATTTACCTAAACTTGACGCAAATTCATTCATGCGTGAGTGAGATGGGAATACATTATTGAATAAACATGCATCAATAGGTAAATTAGCTCTACCTATTCCGACCACTGGTTATGATATGGTGGATCGAAACAGCACCTATTCTTTATAAGTGTAGGACATACCTATGTACGTAAGAAGTTTGCAGACACGTTAAATTGTTAATTATTGGAAAACATTAAGTTTTGAAATTATGGCGTAATTTTCTTCCCTTAACTTTTTAGAGATTTTTATTACGAACTTTTAAAAGCACCGCCTTTTCGTAACAATCAGCTTTCAGAGCGCTCCGTCGTGAAATTCCCTCATTATTGCCACTTCTTTCACCCCGAACTAATATCAAAGTCGAAACAATTTGGCGGCGCTTATCGCGGCGTCTCGTCAGGTTTTTGCCGTAGCAGCCAGGACTCCGGCGCATGAAATATGACGTCGAAGCTACCAGCTCGGTGATAAATCACGGGCCGCTGAGCAATCTCGAGCTGAGGCCCTATTCAGGTGACAAATATAAGACAAACTATCAGATTCTGCAGTTTTAGCACAGTTCTACACAAAAAATATCAACTCTTACAAGATTGTTATTGGTGTAAGCGTTTTGATTCCATACACGCCTATCAAGACGACGTCTTCAGACAGCTAAGATAAATTAGGTAAATAAGATAAGTTAAATCACAAATAAACTTGTTCTTGTTAGTATCAGCTTAAGTTGATATGCCTAATGCCGCACCTACATAAGCGGCATTCAGCGAATATTCGTGTCGGCGTCTCTGTAAACATTAATGAAAAAGACGTCAACTCGAATATTCGCCGAATGCAGCATATGTAGATGCGGCTTATAGTATACCTATTTTATTCCATTTTTGTCTCTATTATATTGGAAAAGGGTCTATTATGAATGTTTTGAAGGAATTTTACTATACATTTTGCTTGGTGTATTTCCACTTGTGTGCAGGTTAACTTCTCTAAACGAAACAGTACAAGCTCTATCCAAGGTGCCAAGGTGCAAGGTGGTGGTGTATTTTTGATGCCAAAATTTTTAAATTGAAATTTTCCTTGTTTTGTTTGATTTTTCAATGAATACTATGGTATTATATTATATAATTTTTTGTAGTCTACTTACTCATTTTTTTTTTTGCTAAAAAATATTTTACGCTATCGGTTTTATTTTACAGAATACGGTTTAGGTACCTTTATCCGTAACGACCCACTCACGGCCCGAGAATTTATTTATACAGGTCCGCCGCGGCCTACGTTAGGCATCCTAACATTTATGCGCCGATCCGTCACTATTTCACCTTATGACTGATAACGCGCTATTCAACCGATATTTATAACAACGATGCGTCTGGAATAGACTTACAAGGTATTGGGTTAAATAATTTTATCATCTATGTAAAATATGGTAGAGACTGAATGTATTCCGCCGTCCAAAGCTAAAAGGCAGTAAGTGTATAAGGACGATTCAAACTTTATACCGCCTTTTTCTTTTAGAATTGCTTAAAACGTCAATTCGACGTCTTAAAGTCAACTGAGTTGGAATTTTCGTTCGTGTGTATGTTTGGTTGGCGATAACTTGACTATTGTTGATCCAATCTTCATGAAATTTGGTAGAAAAATACTAAATTTTCAAGTTTGAACATGAGCAGGACCGGGCCATTAATCAGTCTGTTCGGGACTGAGGGCGAACTAGTAGCTTTAGGTGTAAAGGGTCGTCACATCACAACAAATACCCCGTTGAGTATGTCTATCCCAACGCAACTATTGCAACTTTCCCTGTAGTCGCTGGATATCAATTTATCTGATTAGTTCCGTACTAAAATGGTACAAAAGGAACCCTTATGGTGAGACTTCGTTGTCTGTCGGTTTTTCTCAGCAAATACACAAGTTATCAATTTGGAATTTGGCATAGTTGTATAACTGGATTGCCCGCATCTGTTTTTACTTAGTAAAAAAAATGAAATTGTTTTTATAAATAATTTAAATGGGATCTAGAATGGGGGGTTGATTGTTGAATGAAAGTGACTTGATTATAATAATGGGGTGTCAATATATAATTTTCCGTGACGTACTTTTTGATTTATGACCAAAGATGTTCAAAAAATGACCGTCCCCCCTTAATCTCCGAAGTTTATGAACCGAAAAACCTGAAAAATTCGTATCTTCGAGAAATTGATAATTTTTTTTAAAGATCTACAAAACGTTAGGCAAGTCAAAATAGACCTTATTGCATACAATTAAAGTACATACAAAACAGTACAAAAAGGTATATTTTTGAAGTACAGACTTAAATACTTTACCCTCAGTGCGCGCGACCGACTCTCACTTGACCGGTTTTTTAATTTGAAGAATTGGTTCAAAAGGGCACTAAACTTTTGGCTTTACACATGTGTACAGTCGACGACAAAGATAATATATGTATTATACACTTCTGTTCCGTATTTCATTGGAATAAGATACAAAAGTGTCCAATATACGTATACTTTGTCCTCTAATGTACTTAACTATACTATAGCAATATATTTATAACTATGATTTGCGTAATTAATCGAAGCTGAATCTAGAAGGCCTCTAAAAGTCTATTGTTACAAGACCGATCGCAAATTACTTTCCGTCGGCGGGACGATTGTGATCGAGTATGAAAAAGCACCTTCCCAAGATTACGTTTCGATTTGAAGACCGATACTATCGATCAAGTTCTGTTTTGTGACGTGATTATTATCGAAAGGCGCCCGTATTGTTGCAATAAATATCGTGATTTATATTCGTGCCTAGGCAACTCTGATACAATATTTACACTCTTTTAGATTGTTTTGATAAATTTGGTTTAAGTACCTGTGTATAAATTTGTGGGTAATTTATGTAACTCAGACGGTCAGACGGATTTAATTAACAAAGAGCATACCCCGAGTATCACGCTCCCTTGCTTATAAGGTCATGTTTTTATTTCGAGAAGAGCCAATCCGGTGTACTCGTAATTACACGAATGTTAAGAGCGATGTTTGAGTTTTTTACCGGCGGGCCTTACAAAGTAGACTCCACATACCGCGGGATTTTCTATTAAACCCCACAGCGGTGAAAACATTTGGCCGTGCGAAAGGGCAAATTAAATCATATACCGAGCGTCTCAATTATTTAAAACGCGCAGCAACCCTAAACACAGCGGCGCAAAAAGAATGACGCCGGTCCTTTGAAAGCCCATCGGGGGTGCTCTCAAAGCTGTCACCCCCAGAAGCATACTTTACTACAAACAAGAACGCGGAAATCTAAAAACTGCTAAACGATAGTTAAACATACATTGAAGTTTGCACATGGTAAAGCTGACACTCGTAATCAATCAGAGCTGCAATGTACAGGGTGCAATGCGAAGCGGTTTCGGAGTAGAGTTAGGGTCGTAGTGAAGGCGCCGCGACGGCTGGCACGGAGCGCATGCGTCCGCGGCTTCACCCCATTGGTCTACGATGACGTCATGGGGGTGAGCCCGGTGGTCTGAGTGACACCAACAGTCACCCCCGAGCTTTCGAAGGGATACCTAGTGTCTGCAGCAGCGGCACAAAAACAAACGCTTCCATAACACATTGTGTGAGAGACTTTGTACTTTTGTAGTGATAAATAGTATTCTTTTGTGCGAGTGTTTCTGGATAATAGTGATTGTACTTTCTGGTGAAACGAAGCGGCGACTCATCGTTGTATAAAGGTAACATCACGGTGTATGTTTACTGTTCTCCTTGTGTTAGTGTTTTCAATGATGGCAGCTCATGCAGGGCTTTGCATTTAAATTTACGATGGCGTTACTTAGCATTTATATTCACAGAGTTGAAGAAAAAATAAAATGTAATTCACTTTTCAAATTAACGTGTGCAAAACTGTAACAGGTGTTCGGGTGATTTCGACTTATTCTGTTGGGATTTATCAGTGTTAAAACAGCGGCTTCTGGAACCATTGTCTTGGACCACAATTAGTTGTTAATATTTAGACACGTGATTAGTATTTATATGTTTGTTTACTTAAATACTTAATTAAATCATAAAGTAGTTGCACACCTTATACAATAGTGAGTTTCCAGTTCCAACATAATTCCATTTGTTCTAACTAAACTAGTGCCTCTACTCACTCTGTATTTAGTTACCTCGAGTGTCGTCTCTATTTTGTATCAACAGTGCGATCACGTTTGAGATATTGAGTGGCTGCGAGATAGTGTATTCCCTGTAGATTTTAGCGTTAATGTTTCCATTAAAATGCAGACTACTTCTCTTTCCGACGAGGGTAGTCTGTCTTAAATATACACAACGATATCAAAAACATGCTCCGAAACTCCGGAGTTAAGACAGTTATTTATTATTTGTATTTTACTTTTGAAATGCATGAGCGACAACAAAATGAAAGGGCATTGTTGAATATTTTAAGGATATTTCGTGAACCACCCACGCCACTGGAACCGCGTAAGTAACCAGATATATTGCGTGTTGAAGTTTGAGGCAGAGACCCATCGCCGGCCTAACTAACCATTGCCGGCTTTCATCGCCAATTTGAATATTTCAAACGGCGGAGCCGACGACTATGGAGAAATTGTTTTTAGTAATGTAGTAACTCAAGACCGAGTTAATGTTTTAGATTGGATGGGGATAAAGTTATTTGAATAATCCAACTACGGGGGGGTAGTGTGCCCTCAAGTTAATTTGCTCTGGAGGAGTAATAAGTGCGTGGAAGTTTAGGTAATACTAAACTTGTTTAAGGTTTGTCGCATTCTGGTTTTATATTGGATTCTATGTTGACAAAGTTTTTTTTTTTAATCCACAATTACTGAGAAAGCCATTATTATTTATTAGTCTCATAGCCTTTTATAGCCCGAACTGGTTACTTTGAAACAATAATTTCTTGAACTACATTCCGGAAAACGTCCAGTACAGCATTTCTACTTCGCCGAGTTGCTGAGAATATTAATCCTGTAACTTTGTGTTTCAGCTTAACACTTTGGAAGGTTATTCTTTACGACTTTGCTTATTGCTTTTTAAGATGAAGTTTGGAATTAAAAACAACCATAAATTCAGTCCAACAAAAACATTGTCGGGCATCGTATTTCACAATTGAAGATCTTTCAAATTGCGGATAAGGATTTTAGATTTTTCCCGAAATGTTTTGGACTGAGAGAAGTCTCTATTATTGACTCGTATGCTTAAAGCGTGTGCTACACGATTTGAAACCATGGTTTTAAACCTAGTGACCTTGGTAGAAGCGAGCTGCTACACGGTTTCAAACAAACCCATTTGTTCGATATCTGCCAAGGGCGTTTAAGGTCATGTGAAATTTGGTTTAAAACCACTTGTTTTAAACCATGGTTTCAAACCGTGTAGCACACGCATTAAATACAATAATTCTACGTGGCATATGAAACCATGTGAATATCATTTCCTCAAGGGACCGATATCATTTTATTCGGTTTGTGCCAGGCCGCAAGCAAGAGCGAATCTTACAGCAATAAACTTGCCTGGAGAAAGAACATTTTCTATCAATATTTTGATTTGGAGTTGTGGTTCGATGCGTGTGTGTGTGTGTGTGTTTTGTTCAATATCTCGACGGTTCTCTACAGAATGATTTACGTTCGTTCCGCCACTTCCCGCCTATTTATCATTAATTATCCTAATTCGTTCGTTTTTGCAGAAAAAGAGAACTTGTACGAGGATAAAACATTTGAGAATTTGATCTTTTACAAATGAAAAAGGTTGCGGTTGCGGTGCTCTATTGAATCTACACCTAAGGTCCGTTGCAATGCAAGTTTAAGCAGTTTCTCAGTGCACACGACGCGCGCGCAACGAGATCGTACAAAACTTGTTTTCCATTTTTAATAAAAGTTAGTGCTTTCGCTGGCAATAATAATAATAATAAATCTTTATTCACAGATAAAACAAATTTTACATAGGTGACTGACTTATGTTAAAATGTTACAATAATGTTTGGCCACCGCTGCTAAACTAGGCGGAGACCTGTAATTTAGAAGATACCGTTCATTCCCGTCGGGGTATACCTAATATTATAAAGATTTGGAAAGAATAAAAACAATTTAGAAAATAATATTTAAAGGAAAATGTTATACAAAGTTTTTAAGTAAGTTCTTATTTATACAATGAAAATTCTAAGCCGCTGTTATTCATAAAAACACATAGCTAAAGTATGCTCTAAACACGCCTGGGCTTATCTTTCATTGTGACTTTTGAATTTGACAGAAAGTGACATACTTTAGCTTTAAATACACTGGCTCGCAAAACTAAGTATCACACTTTTAAAATTGCAATAACTAAAAATGGCTATTTTATTGTTTTCTCTTTTTTTTAAGTTGAAAATGTTACTTTTTATTGTAGTTATAGTTGGAAAGAAAGCTGATAAAATTTGCTATAAATCGTTTGTTATTTTAAATCTCTAACTTTAAGTGTGATACTTAGTTTTGCGGGCCAGTGTAGGTTACGTACGTTATGAATAAGAAGATTAAACTTTACATAAAAACATATTCGTAGTTGATCACTAATAATTTGTTGGCAAAAAACTATTAACTTTCTTAAGGCGCTTTGTCTCAACAAAGGGTATGGTTATTTATTTTCACCACAATGCGACTGCGGAGCACCTGATCAGACCCTCTCCCACGTGATGATTGCCAACTTCGCTGTTTTCCTGGAGGCATGGAGGAGCTGCATAAATTTACGCCCGCCGCAGTAAACTGGCTGAAACACCTGGACATTGACGTTTGATCCATGCAGGATGATTGCCATACGCAATGATGATGAATGATTATTTTCTTATTGGAATGCCACGCAAGAACATCATACGCGTCATTGAACAGAATTCCACATTAAATACCACTATAACACTAAATACTTATCAATCGATCAGACCCGGCACCTGGCGTCCGTGTTCAACTAATTCTGTGCTGAAACGAGCGCACATGTGCCCGGCCGCCATTATTGCGACTAATCAGGAACGAAGCCGGCTAGCCTTTGCAGACGTTTGCGAAATTACCGCTTTCTACCTCGTTGAATTGACCAATTCAGCAGTAAGCTGCATGTGAACATAGGGACGCATAAGTACATTGTCCGGTACCTGAGTCGATCTACTTACATCTAGGATGATCCTTGTGAAAACTAAGTTTTATTTTATAGTTTTCCTCTTTTTTAGCATTGATCAATGTAGTTCGACCTAGGTAAAACGAAACCATCTCAACTTCAGGTTGTGTAGGTGTTTTAAACGACATCGTCAGATTGTTATTAACTTCTAACGTTTTATACAATTATTTAGTCGTTATTCTAGAAACATTAAAAAAAAACATAAAATGAAAAAGGTAGTCTTTGTGAATGGATGAGGAAATTCAATTTTCCCGTTAGAATGTCGTAACCAGTATCAAATTCGCTTTGACAAAAAACTCAAAGGGAACTTTTATTGGAACCCTCGGAGTAATCGCGGCGAGCAACTTAATCGGTAGATTGGCTTCCGAAATGATCGCTCTAAATGAGGCCGGGGACACACGAAGCTGTTTGCCGAGCAGAGCCGCCATAGGCTACGATATCTAGCTTCGGATTAATATCCGAGGCCATTGATATGGCTAATACTTAACGGTCAACTAAACGGCAACACACCGCATGTAGGTGTGTGATGAAACTGATGGATGCCGCCGGGCACAACATCTCACTAACCTAGCTACTCGTAGCTAAATTGGCAGCCAAGAAGAGTTAGCAGCGTTTTTGCGAAGCTGTAGTAATATTGCAGTTCCTATGCAGGAAATCATTATTTCAAGGAACGTATAACTGTTTTAAACATTATTATAAATACTACTGAATAAATAACCAAGTTAACAGTCACGTTAACTAAGCCAATCCCTGTATTTCAGCGTGACTCTGCCTGATCGACTTCGCTCGATAATCGGCCCTAATTTGATTGGCACTCGGACAGCTGGCTACGACGTGAAAACTGTATTACTTCCAGACTCGGCCGGGTTTAACGAACAGGCAAGAATACCGGCCGATTTAGTTAGCTGATTTACCATTTACGGCGTTTTGGGAATTTGGAATGCTCATTCCGAACGGATTCATGACTTCCGTCCGTCATTGCTAATAGAATTTGGGATTTTGCTGTATTACTGTATGTAGTAGTTTCTCTGTAGCAACTGTTAAAGTGAACTGTAATGGTATTGATACGCAACCCTTACCGGCTAGGGGTCTCGGCCTTAACGCTTAAACGTAATGCCAATATCACTTAATTAACTCGTATTGATGTAATCACTATTAATTTAGGGCTGTTTCCCCTTTTTAGCTCAACATGGAAAACCACTTCCTTTCCCTCTTGCTCTGATTTGTCTGGAAATAAATGATCGTTTATCCTCTATTATATTTAATCGTTTGCTAGTTTTATATATCCTCCATTCCATGTGTATTATTATTTATTATTACCGGTGTGCATTCTATGTAAATAAACTATTGATGCGGTGAGTTACATTGGTTTTGTACAAATAAAATTGCCTTGCTAATTATTTAGAGCACAAATAAAGTCACGAGTAATTAAAATTTGGAATTAATCATGGTCATTATGTACACGCAATGCGGATCTTGTTTTTCCTTTCCGTTTAAGCGATGACTACACGATAAATGGCAATGTTTTAACTAGTTCAGCTTATAAATGGATAATTCTTAGAGCGTTTCAGCCGCTCTAATTACCCTGGTCCTATTAATGTCGAATTTCCTGTAGATTAAGATAGCATTTTCTGTTATTTTGTAGAAGTCAGGGTACTCTACAAGATAACCGAAAATAGCATCCAAAGTAGAGGAATTTAGACATTAATGCGACCAGGGGAATGATAGTGGTTGAAACGCTTGAAAAATTACCCAAATCTTAAACAGGACTTAATCGCGTAAAATACCTATTTATAACGTTTTAGATTTAGAACAGTAGCTCAGCTTTTAATGTCTTCCCCGCGTCTCGGACGGAGCCAATAATAGGCTTCGATCGTCTGTTAACATCAATGCTGAAAACACTAAAAACAAATAAGTAATCAAACACACATTCGCATTTATAATATTAGTCAGGATGGTAGAGACAAAAGGGTTCGGACAACAAGATGACGGTCCACCTGACGACCTCTAGAAAAACACACGTTGAAGAGTAAGGGAAGGCCAAGATAGGAAGTTTCTCTACAGCCTTTTGGTTCTCAGGGAACCGTGAGTTGTGAAGTTGTGAGAGACAATACTTAAACTTAGGGGAAAGTTCCTCTCTTTTATATCCACTGTTTCATTGTGTCGTATCTACAACCGATGGAATTATGATTTAGAATATTTCAGATTTGTTTTATTTGTTTTGTTTTCATGTATATTTTGGGTATGCATGCATTTTGGGGATGATGTTACTATATAGATTTTGTTTTAGAAATAACGAATTGATTGATACGTAGGTTTAAAATTTGATTAAGAAAAAAAATGACACTGCATTTTTAGACCCTTATTTTACAAACTACTAACTATCATCCTGAGCGCTGTACGTAGATTCCCCATTATTTTCGTTTTATTTCCTACTTAACACCTTGGGGCGGTTTTGTATTGCGATCAGCAATCTTTCCACTAAATGTTTTCAACAATTTTCTTTTCTCTTTTATGTTGTTGTTAGTTGGTAAATTTAACATATCGGATGCAGACGCGGGGTATCCAGGTTTCCATCCAGTCCCGCCGGGTCCGTCCCGGATGACTGTGATTGCGCCAATTATATCAAATTTGGCACCGATGTGGAACAAAGGTGTGTCTGCTGGGATCTATTGCTAATTAGACGTTGTTATTTATATGTATGTGCATATGTGAGTACTACATTGGAATAAAAAAAAAAACAAAATGGAAGCATATTAAAACAGGGATGTACAATACTTATCCGAACGAATGTGGCGAACTTATCCTTTTAAGAGACCCCTTCCAGCTGACTTTTGTGCGATAGTATTGGGATTTTATTTTTTTAAGGAAAATAGTATTTTTTTGCAGTTACAACCGGCTAGTTATTTCACAAATAAGTTATATCATCTTAGGACGTACACTGTGGAATTTCGTGAAGGTCTTGTTTCTGAAAAGATGGCCTGAAAGCGAGTACCTACGGGCAAGGAAAGGAGCAATAAAATCCCGTAGGTACATCGTACTCTTCGCGGGGTGTTCAGTTCATTATGAATATGATACTGACTAAAATGTATGTAAGTAATATTTTAAACAGGGCACAGTGTTTTGTTTTAACTAGAATTAAGAGTAGGTATAGGTAAACGCGCTGTGGAGCTATTTTCTTGTATAGGTAAAAATAGTGCAGTTATCTATTGACTGTCAAAACTCGACTACTTTTTTTACCTATGGATACCTAATAATTTAATGAAATTAAAAGTTAGTTTGTCTGTCGGTCTATGTAATGGGCCTACCACACGCACAAGCTTCACCACAATTTTGCCTGCGCAAGCCAAAACTGAACACTTCGTGTCTATACAGTTTTACCAACTAGGTACACGCTCCGTGTTCCGTGTACAAACCGGCCTGCGCAGGCAAAACTGTGGTGAAGCTTGTGCGTGTGGTATGGGCCTAATCTTCAGGGTAACTTTTATGAGCGTGGAAATCGATTGAGCCGCGGGGAAGAACATTTAATACTTTTTGTCTCGGGGAGTTAGACGAACAATTCTACATAAAATGCGGGTAAAATCTAATCTAGTTATTAATAATCCCCAACCACCCCTGAAGTGGTGCAACACCGTAGCATAATTAAGAAACATCCACGTTTCCCAAAAGGTGGGGCGTGGATGTATTTATCATTCTTAACCAAATAAAAAGAGAGAATATATCAATCTTTTGTCTCAAACAGTGACAGTTTGGGGGCGGGGAATTAACATTGAGAAATGGGGCGACGATTATGAAAATTATCATTGAAATAAATGGCGTGAGATATTAATTTAGCACGTTTAGTGTAGTTTATATACATCATGATTATATATTATACAAACCTTTGGTGTGTGACTCCAGCCGCGTAGAATTGATGTAAAATTTATAATTTCCTAAAGTAAAAAGTAAATAGTCCCTGTACATACAGCCTTTTGAGCCGGAACTATCTATCCGTCTCTGTGCATGAAATCACGTCGATCCGTTTTACAAATTATATTAGTTTAGGTACAAGTTAGGAAGATTGCTAAGATTACTAAAACTTGAGCTACAGTATGGTTTAAATCATAGAAATAAGATAATGTATAATTTACTACGTCAAATAATACAAAATACAATACTACGCACATCTTTACAAAAACTTAAAATACATTGTAACTAACAACCTGTGGTTTTGGTTCTGATACGACTTGGATAATAAGATGTTACAATACTGTTACAAAGTTTGAGGCGTTCGAGCGAAGCAAGCGAATCACTAGGTACCTAACCTTCTCAACTCCCAAATTAGCTAACAAACTGTTACCTTCAAGTTGTAATTGATGTACGTTGTAATCAACCTGCAGTAGAAGATTGATTTACCGAAGTAATCCGATATTATTAAGCGGTTTCGATAACGGCTAATGCGATACGTGTATAGGTGTAAGTAGAAAATGTATACAGGGGGATATATCGTCCTAAATTATTACTAAACATCCCCAATTTAGCGGGTGGCGTCGAAGCGATTTCACCCGGAGCGATTCTCGATTGAAAAATTGTAGCGTTCGAGAGCTTACGTAATTTCATGCAGCCTGCGAGCCTCGATAGAGCCCCGGGCTTCGGGGGCGCCTACTGCGCGTCACGGGCGAGAGACAGCTTGTCTGTCACTGTCAATACTAGTAGTAAAGGGGCACCTGTCAAATATAAAACATGTTTTCGGATTGCGTAACTAGCATGGTGTTATAATATAGGCTGTGTAAAGGACCTTATTGTGGTAAGGTTTTGGGAACACATTTTTCTTTCCTTAATGTGATGATGTGCATGATTTGACTTTTGCGTTTGTACTTTGCGATTTAACAGTCCGCCAGATTATTAAAAATGCGTAATTCATAAGAAAAATATTAAGATGATAACATCAACGTAGTATCTTCAATTATACAATGTAATCTGTGAGGTAAACTGGTCATGTTCCGTTACCGCTTGTTATCCTTATTCAAATAACGAAGTGCTTGTTTGTAATAAGTTAGGTACCCTCAGAGCTGATAAGCCAGTAGGCAAGCACTAGCGCTCTAGGACGTGCATAATCTCTGAACATGCAAATGGCAACCAACAGTAAATATTAAAGACCAACTGGAACAACCATCTCCAGCAAAAGTTGCTCTTTAACAACCTTTGCTTTAGCTTAACCTGTATGTAATTATGTATGAATGTAACATCAAGTAATGTTTTAATCAACACTGATATGATTTACACACAATCGAGGTGATATAATGATTTAGATGGAAAGAAGTCTTTGGTGCTCCTCGACTAATGACTAATTGAAATGAAATGAAATGACTTTTGACTCGTCTGTCTTATGTTGAGTTAGGTATCAGTGTAAAAACTTGTAGAGATAGTAAAAGTTTTTGTAAACGAAAAGGTATCATCATATCGGAGGGTAGCGGGATGGGGACCCGGTTGGATTTCGTACAGACTAATATGGAGGACTAGAATCGGATTAACCTAATGTTGAAGGACGTCCTCTCTGCAGTGAGTTCAATTGATTTTACACTCTATCATCATTGAATCACGGTATTTAATAAAATTGAATCGAGTAAGATTGGAACAGAACATGTGCATCGGGTGTTGTTTTTTATTGGCGACTAACTTTTGTAGACTAACTGCAGTAGTGTAAAAAAATAGTTTGATTTCTATTTTTAGGAAAACATATTAGTTTCACAAACATATTGCAGGTGTATTGTAAATTTATAGAATTTAGAAGTTTTAGTATTTTCTTTGTACAGTCACCACACGGGATTGTTGAGCCACCATAGAACCCTGTCATAATGACAACGTCAAGTCACTCAAAATAAATTACGTCAAAATTTTCCGTCGACTTTCTGTGAGAGGGTTCTATAGTGGCTCAACAATCCCGTGTGGTGACTGTACAAAGAAACAAAAAAATAGGTACTGTTTAAAATGTCGGACATCTTAATCCCAGCACGTAAGCCGTATTAGAATGTCTAAAAGATATTCTGAGTGGGTTCCTTTAAAGAGCCCTTGGGACCTATGTAAATAGTAGCAGCTTATACAGCCTCCCGGCGGACGCCGACTTATGTTTATACATTTTAAACGCCCCGTAGTTCGACAAGGTCGTTCTACAGGGACTCAAATGTTTTGTAAAGAAATTTATAAGGCTTTTCTTGGCATAATGTTATGTAATTAATTAATTTCTCACCTGTCACCTACTCATTTCATCGAACAAACAACGATAGATATGTCAAGATTCAATATACACAGCGTAGCTTCATGAAGCCGAGTGAGGTAGGAACTAATGGACCTGTCGCTGACAGTTTGGTGTGATAGAGGGCTGGTAATATACGCTTAAATAAACGAAGTTGATGTTAATAAACAGCTCTTTATAATTAAAATGATGTTCTTTGTAGGCTGAGCTTGGGGAAGGTAACTAAGCCAGGAGATTTCAGTGTGAGAATGTCTCCCTGTTGTCCCCAGTTTACCACTCATCGCGGTTGAAGAACTGTTCCGTTTAGGTATATTGGGATAGGTAATTTTACGCGATGCCGACTGCCAACCTCCAGTTGTAAAGCTGAATTTAAAGGTCTTTTCTGATATTGTGTTAGTGTTGTTTTTTGATATTGTTTCTGATCGTTTTCTTCCACGAAAGCTCCAAGAAAGGCGCATTAAGAAAGAGTCAAAACATATTAATAGAAAATGGTTGAAAACAATATTGGTAAGGTCAAGCAACTACTTAAAATGTGCATTGTGCTGGTAATTTAATTTTAAGTTTCCCAATGTATTACTATTAGGTACCATCTTTAGCAAGCAGCAAACTTCCTAAAGAAACGTTCCCTTGACCTATTCACATCGATTCGATTCAAACGCCTCAAAGAATCGAACGTCTTTTTTTACAAATTTCACGATTTACGATAGAATCCCTAAGGTTGTTCAAAGCGCGCCCCTAATAGTTCCCGGGTTTAATCAGAACACGTAGCTTTCATACAATATTAATAGAACCTGTGGCCCCCGCCCCGGGACCGGGACCACACTAGTTTACCGGGGATTTTTGTATTTGGAGGGACGTGATAGCGTAATTAATTTTTATATCGTTTACGTTAAAATAAGATTTGGCAACCCTATTTGAATACAGCTGTATACTTGTAAGAAGCTAGTGTTATCGATCATAAATTTATGAGTCGTAAACGAATAGCTAGCACACTTAAATATACTTTTGCTTCCAATAGTCCCAATATAATCTCACGCGATCGCCGATAAAAATGATCTTATTGCCACAACGTCATGCCATGATCGTAAGCTCTACATATAGCTCAGTTCTTTTGTATCTCTTTACATCAGACATTGTCATTCAGGTCCTATGTTTACTCAAGTACAACGTACGAGTAAGCACTACTTAGTGCTCTTATCATAATCGCGTAAAGCGGTCCTCGCCTTCCTTTTGAAACGTTCCAAACCCTTATTAATGCAAACGTGGTTATGTTGTGTCATTGTACTCTTCATAAATACCGTGTAGGTAGATGGATACGTACATAGCAGTGTGTTAAGTGGATTACCCTCAACATAAACAATGCTGTTGTATAAAACGCTTAAATGCTCGGAGTGGAGGGATGCCGCTTGGTGCATTCGGGCGATTGGCCAACTCGATGTCGCTGCCATTAAATTTTATTCCACACGGATAATTAAAAAATAATTTGTAATCTCTAGTTTCAAATGCCTGAAAGTTAACGATCTAAGAAATGTTAAAAGTACTACTAAGTAAAGGAAGATATATTACTCCAATGCAATAGTGAAGTTTGGTTGCAAACCCAGTTGCTTCCAAGGAGGAAGACGGCGGAGCAACATTGTAAATAAAATAAAATAGACATATAAAAGCGTGCATTTTGGCTATTTTTACTTTTTATTCCACAGCGTTAATTAAATAGAAAATTACGACCTCGTAAAAACGTCCCACCAGCGTACTTTCTGGAGGCTGAATTTTGTTAAACGCTATTTCGCTATCAAAAGCCGATACACCAAATAGTACACCGTGCTTAGTGCGATCGTCTCCACGCTTCTGGAACGACAAGCTAAAACGATTTATTTACGTTCCGCATTGAGAATCAATAAATACAAGCGGGTCACAGTTTGCGAGGCTCTGTGGCGTGCTTCGTTCCCGGTCGCCGTACCACGTATAGCCTTGCAGTGCGAATCCGAGGCACGTGGTTGGATATTTTATTCATATGGCACCGGGTGCGCTGCAGATTATGCGCCTGACGGCAGTTAATAATTTAATCGTGATATATTTTGATTTTCTTTGTATTTACTGGCTTTTAGTGAAATAACTAGACATATTTGTAATGACACTGTTATTGGTACATTTACCTGTGAAGTGCCAATTATACTATTGCACCTGGGCTTCCTGTTGCCTATTCAGGACAACAGATTAATTAATCATGCAAAATAGCTCATTAGTAGCAGTTACAATCAACGTGATGCGATTATTGAAATTGACGATTGATTACAATATTTACAATAAATCAAATCGAACTACTGTTCTTGAAAAATACTATTTTATTAGATAAAAATAAAATAAATACCTATCAGGGTACAACCTCACACAAATTAACTTAGTCCCAAACTAAGCTCTAGGCTTGTACTATGGGTACATACTTATATAGAGAAATACATACTTAAAAATAATAGAAACATCCATGACTCAGGAACAAATACTCGCGCTCATCACACAAATATTTGCACTTACCGGGATTCGAACCCGGGACCGCTAGCTTCGTAGGCGGGGTCACTACCAACTAGGCTAACCACGTCGTCAAAAAGTGTCGTCATTAAGTGTCTTATCGCAATAAACAAATATTTTTCTATTCCTCTCCGATTTAATTTCTTTCCTTTTAACTGTTCAAAATTGTTTAAGGTAGCTAAATTCACAAAGAGTAGAAATTATTAGTATTTATATATGTTTTTTGTAATTTTTTTATAGTTTTCAATATATGGTCGCTCAAAGTTCTAATCGCAATCAGTTTGGTCAATTTGCACAACTCTTGTAAACTCGACAAGTTAAATACACGGCCAGCAACTGCAACACGTGCTTTACAGACCAAAGACAAGCGGCTCTAACGAGCGCACTAAAGGTCCGGGAACTTGTAAATATTCAGATAGTTCCGTCAAGTTGGATCCGCAAGACGTGACGAGCGCGCCCCAGGGATCGCCGCCATTTGTAGCGACGCTTCTGCCTCCGGAGTGGGTACACGTGTTTAACCACTTTAGCCACACGTGATGGTCGGATAAGGCTACATCTACTAGGATTTATAAAGTCCGAAGCAGCTGTGGAACTTGAGGGAAGGATGGTTTATAAACAACTTTATCAAATGCTGAGTAACAAGAACAATGAAGAAACTCAATAAAAACAAAATCTTCATTATCGCTTTATGTCATATGTGAACTGTGAAAATGTTTGATTCTGTCGGATAGTAGATTTATATTTAACAGTCGCATAAAATAGACGTGGTATGGTTAACGTAACGATGAAACATGCAATTTCAACGGACAAACATGCAAAAGCCCAGCGTTTATTTAAAATCATAAGAGTTAAATTACTGCAATAATACATGAGCGTAATATTCGTTTTGTATTCAACACGCCGCTCATGTAATGTTGAGTGTGCATATAAAATGTAAATGACAGAGTTCCTAAAGAAAAATTCGGGTCGTTATGAGCAAAACGCTTTTTATTGCTGTACACAAACGTGCAGGCGCTACACGGAGTGCAATTTAATGTCGTTACGAGCGTACCGACATATCTGGGACATGAGCTCTTGAGACTGTACACAACCTAATTTATTTGTCACTTTTGACAAATATTTTGGTTCTTTATTCAAGTCTATTTAATATCGTATTAATGGCGTCTGTGTTAAATGCTCAATTCATGTATAATTAATTATATTTTAAATACAATGCAGATAACGAATACTTCTTTTATTTAAATCGTCCCAACATGAGCGATAATATAACGATTACTGACATGAAACAAGACGTAAAATTTTGGTTTTTAGAGCTACGAGTAATTTCGAATAACCACTCATCGATTTTAATCTGCGACTTTTTTAAAGTTTTTATACCGTAAGCTAACAGCACGCTGCCCGCGGCGGCGGCTAGCGATGTGTAGTTCTTTTTACAAATTTTACGAGAATTTTTACAAACCGCTCATCTCTAGTACGGAGAATGCCGAAAATTCTCGGGAACAGCACCTCTTCAGGCCCGTCTGATGTTAAACAGTTACCGCAGTCTATAAAAAATAAGGGAAAACCTGAACAGAGCTCTTTCCACATCTAAGGTTCCACCTCTTTAAGCGATTTACCATTTTGGTATAATTAAACTAAATTCTGTATGAGCTAAGAGAGTAAAATATTGAACGTGTCAGTGTGACAATGTGCCTAGCCTAATTATAATGAACCCCTAGGACTAAAGTAAAGGGACCGACGTCGGGGCATAACGGCTGCAAGCTAGTTGGCACGAACACACGATCTCGGTCCTCTTAAAATAAAAACGACGTATCTCTAAAGCCATAGTTAAAGGAGATTCAACCCTCTCCTGTTGGTAGGAGCGTTGCAGGAACTACAGGAGTTCTATAATAAATACTACCTCTTGGTTCAGGAGGTCAGGGTTACTTGTGACGGCGTTAAGACGCCGCCGGACGCCGATAAGGGTCGGCTTGCGGCAAAACTTTAATGATAACACGCTCCATTATGTTTCCTTCAGAAATTTCTCACAGTATTTTTTTAATGAAGCTATTTTACTGCCCGGCTACAGTTTGCACTTTTACACATAACTACTCGGCCCTTAACCAAGACGCATTACGCTTACTAGCGTTTCTATACGTTTCATTTTTAAACCAATCGCGTCACTGGTAGATCACGTCATACGAAGAGTCACGTGATATCCCAGTGACGCGATTGGTTTAAAAAACGAAACGAATAGAAACGCTAGTTAGCGTAATGCATCTTGGCTAAGGGCCCTGGTGTGTTTGATACTGTGAAAATACGAGCATGATTCGGCAAACACAAAATAAGAATGCATTTTAGTGTCGTATTCCTACTACAAACGCTTTAATTAATATTTCCCGAATTGAGTTTACGTTGTGTTTAGTATAAATTAGTATACGGATAATAATTACGATGTGTTTTTATATTTGTTTAATCAGATGTAAAACAAAACGTTGGACAAAAACATGTTAATTTATTCTGAAGCCTAAAAGGGATGCGGGGAGAGCTGAGTCGACATTAAAATTTGAGCCTTGTCAGGTGTTAAGTCCATAATTTCCCCGGGGAACAATTCAGGATCGCGTTTTAAGGGTTTTCATGAATGGCTGTTCTAATTTGTACTCACCGTCTCAGCCGCACTCCTAAATGCGAAATTTAGTGTTAACGGACGTCTCAGTAATACTCTTTCTCAGTATTTACATTTACGTTGCTAGTTTAACAATATTTCGTTATAGAACTATGACGAATTTATTGTTATAAGTTGTAACCACTTTATGCAATTTTATGTCCAGATCATGACATGAGATGTGTGCATATCATCCAGCAAAATGTCGAATAACATTAAAATACATAAATAAATGTCTAAATAAATTTTTTAACAGTTTTATTGTATTGTTGCAGGTAAGGCCGAATGAAGAACTTTATCAATTAAAGTCTTTCAATCTGGTTAGTCTAATGCATCAGCGGAATAATGTGATAATTTGGAAATGAGGCCAACATCGTGCAAGCTCTCCGAAATCCAAATAAAAGACTAGGTGAAATTGGCGCCAAAACTCATTCATCCTTTCCAAATTTAAATGCAGTTTTTAAAATATTTTTACCATAGCCTCTAGAGTATAACTAGAAAGCTGGAACTGTCGTAACCGAGTCAAATTCGTCGCCGGAAGTTTGTGCGCCACGAAACTCCGGATCGCTTCGTTAGGTAGGCCCCACGCGAAGTTGGTGCCTGCCAGTATTTGCTCCCTGTACAATCCATGACTACCGCTGCATACATTTTGCTATTAACTTCGAACAGGCGCCTAGGTATATAACTTGTAGCTAAATGAAATGCACAGTTTTATAGATAAATAACAGGTTTCTGACAGAAGTTTATGATGTTAAACATAGTTATTGATAAAAAGTCATACAGCTATTCAAACTAAAACATTTCAGAATGCTTTGTAGATGAGATACAAGTAACCTGAAAATAATCTTGTCAGCAGCAACAGTGACTAAGCTAGTTCTGAATATACCAGTTAACTACCGCACACCCCTTAGTTGGACGGTAAGAATCTGCACTGCACTTAGTAGAAGAGCGGAAGCTGTTTCGGGTATAATGAAGCGTTTTTTCCACGTCAATGTTAAATTAAAACATAAACTGATTTCACTTAATCAATGTCATTTTGAGGAGTTTTGAGGACAGTAGATAACGGTATTGGCCTAATAAATAGATTATTTACCATCTTAATACTAAACAGCTTAAATATTTGTGATTTAGCAACAAAAGCGAAATTCCAAACTACATCCGAAACCTTGTTAGATATTTTGGTATTCAACGTGGAGCAAACTTAAGTACTTAAGTCAGCGAGGATAAGGCTTTGGTTGGATAAAGAATTTGGTGGGCTTAGTTATGTTATGCTAGAGGTTATGGAAAGGAGCCACAGGCTTGATTATAGTGGTTATAAAAAAATAATTATTATTAATATCTAGGTACTACCTGACGTGAGATCTTGTTACAATATTGTTAGGCCGCGTTTCCACTCGACCCAAGCGAAGCGAAAACGACGAATCAGATTGTACATTACACTCATGCAGATTGTTTGAACAATATGATTGGCCACTTCACTCTCTTTTTTTATTTTAAATGAGTAAATTAGTAGACTTATGGGATCATCTCTATATGTGACAAAATATTTCAAAAGAACTGGATCTGGGCAGGTCTTTTTGAATACTTAATATAAATTCTAAAACTCGCTAAAGTAGATAAATTGCATTCTTCAAAAATCAAAGAATGTGTGTAAGATTGACGAATATAAGCTGTCGTGTGTTTGTGTATTTTGGCAGATTTCTACAAGTCGTTAGCATTTATGACACCACCTTGGCTAATACGTCCGATCATCAAGCGACCAGTATTTCGAAACGTCGCATTTTACTTCACATTTTGTCTATCATAGTTTCGAGTTCATTGAAGAGAGGCCTAGTTAACTCTTTTATGATCTAGCTTTAGGGATAGCAGTGTATCCCGCCATTGGCTTGGCCAAGCGCAGCGAACCGTGCCGTCCACTGACCCGCTAACCAGGAACGGTTTAAAACTTCAATTAATAACTTCCCTCTCATAATCAAATTGGACTTTGGAATTCTTTGAAAACGCCGCGAGGGGATCTCAGATTCCATCGTCGTCCACTCTTTAATTACAAAACTTGATAACGATACCGAATCTGCGGAATCAGGGGTTAATTGATATTTTTCGATTAAAATTTTACTGTTGAAAGGGGACATTATGCAAATTTAAATAATAATACATTTTGGTTACTCTTTGTGTATTACGTGGTATTGATTACTTAAATGTATTCATCTACCTGAACAACCACGTTACCTTTGTTGCAAGTTTAAAGAATGATCCAAACGGAGCGGCAGAGTTCAAAATGTTCACGATCCCTGTTGCCAACGAAAGGCAATAAACTGTAACAACTATAAACTTTGAACTACATACGAAAGAACCCATAAAACCTTTGCCTCTAAAGCCTTTGAGTGGGTCCGACGGAAATTACATTGAGGTTGTTAAAATTGTTGAAAGTGTTCATCAAAATGTCAATATATTGTAACTGACAACTTATCAAAACTATGTATAGGTATATGGCTTTAAGACTAGCCCTCTTGTTCATAAACACACAATAACTAAAGGGTACTTTAGTGTATTCTAAGTGCTCACGGGCTGTATGAGGCTGTACCTATGCTTTAAATATGCTTTGGTTTTATCTTTTATTGTGACATTTGAATTTGACATAAAGTGGCAAAGCATACATAATTATATGAACTAAAAAAGGTTTATTGTGCGTTTACGTTTATGAATAAGGGTTTTTTTTAATCAGAAATGGGTTTGCGTTTGACCTCAGTTTCATCTGATGTTAAGTGACGATGAGGTCGAAGGAGATGGTACACGCTTACCCAGAAAATGCCTATTCACTCTTGCCTTGAAAACACCAAGGTTATAGGAAGGTTATATTATAGGTTAGTAGTTAATATCGGCAAATATAATCGAGTTGTCGTAGATTTTCATAGTAGTGAGTGTCGTAGATTTGAGCGCAATGATACGATGCTGCCAAACCTTTTCAAAAACTCAATCTCTTTTCATTTATAATTCAAACGCATTTTCTCAAGTTTTCATTTATTAGATCGCTTCCGAAAAGCTTTACCAATAGGCAAGAACGAATAAATTCAATTTCTATGTAATTAGAATCGTCTTTGTCAGTTTGACGTGTGACGTGACATTCGTGCGGCCAATCACGGCGGCGCCAAATCTGCTCGCGCCATTGAAGGCGACAGCTCGAGGCCTTTACGAGGACCTCGTAAAAGAAAAAGGTTTCATCGTTCGCTTAACGCATAAGGTGGCATTAGTTTATATTTTCACGTTTTCGAGAGTACGAATAAATGTAAGAGTCAGTTACGACACACATTTAAGTTTGTACGAACAAGATCGAGAAAGGTATGTGTAGCTACTGAAGGGACAAAAATATAAGCACGTCGCATTTTCCGCGTGAACGGATGAAGGAGCAGAAACTGAAAATAGAAGCTTTCTAAGAAACCCTTTCTTTATAAAATCATTTCTTGGTGACTTAAGAACTGATTTCTGCTATCTACATAAATGAATAATTGTCTTTGGAATTGAATTAGGAACCAGTTCCAACGCTGTGAAGTGTAATCTCTAACAATGACGGCGTAATAGCCGGGTTAACGCCTAAAATGGACAAGGGTGACAGGGCTAGGCTCTCAGCGCCCACTTCGCCTAGCCTTCGTCTAGGCGGGCACTTAGCAATGCCTAGTCAACCGTTTCCTACCTTTAAGAGCCGAACTATGGGGAGACGGGTCAATGAACTGTGCAGAAGTTATAAATTTAGATCCACGTATTTAGAATGTTTCATGTTTCGGTGCTAATTTTGCGTCGTCAGATTTTTCTGTTTGTTAATATTAGTGTTTTGTTGGTTTGTGAATGCAGAAATACAGCAAGTTTGCGTGTTGACTGATAAATGTAGAACCATTTTTTTCCCAAAAAGAGGGTGTTATGTGTTTGAAACTTCTGTCGGTCTGCCCGTCTGTATGCCATGGAGTTTCAATGACGAAAAGCTTTGATGGGTGATTTTGTCGCGCTTTTTATTCATTTAAACAGACAAAGATTGTTTATTCGATACGTATTCATTTTACGAAGGCATAGTAGAGCTTATTGTAGCAAAAAGGTCATGTGAGATCCTGTCCGAAAATTAGTACTTACTTAAAAAAACATTTTATTGATTTATTTGAAAGTGATTAAGCTTGATTTTTTAAATAAGTATATGACATGCAAGAGGCATTCATTTTGCTGAAAAAACTGTCTAATTCACAACTTTTTTATTTAAGTATAATACAGGATCACCAGGGGACTAGGGGGCTACACTGTTGTATTGTGTAGCGTTTCGCATTCCGTCCGAGTGATCTAAAACTTCGTCACGACCCTGCAGAATTTCAATAAAGTAAATAAAAGAAACATCGTCAGTAGGGCGACCCCCGTACCCCAGTAATGGGCAACCTTAAAGGAAACTAAATAGTAATATTGTACCGATATGTTCAGTTTTATGAGGAATTTTCGGAACGCAATATGTTTATTTAATAGCGTCATAATTTTCTCTCTTGTATGGCGTGCTTGCAAATCGTTTATGCCTGCAGGCATATTTTTGCAGAAAATCACTTTGAACCCGTTTCAGCTAAATTTTCCCATTATTTTAATCACGTTCGTAATCGTTATATTTTTTATTAATGTTTCGTTTAAAAATATCAAATCGCCGTATCGCCTTGTTTTTGCAGACACTCATTTCATCGAATGTGTCGTATTACCGAATTTCATTTAATCGAACGCTAATTTCTGCTGAAACCTTATTGTTTTCAAACCTGTGACCACCAAAAAATTATAACCTGCACGTGGAAATGCCTGCCGATGAAATGAAAAATCAGCGAAGTAAAACATTCTATGAAACGAGTGTCTATGATTCAAGGGTAAACCATCAAATTAGTTATATGTTTAAACACAGTTTACATAATTTGTGCATTCTTCATTTTACTTGAATAATACATTGTTTGTATTGATTAATTAAACAAATAAAACGTCTAAAGATACCCCTACGACAATAAATCGCATTTAACTCTCAGATTTTCCGCTTTAATACGAGGACATCGGTATTTCGATAATGTTCCTGTTATCTCCCATATATCTCCCCTCGGGAATTTATCAGGGGTGAGCATGCGAAAAAATGCCGTAGTAATGAGAGGGACACCGAGTTGTTTTGCTATCGGCTCCATCGAACTAATCTTTGCTGACTTTATACTTATTAAAATTATCGTAATCTATCTAAGACAGGCAGAGGAGTTTCTTGCGGCGCTTCTTCTCCGCAATGATGGTCTTGTCCGAAGCGCTGGTAGATTCACTCTATATTACCGACGTGTAAAAGAGCCCGTATGTGGCCAATTTACTGAATAAATATTTTGATTTTGATTTTGATTTAGACAGGCGGAACACAAAGTCAATCGATATAGATAATGCAACTTGTTCTAAGATAAGATTAGTATGAAAAAAAAACAACGTATGGCAGCGTGGAAAGGACACGACACTCATCTCGATCTTTTGGCCTGCCGAGCTAATGCCCGTCCCAGTAGTTAAGCCGCGAATAGAATTGGAGCAACACATTTTGTTTCTGACAAATATCGATTTGTAACCCGAAGTAACAAAACCTATCCGCGGTTTGAATATGAATAACGGGGAAAACTCAATCTCTGAATCTATTGAAGCAATTTAACGTTTTCTATATTTTAAGGATGGCTAAGCTACAGCTTTTGATCATTTTTTTCTCCGACTCTGTGTCTGTCGTGTAAAGAATCGTAATGTCAGCACAAGTCATAGCGAATCGATGCGAATTTAACCCTCCGTTTGAGCCCCCTTCTATTTTCCGCGTTTTGATTTTCCCTTGATTGGGTTTAAAATGCCCTCCCGCTATTTTGATAAAGCCCACAACAAATGAAGGCTCTTTCGACCCCTCTATGAATATATGAAATGAAATTGATAGTGGAATGTCAGTATTATTAAAATCTTTACAAATAAATTCGTATCCTAAGCTGGAAATCTCGGTTGTCTACAGAAGCCAAGTGCGCAATTTGTTCGCAGCTTGTCTGAATTATTGACAGTTGAACTAGCATTTATGTCGTTTTAATATTGAATTCGCGCAGTGGAAAGCTCTTGTGCAAACATGAGTTCTGTGGAAATGCAAATCATTTTCGCACGTGTAGCAATCGTAAAAATTTACTGGTACTATTGTTTCTGCAGATTTTAGTTTCATAGTAAAATAAATTGAATATGTACCTACCTACAAATAGAATGATTTAAAATTAAGTGCATCTTTAGAGTTTTCAGCACTTGTTTAATTGTATGGATTAATAATGCAGTCTTACCGTGTTGCCTATGAACAAGGCGCCTCACTTCAAAAGGCACTAACACAGAAGCCCACTCCGTATAACTTTTTAACGAGCCGCTCGTCAAACGTCACTCGGCCGAGCCTCTCGACCGAACGTCATCGAAAACTCATCGAGTTTAATCATAGTAGGGGCCCAGGTGGTAACGTCTCGGAATTCGCCGGGCAGACGTGGGACAAGCCAAAAATAAATTTTCTACCCGCACTCATTCCAATCACGTACTTCCGAATTTGTCATATTGGATTTTGGAGGAACGCCCGTCATACGTCCCCTCCTGTCACTACGTGAAAATGAAAACATGTATCATTTTTGCGGTGGCCACTGCAAATCTCACTCAATGTCAGAGGACTCAAAGTCCAACTCGGAGTCTTCTTGAACGTCAAATGGGAAAGTAGAGACCTTTTTTTCTTAATTTAACTTTGGCGGAAATTGTAAATTGTAATTGTATTTAATTTTAAAATTTTGTGTAATACTCGTAAGTTCGTCTTTCGTTTGTTATTAGCCAAATCTACTTATGAATTTTCGATGCCCTGGAATCAAAGTGGACAAAAATAAAAAACAATGTTGAATACCGCAGTTGTAGGTTAGTAGGTAATATTGTTGTTTCAATTTAGATAAATATATCCATAGACATCGGCTGTTTGGTCTAAGAACCGGACGGCCTTTGTCATCGTCGTTTTATTAACAAAATATTTTCTTAAATCTAATTTACACCATAAAGTAAATCGAACAATCAAATAAAAATGGAAAGCATTAGGGGAGGAATACTTGATAAAAAGTATCTATAGTGGTAAACAATGACCTCGGCAAATATCACCCTTCGTTACCTCTATGAATAATATTGTTATTTGAGTTATATTTTAAATCGCCAAGCGTGACTGAAAAATCTAGGACGAAACAATCCGATAAGACAAAGGGGATGGGATTTTAGATTCCGGTGGGTATTTTTGGCAGGTATAGTCATGTTACGAAACATGTTCTATAAAATTTACAGGTGAACGACGTATTACACATTCACAAAGCTGTACCTAAACTAATATTGGACTTAGCTGGAAACTCGGAAGGAGTCCATTTCTTGAACAAACATGATTTCCGAGTAATTTGAAAATTGGAATACATATGTAAACAAACCTGATACCAAACCAGTACCTACTATCTATGGTATCCAAGACTAGCTGACCTTATGATGATCGGCCGGATGATGATGGATCGGTAGGTGGCAGAAGATCTCAGCTACTTAACCCCGCCGAGTATGGACTTGTATGTTTGGTATTAAAATGCATACGATCATTGTTTGACGACGCGTTTAGCCTAGTTGGGAGTGACCCTGCCTACGAAGCTAGCGGTCACAGGTTCGAATCCCGGTATGGGCAAATATTTGTGTGATGAGCGCGAGTATTTGTACCTGAGTCATGGATATTTTCTATGTATTTAAGTATGTATTTATCTGTATAAGTAATGTTTATCGTTGTCCCATAGTACAAGCCTGCTTAGTTTGGGAGTAGGTCAATTTGTGTGAGAATGTCCCTGATATTTATTTATTTATTTTATTTATTGTGCCAAAAGATACAGTCAGGCAACAAAAGTTTGTTACAAAATGAATTTGACTTAACTTATTTTATTATAAAAACGAAAAGTTTTATGATATTTCCTCATAAAAAGCTCGCGAATACCCGGAGTACAGTTTTGCATACCTAGACGTGTTCTTTCAGGGCTTGCTAGATTTGTTGTCTGCCCTTAAAAGATGCAGCGTACACAAACACCCGCGTCTATTTGTGAACACCGCAATAAGAGTACCCCGAGCGTCGAATAAGATAAATATTTGTTGCGAACTACCCAAGCGAAAACGTAACGAATCGATATCTAAAAGTAACACTAAAAAGCCTAGCGCAACAGCTAGGGGTGTATTCTTGAGGCTATGTGTTCCGGTGGAAGATTTAGAGGCAATAACGTGCGATGTCGATCGCATTGTTCGATGGGATTAAGTCTGGTGCGAAGATTGGTCGGGCCCGGCATTATCACGGCGCAAAGTAATGAACGACTCTTACAAAAGGTACGTCAAGCATCTATCTAGACGGAATAGACCATTGATTTATACGAGGCTCTCAAATTAACTAGCGCAAGTGCCACTTGTGCAAATTGAGTCCTGGTTAGAATTTGAATGAGATGCATTTCAGGCTTAGAATTGATTTACCGCCCTACAAGTTTATTATTTACGCATGTTAATATTTACGACATTCATTTAATGATTTTGACTGCTGAAAGTTAAATTATACTTACATATTATCTTTCTCTATTACGAGTAAACTTTGCGAATAACATCGATTTTTTGCAATAAGGGCGAATATTGTTTTTTGCCTTACATTAATTTGTTCACAATATTTTGCATAATTTGTTTTAAACGATGCAACAAGTAGTAGCGAGAGGCCAGTAACAAAAAATACGTTATATTTTTAAAACACCAATCGCTTGAATCCTGGCGTCCGATGATCATCATCATCATCATCATCAGCCGCAAGACGTCCACTGCTGGACAAAGGCCTTCCCCAAGGTTTTCCACAACGATCGGTCCTCTGCTGCGTCCGATGATATATGTACATAATTATAATAATCATTCAAAAGCAATATTCATATGACTTTTGTTGTACTTTCGGAAAAATGAAACCCTGACCCTCCATAGAACCGTGTCACAATTACGTTTAAATCAAATCGTTTGAGTGTTAAACTTAGTAGAGTAGAGTAGTGCTTTACCTTTATTCTCAATTAACGCTTTTACAATTTATCTAAAATTATGTTGATTCAAATATCAGAATATGATTATTTAAGTAACGAAACTCATGCACACAAAGGTTTGAATTAATTCCAGAAGTTGCACAAAGAAGAAAATATTCATACCTACATAAGCATGAGGTATGAAACTCAAGCTTTCCACGGTCTTCATTTAATATCATGGAGATTTTTTCATAAGGATTCTTTAGTTTACTTACTCGCATTTAGGTAAGAGGTTTTACTGTATTTTTTAAAAGTCCCATTGCTTGCGCAGCTTGCGCTAACATAATTTTAAGTATATTTACATAATTATGTTGGTAAAGGTAAAAAATTACTTTGTAGTTACTGGTAAAGAATACCTTTATCATAAGAGGAACAAGTTTTATTGAGAACAAAAGAACCAAACCAAACTATTAGCTGCAGAGCATTAACAATGATCCAAATTGCCCCCTTTATAGGTTACGGCCCAATCAATTTCAAGTTTCACAGCTAACTAAACCGACTCTAAAGTCCTTACAGTTGCGATATGACGCTTTGCGGGATGAAACTGTTGATCTAGCAATCTCAGCCATTTCCGAACTGGGGCGGCTTATCGCGGCTCAAGTTTGACGTCTCCAAGACATCATAATTACGCAAGGGAAGCACTTCAATGGGCCTTTTTTCCCAAATACAGTAAACGCCTCATCCCCTAAATCCCACGTCCCTCAGACTGAAGTCATTCGGTCATTCTTTTCTTAAAGACCGGCAGCGAGAGGGTGAAAATGAAATTAAATTCTAAATGAAAGGAAGATCTCACCGTGATAAAAGGGCTCCTATGAATTATGTGCCTGAAGGTTGGGGGCCGAGGAACAATAGTTTAATCGTCCAATTAAGTATCTGTGTGAGTTCAAAGCGCCTCCGTCTGAATTTCAAGAATGTGGAAGGGGTATTTAAGTTGCCTCGTTGACAAGTGCTGTCTTTGGAATATCTGCAATGGTTTTGTGGAAAACTTTGCTGTAATTTATAGCTTCACTTACTATAACTGAATTGTACCCGTCAATGCTAGCTAAAAAAAAGCGTAAACCGCTGTAGCCAGGTATCAATTTGACGTTACATTGCACACTAACACCTGCGCTAGTTTTCTCTAAAAAATTGCATACAGATCGGTATATATTTAGCTGGACCGAATCTATAATAAGAGTACAATAACCTAAAAGCTCTTTTGGCGTGTTAATATGACTGAAAATATTATATGCTATTTTTTTATTCCTATGCATTTCACAATTTTCACATCGGCGCAATAGCGCTTAGCAAGATTGGAAAAGGCTTTTTCCAAACTATAAATCGGCCACTTACCACCAGCTGTGTAAGCCCAGTCATTCATATTCATGCTCTAAAACTGGCGCCGTAAATTGGGCATCGGTTCTGTGTCGGACAGCCGCAGCGAGGATCGGTCATAATTTTCGATTTCACGAACGATTGAACCGAACCCGAAAGCAGCATAGAATTAGAGAAGTTATCATTTATAGAGTCGATGATTTCCATTGAGTTTGAACAGTGTTTAATACGCGCTGATTCTGTTTGGCCATGTAGGTTCATTGGGATATTTCGAAAACGTTTGTTCAGACCAAATAAGCCGGTTTGTTGAACATCTAATCAGCATATTCAGTTCAGATTTCAAACAGTTGGATTAAATTTTAAAGTAAATTGGCGGAGAGAATTACGACTGATTATTGATCAACATGACGTGCCGATCAATATATGTATTTTTAAGAGCCTCATTAATAAAGGACTCTTAAAGTAACTAAAATTGTGAAATTTTTATTTGAAAAGTTAAAGCTATCCTACCTAATTTTGTTAACCTTCCCTTCTTAACGGGATCAAAAATACCGAGTGCAATAGCAGAGTATTGGAACACTACAGCTCAATTGCAGATTCAGTAGATAAAATAAATTGTGAATTTAATCAGTTTAAATGCTTTCCATAATTCCTAATAGAGCGGAGCACGTACACCCTAATGCGATGGCTTCGTTACCAACTACACGACTATAAACCTACTATAAAGTTTATTGTATAAACCTCTACTAACAACGAGTATAAACCACTTCAGCTAATGAGATACGAGTCCCCAAGGTTTTAATATGGCAATAAGCTTTGCAAAAATAGCCCTTGAGCATTGTCTGAAACAAAGGACAGTCATTTAGAAATTGAACGCCTACATTACATAATGAAACTTTTATACTTTGTTTTGATGTTTTTCTACATTATAATAAAAAAAATAAGATATAATATAGATATATATATAGATATTATAATAATTATTATTATAAGATAATTTTTTAAATCTTATTATGTTCTTTCAATCGATTTTTCAAAGACATCACGCTACGTATAATGCAAAGTTAATCACTAAATATATCCGAATATACAAAAAATATCTGAACATCTATTGTCAAAGACGAGCGAGTACAGACAGATATTATTTAGCACTTTGTATCCAATATATCCTGAGGTGACTTTACATAGAGATTAAAAATCCCCGTAACTACTGGCCCAAAAAGTTGATTCCTGACAGTAAACCACGTAATTTTGAAATAGGCAGTAATTTTAGTTAATATTGAACAAAACGCGTGTTAATTCCGCCTTGAAAGTAAACCGCCGATTATGGCGTTCTGAAATATGACCCTTTCGTGGGACCCGCACGCGGAATGAATACCAACTGATGACTGCCTCTTAACAGTTCAGATTCTCTTATTTGTCCATTTGTTTGATCATTCCCCTCGTAGATTTTAAATAGTCGTCCATTGCCGCCGAGATCTGGAAGTTAAATTAGTTCATTACGCTGCAAGATGAAATTCTCTTAAAAGGATTTGAAAAAGCCGGATTTGCCAGTAACAACTGGTGATTTTTTAAAGGATCAGACGTTTGCGAGAAGAAAATGTAACTGCCTAAGGCGTAAAGTTGCGACATTATTTATCGACTAGAATACCTAGTTTGGCGTCAGCATTATGTTTCTTTATCTGAAACAAAAATGTTTACACATTTCACTGACAACAAAGTATATGATGCCTTCGAAGTTCTGTATAATATCTATAACAAAAATAATAAGCGAAATACAACTCGCAAGAAATTATAATATACCCTCTTTTTATGTGTAATTAAAAAATCCTTAAAGTTATTTACGCAGTTCGAGTTCAAGGCAGCAGATGTTTAAAAACCTCGCAAAGGTCGAGTGGCCGCGAAAATCTTGGAAGGCACAAAAACAACTCCCATTCGAATCCGTCCCAAGCATCATTGTTTTCCGATGCCTTGCGCTTCCCAGTGCATAAATCTTAAGAATATGCTAATTTTATTTCATTAAAGCGGTTGGACTATAAGCAATATTGCCCCGCTGAATTACTGCGGGCCCGCCCCAGGATTAGCTAATGGCCGTTTATCTTGTAAAGATCCCCTCTATAAGGACTCCGGTAAGGATGTGTTTCAAATTCAACAGTGAAACTCACAATTTTATGTTTGCGAACAAATTTGAGCGCCATTGCTACAAATTAAGAGACTGAAAAGTCGGTGAAGTAGCTGCGTGATCGTTGTATCTTGTTGTAAAATGAAAGAATACGGTTAAGTATTGAAAAATAGGTTATTATAAACTCTACAACGTTGAGTGCACTGTGTCTAAACATCAGCTACAATGGCGAGCAATAGTAACGGTTCACTGTGTAAAGGATTTGCTCGTGAGAGTACACACATTCGCCTAATATTACGATTATTATATGTAAGTACACAGCTCGTAAAGCGTCAATCAGCGCACTTGGCGCTCTGAAATCCTGTAACAACACAATTACGCGCTGCACGCTCGAATTACACCGGCACAAACAAAAGCGCGGTGCGGCGTATTCATTTCGTTCATTTACGTTATTGAATCACTGCGTCGATTGTTACGGTCGGAATTGATAATGGGCACCCGCTATGTTGGCTCCTCATATCGGGAAATGGGTTATAAATCGCTGATGTCCTGTCATTTTTGTAAAATATTTGATATCGTATTGGTCGCCCGAAAAGTAATTTAAATTTACATTCTCGGCGCGGACACTAAATGTTCATGTTGAAACAGCAGACGCGGTGGTTCATAAAGTAAATAGTGTTGCCACGTTATGAAAACGTGGGTGGGATAAAGTTCTGTTTGAGCATAACCCATTTTAAGTTACATTTGAGCTTCCCATTGCTTAAAACACAGCGCTGTTTTAGGCATTAGATGTGGAAATCGTGCCGTTTTTACTGTTCATTTGCACAAAGGCGGGTTATTTAAAACGCAACAATTTCTCTTTGGCGGGCAACACTGCTCTTTTCAAAATGAGAACGCGACTGTTTATGTTTTCACGCGGTGATTAAAGTGAAGTGTCAAAAACAAAATGCCAACATGGCGGCTGGGGTGCGATGCCGTTTCCCGCCAAGTGGACGAGATTGTGGCTTTGACGGGGCGTCGATGGTGCTAAACGTTGATGACTATAATTTTCTTTCTTGTATTCTAGTTTTTCTGGGGAAAGTGGAAATAATAATTTTTTAACTTTTTTACCCGTGCCAAGAAGGGTTATGTTTTTTGTGCGTACTCGTATCTATGTATGTACAGTCAGCTGCAGAGAAAAGTGACCACTCTTGCATACAATTTACTTAGCAGGGGGGGTTACTTTTCTCTGCAGCTGACTGTACATATGTACTTTATTACCTCGTATCGTTCAAACGGCTAGACGGATTTATAAAATTAAGGTCAATTAAGGCGAATTTGTCTCGGCAACCCAAGTGCCCTAGGATAGGTGACGTCAAAAAAAAACAAAATGAAGGATTTGAGGTGCCATGTGTGGCTCGAAAAAAAAATTACCAAATGAATCCAGTAGGGTATCAAAATGAAGAACTAAAAGGTGATTACAAAAATACATTGTATATGTAATTTGGTATAGCACATTGCAAAATGAAACTATTAATTTGAACCACTTTACTTTCAAGTAAGTACCTAGTAGACTTTACCCGAATGCTTAACGTAGAAGAAGAACTGAAAAGAGAATTTTGTCTTTAGCCATTCTTTGGTAAGTAAACACATTGAATACGAGTAGTTATAATGCGTCGCAGCGCATGGAACGGTGACGGTAAATACTGAATACTTAATTTAGTTAGCGATAAGTGAAGGTTGGCCCTTCTAGTTTGTCGCGTCTTAATGCATAAGAAGTTACACGTGCTTTAGGAATAGCGATGAATATGATACAATTTTGAAAGTAATTTAGACATGTTTTAGAAAAGTTACAATTGTGTAACGAACATTAACCGTAACGAATTGGAAGATTAATTTTGGTCACAAAATAAACGCTTTTACCTTTTTTAAATCCCATCTTATATATCTAACGTATTTTTTGTTGGGAGAGCAAAAAATTCTTAATCGTTTTTGAACTTTTAATCTTACTGAAATCATAACGTTCTATATGTAAGTAAGTATTTAAATTAAAGTAGGTAAGAAACTACCTACGTTTTGAAAGACAATAAAAACAACACAAGACCCCACACTAAACTCCATTATTTGATTTTGTTTCCTTCTGGTATTATTTACTAGAACGTTAAAATTCTTGAAAATAATGCCTTTTGTTTATTTTTCATCGCTATCGATACTCACAGCGGTATCCATTCCCGTTAATGCGCGTCTAAACTCGAGTGACGCGCTAAACTCAAAGGGGAGTTCACACCTTATCTCAGGGACGCAGTCTTTTTAAAAAACAAAAAATGCAGAGATCTATTGCAAGGGTAGGGTGTGAGCGGGACTCCAGAGAAAATCCTGAGAGATTACGTACTGAGTGATTGCTCTTTCCAAACTGCGGCGACGGCGGCGGCAAGTGAATGTTAAGGCCGATGCATCTTATGATTTACCTTGCGCTTGCGAGAACTATTATTGTCAACCCAGCCATGCCTTTAAGCAAACGTCAACTTGAATATTATTAGAACTAAAGCTCAATTTTGCGCGAAGAGAGAGACTGTATTATCATATAAAAATTGCTGAATTGCCATCTCTCGACGTGACGCCTGTATACCGTGATGGGGAAAGTTTTCTTATTATTTTTTATTTATTACATTCCCAGCGTTGTTGGTGGCAAATTTAGCCGGTTAAATGTTTTTATGTAGAATGTTTTTGAAGTATTTTAATAAATGTAATGCGGTTTAAGTCTACCAACATATATTAATTCATTAAAATTCGGTACATTTTTCCTTTCTAATCTCATAATGTTTATGATTTAATCGCAAATTACATTATATTCTAATGGTCGTCGGTATTTTTTAAGACAACTCATTATACTTAATCAATAGAGAGGCGTTTTCAAAAACCCACTGATAAGCATAGAATACAACCCGCCTAAGTGAAGAATATCCAAGTCGGCTCGGTGTCAAATCGACGGTGGAAATTTCAAATGTCGTAAGGGACAGGTAAGCCTTTGTGCCTTACGACATTTAAAATTTCCACCGTCGAAATGTAATGACCATATTTCCCAACCCTTCAGTTTCCTTTAATTTTAGTCAGTCTGACCGGAAATATATAGCCGTGAACGACACTTGATACTGCCCGCGTCCCAGCCCGCTTCCGCTTCCGGTGCGGTCGATTTGTTTGTGCACTGCACTATTATTTACCATAATCCGTAATTACTTATCTGTAGTATTGGCAATTGCCTATTTGATTTCAAAAGTAGGTAAAAGTTATTTTAATTGTTGTGATGGATGATGTAGAATAAGTGTAGCCTTCGTATCACTGTACCATCACGGACTTAAATCAACTATAAAACCCTGTCATAATGAAGTAACGTCAAGGCACTTAGTCAAATGATATTTATAACATGTTTTTATTTCTTCCGACAAGGGCGAGGTGGCTCTAGTTCAAATCTGTAACTTAACCGACCTAACTTATAAATGACCAACGGGCACATAAAGTATGAGTTTAAGGATAAAACTCCGTCTTACCTCTCAGTCCTTTCCATTATTTGTTATTAATTACAAATAAACGTGTAGTGGGATTATTTTATTTATTATTGTAGCATTCTTGCTAGACCCGCTGAGCGGCCTGTTATCCATCTAAATGCCTAGCTCTGTCTGTCCTTTTAATAATTTCACTCACAACTCAGGTCGATAACTGCGAGCAGAAAAACAAAACTGAGTCGGTTCTACTTTCACTCAAATTTCCGCGTTATCTTGACCATCCACCTGTATAATCGTATTTCCGTTCGAGTTCATTATAAAGGCGTCTCATTCCGAAATCCATTCCGCACAATCTCCCTCACTGAATAAGGCATTTGTGGTCATTGTCGAAAAAACGTCCGGTCAGCAACAACGAAATATAGAATACATTTTCTGAGATGAGAACATAATCCGGCTTTAGAAAGCGGTTTTTTAGGATGATAGACGAAAGTTGCGGTGCTACCTTTAGCGGGGATTCTGTAAGGAAGAAAAAGAAAGTCTCGTAGAGTAGGAACCTTACGTCGATATAAGAGTTAAAATTGGTAATTTGCTCACTTGATAACGAGGTAAAAGGTTTTTAGTTCTTACTGAGTAGTAAGAACTAAAAATCGTTTACTATGTATCTATTTATCTAACCAAATATTACACTTTTGGTATCGCATCAGTAGGTTCGGGAGCTATCTGACTAGACTTCCGCACGGCGAAGGTGGAATGTTGGAGGACTCGGATGTAATTATTTGATATTTTTAGCCATTTCAGTTTCTGTAAATTTTTTCTCATTCATTGAACGTTCGACAAACTAAAAAAAAACGTAACACGGCACTCTAGTGCCCAAAGTAGCAACGTTTATGAAACGCGTGTATCATGCAGACAGAAAGGACACGGGCGGGTAAATCTCGGGGTTTGCGCCGGCCACCTTCCCTTTGCAGCGGCATAATAAAGAAATTGTTACGTAAATTCTGAAGATTACTCGCCTTTTCATATTCATGTAGGTTAAACGGGATTTCAGGAAGCTAGTGCGGACAGTTTTGTATGATAAAATCTCATGTACGTAAAGTTTTGTTCGATTTTTAACGGAGAGAAAAGGATTTCAACTGAAAATACTCATAAAAGATTGGAATGAAATAATATTACCCCTTAAATACAGGTATGTAGGTGATTTTTTTTTATAAATTTAAGTTTTAAACAAAAGTCAACACACCTTACACTTACGAGAAATGTCTGTGGTTAAATTTCTCAGCCATGTGAAAGCAAGGGACAGCACCCTGATAGCTGATTGCATGCTACGTGAAAGTTATATAAAAACAAAATGGCGTAGGTATTTTTTCCAAAGCACGCCTCGTAATTAGAAACAGATGACGGCGTCCATTAGTGCGTGCGGGGGGGGGGGGGGGGGGGTAGGATTAGCTCATAGGCTGCATTCTAAATGACCCCAGCACTAAATTATGTTTGTTACTTGATTGCTGGTGCCTGACTAATCTGACTAATGCTTGCACTACAAATGTTTGCTGTTCGATAACTGTATCGGTTTGAATCATATTGGAACTTTCTACTCGAAGTAATTGTTGAGCTCATTATGACACTACTAGTGAACAAACAAATACGCTCTAATACTATATTAATTTTAAAGGCATTTGGGTTTTGTCAATATTTTACAAGTGAGATTAATATTTATCAATATTATAAACAAATACGGGAATAGTTTTGAATTATATTGCGCAAGTCCGTCTTAATAATATTTTTATTTAATTTAATGACAAATAGGTAGGTCTGCACCATCACCATTGGTCTAAATATCTTCCGGAAAAAACGTAAACGTATTTAGTGCGTAGAATTCGATATCGGGTATGATTTGTATGGACTTTAACGAGCTTGGCACTGAGGAATACATAGTCATAAAGTTATTATTTTAATGACCTGCGGTGCTAGGAAAGCTAACGACTTCAGAATTCTGTTAAAACGTAGGGAATTGACAGGGATTTTCACACAACAACTTACACACATTTTTAGGGGTTCAAATTCCCCCCAAAGTTTTAAAAATATTACATTAATATTAAATAATAAAAATTTAAATATCTCATTATATTACATTAATATAATTTATACTTCTTTTTATACTGCTCGCTTCTAGTTATTTCAATACAATATTTTGAACATTTCGGGAGGATCCAAACCCCCCCTGGGTTTGGATCCCCAAAACTCCCCCTCTGGCTACGCCCTTCATACTTTGTTATGTCCACAGAATGGAACTTGTCTAGGGATATTTCAGGACATACATATAAGAAGTATATAGACAAAATATCCTAAAGCAGCATGATTGCTTCCTTATAAAGATCACATAGTTCTTGCAAGTCATGAAAACCCGTAAGAGTCAGATTAACCGAATACAAACGCAAATAATTATCGCTGTTCAATAGATACTTTGTCTTCGCTCACACCCGACTAGCGGGAGCGCCCAGCGAACTAGAACGATAAACGGATTTGCCGCGTCGCGTTATTGAACCAAATTATTAATTAGCGAAATTAATATATTGACAGTAAGATTAGGCTGGGTTTAATTAAAAAGATGCTACGGTGAAGAAAGTAATAGACAACAAATCTTATCTTTCCTAACAAATAGTTACAGTGCAATAGCTCTCTCCTCTTTCTAACCAAGTTTTCCCGAACCCTAATGACTTTTCAAGAACTATGCCATCGTAATGTACAGCATTTGATTTTTAAAGAAAAAAGTATCGATTAACCTCAAAAATTAACATATCACCGTCCCCAATTTCAATCTTAATACCCACTCACCTTTATGCCAGTAAAAATCTTTGTCTGCCCTAAGCTCTAGTCCCCCCTTTTCTTTTCAATAAACTTTCACTAAAAGCATTTCTGAATATTCATGGCGGTGTCTGTTCTCTTCAGGTGGGTGTATTCAATTGGTACCGCGACGAGTAATTATTCGTTTTTCCCCGAGGCAGGTAAAATTTAGTTAAAATAAAAGTTCTCCTCAGACTTCTGACCGGTTCGTTTAGTTTTTATTGAGTCGCAGTCTGCATAAATTGTTCACTGAATTCGGAACAGACGGGCGGTTGTTTTGTTCTTTCATACAATTAAATTTGCGATCCAATCTTGGGAAACAAAACGATAGCGTTTCGATTAAAAGTTTACGGATTCGGCTTGCGAGGATCGCTTAGTAGTCAATGTGGTATGAAGAGGTCGCATTACATATTAGTAAAGTATGTAAAGATCTTGTGTATGTATAGTCAGCCGCACAAGTAATAGCGAGTAAGGCACTGTGATCCAATTCGTCCAATAGATACACGACATTTTCCAATGCCCTAAGAAAGTACATTTAAAGTACATTATTATAATAACTTTTCCTTTATTGCACACTCATGTCATAGTTCACAAATAGCTAACTGTTTGCCCATACTATAATGTAATACAATTCTACGCAATTAATTGGTTGTTGAAATTTTATTTGACCTTGTTTGTCTGTTGCCAATTAAAGCTACCTAAGTTATTGCTATAATTAATTTTGTTCCTTTTAGACTGGGGTGCAGTAACATTGTCTGCTCTCAGTTGTCAGCTTGTCATGTGTCGTCCATCCCCCGCCTTAACCCTGTTAACCTGCGGCCCCACTGTCCTCGTTATGCGGTACATAATATATTTTGTAAATTCGTACCTCGATCCCTAAACTGAAAGATGATAGGGGTAAAGATAAATCGTTCTTATATATCATACTCGTGCTATGTGGCTAATTACGATCCCTGTTCAACAATCTCAAAACTATAAAAAATGGCTTCGTGTTAATGAAATTGCGGCGCGTTTTTAAATTAAAATGCGTGTAAGGGATTTCCAATAGTGTCAACGCGTAAAAAATCCTAGTCATCCAGAACGGAGCAAAACACTGCCTTTTTCACAGCAAATATTCGTGCCGTGGCGAAAACCTTTTAAATTGTTAGTATCCGTTAGGCGCCATTGCGCGCACGCTCGTGGGAGGCATTTCTCTATTTCAGCGCTGGCTTTTGTTTGTTTGTGTTGGAAAGTCGATGAGTAAAAAAAACCTTTGTGCACTCGTTTTGTAATTATTCTTTTGAATATATTTGAGCATAAATGAAATATGGGTGATTATCAAAAAATTGTACCTACGTAGTTAAGGCCTTAATTAAGAAACGTTAATTTTCTTCCTTTGTGTGGCGAAAGTTGAGCATATTTATTTAATACCGACACCAACAGATTACAATGCTGACATAATAAGAGAATTATTTTTAGCCATATGATTGATTGATTGATTGTATGCTTAACTTTCGTCACACAGTGGAAGAAATTTAACGTTTTAATTAAGACCTTAACTACGTACAATTTTTTTGATAATCACCCGTATATGAAAAATCCGATACTAAGTAGGCGCGTGAGGCTAGACGAGTTGCATTCAGAAATCAAAGAATACGTCACAATTGACATAGGCGAATGTATAGCTTACCCTATACATGCTCTGAGATTTCTATAGTCGTTAACGTTAGTTGAATTATATTTATTTCTGTATCTACAATTCGAATTTTATTAAATTACATAAATCTTATCTGTCGCATTTCCTTTACTTATAAAACTATTCTCTTAAAGAAATTGGTGGAATAAAGGGTGGATAGTATTTGGTCCGAAACGAAGCGTTCAAATTACTCGTATCTAAATCAGTTTCATTTTCTTTTATACATAGAGTTTAATACTCCGCCTTATTTAAAACTCATTTTTTATCCGGAAGACTAAACTGACAGCTCGTACTGTTTTTGAGACAACAACGACCTACATTCTGAAATCGTCCGAAGTATTTGACATATCGGAATGAAACTTTATTATTGTAAACAGTATTTATGGAAACGAGTGTTTTAAACAACCAGCCCCAGTCAAATTTACCACTAAAATAAAAAAAAAGTTCCTCGTCTGTGGCTTAAAACCAAATAAAGTACTGAGGCATCGATAAATGTAACTTCTAGCAGAAGTCACGTCCTCCCCGAACGACCCCCCCGGGATAGTCCAGAGATTAACGTCTCACGTCTGTCCTCGACATTAAATCACATTACCGACCCTCACTCTTTGTTTAATGCCCTCTAAAGATGGACGTTACTTTCGGTAAAACAGTGATTTCAGTCGATTCCGTCTTCGAATATCAAGTAGAATCTGAATTAAAACGTGCCTAGAATATGATTTGCGTAATTTTTGAATTTGTAATGATGTTTAAATTATAATCTTATTTAAACACCAAAAAATACGTTTTTTTTCCGGATTTATATTGTTTGTCATAATTATTTTTAGTCATAATGTGTTTTTATTTTTTATTTATTATATATTTATTAGGTACAATAATGGTAATGGTAATAATAGCGGAAAAGAGGGGAGGCCTTTGCCCAGCAGTGGGACATTAAAACAGGCTAAAAAAAAAAAAGGTACAATAACATGTTGAACACCAAACATTTACAATTAATGTACTTAAAAGACACTTAAATGGTACCAACACAATAATAATTGTACACAGCATTTACATTTCAGTTAATAAGTGAGGATGTAAGTATACATAAATGTGCTAAACTAGAAATGTGGCTTATTGTTCAATTTGGTTCTAAATTTGTTCGCGCTATCAGAGAATATATCTATATCTATGTCCAAACAATTATATTTACGACACATCCTTAGAAGTGGAGCGTTAAATGATATGTTATTACTTGTAATAGGTATACTGAATATTCTCTGATTCCTAGTGATCTTTTTCTTTGCTATAAAGGATATATAGTTAATTAGTTCAGTATTCAGATCGCCATTTAGAATCTTATGCAGCGTTATTAAATCAGTTACATCACGTCTGTGCTTCAAGGATAATTGGTGGAAATGAGTTAACCTGTCACCATATTGAGGAATAGTGCGCCGCACTTAGCTTGCTGAAATGGTGGATGAATTTAATTTGTATAGACTCAATGCGGTTAGTGTGGACATCATAGATTGGATTCCAGACGCAGCTACAGTATTCCAGAATCGTTCTGACTAAAGAAGTGTATAAAGTAATGAGACTCTGTACCTTCTTAAATGGTTTATCTTCTTATTCTTATCACAACGATGTAAATACTATGATTTTCGTTAATTTTGTACACAAGTAATATATCACTAAAAAAATGAGGGAAAAAAGGGCTGTCTTTTTCCATTACCTTCAAAAATTGTTCTTAGTCCAATTTATGAACTTAGCTATATGAATACCACTTAAATAGAGAGCTCCAATGTGTCATCCATTATATATTAATGTTGCCGGCTCCAATTAAAACTGTCGTTATTATGAAAACGAATAGGTAACAGTTGTTAGGACGACAATGCACACGTGTAGGTTACGTACGAGTAACTATCGTGGTTTTGTAATAATTTTAGAACGCCTAGTTTGAAAACTTTTAATTGAATTTTCGTTCAAGCTTGTTTGTAGGTTACAATTTCCTTAGGTGTCATCGAAGCGACTGGTTTCTTTATTATTATGTTATAATGTTGCAGGCCAAGAAAAAGAGAGGTAATAAATAGTCAAATTCGATTTGTAACTATAAAATAAATAAATAAATAAATCAGGGACAATCGAACACAAATTGACCTAGTCCCAAACTAAGCTCTAGGCTTGTACTATGGGTACCAGGCAACGATATACATACTTATATAGAGAAATACTTAAATATATAGAAAACATCCAAGACTCAGGAACAAATACTCGCGCTCATCACACAAATATATGCCCATACCGGGATTCGAACCCGGGACCGCTAGCTTCGTAGGCAGGGTCACTACCAACTAGGCTAACCGCGTCGTCAACTATCGATGTATAAAAACCGGGTGCAATATCGCAATATCGTAAAGAAATGTCTACCGCCGATAGCCACTCTCTGTTGTCTAATCCGTCGGGTATTTGAACCGCTCTTGTTTTTCACTCTTGATTGCCAAAGTTTATGGATCCCGGCGCGCAAAAACCGTGCGTTTTTCAGCCCGCGGTCAAATGCGTGTAACGAGATATTTATGACGGCGCGCGTGTGGACACGGCTTTATGTGCCGAAACGTTGTTCGTCGGTTAAGGGTGAATTAAGTTGTGAGCAAAAACCTTAATGGCAATGTTATTGTCATTTGGGTTTCATGGGGCGACGTGGTCAGTACGATTTTTCAAATTATTCTTTTTAATTATTGCCGTAATGGTTTTGTGAAATTGTAATGTCCGTTTTGGCAACAAAATGTTTGGCAATTAATTTGTAAAACAGGTTAGGCATTACATATTCTCCTGAGGCCTACGTCAAAATTTCGCTAGTTCGAAACAGAACCTTATGTCAGTCAACAAAAGTTAAAAGTCATTTTGACAGTTGTCCTATATGTAGGACGTTGGGGTTCAGGAGGATATCACGCTCTGTATAGAGTTTAGAGTCCACGAAAGCGCACCTGACTAGTCAAATTGTCTTTGCACAGTTGCGTAAATGTAGGAAAAAAATTAGTAATGGAGCGGCACTTGTGTTGAAAACACCAAGTAAACAATAAAGTCATACATCTCAGGTCCCGTTAATCCATAATAGATAGTTAAGTCAACTAAACTACATTACTGTTTTGTTACTAATGACTATTCAGACATGTTCATAAATAGATGATACAGGCTGTATACAATAACAATCATGGAGTTTCAAGGGAACATGGCATCGCCTCGTAGCAGTGACCATCTGTCGTAGAGCTGGCAAACACCGCTACGTGCTACGGCGCTACGGGCTACGCCCCCGGCGCGCCATATGTGCTGATTTAGAGCCTTCAGGGTTTATTCGCCTCGTTTTGTTGGGCACTTCGTTAATAGTTTATAGTGCTTTATTTACTCAAATGGTCGATATGCTCCATCACGTCAGCTATTACAATGAGGGCTATCGTTTTAGTGCTCACCAGTTGACGCCACTGTAGAGTAAGGTCCTGAAGTTATAGCTTTCAAAGTTTGTTCTTACGGGCGTCAAAACAGTTTATATATAAATCATATTTAATACCTTAAATATACGGATATACATTCAGTCAACAAAGTATCGGGAATGGATGATTTGTTTATGGTTCCAAATTCAAATTTTTGTTTTTTTTGTTGTTGTTAGATTGGCACAACTGTTTTCTATTTTGGCGCGGAGTTTGAGTTGCATCTGTTATTTATATTAAATACAGTGCTGTTTTTAGTTATATCATATCTAGTGTGTATTGCGAATTTCATAATGGACAAAAACATTGAACAAAGAGTTTGTCTTAAATTTTGCATCGCCAATGGAATTTCGTGTTCGGAGTCACTGAAAATGTTACAGAAGGCTTACGGTGATTCGACTTTATCAAAAACACGTGTTTATGAGTGGTACAAAGCGTTCAAAAGCGGTCGAGATGTGATGGAAGATTTGCCTCGCTCTGGTAGGCCATCAACGTCTGCAACTGAAGTTAACATCGCAAAAGTGAAGGAAATAGTGACTGAAAATCCTCATTCAACTTTGAGAGAGATAGCCGCCGAACTTTCTGTATCTCACGAGTCGATCCGTACTATTTTAACTAATCATTTGGGTATGAAACATGTTACCGCTCGGCTAGTCCCAAAAGACCTGAATTTTCTCCAAAAACTCAATCGCATGAGAGTCGCTGAGGACATGCTAGAACGAGTCAATTCCGACCCAACATTCATGAAACGCATTGTTACTGGTGACGAGACGTGGGTTTACGAGTTTGACATGCAAACTAGTCAACAAGCTTCGGAGTGGCGCTTCGTGGCACCCGTTTTCAATCGGTAGAAGACATAAAGGAGAATTCGCGCCGAGAACTGAATTCAATTCCGGAAACAGCGTTTAAAAAATGTTTTGATGATTGGATTATTCGTTGGCGTAAGTGTATCGTTTCTGAAGGAGCATACTTTGAAGGTGATAAAATAAATTTGGATGATTAACAAACAGTTTGTGTATTATTGATCTTTTCCCGGTACTTTCTTGACAGAGTAGTATATACCTAAAAGCAGTAGTAGTGACAGTTTCCCATTCATTCCGATTAATTTTGCATCTCTTATTTTTAGCTCCGCCTTTAAAGCAGGGCTTGTTAACGTTACTAGATAACATAATAAATAACGTTACTTAACGGTTATCTCATAAAAATTCTTTGGTAACGGTATACATTTTAATGTAATTTGGTACAGTAATTTTATTATAATGTTAACTTACTAACGTTAATTGTACCGTTAATTTTAACAATAGCCCGAGGCTTGCTAATTACTAGATGATAACATAATAAACAACGTTACTTAACGGTAATTTCATAAAAGTACTATTAAATACCATTAAATGAAAGTTAAATACCGTTAAAAATAACTTTAATCAAGCTGATGACGGACGCGGATAACATTTGTTAATATTAACAATACTTTGCTTTTAAAGTTACCTCAATTTACCGGTAAAAATAACGCTAAAATATATTAACAAAATTTTAACCATATATTTTGCTAACGTTAATTGTCGATCAGCGGGTAACGTTAGCAACTTTTTAACGTTAAATCAAGCCCTGTCTTAAAGCACTGATATTCATTGACCCGTAACTCATATTTACCATAATTAATCTCAGGTATTGCAAAATATTCACAACATTATCCTAATTAGAAATAAACCCGCGTAGCTCACCCACAAACAGTGACATTTGACATTTTGGAGACCTCACGCTACACTAGCGCCTTTAGCGGCGAATTCACTCGTGATATCCCTCATTATAAAAGTACAAAATGTATTGTTAACTTCCGAAAGCGCATTCATATTACAATACATTATACCGTTAATATAAGTGTCATTGTGATTTTTAGAGTATTGGATGTTTGTGTACTTATCACGGTAGATTCTAAAGTAATTAATTAATTACAAGTCCACACTACATATATATATATATATATATATATATATATATATATATATATATATATATATATTTAACGAATAAACTCAAAAACTACTGGACCGATTTCAAAAATTCTTTCACCAACATTTAGAATGAACTTTCAGGGTGGACATAGGCAATATTTTAAATTACGAAAGTACTAACTCTCCGCAGGCGAAGTCGCGGGCGGAAAGTTAGTATGTAATAAGACTTTTTATAACGGAAACATTAAAAACTCCCGTAGGACACTTTGTTTTAGTTGGCCCATCTAGCTTATATTATCGTTATCGTATTGTTAACGCTATGGTAGCGTATGGGTAGCGTTTATTCACTTCACAATAAGAACTACCATATCATCAACAATATGACTACGATGTAGAAGAAAGATGGGTTAGATGTAACTAAATCAAAACCCCTAATTGAACCATATTCATATTAGCATGATCTTGGTAGAGTATTTTTGATAATTACATTTTAACTTGAATACTTACCCAAAACTGCATTAATAAAGCTATCCGTCAGAAAACGTAAAATAATACGTTTCTAAAATGGCCAAGCACTTACACAAGAATATACTATTACCCGTGCAGCACCAGTGCCAAGAACACGATATTGAGTATATTTTGATTATAATCTGAGGTGTTTGGCACCCAATGTTTTATCTGGTAAAGCTTCAGTCCCGGTATGCGCGCCAGGCGGATGGCACCTGTCGAGCTGTCGGTACGCGCCTCCCGGGAGGCAGCGAGCCGTGAAACTACCAACCCGACTTATTTAGTCAGATTATTCGAGTTGGTATGACAATTTTAAAACCAAATTTCGAGTATAACTCGTAAAAATATACAATTGTATATTAACCACTGTGATTTCCACAGTAAAAATACAGTGTGATACAATACAGCTCAAGGTAGATGCGTTGTAAGCAAAAGCATTCGGTGAAAATTATCTTAGTCGCAAATACCTAATGAGAAATGTGTAAAATATTAAAAAGGGGTAATTGAATATGACAGGATATCAATATCGAGTAAAACTCGGTAAAGGTGGGCGCTCGTGCACCTGCCAATATTTGTCTCTCGGGAAAACATTGAGCTATGAAGTAAATGGCAGAATATATTTAAAAATTAAATAATACAAGAAGTATTTATTGAACACCATGCCCGATTAGAATTAGAAATAAAAATATCTTAAGAATTACAGCGGGCTTAACGTGCATGAACGAGATAAAATTTGAAATAATTACATCTATTCCATATTCTAACGTAAGACTTAACGCTTAAGGTTTAAAATAAAAGTGTCTTGTACTGACTTTTATCACCTTTTATTACTAAGCGACTATTGCGATATTCACATTTTTATGGCGATTTTATCAAGACGGAACACTTTTATTTTAAACCTTAAGCGTTAAGTTTTACGTTAGAATATGGAATAGATGTATTAAATTTCCCTATCACAATCTTACCTAATGAACCTATTTGTAATTTATTGAGTGATTAATGAGTGATGATGATAATGACAAGTTTACAATTATAAAATAATAATTTATGTAATTTTAATTAAGCAGAACTTGATACACGCGAACAAAATTGGCATGAACTGGCCGTTATTTTGTACGTATCAATATTTGTATTATATTGTACGCGTTGTGCCGCCGTATCAACAACAATAGGTACATTTTGTACAACAGCAACTTGCCCTAAATTCTAAGCATGCATATTGATTGTTACACGACCCAACTAACTTCAACGCCTTGTCCGTAAACCAGCTTGATCCCCGACGTTCGTAAGTATAACTTCGATCACGTCCTCCGTCGACACTCAAAGTATCAGGTGTACAACATGAATACCTAATCTTAATGGAGTGCCGTGTGCTAGATAAGGGTGTGTATAAATCATCGGGATGTTCCACAACTTTCCTGTGGGAAGGAACAGCCTGCGGAGTTTACTACAGGAACAGATTTTTATTTTATCGGCAAAAGGAGGGACGTCTTCGAATTGTCATGAATTTTTGAGCGACGAAGTTTAAATCGCTTTTAAAAATGTACAGCATCACTTTGAATAAGAAATGTTACGTCTATTTTCACTCCTTTAATGTTCGTGTGTTGAATTGTATTGAAAAAACATGTTTTATGGTTTTGTAAAAGCTATAAAGTGAAAAACAAACTCATAAAAAGTTAAGCATACAACTTAAAACATATTACAAGTTGAAACGTGTACTTGAACACACAAGCGATGCAATCCACTTAACTGGTGACGTGAACGTGAATCCCGCGCTCTACCCGCAGCTACCCCTTTAAACTCCAACTAAGTATTTGAAAATAATTTTCACTCTGAAACTTGAATAAAATTGCTCGATGCCATCCAGCGAAATAATACCAAAAAAGTCTCTCGTAGATAACGGAGTTTTCTTTCTGCATTTTTCGCCTCTAGCGCCGCTGTAGTGATCAGTGAATTGAGCTCTAAACATTTTGCAATAGATGCTATTTTGTGTGAAAATTGTAGCTCAATATTCGTCCCTTTTTGTTTTTGCGGGAATTCGCTCTTAATTCCTGGGAGTTTAGGGTTGGCGGTCGCGTATAGGGGAGGCTGTGGAGGTTGTAGCGTTCGTCACGTTTAAATATGATTTATGCAAGTAATTTAGTTAAGTACATAGAGACATTACGAGCTCTCTGCGTGGCGGATAGATTAAAATGTTCCTCGTGCTGCGCTTGTCTCACCACTATAAATTATGTATTTAGCTGCTTTGTTCGTTGGATTGAAGACGCCGCGCGATTTGGGTGACAGGTTTACTTGTTTATGGCATTTGATTAGGGTCTACCTACGGTTGGTTAGGTAACAAAATAAGACATCACTCGTTGTTCATCGATTACTTGATTTTATTGGACTTTTCCTCGTTTTTTAGGGTTCCTTACCCGAAGGGTGCCAAACGGGACCCTATTACTAAGCCTCCGCTGTCCGTCCGTCCGTCCGTCTGTCTGTCGCCGGGCTGTATCTCATGAACTGAAATAGGTAGACAGCTGAAAATTTCACAGAATGTATGTCTATTGCCACTATAGCAACAAATAATAAAAAAAAATTAAAATTTCCGCTATAGCAGCAAATAATTAAAAAAAAGACTTAAAATTAAAGGGGGCTCCCATACAAAAAGCGTGATTTTATTACATTTTGTCACTCCGCCGGCTATATGTCATGAACCGTAATAGATAGACGGTTGAACTTTTCACATAGTGTGTATCTCTATTGCCACTATGATAACAAATAATAATAAAAAAATTAAATAAAAAATAAATAAAGGGGGTCCTTAAATAAAGGGGTGTAATGAATTTAGACAATTACCTACTTATTGTTATATATATTGTTATATATGTTATAGCGCCTGTCTTGTTTCTTTTACGAAAGTATTTAAAAATTACATAGTACCTATAAAATCTTGTTCGATGGTACGGAACCCTTCGTGTGCGAATCAGACTCGCACTTGGCCGGTTTTTTTATTGTATTGTTGTTACTTAATAAGTGTTATGTTATAGCTTTTCGGTTTCTTTTGTAATATCTCTGTAATCTATGTGTCTGTAAAAAATTATATTGTATTATTTTTTTCCTCTAATTTCAATTAAAACACTTCAACATTTATGTTGACAAATTGTCATTAAACGGCTTGAAATAGGTAATGTCGTGTAGTAGGTAGCGGCGCCGGTGTTATACTTGTACTGAGTTCAAGGCAAGGTTCAATGTGTCGAATTCAAAAGCTTATGGCGAGTAGAATATCTCCTAAACATTCACAATTATTTGCTTACTTTGTTACAGTTAGAACGAACAAAAACAGGCCAATATACATATAACACATAGTTTGGATTTACAGATTCAATCACTCTCAGGAGGTTAGAATGATTTTCTTTGTCCGTGCTCATGCTAACCTTCCTGATGTCCCGTGTTAATTCTTATCTGTGGTGTTTAGTTTTTATCTGATTTGCTTTCAAGCTTGACATGCCTGATTTACCATTTTTATCACTGAAGGCTTAAATATGAACGCGATTTTGATCAGATTGAGTACGAATAGACAGCTGACTTTAAGATAATTAGAAGGACAAGTAAACAAGACATACTAAGTAAAATCATCAGTTGAACTGCTACGTACAATAAATGTGAAACCTTAACACATTCAGCGCCAGTGACAAAGGTTGATACTAAAATATGTTTTCTTCCTGAATATCTAGTACAAGCATATTTCGTTATAGACTTGATAAAGAGGTATTACTTGCCCGCGACTAGTTTGTCGCTCGGATATCCCTTTCAAACTATAATGTAACGATAGAGATGCATAGCAACAAGCGAGGAAATACATTATCCGCTCTGACTCTCGCTTGTGAGTTGCGGCACGCGCCCGGGTGACTCATCCACTCGCTGGCCCGGAAAACTCCTCAGGCGGGCACGTGACGACAACGTGACGAGCGCGCGCCGGGTGCGGCGCGTGAGCGTGACGATGTTACTTGCCGTTTCATTGTGTTATGGAAAATACCCTAAGGATTTTAATGCGATAACTGAGGCGGAATGTTTTAAAATTTCACAATTGTGTGGTGGTAAAGACAACACAACACAAAGGCTGTATAAGAGCTTATACAGCCATTATAACTCTAGTTTCAGCATTTTAGAGCTGTATAAGCTCTTATACAGCTTGTGTGCTGCTTGGGCAATGATTTGGAACAAAATTTACGCACACACGTCACGGTGCAGTTTATGAGATTGAACGACAATTGCTAGAGAATACATTGTAGTGGTTTTTGCTAACATTTTCCGGAAGGAAAGTAACCTTTAATATGTAAATATAACATATTATATTATTGACAGAAAGTTGCAATTTCAAGATGACTGCCGGATTTCCGATTTTGACTATGTTTATAAACTGATGTCCAAGTGAAAAAGAAAGAAGAAAAGTCGACTTAGCTCGTAATAAAAATGGGTATAAATCATACACAAGTTACAAGACATACATATTGCACTTGAACCTTAGAAGATTTCCTAAGTCAAAATAACCGTGTGCACACGTGTGAGCCTGATCTAGTTTATCTATACTTATCGAAGTGCGACCAACATTTATCTACGAAACCTATCGCATCTTTATTAAAGATGATTCATGGCGACAGCTCCCATAATATTGGTTAATTTACGAAGGCGGGCAGTTATTTATTACCCGTGACCGCTCACTTAGGGCTTCTTAATGATTTATACGTATAATATATGGCGATTAACTTGCAATTTTTGGCCCCTCGAGTTGCATGTGCAAGGTGTTATGGATACTGTGTTCTCACGCGATCGTATTTTACAAGATGGGGCGGATGAAGTGGTCAGAGATTTGTCAGGAATTAACCAACGGGGAAGAAAGCAGCATGAAGTTGCGTGATAGCTTTATTTTACTAACATCAGTCAAGCTTATCTTTCACTTACGGAAGTGTCGTACATATTGGTAAGTATGTACCTAACATACAAAGCAACGGCAACTTGCAAATTACCTAATGCCCAGAAATGCATCAGAAGAATTCCGCCCACGACGCAGCATGCAGGCTTTCATCCGGTTTTATTTCTTTCTACGTTAACGTTGCTTACTCAGTTTCCAATTAACGATATAGGGATTTCCCGTGATGTTGCTCGTAATCCGACGCTCGTAATGGCGCGGAAAGACAACTCTTCGCTTTTTCTACTCGACATACTGAATTTTTTAATCTGCTGAAATGTGAGCTTAATTGTTTTATTTTCGAAAATAATAGTTACTTATTTCTTAAATAGTGACTTCTTACGCATTTTTATTAATCAGACTAAGGCAAAGGCTACAATTTTCTATACAGTATGTTACAATACAATATAAAAGTAATAGTAAATAACCAACATAGTACATGTACTACGTTGAGTATTTAAAAAAAAATGTTAAGTTAGAGCTCAAAATAATATGAGTCGCAATAAATTGGTTTAACTGTCGACAATAATACTAAACTCAATATCACTACTTTTGGTGGCGCATGAGAACTTGGCATATTTTTACATTTATGTTTTTGGTAGGATATTAATTTGACTGACATTTGTATGTAGCGCAAGTCGATCACATTGAATATTATTAATATTATTATTATCATCATTCTTTTGTCTCATTACAGCGCTCAAAAAGTCTAACTTGAAAAGTGGGCTATTAAGACGGCGCAAATTTAATTTCACAGGAAAATTACCGTAAAATTTAGGTAAATGTAGTAATTAACACAAACTAAAACGAATTATGAATTATTCCGAGCATAAAAGTTTTAATTTGGTGGGTGCTCGCTGGTAATGGCCCGGCTCATCTTGGCGGCCATCTTGCGGCGATTACGAATGCGGCTTTTATGCGACACCGTCCTCTGAACCAGGACTATTTGAAAACTAGAACAGAATAGTGCATAAAATATATGTTTTGTAAATTATAGCGTAGTTTTCACGTCCGTTGTTAGATGTTTAAATGCATCGTGAAGTATAAGGTTGGCAATATTTGTAGACTTTTGTAGTTTAAGTTTATGATCTATGATCGTTTGGTGATTTTGAAGAAAGGACTGAGCAAAATTATCATCTTGGTCATCTATGACGCACCCTTAAAATTCTTATACAGCATGTCACTCGTACAGTCGAACTCATAAGTAGCTGTACATTTTAGTACCTTGTCGCAGTATTGTCATACTAAATTCAAACTATTGACACTTATAACCTATAATACGTAACTGCGACATGGTACTAAAATGTGAAGCTGCTTATGAGTTCGACTGTACATTCTTCACAAATCATATTATACCCAATTTATTAATCCAATCTAATCCAATAGTTCAGGAGCTATACTTATAATGGAATATCCAAATTCGGATTTACACAGCAGGGTAAAAAAGGCTTTCATTCAAATATTAAACGTTCTTATCTTAATCTACTACAAGGTAATCTTCATTACTATAATTGCCTAAAATCTTGCGTGTCGTGGTGCGTAAGCCATTTCACAATTGGTCCTCCCTTTGATGCGATACTGGCTGGTCGCCTCACGCGAGCTGCCGTGTCGGAGCCGGTTAGAACCAGATCAATCCGGGTCTCGAGTGTTTGGCTCCGCTATTAACGTAAAAGGTTCCGCGGGCCCTTAAATATAAGTGGGGCTGTCAGAAGAAAAATGTATGTGGTTAGATAAAACGATAGGCTTATTTTTCAGTCTTGTTTTACGCTGTTATGACAAGATATGAGTAAACGTACTCCTACAGCTTTGTAATACGTATTTGGATCAGAGCGGAGCCGATTTTGTGGAGTCTTGTATTTAAAAAGTCATAGTGTAGTGTGTACCTTCAGTGTTGTACTTTATATTGCCTGCATAAATAGGTATAAAGCATTTTTTATCATAATATTATTCAAATTAAGCATCAAAATAAGACACGGATGATTTTTATAATCTCGTAAACCGTTTTTACTATCTTTCAAGAAAGGGTTATCTGTTATTTACGTAGTGAAATGGCCGATAAAACATAAAATTACAAGTGAATTATTAAAGTCGTTTGCTTGTTGTAAAGAGTTTTTAATGTGTCGTTAAATGTATTGTCCGCGTAAGTTGTGTAACCTTAAATCAATACTTTTGAAATATTATTTTATGACGTATTCTGTGATCACGCATGCTCGTAAATCCTGCGGATCCAGCGAGAGATCAGCCGCGGCGGCGCGTATGATGAATGCGTGTTTTTTTACCGAATTTATCGTGGCTTAGGGAGCATTGGGTATGAGAAATACATGAGGCCGAGTACTGGAGTTCAAATTGAATGAACAGGCGGTATTTGAAATATATAATATATCAAATAAAATCTTTATACGATTCCTAACTAATAATAAATGAAAGATCACTTTAGTTTAACGTCAAACGGTGGAACTTTCTGATGTGATTTATAAATAGTAGGGCTTTTTCTTGAAAATTGTTTTCCCAAGGGAACCTCGCATCGGAGCGGAGGAAATCACAGTAAAATGTAGTCTGACGTCCTCACTATCGATGTATGTAAGGGTATATCGTGTTTTTGTTAGCGTTTTTCGATTGGCCAACTGACTGACGCACAAATACGTTTAACCGGTACCAAAGAAGTGTACCTCTCATACTTCAAACAAAATTTTGTTTGCGCTTCTAGAAAATTGCTAAGAAAGTTCAAGGCAGACAGAAGTTTTTGAAAGCACGTGAAGAATAGTTGGTTGAAAACATTTTTGTCAGTACACAATATTATTTGACAATGATTTGTAGCACTTTGGAGTTTTGGCAGTAGCCCGATAGAGTCGATTTAATTTAGTTTGGATAATAAAATAGTAGCATCGGAATAACCGATCTCAAACACGGAAAAGGTTAAAAGGTTCAGTAAGTTATTGAAGTAGGTACCTACTAGAGGAAATGGGATAAAAATGTTGAGATTCTACCATATTTTCCACAACGTATGGTCGTACCAAAACCATTACGATGACCTTACTCACCCAAATTTAATTTTTTGCAATTTAAAATAGGTTATTTTTAAAAGTTCGACATTTGTTTGATCTGTATGATTTTGGAACCAAAAGACCTCAATGGCCACGTAGTTGCAAAAATAATATACTATTTATGAGGGAAAAAAACAAAAGTCAACGCAATGCAAAATAAAGGAAATTTGATTTTTTTTACTGTTAATTATATTTTTAAAATAGGTACTTTATTATTAAGTATTTTTCTTAGGCCCATTGACCATACTCGTACATACGGCCCCTAAGTATATTTGCAAAAAATATACGTGATACATGTTTTATATTTTAAGCATATTTTTCACAGAATGGTTTTCTTGGAATGCATAATGTCTTCCGATGATCTAAAACCATTCCCACGATGACCGCAGTTATGATTCAAATATTAACGTATAACAAGATTCATTGTAGAAAAATCTGTGTCCATCCGTCAGTAATGCGTCAGAAATTCTTGGTAGGGCTCCGCCACGAGCTAGTCAGTGTTTCACAAGTTTGCGTTATGTTTTGCAGACTGAGTTTGCACTGAGAGTTTTTCTAACTTGCAAAAAGTTTCAGATGTTTTTAAGAAAAAAATATCAGAGTGAGATTAGTTTATTACCAGCCCTGTGGGTGGTAACATAGTTGTATTCTACGTTCTACAAAAGTTAGATTTTTTTCTAAAACGTATAGAATTGACAAATTGTAGAGAATATCATCATACATACATACATATATTTTATCTTCCACATCATGTAAAAAATGTCCACTTATTCTAAGTCTTCGGTGTCTTATAACAATATATCTCTTTAATTTTACAGTCGCTAAAATGCTAAATTGTTCGTATTTAATTACTAACTTGATTCAGGTCTAGGCGATCCAGAAAACCGAGACACGCGTCCAAAAACTGTGTAGAGGGTTCATTTATAAAATTTTTGAAGTCATATATCGTTTTAGGTCGGTGTAATAATGTCGAAAATAGATTTGTTGATGTTTACGTAAGGACCTATTCAAACTTTTAACTACTAAATTGTAATTTTATTTTTATCAAACGATTCATATCCACGTCGTTTAAGTTATGAGAAAACGGCGCAGGATATCCGTCGTTTAAAGTAATAACAGCAAAAATAACTTGTTCGTGAGTCACAGTCATGTTGAACTCTTTCGAGGAGCGATCGATAAGTTGATATGCAGAAGGCATGCCGGCGAAGGTCGGCGCCTCACCGCTGGTGAACTGGGCCACGTTACCACATGTTACTGAGGTTTACAGTAGCTCGGACGTGTAATATTTAGCCTACCGTTGAGTATTTATTGACTGGCCGAGTGTATTGATTTGCCCTATTTGTTTTCGTGCTATAAACGGATAATTATGAATACGAATGTGTTATCATGAGACACCCATGCATATAAGTAAATAATATTAAAGTACATGTAGTCATGATGTAACCTTTATACGTAATTATTACGACTTGTCAAAGGACACATTTTAGTAACAAGTTAGAAACTACCTCTAAGCGAATTTGGAGAGCAAAAATGTCGCAAAATAATAAGTAAGGCGCCTTTTACGGCAGAGAATTTAACACTGTCGTAAAGTCCATCCTAAACAATAATCCCCCAAATAGTCCGGTTAGTCATAGCCCACGCAGTAAAAGTGTAAAAACATTTGTTATAACTGTAACCTTGGTTATTCGAGAACGGTAACGTAAACGGTTACCGCACGCGATCGAGCTGCGGTTTCCAATCTACGACTCTGTCTAGTACTAAAATATACCGGGTAAATATCCATAATTTGAAGTCTGACTCATTGTAATACCTATTCTGATTCGGTGAAGGTTGTCGGTTCACGTAGAGCTTAATATAGGGTTTGTTAGCCGTGGAATTGTGTTGTGGTTACTGAATGGGCACGTTCATGCTGCTGTAGTGATTATCGATGAGTTATTTTACCGTTCTGATTCACACTCATTTAACAAATGATAGATTGCTCAATATTTAAATATACGTTTTCGATTGGTTTTGTCAAGGTCAGTAATTAATTAAGTCGGTTGGTAAAATAATTTACCAGCGTTCGTAGCTACAGTAAGTGCATTCATGTAGGCAACGGCATGCTTTAAAATGTCCATTCTTGTAGTGCAAATGAAGGCTTATCTTAAATTAAAACATCGCATGGCAAACTTTCCAGGAAACACATACGAAAGTACTTGCGTGCCAAGTGCAACAATTTGCACATTAATAAGACTCATTAGTTTTAAATCCGAGAACACACAGAAATGTAAATTTATAAAGTGATTATTTTACGTGTCAAGTAGGTCCTACATTGCGTGTTTATTTAAAAATTATTTACGATTAGACCGACCAGAGAACACGTAAACATAGATCCGCCGCAATGTAAAGCTAGATTCACGCGTAAAAATGCCAATTGAATGCACGTGTTTACAGGTAAACACTTGTTTATACCTTTATTAAAGTACTTCGTTCGAATAAAATTACAATAACCTATTATTGTAGTAACTCTTATTTAATCTGTGCTATTGTTTCTTATGTCTGCGAAAACAAGTGTCGCATGGCTTACGTCAATTGAGACTAAATAGAACCATATTTTCCAACAAAAACAACCTCTCATTCCACCTAACATATTGTCTTTAATAGCGTTTCCTAAATCGAAGTGCCCGATTCGAGAGGTGACGGAAGGCACACCTCAAGATTAATAGTTCCCACTGTCCTCCCGTAGTAGAACCCTAAGGGTCCTGGCGCCTGTCCGTCAGGTCACGGTGACTTTGATTTGTCTTCGTTACCCGGACAGCGGCGTGGGGGCATTGAATTTTGATCGTGACCGTCTTTCAATTAAATGGAGTATGCCGTTAAAATTATTCCAACTTATTTATAGATTTGTTTTTGTGTAATTTTTGTGTAAATCCAATAAAATTTTGTAATTGGACAATATTACAATTGAACACTTTTCAAAATGTGATCGCTATGGTGATAGCTTTGTCTTTAATATAATAGACTGGAGTAGGGATAAAACAAGATATATCTCTACAGAATCCAAAATCTTGAATTAAAAAGGAAGATGACATCAGATTTCATGTTTCATGTTTGTCATAAAAGTAGAAATCGAGAAGCAATAAAAGACTTGCACTAGTATACCTGTAGTTTATGTTATGATGTTATATGATATTTATGGTCTACGATCCAAGTGATACAGAACCTGAGCTAAAACTAATTCACACACCACTTAATGTATATATATATATATATATATATATATATATCTGTATACATTAAGTGTTACTAGTGTGGGTGTGAACGGATTAAATATTTAAAAACTGTGGCGGGAAGTCGCCTCACCGCGCAAGGGTTTCTTCACACTTGTTCTCTTCTCGCGAACAACACATTATCCTCAAGACCTATTCGGTGCAGGGTGCATTTTTCTGGCTTCCATTATTCACGGTGCCTTTACAATGCCACCCTAAATCCTAAGAGTTAAGGGCGACATTTGTTTGTAGGAAATAAAACAAATAAGTCACCGTCGTCACCTGAGCAAACGGAGCGGGCCCCACAACAGGTTTATATCAATTTTCTGCCGAGTGCGTCTGCATCGTGGAAAACACTTTTCTCTACATTCGCTTTGTGTTCTGTTTTTAAAACTACAGTTTTTTTTTCAATAACTTTGTGAGTGATATCGCGACTTATGAAACAAAGCATTTACTTTGCTCTTTGTTCGTGAATGCCGCCGATATTCTGTCGTAGGTAACCGATTTCGGAATGCCGAGTTAGCCTTGTAACTGATCTAATCTTCTGCGTAAACAACCTCAGAATATATGCCGTGAAAGCAAGCATACAATATTTCTTTGGATATTTTCCTAGACAGCCCATTTTTGTTATCGTGTGGGACGACATTGGCTGGAGAGTTGAACAAACAAATATATGTGATGATGATAGACCTGCCTAATAATCCTCTTACAAGGTCTAAGGGAATAACTTTTACGAGTTGTTTTGTTTCTGCTTAAGGATATTTTTTCTATAAATTATGAAAATATAAACATTTTGATCCTTAATAGTTTAGTATACGTTTATGGTAAGTTAGTTGTAGTTATTTGGAATCGTTATGGCCCACCAATAGGAACAAGTCTTCTTTACCTACGATTATAAGTATTTGGGCTTATAAACGCGAAACGTACCAAAAGACTACACTTATAAGTTTATAAGTGTAGTCGTTTAGTAGTAAGTAGGTAATGTAGTTACAGTACCTACTTACTTCTCTAATTAAATGAAAATCCAACCAGTATATTTTTTCCTTTGTACCTACTCTCTGTAGAGTGTATTACGTTGGCGTCGTCAGGTACATCAACACAGTTGTTTTTTATACGCAAACGTGCCCCCGAATTATTAGTGGCTGGCCCCCTAGCATGCATGCAAGAGATAATATTTGACAGGTGCTAGGGAAAAGAATACGTCTATTCCATATTCTAACGTTAAGGTTTAAAATAAAAGTGTGAATATGGAATAGATGTATTCATTTCCCTAGCACCTGTCAAATTTTATCTAGTGCTTGCATGTTAAGCCCGCTGCTGGTACAACAAGTTCGCATCTTCTGGTTTTACGTTATTTACCCTGTCAAATTAATAATAAGGTTAGGTTAGGGTAATAAGGTTAATGTGTGGATTGTAGTAGCTAAGATACTAGATTTACCTTGAAAATTGCATTTTGGTTGACGTTGTGCCCTTTATTCCTTACTTATCAAGGTTATTGTGTCATGTAAACAAATGATTAGTTAAATAACGAGCACAATGACTAAACACATTAGTAATCATTAAAGTATTTATTGATGACTAATGAGATAAATGGTATTTTTAGCGTTCTATAAAAAGGTTATGAAATAACAGTTATCCTTAATATTGAAACGCGTTATTTACATAGAGAGGTAATTCGGTTCGCATTAAAACAGTTTTAAAGCCGCGGGACAATTATGCTCCGCCGTTTGTTGCTGCAATTGAAACTTTTTGCGTCTGCAGCCATCTGTAAAGGTATATGTTGTATGCAGGGAAGCGATTATGCTCCCTCGAAAGTGGGAAAATACTTAAAAGGAGCCAATTGCACACATGCCGGTTCCCGCGCGCGCGCTCTCCGCACTTTTTACTTTGCGTTTTATTTAGCCAGAAGTCGCAAACTGGTAATGGTTTTGTGCTGTCCTTTTTAGTTTTATTTTTATAGCGTCCTTATAGTTTCATGATTTTAGGACAACTTTTTTGAGTATCGTTTCTTTTTGTCTTTGGGATTTATTTTGGTAATATTTTATTGTAGTTAACACCCGTTTCACAATCGTCAAGTAAAGCATGTCTAAAGAAAATTAATCCATTTCCCTTTCTTATCTTTAAAAATAGACAAGGAGAGAACAACTTTAATTGGTAGATAAAATTACTTGTCGATTGTGAAACAGTGTAGTGTGTGTTTTAGCTATGATTATAAATGAAAAATTAAATATTTACTTTATAATACTACGAATACGAAACGAGTACGAATTTTACTATGACTTATTACCCACGCCGGAACGGAGACGGTATAAAAGCGTTTAAGGTGAGAGGTTGTTTGTTTTTTTACCCCCTTACTAATAAACGTTGAGTAACGGCTGAGTAGTTATACAATGCTTTGTCCTTATCTGTCGAATTCAAATGTCACAATGACAGATAAGGACAAAGCATTGTATAACTACTCAGCCGTTACTCAGCGTTTATTAGTAAGGGGGTATATATCGAAGTTTCAATTATGCCAATACAGGGTAAAGTGCACATATTCAAATGAGGGACATTAAATTAAATTTTATCGACGAAATAAATGTTATTTATTTTTTAATGACACTTAAAAAAAATATTCGCGACTGTGTACCACATGTAAACACATATAAATAAAAAAGAAAACATTATTTTCTTCTATAAAATTGAATTTTAATGAGGGGTCAATTGAATATGAGTACTTTACCAAGACTCACCCTGTATGTCATTCATACACTTCGTCCCGGTAAAACACTTTGGTGGCTAGCAAAGGACAAAGAGATGCTAAATGTGCAGAGTCAACAACTAAAAAAACAATCCTCCAAATTAAGGCACCCCGCGTATGTTTCCAAAAAGCTGCGTCCGCTGCACCAGTTAACAACGGCATCTAATTACTACACGGAAATAAAATGGCAATGTGTTCCAAACAATTTTGCCGTCCGGCGTGCCGGCCGGCCGTGTTGCCGGATCCGAACAAGCGACCGTTAATTGAAATCGGAGTTTTTCCTAATCCAGCGATTCCAGCGCTTACGGGTTTAATCGAACATTTTCGCATACGCTGGTGAATCTCGACTTGATTAGATACGTGATGTTTGTCCAGTGAGATGGTCGTGGGATCCAAGTAATTCATGTTCACAATTAAGAATTGTTCCGATTGCGTTCGTTCTACCACGCACGACGCTTATTATCCGTCAAAAGTTCGACTTGGCTATCCGCTGCTGCTGACTGTACAAACAGATAATGTTGAATATTAAAAAAAAACACATTTCAAATTTAATTGCGTTTGACAATAACGTAAAAATAACAAGGGGAACATTGTTAGTTTATGTCAGTTCCAAACATTTCTATTAAGTATTTCGACAAAGACAAGAAAGACAAAAGCAATATTATGTACCTAAACAAGTTCCTCTGAAGCAATATTAAGATTCCATTCTCAAGTTCTCTTTTACCTCGTTTGGTAACTGGACACTTCGTTTACAAAAGCCGTGTACCTATTTGATTTATTTTGATCCACGGTGAATAAATATTAAATACCCGCGATTTCATCAGCTAAGTGTAGATAGGACGACGCCCTCCGGCTGTTATGAACCGCGAACCAAAATTGATCTATCCTGTTAATTAAATGGCAATTGAGTTAACAATGATGAAGTTTTCAAACGAACCTTCTGTTAATTTGTTTTACTTTGAACCCTTTTTCATTTGAGATTGAACTTTTGAGAATAATTGCAAAATAGACGCAATACAAATGTGAGAATTCCCAGGATTTTAAGTTTTAATTTTTTTTATACATTCCTTTAAGGAGCCAGTTGAAGTTTATTTTTCTATTCTCATATTTATTTTCTAACAATTGTTTTGATACATTGTACCCTCACAGATTGTACACAGAGGTTGATCGTCATTTTTCGCCTAAAATCGATCTAAATTCACCAAAAATCTTCACTATGTTATAGTGTCCTTCTGAACTAGAATAAATAAGTACTTATAAGAACATTTAAAATTCAAAACGGAAAACACTATTATATTATATTAGTCAATATACCTGTGGGATAAAAGGGATGTGAGTCATCATAGTTAGCATGCAATTGAGGTCACAAAGCCACCTATAATAAGTAAGATATAGATTAGGCGATTAGACGACGCGGTTAGCCTAGTTGGTAGTGAACCTGCCTACGAAGCTAGCGGTCCCGGGTTCGAATCCTGGTATGGACAAATATTTGTGTGAAGAGCGCGAGTATTTGTTCCTGAGTTATGGATGTTTTCTATGTATTTAAGTATGTATTTATCTATATAAGTATGTTTATCGTTGTCTAGTACCCATAGTACAAGCCTAGAGCTTAGTTTGGGACTAGGTCAATTTGTGTGAGATTGTCCCGTGATATTTATTTATTTATTTATTTATTTAGGCCTATAGATATTTACAATTGTACCTATGCTAGCGAATGCGTCGCCAACCCTCCTCCTGTTTAATCCTCGGAACACAACAATGCTTCTTAGGTACCGTTAATGGACAAGTACGAGTATTTTGATAACGCGGTTAGCCTAGTTGGTAGTGACCCTGCCTACGAAGCTAGCGGTCCCGGGTTCGAATCCCGGTATGGCCAAATATTTGTGTGATGAGCGCGGGTATTTGTTCCTGAGTCATGGATGTCTTCTATATATTTAAGTATGTATTTCTCTATACAAGTATGTATATCGTTGCCTAGTACCCATAGTACAAGCCTAGAGCTTAGTTTGGGACTAGGTAAACTTGTGTGAGATTGTCCCCTGATATTCATTTATTTATCTGGACAGGTCTCGTACAAGTCACAATTTGTTTTTCTGCCAAAACGTCCACTCGTCGCACATGGTACATTCAACAAGCGGCGCTGTTTGTTGCATAAACCAGCAGCTAATTTCATTCCCCGGAGCCTCGAGAGACCCAATAACGACACAAGTTTGAGCGAATTGCCAGTGAATTCGTAACATTATGAATACTTGTCTCCCAACACGTGCTTATTACGTGTTGATGAAGTTTTACCTTGCACTTCGCAACAACCCTAAATAACGGTTGTTGCGAAGTGCAAGGCGATCAAATTCATGCACTGCTCGTTGCAATGTCGTCCATGATAAAGTTTGTGAGTTTAGGCATATTAGCACCAATTGTTTTATTTTCTGATGTTTTTTGATGTTAAAATGGTTAAACCACTGCCTGACACCCTGATACCCTATGCTTGAAACTCAATAAAAACAAAACAATGGAAGCAGGTAAACGCTTATACAATAATGTGTTAAATTAAATTATGCCTATTGTCCTCTAATGTAACAAAGTTCGTCGACGAGCTCTACTAGCGGCCAAATTTGACCTCTCAACTCGCAAACAAAGGCGGCGTCAATAGCAGGTACATGCGATGCAGAAAGTTAAAAAGTTAGAAAATAACATAGGTGCTCCTCTAGATACCTATCAGTTATTAAAAATGACATTGCGTAATAAAGATTTGGAAAAAACATGGAAATCATGGAAAATATGGTTGTAGAGTCCATTAATAAAGTAAGTGAAGTCGCCTTCTCGCAGTGGAATCTGAACATGCTATTACAACAAATAAAAATAGAAAAAATAGAAATAGAAATAGAAACATTTATTCGACGATCACAAGAATAAAAAAACAAAACAAAGATTACAGATAATAAAAGAATGGCAACACACACAGATACCAAAGTTAAACAGTAACGGTGCAGTTACACGAGCAACCCTTCGAGCAATATAGCCGAGAAGAATTGCGAAAATGAAACTCTTCTTGTTGATTAACAACTTATTAATGACAATAAATCTACAATATATTATAAAGAGGTAAAGTTTGAAAGTATGTTTGTAAGTTTGGATGTCGGAGGTAATCTCCGAAACTACTCATCCGATTTCAAAAAATCTTTCACCAATATTTAGAACGAACTTTCAAGGTGTACATATACTATATTTTAACCCATTCAGCGCCACCAGTGCTACGCCGCTTCACTCGTAGCGCGTAGCCGTGTAATCCTCGTATGTGGCGAAAACTCTCTACGAACAGAAAACGACAACGTGTCGTGAGTGGCGCTGAATGGGTTAACATATAATAACCGAAGCAAAGCGAGGGCGGGTCGCTAGTATTTTATAAAGATATCATTATCGTAGATGCAAAGGTTAATAAGCAATATTAATTGTGTCACCAATATACATATCAAATTATTTCCTCTTCAATTATCAGCTTGACATTAAAATGTTGATATGATATCGGTGTTTAAGTGGTTATCTACCAATTTGCGTCATGTTCGCACCATTTTAATGACATAATTATCAAATTAACATTACAAAGTGATTATGATTGAAGCATGATGACTCGATAATACAGTATTTTAATAGTTTTAACTGTGGTTTTAATACAGCAAACATGTGAATACTGTTACAATATAAAATTTTAACTGTTCAACAGTGATCAATTAAAACAGCCTCTTACTTTAGAGAAACTAATCATTTTATACATATAAGAAGCAAGTGGGTAATATTTGGGAAAGTTAAAAAAGAAAACAGATTTACTTAGTTTGGGATTGGGTATAACATTGTAATAATTATACATATCAGGGGACAATCTCACACAAATTGACCTAGTCCCAAACTAAACTCTAGGCTTGTACTATGGGTACTAGACAACGATAAACATACTTATATAGAGAAATACATACTTAAATACATAGAAAACATCCATGACTCAGGAACAAATACTCGCGCTCATCACACAAATATTTGTCCATACCGGGATTCGAACCCGGGACCGCTAGCTTCGTAGGCAGGTTCACTACCAACTAGGCTAACCGCGTGTCAAAGTGTGTAAGTTTGTCTAATGATGATGACTCTGTAAAGTGAAAATATTTTCAATACCCTGTGAATCTGTAACACTGTCAAAAAGCACTGAATCTCTGAAATAATTTTGAAGGAGCATTTGCGGCCGCAGAAACGACGCCGCGTCAACGCGGCGATGACGCGGCGTTTACGAAGTGCGCTCAAACACCGCCTCTTTTGTTAGCGATGCTTTCAGCTGCAGTCTCCACGGCTCTTCAAACTTGGCGCAATATACCCCAGTCTGATTTGAGATGTCGTTGACTTCTAGGGGAATCAAACTGGGTTAATAACGCTCGACTTTGTTTTGACTGAGTGCTAAAGATTCCATGTCTTTGCGGTGTATAATCAAAAGGATTTGACTGAGGGTTGTTGGAGCTAAGTTACTTTTATGTCTCAATCATTTTCTTTATGTACTTGTACTGCGGGCTAAGCATGCATGCATGAGATAAAATTTGACAGGTGCCAGGGAAATTAATACATCTTTTCCATATTCTAACGTAAGACTGAACGCTTAAGGTTTAAAATAAGTGTCTCGTCCTGACCTTTTATTACTAAGCGATTTTATCCGGTATTGCTAGAGTAATGAAATAAATCGTTCAAATCTATTAAGTGCCTGTGCACACTAGCGTTTTAGACCAGGGGTCTAAGGGCTAAAAACGCTAGTGTGCACAGGCTCTAAGCTCATCGTCATCATCATCGCGTATGGCAATCATCCTGCATGGATCAAACGTCAATGTCCAGGTGTTTCAGCCAGTTTACTGCGGCGGGCGTAAATTTATGCAGCTCCGGGAAAACAGCGAAGTGGGCAGTCATTTAACACGTAGGAGAGGGTCTGATCAAGTGCTCCGCAGTCGCATTGTGGTGACTCCCTCAATCCCCACTTGTGCAGGCTTAGAGCCTTGAGCATGATATTTAATTACTCTAGCAACTTTTTATTCGTGCTGTGACTTTATTCTTGTGACGCATGTTAGACTCGCTGGTGGTATTGTCTGTAAAACACCATTAGGCCACATTGCCCCCCCCCCCGCTGCAACACCGCCAGCCTAGTATAAGATTACATACACATAATCCAAGTTTATTTTTTTAATTACTCCGCTCATTCGACGAGTGCGGATCCCGAACCCTGTTTTATTTATTACGTCTTTAATACCTATTTGATGTGCACTTTTAACCCCTGTTTCGGTTTTACCTCTTGAAGAAAAATAGGTTTATGTGCAAAGGGCTCGAGCAGCCCTTATTTTAAACACGGTACATGTATGCCAACAGTGAAGGGTTAACAGTCTGCTGC